>CM067300.1:39809921-40500999 GCA_034231615.1 Meghimatium bilineatum
GGCTGTTATGGAGGTTATGGGGTGAAGTTGACTGTCTCATCCCATATAGGGTCAAAGTGATCCAAGCCATGCTGAGGTCAGATGTCGCAGACCGAAAGGCGCATATATCCATTCTCTAGGCTACATTCTGCTAATCTGCAGGAGTTTGAGAAAAATGCAGAAGAAGAAGTACTTGCTTATATCATTTTATTGGCAGGCAATGCAGCAATAGACAGCACAATACTGAGAAAAGATGAAGCAGACTTGATCAAGGCAGTAATAAATTAATTTCAAGATGAAGATGATGTCAATGAGGCTGAGAACATACACATACAGAGAATGTCAGTAATGGGAGTATCTAGAGGAGAGGGAAGGAAAAGTAAATTTTTTGGAAAGTCCCAAAGGTCGCACAAGCAAGACCTGACTGGGACTCTGAGTCTACATACACTGGGATGGCTGCTGGAATGGAGAGTGGAGCACTTATGGAAGTGCCCCTCGTGATGTGATGCTAGATTCTAATCAAGAATCTGGAGACTGCCTTTTTGTATGCCTCATATATGTTTGTTTTTGTTGACTCATTTATTTCTGTAATCCATTGTTTGCAAAGGTTTGCCCCTGGTTTGTATCCATCTTGTCGGTATAGTAATGCTTTTTTGAGGGGGCCCTGTCTGATGGTAGTCTGGAAGCATGTGAAAACCTCTTAATCTATTGTCTTCTGGTGTAATCGTGAATTGGCATTGTGTTTGTTACTGATGTTGTCATTTCTGATTCTGTAGTTTATTATTACTGTGAGAATTTCACACGGCACAGAAGCACAGACAAACATCATGATAAATGGGCATAAATTTGAGGACATGAATATTTTCAAATACCTCGGATCCTGCGTATGCAGCGACGGAAAACGCAAAACAGACTTAAAGATATGCCCCTAAGGCTGGAGAAATATAACTGATATGTCAAAGTTAACTTTAATTTGGAAAAGATAAATCAGTGTTAGTGTGAAAATCTAACATTGAATCTGACTTATGCTGTTTATTGTGTTGTGTTGGTGTGTAAGCTGAACACTCACTGCAGTCATGGAGAAAGGAAACAGACCTTCGAATACAAATGTTACAGACGAATTCTGCGCATCTCCTATAGAGAGCATGAGACAAATATGTCAATCAATCAAGTGCCATGCCGAATGGCATAGGGGATCATGTTTCTCCACAACTCTATCTCTCTTGTGTTGCCAATGAGTTCGGTTTGTGAAATTTTACCGTGCCACAATACTAGTCCATCTAGCGACAAATGTGTACATTAGAAATAAAATAGATTCATACAGGTCTACAAGAATCATTACTGCCAATAGTAAAGCAACAAATATACCTACTTGCATGGTTTATAGGTCTGTTGCTGAGGTGGGTGGTGGGAGGTGCGTGTTCAACTCCCCTCTTCCACCCTTAGGAAATCATGTTTTTTATTTGCTAGGAATTTAGCCAAACGTTGGGTGAAATCCCTACATTAACGATTTTTCACAAAAAAGTAAGCTTTCTCATCAAAAAAGTCATCAGCTTTCTCATCAAAAAAGTCATCAGCTTTCTCATCAAAAAAGTCATCAGTTTCTTTTAAAAAAGTCATCAGCTTTCACATTAAAAAATCAACTTTCTCATAAAAAAGTCATCATCTTTCTCATCAAAAAATCAACCTTCTCATCAAAAAAGTCATCAGCTTTCTCATCAAAAAAGTCATCAGGTTCTTTTAAAAAAGTCATCAGCTTTCACATTAAAAAATCAACTTTCTCATAAAAAAGTCATCATCTTTCTCATCAAAAAATCAACCTTCTCATCAAAAAAGTCATCAGTTTTTTCATCAACAAAGTCATCAGCTTTCCCATCAAAAAAATCATCAGCTTTCTCATCAAAAGTCATCAGCTTTCTCAACAAAAAAGTCATCAGCTTTCTCATCAAAAAAGTCATCAGCTTTCTCATCAAAAGTCATCAGCTTTCTCAACAAAAAAGTCATCAGTTTTCTCATTAAAAAAAGTCATCAGCTCTCTCATCAAAAAAGTCATCAGCTTTCTCATTTAAAAATTCATCAGCTTTCTCATAAAAATCAACTTTCTCATCAAAAAAGTCATCAGCTTTCTCATACAAAATCAACTTTCTCATCAAAAAGTCATGTTTTTTCATCAAAAAAGTCCTCAGTCTTTTCATCAACAGTCATCAGCTTTCTCATCAAAAAAGTCATATGCTTTCTCATCAAAAAAATCATCAGCTTTCTTATCAAGAAAGTCATCAGTTTTCACATTAAAAAAGTCATCAGCTTTCAGATAAAAAAAAGTAATCAGCTTTCTCATCACAAAAGTCATCAGCTTTCTCATCAAAAAAGTCATCAGTTTTCTTATTAAAAAAGTCATCAGCTTTCTCATTAAAAAAGTCATCAGCTTTCTCATCAAAAAAGTCATCAGCTTTCTCATCAAAAAAGTCATCAGTTTTCTCAATAAAAAAGTCATCAGCTTTCTCATCAAAAACGTCATCAGCTTTCTCATCAAAACAATCATCAGTTTTCTCATTAAAAAAGTCATCAGCTTTCTCATCAAAAAAATCATCAGTTTTCACATAAAAAAAAGTCATCAGGTTTCACTTAAAAAAAGTCATCAGCTTTCTCATCAAAAAAGTCATCAGCTTTCTCATTTAAAAAGTCATCAGTTTTCTCATCAAAAAAGTCATCAGCTCTCATCAAAAAAGTCATCGGTTTTTTCATCAACAGTCATCAGCTTTCTCATCAAAAAAGTCATCAGTTTTCTCATCAAAAAAATCATCAGCTTTCTCATCAAAAAAGTCATCAGCATTCTCATAAAAAAGTCATCAGTTTTCGCATACAAATGGTATCAGCTTTCTCATCAAAAAAGGCATGTTTTCTCATCAAAAAAGTCATCACCTTTCTCATAAAAAAGTCATCAGTATTCACATCAAAAAAGTCATCCGTTTTCACATCAAAAAAGTCATCACCTTTCACATCAAATAAGTCATCAGCTTTCTTATCAAAAAAGTCATCAGTTTTCTCATAAAAATTAAGGAATTACATTAAAAAATCGATGAATGCCTTTTTCACATTATTTTATAGGTGACCTTTCTCAATGAAAACTTGTCTGCAGCTCTGATGGTTTTTTTGGATGTGTGATGATATGATTAATCGTTATAAACTATACTACAGGGAACAGTCGAGGTTGGAAGAAGCAGACGAAGACTAAGAAAATCATGGACAGGCAGCATCAAGGGCTGGATAGGTCAGGGTATTTTCACACTTATCTGCGTCGCTGAAGAAAGAATTTGCTGGAGAACTCTGGGTGTTGTTTCATCCCATGTGGTACTACTGTGAACCTTGCAGGTTATAGCAGTTTTACCCAACCTTTTCTTTAAACCTTTCCCCACCCTCAATCATTAAAAATTTCTGATGCCACCCCCCAGTCCTACATTTTTTATAGGTCTATTCAAAAAATGACTTATTCCATAAATGAAACCTAATTATAACTTGTTCAGGACACAAGACTTGCGTTTTAGGAAGAAAACACTAGAAAATTATTAAAAGAAAAAAAACAGTTAAGTAGGCTAAATTTTCAAAACATATAATGGACATCTAATCTCAAGAACACAATTTTTTTCAAGTGTCCCCCTAAACAATGAAATCCCCCCCCCTTTTTCACCTTTGGGGCGTGTGCCACAACACCGGGTTATAGGCTTATAGTTTTGGTGTGATAGCAGGGAAAGGAACATGAGGTAAATGGGAACTGTTGCTGACCTTTCGTGCGAAGACGGTACCTCATCTGTAATAAATAGGCTATTGTAATGTTGAACTTCTGTCATGTTTACGGGGAAATGTCACTAAAAAAAAAAAAAAGGAACGTGCCAACTCTGATTAAGAACCTCGAATAAATAGGTCAGACTTAGGCCTGTTCAATCAATCGTCTCATTTTATCCTCACGCTAAACCCCCCCCCCCCCCAACCACAAAAACCCAACGACCGAGAAATACAGGAATACTCAAAAACGTATACACTGTAAACTAATAACGATGTACACAGGAGATACAGTCACGTGACATTTACAGTGTATGAATAAATGTCTCCTTAGTTGATGATTGGTCGATAAGGGATTACAACCTTTTGGTTAAGGTATGTTGACATCATGGACTTAGAATATCATGGCCTGTCAGAAAAACTAATGTGGAAGTGTTAAAGAGTCAAATGCGAAACGGACCCTAATAAATAATATAAGAAAAAGACAATTTTCATATTTTTGGCCACTTTATGAGACAAGGAGGTTTGGAGAATATAGTCACAACAGGCAAGATTGAAGGCAACAGAGACAGATGGCTACAACGTGAAAATATATTAGACAGTTTGACAACATGGCACGGCAGGGAACCAACAACGAGCTTGATACATAATACTGGAGGCAGGGAGATATGGAGAGCCATGGTCGCCTACGCCAGCCGGCATGGCACCTGATGATGATGTTGATATCGTCTTAGCGTAAATAGGCTTCAATTTCTAGCAAGTGTACTTGCGTTACAGCAAACACACACATCGTTAGGCTGCTTGTTGTTTGCTGAAGGCTCTACTGGCTTCGTGAACTGTTATTCCACGTGATCTGGTGGTAAAAGTCCATTCTAACCACTGATTGTGGATTATTTTTATCGTCTGTGTCTCACGTCATCTGTGTCATGAAAATGTTCGGAGATGAACTCCGTGAACACAGCATTCATTCACAGTCATATGTTTATCAATGAACTCTTTAGTGATTGCAAAGATAGTCTTGAAAAGATAATCCATTCTTCACCAAGATCGATGCCTTCTGGTGCACACATCTGTTCAAGATAGATGCCTTCTGGTGTAAACATCTTTTCAACTTCTTGTTTCATCTTCTGTATCCATTCTCAAGCTCCTGCAGATCAGCAGGATATAGTCCAGATATACGTCGTGCCATAATTGACAGCTTAACTGACAAATCGAACTTCAGCATAGCCTCTAGGTCAATTTGACACTGTGGGGTGAGACCAGTGTTATAAATATGTTATAGGTCATATAAGTAGGGGGAGGGGGGAGGAGTAATTCCCTTTAAAAAGTCATTCGTGTGTTTTCGTGTATCAGATCTTCATGTGATGTTCCTTTTGTGAAAATCTCTACGGGGTTGCGGGGGAAGAGACTTTTTACCCGCATTTTGGCCAAATTTCTAATGCTAAAAGGCATAGACCTATTCTGATTTGCTAAAGGACGGGAAATTGAATATCTCAACCCTACAACCTCCTTATCTACGGTCCTTTATGGGACAATAAACTCCACCTTAAATTCCTCTTAGTTGCTGCTTACGATATGCTTGACAGGTAACAGTTTAGCTCCCCATGCTCCCCTTTCAGACCCGTCAACCAATGACGTTTTCTATTGGAAATTAAGTTTATCTAACTATCACTACATTCAGATTTTTGTTTACTAGAAACAGATTCTTGAAGAGATTCTTTCTTTTTAATTATATCAAAGAACATAGGTCAGCTGTGATGGAAATTTAATTTATTTATTGGGTAATGTCCGTGACAGAAGACACATGGCAATCACATAATACTGTGAATTAATTAATACTTCTACAGAAAATACCTTATGACCACTGATCTATGTATAAATAAATCAAAGTCTTCACGCTCTACCGCATTTAGGATTACCAAGCGTGTTTATTCGCTTGAACAAAGCGAGGCCAATTGTGTTGATTTGAACACGTAACACATTTGTTGTATTTGTAAACTGTTATAGAAACTGGGACATAGGCAAAACAGGGCAAGATATAAGTCAGTGTTATAAAACCAAGACAATCTTGGTGAGACCTGGACACATCTTTGCACTCAATACATACAATTACAATACATACGTGCCATTAACATAAACAAATGTATATTTCCGCAATTTTAGTAAGCAATGTATCAAGTCAAAATATTTTGAGTTTACATTTTTTTAAAACTCAGCTGACACAGGTGGATATCGTTATATTGTGGAATTGCGTTATTGTTGAAAGTAAATTTTCTCTAAAAAATGAAGCGTTTTAAAACTCACAAATTGCAATCCCATTTTTTTTTCTCGTGAATACTACATTTATTTTCTTGTGTTAACGAAATTATAATTAGATCTTTTAAATTACGAATTAAGAACTATGGCCATAAAAACTGTATTACTTTGTATCAAAATTGTTTATTCTTTCCAATAAATAACAGTATCAAAAATACGTTTAAGTGGTAACCGTGTAAATACAAATAATACAAAAATTTAGATAATTTCATGACAAAAAAGTCGAGTGAAGCACTTTCTAAGCAGCTCTCCTATACCCCCGTAATCCTCTTTCGAGGCGGTATGACATAGCAGGCGCCGACATTCGAAAGCCACTCGGACGCTAAGTATAGCTCACCACTTAGCTGAGCACGTTTATGCTGTTAACATTCCGTACGACCGAAAACTTCACCCCGGTGACTTCGTCCTGTCTTAACATGTCATATGGGGAGGAACCAGCCTAGATCCCAAGCGGTACTGTGACGAGCGAGCTGACTCGACACTGGCTGAACCTTGACCCCGCGGTGGAGTCTAAGACATGTGAACGGACTACTGACACTAGTTCCCATACAAAGTCAAGAGCCAACTTTTGTATTAGTTCCGCGGGGAACTTGAACCTTATACGGACATTATCCCTTAACATCCAAAAGCTTATGTGCCACACTTTTGTTCACCATGTCAACAGTTAGGGAAGAATGTCGTGCATATTGCTTTCAAAAAAACGTTTTTATAAATAGTAGAACGGGGAAGAGTTACATAAAATCACTCAAGATAAATTAGAGTTGTTTATTTAAATTATATTACCACATGATCAGATCAAAATATGTGTGTTCTTATGATTTATTAATACATTTGCACATATTAATACATTTCACATGTATTACATCCCCTTATCTGATAGTATCTGCGGGGTTATGACCCTTAATGAATAATGGAAATGTCCACTCTCTATAGCCCTGCTATCCTAGACAGAGCCTCAAAATATATTTCACAAAATTATTTTTCCATACAGAGCCTCAGTTTTTATCCTATTTTTGCATTGCAATCACGTTTTTATCTTTTTAAAACGTCAAGTTCCAAAAAGAGTCATGTTTTTATGTTGTGAGTTTAATTCAAGTACAATTAGTTTTCGCAAAAACAAAACACTTGACATTTGTTTGGACAATCATTCAATCATGACTATTACATTTTTGTTTGTAAACGTTTTATGAGATTGTCTTTTGCTAGGTCATATCGACTTACTGTACCGTGTCTCTCGTCAAATACAGTCACGTGAACTCATTCTTCTAAATGACTTTACTTGACGTTGATTTGTCATTGGCTGTCGACACAATGTATACAAAAGTGACCAATTAAAATCACTGTAATGGTTAAATAATGTGACTTCAGATGGATTATTTTCAAATAGTCCACACAACTAATTGAGAGACAAGATTATACAGTGTAGTAAACAATGTGTAATGGGGAATTTTTGATACCACATCGGTATATTCCGGACATTTCTATTTGTACTGGTGTCTTTCAGCAGACATTGGTTACATGCGATCTGTTGCATTCTTTATCTTTATAATAACTAATGAAACCAGTATTCTGGTTTTCACACTTTTCTTTTATTAATATATGATATGCAAGTTGTTTGGGAAAATTAGCGGTATATTGCCCTGAATGATAGATGCACAAAATAACCACCATTTAACACGTATTGTGTTTAGGCAAGTGCCACCAACTCGTTCCGTCAAAAGCACTAGACAACACAAATTGTTTTTAAAAAGTCACACACCATTAGTGTTTTTTTTTAATCTCGAGAGGGGACAAATAATAGCAATACTGTTTGCTTTCCATGTATATTTTAAGAAACGACTAAGGAGGTTATATGGTGGAGTTGGCTGCCCCCTCCTATATAAGGTCACAATGATACAGTGCCATTATAAAGTCGAATGTGTTAGGTCAAAAGCGAAGATCTCGCATCAATGTTGTGAACAATGACAAAACGCTAATTTGCAGGAGTTTGAGAACAAACGCAGACTCAATTATCCAGAGTGAGAACTAAGATGGAAAGCATCTATGTCTTGTTGACAAGATCTCAATTTTCTTTTTATCTCCTGTTACCAGGGTTGATCACATCATCCGTAATATCACTCCCTTAATAATCACTTGTGCTTGTGCTTCTTTCTCTCCCACTTTCATCATCCCTTGCCTCCCATTTCGTCATACGTGTGTTTCTATTCATTGTTAGTCAGCTATAGTTTGTCCTGATGATGGTTTCTTTTTCAAAACTTCGTATGTCTTTGCGTCTATTCGCTAGTATGTCGTGTGTATACATATTGACAACATTTGTATCTAAATCCGTTTTTCCTTATATTCCACTGTGTTGCCCTAGCCCTCGTATTTCCAGCCGATGTGTTGTTCCCGGCACTAGAGATTAATTCCAATAGACCAGAGAAAAAAGCTTGTCATCTTTCCTCAAGGATTATTACTATCGTATATCTTATGCGTCGCATAATTCTTTTCTCCTTCTTCCTCGTTTTCCAGCAGGTCAGATGCTGATATGAATTCCATCAAAGAACTGTTCTGTAGTTAGAAGCTCCAGTGCAGTAGTTAGTGCAGTAGAGCTTTCCGCCAGAATTGTTTCAGATAGCCATCGTTTCTCCCTTGTGCTGTGATATAGTGGGCAGTTTTGTAAAAAGAATAGAAGCATTCAAAAACTTATTTTTGTGTCGCATATCTGGAAGAATATGCGCCATAGTTTCATTTTTGGGTGAAATTATCCCCCTCCCTTCAAATATATAGCCCCAAACGTGGACCTAATTACATTTTGAGAACCACTGATCTTTATCTGCTTTATCTTTTTATGTGTTCGTCCTCAAACTCCTGTATGTTATCAGGATGTAATCCGGAGAATGGAATGTGGTATGTCATGATTTACATCGTGGTTGCGATATCTGCGCCTTTCAATCTGACACACCCTATTCATCATGATTTCTGGATAGCATGATCCTCTATTGAATAGGAGAACCAAATCAACCCCCCCCCCCCAAAAAAAACCTTCTTAGTCACGTCACATTTTACGATGTGCATGGTAGATAACAATAACAGTACCACTAACTTTGCTTCTTTTTCCACACCACATTGGCATCGCTGATCTAAACCACATTCACTGATCTAAACCACATATCACAGTACACACCACGCATTGTTTGTGTTTTTGTTTTTCTTACTAGTCCTAATGTTGACATCTTAAGAGCAATCTTACTTTCGTGAACTGTGCTCACGAGATAGAAATAGGGCTCTGTTTACTGAAAGAAAACTTGACTATTGTGTCTTAGATAGTCACACTGACTAAACATAATGCTTCATTAGTAAAATATAATTTAGTCACAGTAAACAGAGAACTTCCCACTTTATAGAAAGTGGTTTTCACTTTATAGAAAGTGGTTTTACGTTTGCAATGAAGGGGAGATAATATGTACAGTTGTGAACATATTTGTTTTAATTAATTATTGTGTCAAAACAAAGTTGAGAAATCTATTCCTGATGTACTTTCACTTTAAACTTGCATTTACCAATTAGTGTGTTCTTTTTTTTAAATTGTATGCATCTGTCTAAAATATTTTTAAAAATTATTATGAAACTCTCACACTTAGGCTGACACATTAAGTGTTTCCTATATACAAAAACGAGAAATTTGGATGAGATCCCCTTGTTCTATCAATTTTTTAAAAATCATAGGGTTACTGTTTCATTGTTACAGTTACTCTTACTGTAATTACTGTTACTCATTGGAGCACCTTCCATCTGATGTTAAAATGGTGCCAAGATACTTGACTTTATCCCCATGATTTAATGTTGAATCATAGATAGTATATATCTTCCTTCATTAGACAAAGGCGTTGGACTTACATCAGCCATGTTCTCAGAATGAACAGCCTAAAAATTCCCCAGCAGTCACTATATTGGGTGCCACCTAGAGTAAGAAGAGGGAGACCTAGAGAAACTCCACGAAGAACCATTAATAGAGAAGGCATGTCAATGAACCTAAACAACACGCAACAATTGAAAGACCTGCCAACACAGACAGAAATGGAAAGCTATGGTTTCTGCCCTATGCGCCGCCTATGGCCCTGGAGGAACATAACATAACATAGATAGTAATGCTGTATTCTGGCGGTGTGTATTTCTTGAAGCAGCCATTACTTCTAGTTTCTTCTTGTTTAGACTGAGAGCTTTGTTTTCACTTTTTTGTACTACCATGTCTAACAAACTTTAAATTTCTTTTTCTCCCCCTGCAATCAGAACTGTATCGTCAGCATATGTTAGACTATTCAGATTTTGTAACCTCTAGCTGCTATTCCTAGCATGTAATCTAAGTTTCATATAATATCCTCTGTATACAGGAAGAAAAGATCTGATTACATTACACATCCTTGTCTGATGCCCATCTCTATCTTTTGAAATTCTCCTACATTGCCGTCAACACTCGACACAGCTGTTTGTTTCCAATACATGTTTCTTACTATCTTTAGATCTTTTCCATCAACATAGCTGTCATCTTATTTTTATATACAGTCATATGTAGTAGAATTTATATGCGTATTCTTATACAACTTCTGATTTATGAAACAACAGAGAATGAACAACGTAAAAACAAACTCAATGAACTGCTTTTTGCTGACGATAAAAACATCATGTATGATGAAGAAAAAATGCAAACTCACATCAACTCACAATCAAGAATATGCAATAAATACAACATGCGGATAAACCGACAAAAGGCAGAAACTATCAAAATAACGAGATCAAGAGACAAAAAAGCAGAAACTATGCAAATAACGATATTAACAGACAAAAAGCAGAAACTGTGCAAATCAACAGAGCATTTAAACATTCAAATAGAGAACACAAAAATAATACAAGTCAAAGAGTTCAAGTACTACGAAGTATCTTTACAGAAGACGGATGAGTCAATTGAGAGATAGAAACAAGGTGTAAAAAAGGCAAATATTGTGATATACCAGATGTCACTTTTGCTTTAACACCCAAAAAAACAACACGGAAGTAAAGAAACACATAAGTAAGAGCATCGTTCTGCCAACACTATGCTACCAATGTCAGACTTGGTAACTAACACCTACACATAAGTAAGATCGTCTGAATGCCAACACTATGCTACCAATGTCAGATTTGGCAACTAACACCTACACATAAGAGAAAGATCGAAACATGCGAAATGTCTAAGTTAGACTATTTGAGTCACCAGATTCGACAAGGTGCGCAATTAGAACATCAGACGGATACTAAGTATAACATAGTGCATCAAGTATATAGAGAAACAACCGATAAAATTGTTTGGACGTCTTATGAGAATGAACGGTCCCATTAGAGCGTATAACAAGATTTAATTAATGATAAAAAGCCAAGGGCAGACCAAGGAAAAGATAGACAACATCAAGACCATCCTGAATAAACATGACTACACTACAACCATAGCAACATACCTGGCTCTGGAACACAGACTACATCTTCTATACAAACCTCTACCCTCAGCGGCAAGTGTGGACGTTACGACAATAGACAATTCTTATAAAAACGTCCGCATTAGTAATAATTACTGAAATTTAAACCCCCTCCCTCCATTGGCCAAACTATTTTATCTGTTGTTTCTATATATATTCTATACATGGTGTTATATCTATTATCTTTCTGATGTTCTCATTGCGCATTTAGTTGAGTCTGGTGATTCCAATGACCTTCTTCAGACATTTCATTTTGCAAGTTTTGATCTTAAATACATCAAATATCCTGTACACCATTCAACATAACTGCAGAATGTTCAGAGTTCTCAATAATTACATACTTGGGTTATACATTGTTCACTTTCTCCACCTTGGATTCACTAGACATTTGGGGTGCAAAGGGAACGCATTGCACTAGGCGGACCCAGGGTTAGCAGATAACCAAGACCCCAAATGTACCTCCTCGCGGTGCACCGTGGAAACAGAAATACAGCAGCTCGAGCTGATTCTGGCCAAATCATTTGGGGATCGTGTCCGAGAATGTGGAGGCAGCAGATGGAAAGAGATTTGACTGCATAAGAGACAGACAATATCTCCGACACCACCAGCATCACCACATATAGCGACACTGTCGACATACAGTGAAGCTAGTCAGTCCAGCCCGAACTGCAAATAGAAAGTGAAAAGAACTGCGTGAACTGCAAATAGAAAGTGAAAAGTTTCTAGGAAAGGGGAACTACAAGCTCCGTCAACTCGAGACGAGCTTGTAGTTACCTGTGCTCCTTACAGGCGGAGACCCAGACCCATTCATTGGCGTTCGGAAAAGCAAGAAGACCTAACCCAACTCTAATGTCGAGCATTCCTAAAACCAGAAATATGCTCGCGAAGAGAAAGGGTTCCGTACCCGATGGGCTTAGGCAAGAAAGGGACGCCGATGGATGTCCTGGCCCAACTCTACTGTCAAGTTTTCCTATACCGGAAGTACACTTGCAGAAAGAAATGGTTCCGTACCCGATGAGCTCAGGCACAAAAGAGGCAACGATTTAGCCCTGGCCCAACTCTACTGTCAGGTTTTCCTACACCAAAACTACACTGGCAGAGAGAAAGGGTTCAGTACCTGATGGACTCAGGCGATATTGTGACAAGGTCGCTCAGCTCGAGAACGCCTTGCTCTCAAACGCGTGGTGTGAGACTCGAACTTGGACAAGGGGTACACGATGTCGGTGAATGCCACCTCGGCTAAGAAGGCGAAAGAGCCAGGGTCCAACTCTTCTGTTTTCTTCCCCTTAAGGAGCCAGGCTCACGGATGAGAAACGGTTCAGTACCCGATGGGCACAGGCACAATACGTCCAATTACACGAGGCAAGTTCATAGACAGTGGAACACCTCGTACGAGTCAGACGAGAGCAAAAATCGTCTTGGCGAAGAGTCACCACATACACGCGTGCCTGGAGACAGATATGGAGGCTGTCACAGGCTAGGGTAGCCCACCCGAATTGTCAAGGCATTCTAAAATCGGATATGCTAGGCCTACACGGCGCATAACTGTGGCACAACGTTCCCGGCGGAAATCCGCGCTGGTTACAATGGAGCGAACGCAAAACAAACAAACAAACTAGACATTTATGGATCACATTTATGGATTTAGAAGTTATTCATCTGACATTGGACTATTTAACAATCTCAAAAGCATTAATCTATTGTTTCTTTTCTGAAATAATCTGAAACCCTGTGCTCGCTTTTATTGCGGCGTTCTTTGCCAGAGAAACTTCTACCATTTATTCATTTTAATACAGGTGGGAGAGTTGTAAGGAATATCATTGTAACACATGTGGGAGAGTTGTAAAGAATATAATTTTAACAGTGTGTTGTCTAGTATTATTATGTATAAGGGTTAGTCATGGTCGCTGTAAGTTATTGAGTAATGGATGATACGTTTGGGTTTTCTGTAACGTGATACACATGACAAATTATCACTTTCATTTATTCCAAAGACAGTAAGTGAGAAAAGGAAGCGTGGATGTTAGAGTGTGAGGTCTATGGCACCATCTTTGTCCTTAGGTGGTATGCTAGTCATGTTAAGCACCTACGACTCAAAGTACACAAATTGAGTAAACTGTAGAGTATAGGGACATCATATATATTGTTAGTTTCTTTGACATTCCTACAATACGAAAGTTATAAATATATTTCTGAATATATAGTATATTCACAGTTTACTGAAATAATCACCATTCTTCAGTTTTTTTTTTTTTAATAAAGAAAGTATCTTATGGCGAGGTATGTGCCTTTCAGCCACAAAAAAAAGGTACTGTTTCAGATCATCCAGTCACCATGATTCCAATATTAACATTGTGATGACAAAAACGTATTGAATATATAACTCGGCGGTTATGGTTTTGCAGCACTCCCTGAAATACATACTCTCGAATTCATGGTGTCTGGATTACCCAAGGGTGGCTCCATTATTATTTTATGGTTAAAAAAACTATTATATAACCAAATTGGTGCCCGTGTGTTGCCAGAGGACAGAGGGGGGGGGGTAAAGAATTGCAACATTATTACCCGCCAATTATGTTGTAAGAGGGTAGTAAGCAGGTCTTGGGCTCGCGTTGGTTGTTTCATCCCCAAAAAGGTCAAAGTAGTAGGATGTGTCAGACCGAAAAGCGCAGATATCGCAGCTAAGATATAAGCTATGACACAATGCACTTCGTTCTCCGAACTACATAATACTAATATTCAGGAGTCCGAGAACGAACGCAGAAGAAGAAGAGAGAAATTGGACCATGTACGCGTTTGAAAGAAGTGCGCCTCACCATAAGTTTACTTTAAATAAAATTAGTTATAATAATAACATAGTTTGTAGTACAAACAAGAGTTAGGTAATAACGAAACAAGAGGATGACAAAACAGAGGTTTATTACATAAACATATTGTGATCAAAAGTATTCCTTGATCACGCACGCACGCACGCACGCACGCACACACGCACGCACGCACGCACGCACGCACGCACACACACACACACACACACACACACACACGAGAGAGAGAGAGAGAGATATATATATATATATATATATATATATATATATATATATATATATATATATATATATATATATATATATATATATATATATATGCGAGCGTGCGTGTGTATGATGACCATTTTTACATTCACATTTGAAAATTCAATTAGAATTATGACCATGTCTAATAGTTCGTAGATGGCTAATGAGCCCTATTCGAGCTGTAAATATCCGTGCACAGTACGAACATGGAATTACCACTGTAGACGGATTTTGATATATCCGTGACTTTCTAGTTACTCTCGGCTGTTAGGCTGCAACATTTCTCCTCTTTTCACAAGATGATGCGCTTTTTTTTACTGTAGAGCGCCATATATATATATATACATACATACATTAAGTGGTTTTTTTTTTTCTAGGAAAAAAGAAGGGTATACGGTACGGCGTTTACAGACGTGGATGGTCAATACTTTGACATGAATGGCCACCACCCATTCCCCTACCCCCTCCATTTGGCCGTAATAATTTGCATATTGGGAACTTTGAAAAAAAAATAAAACAAGCTTATGTATGAAATATTTTGAGTAATCATATAATTTTCTTATAGTTCTACTGTCATAATATAAAACGGGTGGCGGTGTGGTTTGTTGTGTATTCTCCGTAACGTTAATTATGAGGTTGCGTTACCTAAAGAGGAAGGGTTCAATCATTTCGTGTTTTGACAGTTTCAGAAGGAGGAGCGAAGAATATTAACACTTTGATCTGCCATGCATGTCATAAGAGACTACTAATAGGTTTGCGGTTAGTGTTGAGTATGCGAACGAGCAACAAAAAGAACCACTCAAACCTTTCCATATATATATGGGCCTCACAACCTCCATCCATACAGACATACATACAAAAATACATTAATATAAAACTTACTGTAGCCAGATTTATCATAATGGCCATAATTTATCCATGCCTTTAGAAAGTTCAATATTTCTATTTCTTTCCTTGCTTTTGTAATCTGTTGCTGCGTGGTGCCCAAAAAGCAGCCAGTATTCAACACATTTTGTAGAATCAAATTGACAGAGAGTGGAGTCAACTATCTTGATAAACATAACTGTTCATATAATCTTAATCAGTAATGACGATTTTAAAGGTGTTGCAATCATGTTCAGCTGTGAGAAACCTCTTGCAAGTTTACTTGAGAAGATCGGAGTGATGTCAAGATTGTGAATTGAAGGTTTGAAAGTATTTTTCCTCCTTTTATTCCAAGATTCTATGTATTATATTTCTGTCGTTAAAAACGAAACCGCATTGACAAATGTCTAATTGCTTCTTCGTCATATATTACAAAATTGTGTGTTTCTTCAGACCACTGTTTTTCGTCAAGCACAAAGGGCTCACTTGAGTAAATCAGCTTCTTTATATTCGAGCTGTCGTTGTTTTAGTGAAGTCTCCAAGTTAACATAAAAGGAAACAGGGCATATTAGTTGGTTATCTTTTATATATATTTTGTAAATAAGAAATTCTTGGACTAGAGACGTTGCAGCTTGGGCGGTTTCCTTATAGTACTGTCCGGGATATGATCGCATATCTACAAACAACTGTATAGTGCGTTTAATTGCTTTATTGGCACAATTAAAAGTTATGTTTCGTTTTTGCGATGTCATGCTCTGTTCAGAGAGCTTTTGAAGTGTATCGCACATCACTCCTAAGTCTACAATAAACTAAACAATAGTAATCTTCTTCATCAATCCCTCATATGTGCATCTATCTTCTTTTTTTTTATCTCTGGAATTATCATCTTTAGCATTTCTAAAATGACAAACTAAGTCTTTATAATCCTACTAAACTGCAGATACTGAGCGAAAGTTGGATTCTACCCAACGAATGCTTAATATTCGTTGAATTTTCAACAACTTCGCTTCCAGTGAACTGGCACATACATGGAGTTCGCAATTATTCTTTGGGCGATGCGTGATAAAAACGTATCACTTGTCAATAAATTATTTGAATCTATTAATTCCAGAAACATTCTTACCAGCATCGTGGACAGATAATTCCAGATTATGCTAGCACAGTGTCAAACAATTAATGATGGACATTTATCTTTTAATAACATTTTTTTTTCTACGATAACCCAACATTACCGCTGTACCATCACAAAAAAAACACAGAAATTAAACATTCATTCAAGCACTCCTCTGTCAATCCAATAGAATGAAGACATCTAATCAAAGCGGAGAAGATTCAGACGGATGATATATCCTCTAGTTCAGCTAAGTCAATAAATACATTAACTAGTCTGATCATTTCACAACCTGAAATTATTACATAAAATGACAACAGATTAAATGGTTTTTACATGCTTCCAGACTACCATCAGACAGTCTTCCTTGAAAAGAATTACTATACAGGAGTGAAGACTGATGGTTACAAATCCAGGCGCTGACCAAGCAAACGATGAATTACAGAAATAAATGAGTCAACGAAAATAAACATATGAAGCGCACAAAAAGCCACCCCCAGAGAACTAATCTACCTCTGACGCTGCAATGCACAAAGGGGTATACACCGAAAAGAAAAAAAACTTATATTGTCGAGTGTCACGAACAAATACATTTTTCTGGGCTTTTTGTATTTGTATTTGTATTGTTTAGAGAACATAGTCACAACAGAGCCACCTCCAGAGAAAATATTAGAAGTTTGACAACCTGGCACGACAAGGAAACAACAACGACTTTGATGCAGCAATTCACCTGGTGATCTTCTTCTTTTTCTTTCGTTCACTTGAAACATGTCTATATCTGTAATTCTGTCTCCTTAATAAAACTCACTGTCTTTTGTAGTTCATACAGTGTCCCATAGAGCTTTGATTCCAGTGTTGTTTCCTCTGGCCAATATGTATACCTCAGCATTTCATGCTCAGAACACTCTTGAAGTATATGTTTGGCATTCTGTGCTTCCTGTCCACATGTACACATGGCCGTGTTGCCAATCTTGAACTTTGTATACATGTGACTGCGGAGTCGGTTGTGTCCTGTTCTGAGACGTAGAATTATAACTTGCTCTGATCTGTTCATAATGTGATAGTCATCTTGTGTTGGCGTTTGTGGCTTTCTGATGATGATTTGTCTTCTGAACAAGTTCTTGTCTAAAATATTGAGTGGTAACCTTGAACAGGAAGAAGAGTTCCGGTTGTTGAAATAGCGTGAAGTTTGCCTACTTTCTGTATAATTCCATTTGCATTTGTTTGTTAGATATTCTGCAGTTTCTAAATAAAATTGCATTGCATATCTTCGTTCGCCATGCCCGGGTCAATTGTGCGGTTGTCTTCTGCCACAGAAGTTATTATTGATGCAGATTGTATGAGCAGGCAAGTCTGATAAAAATGTGAAGATTGGCATAAATTTAGGCATTAGGACAAAATTTTCAAAATGGGTGTACATCATTTTAAATACCACAGTTAGATAGCCCTTGAAAATTGCAATCCAACGATACCTCAACCAAGTCTCTACGTCAATTCTGAAAAAAGTTACGAATTTTTTTTCGTATTAATTTTTGCCTCAAGATAATTACATGGAACATATAAGGAAATATAAAATGACAGTTGTCAAAAAGTTGCGGCCCTGCCTTAGAACCGAGCCACTAATTTATGAATATCATAGTTATTTGCATAAAAAAATATGACAAATTATACATTTTCTTGTTCGGGAAGACAAGACGCACCTCTTGATTACATTATGCTAATTTTCCGACGCAGCAGAGTTAATAAATAATTAACAATTGCGTCTAATTAGCATAATTGCAATTGAATGTATCATATACATTTTTCACATTTTTTAATTATTTAGGATAAAATATATAGCAAACTGTATGTTTATGTGTTTGTGAAGACAAGACACACCTGTTGATTACATTCTGCTAAGTTTCTGATGCAGCCAGAGTTAATAAATAATTAATAATGGCGTCTAATTTGCATAATCACATTGTCATATTTAATATATATTTATTAAATTTTTTAATTATTTAGGATAAAAATTATTGCAAACTGTACATTTTTGTGTTTGTGAAGACAAGATGCACCTGTTGTATACATTATGCTAATTTTCTGACGCAGCCAGAATTAATTAATAATTAAAAATGACGTCTAATTAGCATAATTGAAATTGAATGTATCATATACATTTTTCACATTTTTTAATTATTTAGGATAAAAAATATAAAAAATTATACATTTTCTTGTTCGGTAAGACAAGACGCACCTGTTTATTATATTGTGTTAATTTTCCGATGCAACCAGAGCCAATTAATAATTAATAATAGTGTCTAATTAGCATAATTAAAATCTCTTCTATGCTTCCCTTTATGGCAACATGCATGTGGCTGGTTATCTGTAACCTCAGCCCTCTTTGTATCTGAAATATAATATTTGATTATTATTATTATTATTGGCATTTGGTACACATGTACATAAACAATTCTATGTCAAAGGTATGAATAAATTACCAGGTAGGTATGTGCACCAAATTTTCAAAATTTCCTTTTTGTTTTTCCTATTATAGTGATACCTAATTAGCCCTATATAATTAAATACTTTATTACATTATTCAGTAGATAGGCTTATGTAGAACATTGAGCAAAATTGATAATAAACAACAAGAGACAAAGATATCAAAAAGAGTGAGAACGTTTGGAAGATGCTGCAGTTTACGTTGTCTGCATTGATTTGATTTATTAGGCCTACTGAAAGGAGAAAGCATGTCTCAATAAAAAGTGAATTTTACGAAATATCCATGAGAGAATTATAAGAAATTGGACTTCATAAACAATATAAATAATATATATTTAATTTGAAATGTGTTTCTTGTAAAATTATCAACATGAAACAGACCGATGTGACTAAGAAAACACTTAGTACATAAAGCATGATAGTACATAAGTACGCGCACTCGGCATGGTCTTGTACCAATAATTTCAATTATTTTACATATAAATCTTAGATTTTTTACTAGTAGCATTTAAAAATGAATTAAAGAAATTAAAAGAGGCAGGAATTGTAGTTGTTAAACGTCAATTTCTTTAAATAAGAGACATTTCAGAATTATTGACGCGCAGTAAAGAATAGAGTTAGACAAGATGGCGGCTGAGGAACGCGTGACCGATCTGCAGTGCGTTTGTTTAAAATTTGATAATAATTACAGGCAACTTCCAAAATTAATGAAATTTTGTATATAAAGAGAAAATTGGTTGTTTCATTTGTTAGACATGGTTACAACATCCTACTTTATTCAAATTAATGCATATACGTGTGCAAAGAGAAAAATCACTTACCTAGGCTTATTTATTTGCTTGGTGAAAAATGTACACAGCGTATTTCCAACTTCTAGTTACGTAATTCGATGCACAAATGAATGAGAAAAATTAAACAGTTGTCTTTTATAAACAATAAAGTTGCGTCGCGTTGTCTAAAGACAATTGCTGTGGTCAGTGTTTCACATGATGCAAAAAATGGATTCTTGGACGCTACCAAAACAAGGGAAGTAATTTAAGCCACATTGACTTTCACGTCCCCTTACGATTTCCTAATGCCTACATAAATGATAAAAATAACATTTGATTTGATTTAATTTTAATATTTAATAATAATTATATTTATTATATTTTTCTAATTAATTTCACTTGAAAATATTTTACATGAACATTTAAACATATAAATATAGGAAAATATAAATAAAACTTGTGACTACAAAATGTAGCTAAGCTGATAATTTCTCAATTATCTTTGTTATTTTCAATAATACAATTTGTTCAATAATACAAGTATTACAACCCACAAACTGTACATTTTTTTGTTCATGAAGACAAGACACACGCGGACACATCTATTCAAAATTGTTTCCATTTCTGTAATTTTTAGGTATTTATAAGTATTTAATTAAATACCACAGACATTATATTGGGTTGGCAAAGGCACGATGCATCTGTTGATTCTATTTCTATAATTTTTAGGTGCGAGCAGAACTAATTAATATTAAAAATGGCAGCAAATTAGTATAATTAAAATGAAAATAAATTATGAAACTATTAAATATAATTAAATACCACATAAATTATATATATTTTTATTGGCAGAGGCGAGACACATCTGTTGATCCTATTTTAAAATTTTTAGGTGCGAGCAGAACTAATTAATATTAAAAATGGCAGCAAATTAGCATAATTAAAGTGGAAATAAATTATGAAACTATTGAATATAATTAAATACCACATAAATTATATATATTTTTATTGGCAGAGGCGAGACACATCTGTTGATCCTATTTAATAATTTATAGGTACGCGCAGAACTAATTAATATTAAAAATCGCAGCAAATTATCTAACTATTGAATATAATTAAATACCACATACATTATATATATTTGAGTTGGCAAATGCAAGACGCATCTGTTGATCCTATTTCTATCATTTTTAGGTGCGAGCAGAACTAATTAATATTAAAAATAGCAGCAAATTAGCTTAATTAAAATAAAACTAAATTATGAAACTATTGAATATAATTAAATACCACATAAATTATATATATTTGTGTTGGCAAGAGCAAGGCACATCTGCTGATCCTATTTCTATAATTTGTAGTTGCGCACAGAACTAATTAATATTCAATTTGGCAGCAAATTAGCATAATTAAAGTGAAAATAAATTATGAAACTATTGAATATAATTAAATACCACATAAATTATATATATTTGTGTTGGCAAAGGCAGGGCGCATCTGTTGATCCTATTTCTATAATTAATAGGTGCGCGCAGAACTAATTAATATTAAAAATGGCAGCAAATTGGCATAATTAAAATGAAAATAAATTATCAAACTATTAAATCTAAATAAATACCACAGAAACTATATATTTTTGTGTGCGCAAAGGCAAGACACAACTGTTGATTACATTGTGCTAATCTTCAGATGAAATTTGGGCTAATAAAATTAAAAATGGTGGTAAATTTGCATAACGAACAATGTTAGTAACATTGCATCGGATTGTCTAATTATAAAAATTTTTCATTATTTCTGATATAATGTTCTACAATACATACATTTTGTGTTTGCGAAACCTTGACAAATCTGCTGGTTATGATGTTATTATTGTTAGATACAACCAAAGCTAATTAATATTCAAAAAATCTAATTCACATATTTAAAATTAATTTTAATATAGAATCGTTAAATGTCCTTGTTATTTATGATAAAATGTTTCTGTGCTGCAAATGTGAGAAAACGTTCATGGATTATGTGCATAATGATGTGTTTAGTTAGTTTTGTGAGCAGCTTGTGTGGAGAAATACTGTTCAAGCACATCTACTGGTAAGTAGATCTTCTATTTCTACTGTATCTCCCCCACCACCCCCCCCCATATTATACATATAGTTAATTTACTGGTAGCATTATTGTGCAGTCATGTTCTAGGAATAATAGTTAAGCAATTTGTGGGGAAAAAAATTAGTACTAAGAGTAACTTGTCAGATAGTGCTTTGTAACCTAAGTCAGATTTTGTGATTATGAGCTTTATTTCCTTGTCCTGATGCCTGGAAAACTCTAAACCCCCCTCCACCCCCAACAACGGGGTTGCATGTTCCTACAGATCATCTGTGGACCTCTTGTAAGCCATTACATTTATGAAATTATATTGCTAAATAACTTTTTAAACAAAAAAAACTGATGTTCTCTATGCAGATAGATGCTACTAAAACTACTAAATATAGCGACGTAGGTATTGTTAGTTAATGAAATGGTTATAACTTACCGGTATTACAAAATGGAACATCCGTATAGGTGATTCAAGCAGAAAATGGCACAGTGCTCCAAATTTATTTTCATCTTCCTTCATCCTCAAACATTATTAATAGTTGCAAAAATATCTATATAAAAATTGTCTAAGAACTTCAGAAAATTATTTACAAACATGACACATCTAAGAGATAAGTAAATAACATGGTTGTAACATACCTGTGAGCACTAAATTTGGAATAACTTCACTGTAAAATAATATTTCAAGAAACATCAATGTCCAACTTACGCGCCAATAAACGCTGAGTAATAATCATTCACTTGTTTCAAAGTAAAGTCTAATTTAGCATTGACATTTCTGGAAAATTCCCTTATGTCTTATAGCTGCAGTGATGAAATGCATAATCAGATATTTTATAGCCATGGCGAGAAATCGATAACGAATTTTAACTCGAATGTTAATTTTAAAAATAGTGCTACATAATTACAAATAATATAGTTAGATAGCCCTTAAAAAAATTGCAATTCAACGATACCACAACCAAGTCTGTACGTCTACCCTGAAATATTTTTTTTTCTAATGACTTTGACATCAAAATAATTTACATGAAACATATAGGAAAATATAAATAAAACTTGTGACCACAAAATGTAGCCAAGATGATAATTTCTAATTTATCTTTGTTATTCTCAATATAAAACATATAAACAAAACACCAAATTCTAATGAAACAAATGAACTGCTTTTTTCAGATGACCAGGTTTAATTTCACAACAGCATTAAAAACCTGCAAGACCACCTAAGCATAATAAACATAACAGGCTAGCAATTTGGAATGAAAATCAACATAGACAAAACAGAAGTAATGAATATTGCAAGAGAAAAGGAGAACATCAACATACAGATAAACAACTAAAACAAGTAGATGAATTCAAATATCTGGGATACTGGAGAGACAAAATCAGAAATGAAGCACTAAGGAGACAATTAAAGTTGTTAACCAGGGTAAGTACTGCACAGTGATAGTTAGGCCTATAGATGTGTTTGTTTGAGTGGTTCTAATATTTAATATGGTACCAGATATCTATTTTGCCCATCCATGGTACCATTTATTTGCAATATTATAACTTAGGTCTAAGTTTTCAATTTGTGTCAGTTTATTATAAGATTTAGGTCCTGTTACAAAACATTAATATTGTATTTTTTTTCAATCTCTCCCTTTCTTCTGCATTCCATCCCCCAAAAAAGATGTGGCGCGGTCAAGACTTTCAGCCTGTGTACTCAAGTCACTGAGAACAGACCAATCGAAACAAGGACTATTACAACATTAACGAACATCCCGTACAACACAGAACATGTATATTCGTACACAAGGACCCAAAGGCATTATTGTAAAAATAAGTAACATAGAGACAGAACAATGTTGCTTCAAATAATATCTTATACAAATAAATTCAAGTAGGAAGCATGAGGATAAATGAAAATAATTCTTACAGCTGACGGGAATTGAACCAGGTCTGTTCTAGCAGCACCGAATCGCTTTGCAACACAAGTAAACAGGTTTTCCGTACTTGACCAACCACATCCCCAGATGTGGCATGGTCAAGACTTTCAGCCTGTGTACTCAAGTCACTGAGAACAGACCAATCGAAACAAGGACTATTACAACATTAACAAACAATATTATTTGACCTTTATTCTTAATGAATGGAACCGAAGACTTTTCTTCACATAAAATGTCTCCTTAGAGAAAATGTTCACTTTCTTAAAGTAAAATGTCTCCTTAGAGAAAATGAACTAATGACTTTTCTTAAGGTAAAATGTCTCCTTAGAGAAAATGAACTAATGACTTTTTTAAGGTAAAATGTTTCCTTAGAGAAAACAAAATAATTTTTTTCAGGTAAAATGTCTCCATAGACAAAAGGAAATAATGACTTTTCTTAAGTAAAAATCTCTGAGAAAAAAAACCTAATGACTTGTGTTTTAGGGAAAATCTCTCCTTAGAGGAAACAATGACGTTTCTTAATATAAAACCTCTCCATAGAGGAAATGAACTAATGATTTTTCTTAAAGTAAAATGTCTCCTTAGAGAAACGAACTAATGATTTTTCTTAAGGTAAAATCTCTCTTTAGAGAAAAGGAACTCATGACGTGTGAGTTAAAAATAAATGAAAAGTAAGTTAAAATGAAAGTTAAAATCTCTCCTTAGAGAAAAAAAATTACTGAGTTATCCTAAAGTAAAATCTCTCCATGGAGAATGCACACTAATGACCTTTCTTCAAGTAAAATATCTCATTAGAAAAGACAAACTAATAATCTTTCTTTAAGTAAAATATATCAGTAGAAAAGACAAACTAATGACCTTTCTTCAAGTTAAATATCTCTGTAGAAAAGACAAACTAATGACCTTTGTTCAAGTAAAATATCTCAGTAGAAAAGACAAACTAATGACCTTTCTTCAAGTTAAATATCTCTGTAGAAAAGACAAACTAATGACCTTTGTTCAAGTAAAATATCTCAGTAGAAAAGACAAACTAATGACCTTTGTTCAAGTAAAATATCTCAGTAGAAAAGACAAACTAATGACCTTTGACTTTTCTTAAGGTACAATCTCTTCTTAGAGAAAACTAACTAATGAATTTTCTTAAGGTAAAATCTCTCCTTAGAGAAAACTAACTAATGACTTTTCTTAACATAATGTTTCTCCCTAGAGAAAACAAACTAATAACTTATTTTAAGGTAAAATCTCTCCTTACAGAAAACAATGACTTTTCTTAAGCTAAAATATCTCCTTTTAGAAAACAAACTAATGAATTTTCTTAACAAAATATCTCTACTATAGTAAATGAACTAATGACATTTCTTACAATAAATCACTCCTTACAGAAATCAAACTAATTCTTCTTTTCTTCAGTTAAAATCCCTACGCAGACAAAAGGAAGTAATGACATCTCAAGGTAAAATCTTTAAGAGAAAACGACTTAATGACTTTTGTTAAGGGAAAATCTCTCCTTAGAGAAAATGAACTACCGGTAATAACTCTTATTAAGGTAAAATTTCTTGATAGAGAAAACCAACTAATGACTTTTCTGAAGTTAAAATCTCTTCTTAGTGAAAACAGTCTACTTACTTTTCTTAAGGCAAAATCTCAGAGACTACGAAATAATGACTTTTCTTAAAGTAAAATCTCCCTGTAGAGAAAGTTAACGAATGACTTTTATTAAGGTAAAATCTCTCCTTAGAGAAAACAAACTAATCCTTTTCTAAATTTAAAATATTTCCTTAGCGAGAACAAAATAATGACTTTTCTTAAGGTAAACACTCCTTAGACAAAATGAACTCATGCGTTGTCTTAATGTAAATTTTCTCCTTAGAGAAAACAAACTAATGACTTCCCTTAAGGTAAAATCTTAGAGAAGATCTAATGACTTTTCTTAAGATAAAATATCTCCTAAGAGAAAACAAACTATGCCTTTTCTTAAGGTAAAATCTCAGAGAAAATAAAGTAATGACTTTTCTTCAGGTACTATCTCTTTCTTATGTTAAAATCTCTCCTTAGAGAAAACTAACTAATTAATTTTCTTAAAAGTTCTCTGTACTGAAACCAAACTAATGATTTTCCTTAATATAAATTCTCTCCTTAGAGAAAACGAACTAATGACTTCCCTTAAGGTAAAATCTTAGAGAAGATCTTATGACTTTTCATA
Source organism: Meghimatium bilineatum (assembly GCA_034231615.1). Taxonomy (NCBI): domain Eukaryota; kingdom Metazoa; phylum Mollusca; class Gastropoda; order Stylommatophora; family Philomycidae; genus Meghimatium; species Meghimatium bilineatum. The sequence goes on from CM067300.1 coordinate 39,836,008, forward strand.
AGGTAAAATCTCTCCTTAGATAAAACAATGACTTTTATTAAGGTAAAATCTCTCCTTAGAGAAAACAAACTAATCCTTTTCTAAATTTAAAATATTTCCTTAGCGAGAACAAAATAATGACTTTTCTTAAGGTAAACACTCCTTAGACAAAATGAACTCATGCGTTGTCTTAATGTAAATTTTCTCCTTAGAGAAAACAAACTAATGACTTCCCTTAAGGTAAAATCTTAGAGAAGATCTAATGACTTTTCTTAAGATAAAATATCTCCTAAGAGAAAACAAACTATGCCTTTTCTTAAGGTAAAATCTCAGAGAAAATAAAGTAATGACTTTTCTTCAGGTACTATCTCTTTCTTATGTTAAAATCTCTCCTTAGAGAAAACTAACTAATTAATTTTCTTAAAAGTTCTCTGTACTGAAACCAAACTAATGATTTTCCTTAATATAAATTCTCTCCTTAGAGAAAACGAACTAATGACTTCCCTTAAGGTAAAATCTTAGAGAAGATCTTATGACTTTTCATAAGGTAAAATCTCTCCTTAGATAAAACAATGACTTTTATTAAGGTAAAATCTTTCCTAGAAAAAACAAACTAATGCCGTTTCTTAAGCTAAAATTTTTCCTTAACAAGAAGAAAAGAATTACTTTTCTTAAGATAATATCTGTCCTTGGAGAAAATGAACGAATGACTTTTATTAATTTAAAATCTCTTATTAGAGAAGAAAAATTTATGACATTTTTTAAGGTAAAATATCTCCTAAGAGAAAATTAACTCATGCCTTTTCTTAAGGTAAAATCTCAGAGAAAATAAAATAATGACTTTTCCTTTAAGTAATATCTCTTTCTTATGTTAAAATCTCTCCTTAGAGAAAACAAACTAATGAATTTTATAAAAGGTAAAAAAATTTTCCTTGGAGAATTGAACTAATGACTTTTCGTAATGTAAAATGTAATGTCAATGTTAAAGTAAAATCGCACCTGAGAGAAAATGAGCTAATGAATTTTCGTACAGTAAAATATCTCCTTAGAGAAAACTAACTAATTAATTTTATTATGGTAAAATCTCTCCTTAGAGAAAATTAACTGATTAATTTTTTGTAAATGTCTCAGCCAAGTACATGTCTATTATTAGAGCCCTAAATGTTGTTAGAGCCCTAGTTCTATCAATGTATTCTGTAATATTCAGCCCATTGTTTTGTGTAAACAGCTCAGCCAATTGCATCTCTATTGTTAGAGCCCTAAATGTTGTTAGAGCTCTAAATTTTGTTAGAGGCTTAAATGTTGTTAGAGCCCTAAGTGTTGTTAGAGCTTTAAATTTTGTTAGAGCCTTAAATGATGTTAGAGCCCTAAATGTTGTTAGAGCCTTAAATGTTGTTAGAGCCCTAAATGTTGTTAGAGCCCTAAATGTTGCTAGACCACTAAATGTTGTTAGAGCCCTAAATGTTGTTAGACCCGTAAATGTTGTTAGAGCTAGGGTTACAATAATTGTTAGATGGAAAAAGAGGACACGCAAAATTTGTATCGAATATGGCCAATATTAAGTGTTGTACAAGTAAAATTCAAGTTAAACTACATAAAATATTGTTCTTATTTAATTATAAACTTGTATTAACTGAGTGTTCAGTACACCACACTAGCTGACTATGGGAGCCGCGTAGTGCAGTGGTTAGCACACTGGGTTGTCCTGGGTTCATTCCCCAGTTGAGGTGGAAATGATTCTCAGATCTTAACGGCTCCCGGGTCTATCCAGGAAGTAAAGACTGCGAGGGAGAGGAGATGGCTGCCGCCCTCATTTGCAGAGCCTCTTAAATGTGAGATCGATAACATCTCACACCCCTTCAGCATTAATAAATACTATGGGTTACTTTACTTACTATTTACTAGCTGACTGAAAAGAAACAGTAAGTTAGTCACTAAATTACTGAAGTTTACCAAACCGTAGTGAAAGTATCTCACTCTGAGTCATTATTATCAAAATCGTCCGCATTTGAGGATATTGACGTTGGGATCATAGATTGCGCCTGGGGCTGAGCCCAAACGTATTTCTCCGAAGAACTGATGGCCTTCAACAAGTTAGGCTGACTGGTGAGATATATGTGAAATTCTTTGCATGACATATGCTTCAAGTTATGCTGCACAAACAGAATTCCTGTGACAGATTCAATCAGCAACTTATTCCTTTCCTTCGCCCATTGACTTTGCATCAGAGAAAACACTCGTTCAGTGTTAGCATTGTGTGATGGAATGGCAAAAAAAATTCAGCAATAATAAGTTTGGATAAATATTCCTCACTTTTGCAACTGTTGAAATACTTCACCCACTTCTCGTGTGCTACAAAGTCGTTTTCATCACAGTTTGCCTCAACAAATTTCTTCAAGATGCACAATTGATCGAAACACTTGTTTCGGTCGGCGACCAGGAGGTCCAGGTTGGAGAAAACCCGGACAAAAGCCATTTTTCTGGAAAGCCTCCCCGGCGCCCGGACAGGGGCATAAGAAGAGGACGTGTACGGGGAAACGCGGACGCGTGGTAACCCTAATTAGAGCCCTAGTTCTATCAAGGTATTCTGTAATATTCAGTCTATTTTCTTGTGTAAATGGCTCAACCAATTACATGTCTGTTGTTAGAGCCCTAAATGTTGTTAGAGCCCTAGATCTATCAAAGTATTCTGTAATATTCAGTCTATTTTCTTGTGTAAATGGCTCAACCAATTAAACGTCTGCTGTTATATCAAGTGACATATTCTTTCCAGAATGTTGTCTTCGTCGTGGATATTCTGAACGCCTCTCTGTTTCGGACAAGCAGGCCTTCATTGATGCATACATTCTTCGGTGTCGCTTGTCCATCGTCTTCTTTGTCTTCCTTTCTCGCCTGATACGCTGCCCTCTAGAATCAGCCTTTCGATACCATCATGTCACTTTAAGTGTCCAAAATACTGTATCTTCCTTCTCATGGTGGTATTTAGAAGACACCCTTCATTTAGTTTTAGTCATTTCAATGTTCTTTTTTCTCTGCCCAAGATATTTGTAGGATCTTCCTGTAGCACTTCATTTCAAATGAATTTATTCTATTGGGTATTGTCTTGTTTAAAGTCCAAGTCTCGCATTCATATGTTGCCACTGGGAAAACACATGATCTTAAAATGGTTAATTTAGTGTCATTATTACTATTTTGCTGTAGCTTTCTCATTTGTGTTAATTGAGTGTTGTAATTGCGAGTCTCCTTTTAATCTCGACTGAACACTCTCCGAAACTGTTTATATTTGCTCCAAGATACTCGAATTTGTTTACATTCTAGTTCTATATTGTCTATGTTGATTATTGGTTTGATCTTTGTTTTGTCTGTTGTCATAATTTTTATTTTCTGTGCGCTTAGATATAGATTTGGGTCTTGCTGTATTTCTTTGTTGTTATGATTAGCTGTTTCAGTCCCTCAGGATGTATAGTAAGGAGGACTGTGTCGTCTGCATATTTAATTTCTGGACTCTTGTACCCACCGATATTTATTGGATAGAACTCATTTTCCTCTAGTTCTTCTCTTACATTTCTCATTATATTTTCTGCATAGATGTTAAAAAAGGTAAGAGGATAGAATGCACCCCTGTCTCACTTCACTTTGAACAACGAACTATTCAGATGTTTCTCCCTCCACTCTTACTGCTGCGTGTTGTTCGTGATATAGTGTTTCAATAAGATGTATTAGATGTTTGGGGAAGCTCATGTCGACCATAGCTAGTGATGTTTAACACAATCAAACGCCTTGGTGTAGTCTATGACACACATATGTATATCTAAGCTATATTCTCTACATTTCTCAATTATATTCCTCATGTTGAATATGTGGTCTCTTGTTCCTCTTCTTGCTCGAAAACCGGCTTGAACTTCATGAACTTCTGTTTCTAATTTGCGTTGTATTCTGTTCATTATGTTCTGCAGTAGTATTTTGCTGACTTTACTAATTACTGCTACTGTTCTATAGTTGGTACAAAGTTGAAGGTCTCCTTTCTTTGCTTGGATATGTAAACTGACTTTTGCCATTCTTCCGGCCATATTCCGCTTTTCCATATCTTGCAGCATAAAATATGGTATATTTGAACACTGGAACCTCCACCGGCTTGTATTATCTCTGATGTTACTCAGTCGTTTCTTGGAGCTTTTCCTTTTTTCCCCCAGATTTCTTATGAGTGTCTGACCTCCATTATAGGTTCTGTTTTTGTTCTAATTCATTGATGCTCTCATTTGGTGACTGGGTTGTTCATTTATACATTTCTTGACAATATTCCTTCCATCTGTGTAAAATACCTGTTTTCTCTGTTACGGTATTCCCGTTTTTATCTTTCAGTACTCGAAGTGCGGGTTTGAAGTTGTTCTGTTGTAATGTTCTTATAGCATTGAGCATATTCTTGCTATTTCATTGTTGTCTTTGTTCATTGATTTCTCTGCACATATTCATTATGTATTATTGTTTGTCATTCCTAATTTGTTTCTTAATTTGTTTTGATAGTTCCCTGTAGTTTGATTGACTTTTTTCGGTGGTTTTGCATCTTCTTCTATCTTCAATTAAGTTCATTGTTTCTTCTGTGATGTATTTTTGAGTTTTGTGTCTTTTTTTTGTCGGTAGAAGCTTTTCTGCAGTGTCGGTGATAACTTCGCTTATTTTGTTGGCCAGATCGTTTGGTGTCTTCTTCTTCTGCTTTCGCTCTCATATAACCACAACGAATATTTCGTGTGATTTCCGCCGGGGAGCGTGAAGTACGTTGTGCTGCAAGTTCCACAGTAGAACTGTGATTATTTGCACCCCGATTGACCACTTGTGGTCAGGACGTCCGAGGTCCAGCACATCCGTTTTCGTCAATCCTTTATTTCGGGTTTGGTCGCTAGTCCGTGACAGCCTCTATCTGTCGCTGGGCACGCTGGTGTGTAGTGCCTCTTCGCCAAGACGTCTGTCGAGCGCGTCTATCTGGCACGAGATGCTCCAACGTCCATGAATCCATTTTGTGCAAATGGAAAAACTATGCCTCTGTCCATCGGGTACTGAACCGTTTCTCATCCGCGAGCCTGGTTCTGTATGAGGAAGAACTCGCCAGAAGAGTTGGACCCTGGCTCGTTCGCCCTCCCACCCGAGGCGTCGTTCACAAACATCGTGAACCCCTCGCACAAGTTTGATTCTCACACCACTCGTTTGAGAGCAAGGCGTTCTCGAGCTGAGCAACCTTCAGGTACTGAACCCTTTTTCTCTGCAAATGTATTTCCGGTATAGGAAATTTTGACAGTAGAGTTGGGCCAGGACTGCCATCTTTGTCCCTTTCTTGCCTAAGCCCATCGGGTTCTGAACCCTTTCTCTTCGCGAGCATATTTCCGGTATAGGAAGGCTCGACATTAGAGTTGGTTTAGGTCTTCTTGCTTTTCCGAACGCCAACGATTGGGTCTGGGTCTCTGCCTATAAGGATCACAGGTAACTAGAAGCTCGTCTCGAGCTAACAGAGCTTATAGTTACCCTTTCCTAGGAACTTTTCATTTGCGGTTCGCGCTGCCCTTTCATTATATCATTGTACTCATTATGACATATATTTGTTTCTTTCCATGCATCCACCTTTACGTGCCTTTTACATTGGCTGCCCCTCCAATGTTCTGACTGGACTAACAGGCGTCACTGTATGTCGACAGTGTCACTGTAAGTGGTGATACAAATGGTGTCAGAGATATTGTCTGTCTTTTTTGTAGTCAAATCTCTTTCCATCTGCTTCCTCCACATTCTCGGACACGATCCCCAAATTATTTGGCCAGAATCAGCTCGAGCTGCTGTTTTCTGTTACCAGGGTGCACCGCGAGGAGGTACATTTAGGATCTTGGTTATCTGCTAACCCTGGGTCCGCATAGAGCAATGCGTTCCCTTTGCACCCCTGGTGTCAATTCTTCTTGTATATCTAGAAGTGTGGTAAATCTGTTTTTTTTATCTCGATGTTATATTCGCATGGTATGCTGGATGTATCATTTCTAATGGCATGGGTGTTCTTGTTGATTTTCTTTATTTTTACTTTAAATTTCGCCATCAGCAGGTCGTGGTCCGTGTCGTAGTCGGCTCCTGGTAATGTTTTACTTAAGGGAATGCTTGTTTTCCATCTTTGTTAGATCAGTATGTAATCTATTTGAAGTTTATACTTTCCATCTGGTGATCTCCTCGTATAGTATACTGGGATGTTGTTCAAAAAATGTATTCATGATTGCTAGATTGTTTACCAAGCAAACATTGAGCAATAGTTCATCTCTTTCGTTTCTATTTCTTAAGCCATATTTCCCTTGAGATCTAATTTCGTGGTGTGGTCTTTCTTTCCCTACTTTAGCGTTGAAAGCCTCCATGACTATAATAATGTCTTGTTTTTTCGTTGTATCTAGAGTGTGATGTAGTTGTTCATAGAAAGTGTCAGTCTCTTGGTCATCTGCTGTTGTTGTGGGTGCGTAGATTTGAACAATAGAGATATATTTTTTTTACCCTTGATTCTGATGGTAATAATACGGTCGTTCTTAGGATAGTACCCTAAAAGATTTTATATTTGGACAGATAAAATCCGACCCCTCGCTGACCTCCTGTCTCGCTGACTGAAAACACGCGCATTTCTCCTGACGCTAATGAAAAATATCCGATGTCTGTCCATCTTTGCTCTGACATACCCAATATGCCTGTGTTTAGTCTGTCATTTCGTTAGTTACCATGAATTGTTTCCTGTGATTTAAGCTTCTTACGTTCCATGTTCCTATTTTTATACTTCTGTTGACATGATAATTGTGCCTAACCTGTTCTTGATTCACTCACACGACATGGTAATGATTGATGTTTACTTTTAACGTATGTAATGCTGCCACTGAAACCTCTTCTATCTCGTCTGTTATTAGAGCCCTAGATCTGTCAAGGTATTCTGTAATATTCAGCCCGTTGTCTTGTGTAAATGGTTCAACCAATTACATGTCTTGTTATTATAGCCATAAGTGGAAGCAAATAATAGTAGCACTGTAACCTGCCATGCATGTCATAAGAGATGAATAAGGAAGGTTTTACTTGTGGTTGGACATATGGATAGATACACATCCTGTAAAAGATTATTGGTAGCATTTGCTATTCAGGATGTCGCCATCAACCCAGCATTTTCTTGCAGTAGAGATCTTCTAGGCAATATAAATATATTTAGTAGTTTGCCTTTGCTTTCTGAAGGGTCTGACTACACAATTGCTGTCGCGGGATTCGAACCCGGTACTTTGATCGTTAAAGACGTGCCCTGTACCTCTCTACTACAGATCTAGACAAATATTATAGGGCCTCAAAATATTGCTATCCTGAAGTAGGATGTGTCGAACCAAAATATCTCCAGCTGAGCAAATATCTCCAGTCAAACTAAATTACAACACAACAGATTCTAATCTCTGAACTATATCCTGCTCAGTGGTGAAAGTTTGAAAACAGGTGCAGAAGAAGAAGCTGACGACACAGCTCTCTATTTGTTACAAATGTTACATCTCTACAACCCTAACTGGATGTCACCAATGTGGATCCCCTACAACCCTAATAGGATGTCTCCAATGTGGATCCCCTACACCCTAGTAGGATGTCTCAGATGTGAATTCCCTACAATACTAATGAGATGTCTCCAATGTGGATCCCCTACAACCCTAATAGGATGTCTCCAATGTGGATCCCCTACAACCCTAATAGGATGTCTCCAATGTGGATCCCCTACACCCTAGTAGGATGTCACCAATGTGGATCCCCCTACACTCTAATAGAATGTCACCAATGTGGATCCACTACAACCCTAATAGGTTATGTGTTTTCTTATCCTATACCTTATCCTTTAATCATATATCAATTTTAATTTCTTTATCTGTAGACTTTCAAATGCTGCCATGGCCAAGTATGATGAGATCAAGACTCAGTCTACAGCAGGTGTTGTGCACATGATGTCTGGGAGGAAGTACGCAGACATTAAGAGGTTCATCTCATGCCATCTTACATCATCGTGCCAGAAAAAGGAGAATTGAAAAAGTATGTGACCAGTTTGTTATTGTGATCAGATATTGTTTGTGCTGGAGAAGTTAGCTTCAACATTTTCAAATCAATGAGCAGCACAAATCAATGAAATATTGTTGTTTGAATTATCTTTTTAGATTTGTGATTCATGTGGAGTTTCATAGATGTGAGATATATCTGGTGTTTCATAGATTTGTGATTCATGTGGAGTTTCATCTGGTGTTTCATAGATGTGTGATTCATGTGGTGTTTCATAGATTTGTGATTCATCTGGTGTTTCATAGATTTGTGATTCATGTGGTGTTTCATAGATGTGTGATTCATGTGGTGTTTCATAGATTTGTGATTCATGTGGTGTTTCATAGATGTGTGATTCATGTAATGTTTAATTTATTTGTGATTCATGTGGTGTTTCATAGATTTGTGATTCAATTGGTGTTTAATAGATGTGTGATTCATGTAGTGTTTCGTAGATTTGTGCTTCATGTGGTGTTTCATAGATTTGTGATTCATGTGGTGTTTCATAGATTGGTGATTCATGTGGTATTTCATACATTTGTGATTCATGTGGTGTTTCATAGATTTGTGATTCATGTGGTGTTTCATAGATGTTTCATAAAAGGTCAAGCAAGTTTGACTGTGGTTAGCATCGTGGCAGTGATCACTGATTTTGTGTGTCGGATTTTATGAGTCAGGCTGATCTTCTATCTTCATTTGCAATAACATAATTTGTGTTTGTTCTCCATCCTTCATATTTTCCATGATAAAGACCTTATTGTTTAAATGTAGATTCCAGTCTATATTGTATGGTATTTTTTTATTTGCCCTTGTATGTCTTATTTCTATCTATCTGTCTGTCTCTCTGTCCATCCGTCCAGCTATCCATGAATACATTCATCCATCCATCGTCTTTTCTCTACTTGTGCTGTAAGACATCTTAAGATTGAATTGCGGATCAGTTTTTGGGTTATGGCACATTTGGCTGCTTGTATAACACATGCATTATTATTGTGATGTCTTAGAATGTTGGTAGCCATCTTGCTGTTTCCATTTTCATGTTGTGTGCTCTTGCTGCATACCCATAATTCATTCTCATTAGGTGACAGAAACATTTCAATCTCTGTTTTTTTTAATATATTTGAGCACAGATGTTGTTCCAACAGTTTCTTGTAATCTCCTCATTTCTCACATGATCTCTTCTTGTAATCTCCTCATTTCTCACATGATCTCTTCTTGTTTTGTTTGCTGATTTTCATAGAACATCTTATTTCACGAGTAGTAAACTTTCTCTCTTGTTCTTTAATTAGTTTCCTTGGAATGAAGATTGAATTTATGATTTATCTATTGGTTTCCAACAGGATAGATTTGTGCTTCAAAATTAGTGGAAGTCAATGCAGATGAAATGCCAGTGTGGCAACCTGTGGCTGTACTCTTAATTCAGGGTGCAAAGAATAGGGCCACTGTCTTCTTTCCAGACATGTCATAGGAGGCAACTAAGGAAATTAGGGGACAGGCTGATAAACTGTGGGAAAAAAATCATCATCACATGTTGTCTACATTTTTTACTTTTAATTCTATGCAATAATTCTCATGGATGATAAACAATGCAGACCAGCAGACAATCCAATTTTGTCCTATTGTGGCAGACCTCACAGACTCTTCTATCCCAAGTCTGTGGGAATACTAGATGCAACATATCTGTGGATGGATCAGCAAATCTGACAGAAGAGTGATGAGATAGTTGACCCAAACGTGTGTGCTTGGCTCCTGGCAGGACATTAGTAATCCTGGGATACTGGCACACTGGAGTGCCTACCTTTAGGGACTAAACATGCCTCCATAAACTTCCCTTAAAAGTAATCATCCCAATGTGCATCCATAAACTTCCCTTGAAAGTAGTCATCCAAATGTGCATGCATAGACTTCCCTTGAAAGTAATCATCCCAATGTGCATCCATAAACTTCCCTTGAAAGTAATCATCCCAATGTGTGCCCATTTACTTCCCTTGAAAGTAATCATCCCAATGTGTGTCCATAAACTTCCCTTGAAAGTAATCATCCCAATGTGTGTCCATAAACTTCCCTTGAAAGTAATCATCCCAATGTGTATCCATAAACTTCCCTTGAAAGTAATCATCCCAATGTCCATCCATAAACTTCCCTTGAAAGTAATCATCCCAATGAAAACCAAAATTCAAATCATAAATTCTGTATTGTCCTGTTTGTGACCTACAATACAAATTATTTTGTGTTTGTCTATAAAACCTCCAGATTTGATTTGTTTAGCTGCCAACATTGTTTATCATTTTAGCTGCAGTCATAACTACATTTCATGTTTGATTACAGGGATGTCAGCATGCTGATACTAAATGTGTGTATTTTAGCTGCAGTCATAACTCTATTTCATGTTTGATTACAGGGATGTCAGCGTGCTGATACTAAACTTGGGCACACTAAATGTGACCAGTGAGAAGACCAAAGAGTTGCTGGTTGGAGTTCAGGTAGGAAATGTTACTTTAATGTGTTTTATTTCCACATTTGTTGGTATGTTCTGAAATTTGTATTGACTGGTTAGTGGGCTCACCTTAGTGAAATTTGCTCATTGTTTCTAAACCCATCATCACCATCAGTCATATCATCATTATTATTTTTGTTATTATTATTATTATTAACACCATTATTATTTATATGGATAATATTACAGAAATAAATACCACCAGGCGCTTGCCTGTAAAATAACTTAACTGAACTATTTTTGTTGATGATGAGTGCATATTACATAGTTCAAGTGAAGAGCTGCAGGTTCACATAAACCTACTCAACGAAACCTGCCTCGATTACAACATGAAGATCAATACATAAAAAAAAACAGAAGTAATGTTTATAGGAAGAGAACCCAATACAATCAATATAAAGATAAATGATCAATTACTGAAACAAGGGTATACATTTAAATATCTTGGGATCATTTTCACAGACGACGGAAGAAAGGACAGAGAGATCGAGACAAGAATAAAAAAGCTCACCACGTAAATTATGAACTTACACCAATTTTGAAACACAAATCTATCCTGATGGAAACCAAAAGGTAAATCATAAATTCAAACTTCATACCAACATTATGTTGTCAATGTCAAACATGGACAATGACTAAAGAACAAGAGAGAAAGTGAAATGAGATATCTAAGGAAAGCAGCAAACAGAACAAGAAAAGATTGTATGAAGAACTATAAGAGCTGTTGGAAAAACCTCTGTGCTCAAATATATTGGAAAAAAGAGATTGAAATGGTTCAGCCACTTAGTGAAAATGAACCTTTATTGGCCAACGACAAGAGTATACAACATGAAAATGGAAAACGGCAAGAGACAGAGAAGAAAGTAGATTGAAAGAGTTGCAAATATTCTGAGACGTCACAATATTACTGCATATCAAGCAACCAAACGTGCCTTACCCCGAAAGACTATTGTCGTTCAATCCTGTGGCACCTTACAGCAAAATCAGAGAAAAGACAATAAATAGATTATTGTCTATACAATAAATATTATTGTTATTATTAACATTATGCTAAATAATTAAAGTACTGGGAGTGACAATGAAGAGCATAGCAACAACACTAAACATGTGCGGACTAGGCCAAACAATCAGCAGAACTTACAACATGTGAGATGAAATGCCAGATAAAAGACGCAAGAATGACCAAACTAGACAAAATAAGAAATTATGAAATCATAAGAAGAATTAATATAAGACCATGCACAGAATACATCGAGAATCAACAATAAAATGGTTTGAACAACCTTATGAGAATGAACCATTACTAACTACTGACTACATATAACATAAGAAGGTCTTTGTATCCACAAGGCCAGAAAAAGATGGATAGATAATATCAAAACAACCCTGAACAAATACGGATTCAACACAGCCAAGGTGATACATCTGGCCTCGGATAGACAAATAAAGCTCCCAGTCACCACCCAACGGCAAGTGTGAATATTCTGACCATCATCCACCTGGGGATAGACAATAGACAATTATTATAATATCCGTAAAGATCATTGCTTCTAAACTATTGTTGACATTTTTTTGACTTACTTTTCCAATGTGATTACTATTTACCGTTTCTGCATGTTGACACCATGATCTAGGTTGCATGGAATATTTTGAAAGCTGTGTATATGTTTTTCTTCTTCGGGTGACATGTTTTTTCCCAAAAGGTAACCTTCCGTATGGTTATTCTAGACTGATGATTTTATGTATGTTGACTTGCGGCAGACATGGACATGATTAAGCACTCTGTGATGTCTTTTGTCCATCATTGTCTTGGCTAACCCTTTCTCTATTTACCAACAAACATGCCTTCCATTACTTATTTATTTACGCTAGCATATCTTTGCTTCTGCGTTCGCTCTCAAACCCATGTACATTAGCAGGATGTACATCCGGAGAATGCTCTGTGTCATGGTTTACAACTTTTACCTGCCATTTATCTTTTACCTGTCATTAATCTATTACCTGCCACTTATCTTTTACCTGTCACTCATCTATTACCTGTCACTCATCTATTACCTGCCACTCATCTTTTACCTGCCACTCATCTATTACCTGTCACTCATCTTTTACCTACCACTTATCTTTTAACTACCACTTATAATTTACCTGCCACCTATTATCGAGTCTGGTTCACAATTTGGATGGGATATCTACATGACAGTTCTGACTTCAGCATGGTTTCTGGACCACTTTACCCTCTTAAGGATAGGACAGCCAAATGCACCGTCGAAACCTCCTTAGCCACCTATTATGTCGTGCATGGCAGGTAGCAGTATCACTAGTGTTTGCTCCCGGTTTAGGTCAAAATCTCTATATGGCCCAAAAGGCTGTTTACTGTTGTAATGTTGTTTGGGAGTAAACTTCTTCTACTTTCAATGTTGTTTGGGAGTAAACTTCTTCTACTTTCAATGTTGTTTGGGAGTAAACTTCTACTTTCAATGTTGTCTGGGAGTAAACTTCTTCTACTTTCAATGTTGTCTGGGAGTAAACTTCTTCTACTTTCAATGTTGTCTGGGAATAAACGTCTTCTACTTTCAATGTTGTTTGGGAGTAAACGTCTTCTACTTTCAATGTTGTTTGGGAGTAAACTTCTTCTAATTTCAATGTTGTCTGGGAGTAAATTTCTTCTAATTTCAATGTTGTTTGGGAGTAAACTTCTTCTACTTTCAATGTTGTTTGGGAGTAAACTTCTTCTAATTTCAATGTTGTTTGGGAGTAAACGTCTTCTACTTTCAATGTTGTTTGGGAGTAAACTTCTTCTAATTTCAATGTTGTCTGGGAGTAAATTTCTTCTAATTTCAATGTTGTTTGGGAGTAAACTTCTTCTAATTTCAATGTTGTCTGGGAGTAAACTTCTACTTTCAATGTTGTTTGGGAGTAAACTTCTTCTACTTTCAATGTTTGGGAGTAAACTTCTTCTACTTTCAATGTTGTCTGGGAGTAAACTTCTTCTACTTTCAATGTTGTCTGGGAGTAAACGTCTTCTACTTTCAATGTTGTTTGGGAGTAAACGTCTTCTACTTTCAATGTTGTTTGGGAGTAAACGTTTTCTACTTTCAATGTTGTTTGGGAGTAAACTTCTTCTACTTTCAATGTTGTCTGGGAGTAAACGTCTTCTACTTTCAATGTTGTTTGGGAGTAAACGTCTTCTACTTTCAATGTTGTTTGGGAGTAAACGTCTTCTACTTTCAATGTTGTCTTGGAGCAAACTTCTTCTACTTTCAATGTTGTTTGGGAGTAAACTTCTTCTACTTTCAATGTTGTCTGGGAATAAACGTCTTCTACTTTCAATGTTGTCTGGGAGCAAACTTCTACTTTCAATGTTGTTTTCTCCTTTTGATTTGCTTTGTTGATCATTGTATTCTCTAAATCCTTATGTAGCATTTCCACTAAAAAACATTTCACTGTTGTAAAGATATATATGATGTTGTAATGACATATGTGTGGTGCATGACTGAGAGGTTACAATGTCTTTCTCACACCCGTGAGGTCCAAAGTTTGATCCCCGTTAAAGACTGGGTTTTTTTTTGGTCAGAGGGTAAATGAAAAAATTCACCCTGTACATGACACGGTGACAGCAAGATCATGCTGTCTTTCTCGCACAGCTACAATATTCCTCCCTGCAACTCCTTAACGGTGAAATGCAATATTGACAGTTGACAGTAATGACATATATGATGGAAGAGCAGTCACAATATGTATATACAATAAGTATATATGTATAAATTACAAGAAAAGCTTGATGGCAAAGAGAATATCAAACAAGTGGTCAACAATAATGGGTCATGTTAAAGTGGTCAATGATATTGGGCCATGTCAAATGGTCAACGGTAATGGGCCATTTCAAGTGGTCAATGATAATGCTTCTCCACAGTTCTTTATCTCTTAGCAAACCGCTATCGACCGGAAGCAGAACTATATTATTATTATTATCATTATTATTATTGTTATTATTATTATTATTTTACATCTCCTATATTTTCAGGGCAAAGATCAAGTTAAAACATTCTGGTTACTTGGAGAAAAAAATACAAGTGACAGCCCTGGAGTTTCGCTCAATATTTTGTGATATTTATTCTAGTTGACTGTGAAATCTAGCTTTGATGCCTGAAGTCATCTTTCAGCTGTACATATAATGTGGTTAAGTCAGAGTAGTCACTCAGATTATAGTGCCTACTTCAAGTATAAACAGCTGTATATATAACGTGGTTAAGTCTGAGACGCCACCAAGATTATAGTGCTGACCTCAAGTATAAACAGCTGTACATATAACGTGGTTAAGTCTGAGATGTCACTGAGATTATAGTGCTGACCTCAAGTATAAACAGCTGTACATATAATGTGGTTAAGTCTGAGACATCACTGAGATTATAGTGCTGACTTCAAGTATAAACAGCTGTACATATAACGTGGTTAAGTCTGAGATGTCACTGAGATTATAGTGCTGACATCAAGTATAAACAGCTGTACATATAACGTGGTTAAGTCTGAGATGTCACTGAGATTATAGTGCTGACCTCAAGTATAAACAGCTGTACATATAACGTGGTTAAGTCTGAGATGTCACTGAGATTATAGTTCTGACCTCAAGTATAAACAGCTGTACATATAACGTGGTTAAGTCTGAGATGTCACTGAGATTATAGTGCTGACCTCAAGTATAAACAGCTGTACATATAACGTGGTTAAGTCTGAGATGTCACTGAGATTATAGTGCTGACCTCAAGTATAAACAGCTGTACATATAACGTGGTTAAGTCTGAGATGTCACTGAGATTATAGTGCTGACCTCAAGTATAAACAGCTGTACATATAACGTGGTTAAGTCTGAGATGTCACTGAGATTATAGTGCTGACCTCAAGTATAAACAGCTGTACATATAACGTGGTTAAGTCTGAGATGTCACTGAGATTATAGTGCTGACCTCAAGTATAAACAGCTGTACATATAACGTGGTTAAGTCTGAGATGTCACTGAGATTATAGTGCTGACCTCAAGTATAAACAGCTGTACATATAACGTGGTTAAGTCTGAGATGTCACTGAGATTATAGTGCTGACCTCAAGTATAAACAGCTGTGCTTACATGTTGTCCTGATTTTTATTGACAATAAAGTTCTTGTGTATTTATGTACATAATAATAATTACAGCAAATCATAACGATGATATTTGTGATGATAAAATAATATATATCTTGTGAATTGAGATGATTTTGTTTGAGTTATATTATAAATATATTAAAATGTATCTATGAAAAATATGCCAGTACATCGTTGATTGACCATCATTCTTTCTCACCCACGACACTGCTCCTTTCTAGCGACACCACATTATATTGGTATATTATATTAATACATTAGTGTTGATTTCCAATTATATTTAGTCACATAAGTATTTTGGTTTGAAATGTGTAGTCACTTCATCGTTGGGGGAGATGAAGGGAGAAGTACTACATTGTTTTGAACACGCAGAATAGTCTTCATCTTCTTCAGCATTCATTCTCAACTTCCAGCTGGATCTCCCTTGTTGCAGGACCATGATCCTACTAGATTTCCTGCAGGATGTAGTCCAAAGAATGGAAATGCGCTATGTCACCGTTTTATTTGCACTAATGGCCAGAGACATCCATTTTCAGCAGTAGAATACATTCGAATCAGTCTAGTATTTCAGACTCTTTCTTGCTCAATACATACTGAGTACAGTCTAGTATTTCTGACTTTCTCACACAGGAATTACTGGGTCATCATCATCAAGTGCCGTGCCGAATGGTGTTAGCGATCATATTTCTCTACATACATCCATCTCTCATATATGTCATCATCTCTGTTGATATTGTCAATTGAAACCATTTAGTCAAACTACCCAATATCTTTTTTCTGGTTTTCCCCTTGATCTTTTCCCTTCTATTTTTCTGTCATTATATTCTCAATGCCTCCTCTTCTCATTATGTGCCCAATAAATATTGACTGTATTTTTTCTTATATTATCAATAATGCATCTTTTCACATCCATCATTCTAAGACATTCTTCATTAGTAATCTTTGCTATCCAAGGAATGTGTAACATTCGTCGAATAAACATTTCCGCTGCCTCCAATGATTTTTGTGATGTCTTATTTATTGTCTATGCTTCACTTCCATAGAGTAGCACTGGTTCAATGTAGCATTTGAGGACACGTTTTCTAGTATCCATCGATATGGACTTATTGCATGGATATTTTTCATTTTATGGAATGCTGCTTTTGCTTGTCTTATTCTGCTTCTAATTTTGGTCATGCATTTACCATCTGAAGTTATTAATGTTCCTAAATATTTGAAACTATTCACCTGTACTGAATACAGTCTAGTATTTTGAACTTTTTCTCACACAGGACTTACTGAGTACAGTCTAGTATTTCAGACTTTCTCACACAGGAGTTACTGAGTACAGTTTCTCACACAAGTGTAAAGTCATTCACTAAAAAAAGGGGCTTAAAAATCGTAGTTCATTGGCAAATGCACATCTAGATATACACAAGGAAATGAAACCGCCTTATAAAACGTCCTGAAAGTGGTTATAAAAAAACAGCCGAGATTCACGTACAATATTTGTGAATTTTCTCTCCAGATTAATTATGTGTACTGATCTCACACAAGATTAATTCTCTTGACTAATGCGATGGGTCAGTGGTCTTTTTGTGTATACTTAGTGTCCACAACGTCATTCATATTTAAGACAGTACAAGGAATACAACCCCAGAATTAGAAACACATTTTTACAGATACAGTTATTTCCCTGGAATCTACTACCCTGTATTCAGAATGTTAAGATTATTATTGGCACTTGAAGCTGCGTGATATTGGTGGCACTCAGCAGGTGGCGTGCTGTTTTGATGACAGGGTGTGGAGTATATATATATATATCTGCAAAACACTACAAGGGTGCAAATGGGACTTGAACCAGCTGGTTCATCTCGACGTACATATGTGAGACTAGATAGAGGTTGCAGGCCGCCAGAAAGAGACTCACATGCCAATTCTTGAATATTTGTACAGAATAAAAAAAAAGCAGAGTGGCACTACTGTTGCTGTCAATGGCACGGGCCACAGGCTTGCCCATTATATTCATGTGACTGCCATTATTAAGTTGTGTTTCTTAAATGACCGGACCCGATACGAGTCTGAGAATTGTTATAAAATATTTGTGATATATTATCTTATAATATAATTATATATCAATCTGACTTGATTGATCCATTTAGAATAAATGAGGTTAGTCCTATGAATAATCTGTTATTCTGTCATTTTTGTTGTTCATTTTTGTGTATTTCATTACTATTTTTTGTTTCATGGATTGTTTGTTTGAGAACCCTAGGAATTACGAGCGATTAGCTCTTATGTGCAATGGGGTGGTTTTTCTGAGCTTTCTGTGATACCCAAGAAACTTCAGCTTTTGGCTTAGTGCAGTGCCTATTGAAGAATCCTTCTACTCATAGGTGGCCTATAATTGCATAGATGGCATGCTACAATGTTTCCATAAGACACAATATACTGGCCTATAATGCATATCTTTTTCTTTCATGGGTATTTCTGTGTGTTTGTTCTATTTTTTGTTTCATGGGTATTTCTGTGTGTTTGTTCTATTTTTTGTTTCATGGATATTTATGGGTGTTGTTCTATTTTTTCATGTACATTTTTTGTCTATTTTTGGTTTCAATGACATTTTCTATTTTTTGTTTCATAGATATTTCTGGGTGTTCTATTTTTTGTTTCATGGATATTTCTGGGTGTTGTTCTATTTTTTGTTTCATGGTTATTTCTGTGTGGTTGGTCAATTTTTTGTTTCATGGATACTTCTAGGTGTTGTTCTATTTTTTGTTTCATGGATATTTCTGTGTGGTTGGTCAATTTTTTTTTCATGGATATTTCTGGGTGTTATTCTATTTTTTTCAAGCAAAATTTTGTCTATTTTTGGTTTCAATGACATATTCAATTTTTTTTTTCATGGATATTTTTTGTCTATTTTTTGTTTCATTGATATTTCTGTGTGTTTGTTCTATTTTTTGTTTCATGGATATTTCTGGGTGTTGTTCTATTTTTTGTTTCATCAATATTTCTGGGTGTTGATCTATTTTTTTCATGCACATTTTTTGTCTATTTTTGGTTTCAATTATATTTTCTATTTATTGTTTCATGGATATTTTTTGTCTGTTTTCTGTTTCATAGAAATTTGGGTATGTTTTCTCTATTTTTTGTCTATTTGTTGTTTAATCGATATTTCAGTGTTTTGTCTACTGTTTGTTCCATGGATATTTGTGTGTTTTTTCTATTTTCTGTTGCATGGATATTTGGGTGTGTATTTTCTTTTCATGGATATATGGGAGTGTTTTTATATTTTTTGTTTCATGAATATTTTTTTGCCTATTTTGTTTTGGCAAATCCTAAATTAAGTGAAAAGGTTACTGTGAATATATAACTATGGGTTATATCTTAGCTTTTAATATTTTTATGGTTGTGTTTTCTTCACCATTATTTTGTTCTTAAAAAAATAACCCGATTTGGCCGATACATGGTTAATTATCCTTGTTCTTTGTTTTATTGAAGTTTATTTATGTTTACCTTCGATAGTTAGGTATTCACAGTAACTTTTGTACTTTATTCAGGATTTCCCATTTGTTTGTTTTGTTACTGTGGCACTTTCAATTTTGTCTGACTTCCTCCAATATTTTGGTTGTTTTTATGTATTTTTTTTTATGGAGACAAACGATATGCTCGGATACCCCATGTGTAATCTGTGCATGTTAGAAGAAAAATTTAGCAGTTTCGAAATGGAGGAAAGTTAGACTGAAACAGCAATGTCCAGATACACCTGCACTACAATGTTAGTGCCTTGTTTCTGAGATCTCCTTTAGCATGCACAAAATGGAAGCACATGTGGTCTATTGGCTAAAAATTTATCCTTAGAGATCCATGGTTGCCTGGCGTAGGAGATCATGGATCATTCTCAATTTTTTATCTCCAGTATATTGTATTATCTGATTTTGTGGTGGAGTGTTCAGAATGCATTTGGACAGTTAAAGTACCAGGTTCAAAATCCAATGCAATCAACTATATGCATCTGGACTGTTCAGAAAGCAATGGTAGCCTAATTAACAGATTTATATCCCTAGAAAATCATCTCAGCCAAAACACGCTGATTTATCATTGTGTCCTGAATGGAATATACAACCAACTTGTTCTGGTATCAGGGTCACTGTTGAGTGACGCCACAATGTTAAATTATCATATATTTTCTGATGCTCTCTATCTTTGCATATCTTTCTCTCATTCATTGCAGTTGTAAGTATATTGCCCAAACCCACTGTCTCATGAAGCAGGATAAATTCAAGACAATATCACAAGTATTATGGCAATGTTTATTTCATATTATGTAGAAACCAATTGTATGGACTGAATGTGAAGATAGAAATTTTAAAATATTTGATACAGTCACAAGGCAGTACATTTGTTTAGTTTAGTTTACATTAGTTTAGTTTCTGAATCGTCGTTGGCGCACTATGGGAAAAATTATCAGTCTCTACCAGCACATGGCGAAGAGTATTCATGCTGATGGTTCCTGTTACTAGTTGGATATACACGCACACCTTAGAGGCCTTCTCAGTCGCCCTGTTCAGCGTGTTCCTGGGATAATTCCAAATTCTTAAAGTCACATTATCATACATCCTTCTAGTTTGATGTTCTTATTTAGAAAATATGCATGTAAAGATCTTAATATGTCGTTCTTCTTCATAACTAATTACCCTAGTATTTGTGCTTTCTTCTTCATAACTAATTACCCTAGTATTTGTGCTTTCTTCTACATAACTAATTACCCTAGTATTGGTGCTTTCTTCTTCATAAATAATTACCCCAGTATTGGCGCTTTCTTATCATAACTAATTACCCTAGTATTTTTTATGCTAATGTGTCAACTCTTATTGCTGTGGGCTCCTGCATGTGCAGGAGAATAGTTCCACAGAATTCTTTGCAGATCAGAATATGCAATGTACCTCATCCACTCATGTCTGAGCCAGCCATTTTCGATCTTTCTAAGTATGGATTGAGAATATTTGATTATTACAGCTTTCAATGTGTCTGGGCTGAAAATCCACTTTATTGCTGCTGTTACCATCTTCGTGCTGGAGGTTGCTGTCGTTTTACTCCTTTACAATTCTACCCTCCTCCTCTCCCACCCCCCAGTTCTGTCTGAAAATCCCCACCCTGACATTTTAACAGGAATCATAGGCAAGTGGAGTATATACAGATGGGAATTGGGGGGGGGGGGGTAATAAGAGTTGCGTTTTTTCTTATGAAACGCTTGCAGATTTAACAGGTATATTCCAAAGAATGGAAACACTTGCAGATTTAACGAGAATATTCCGGAGACTGCAAAACACTGTGTCATAGTCTATAGCTTCGCTGCAATATATGTGTCTATTGGCCTAACATATCCTACTTAAGCATGTCTTGTGGGTCGCAGACACTTTGTGGGATGAAGCAATCATTCTTAAACTCAAAAGCTCCTTAGCCACTTATAAAATAAGAAATAAAATATGCAGGTCTACAAGAACCATTTCTTTCAATAATGAAGTGACGAAAACTTGCTTTTTTGGACATGTATACAGACATGATTCCTTGTCAAAAACAATACTGCAGGGAACTGTCGAAGGTAGAAGCAAAGGGGGTCAAATAAAAACATGGACAGACAACATCAAGTACTGGACAGGACAAGATTTTTCCTCAATCCTCCGCATCGTTTAAGATAGAAATCGCTGGAGGACTCTGTGTGCGGAAGCATTCAATGTGGTTCCCATACGACCCTAGTAGGTTACGGCTTTATAGATAGATTATGACGAAAAATCTTAAGGGTACCTAACTGCAATATGTAACGATTTATCTAGCTCTATCGTCAGTGGTGCAAGATTTTATTGCGGTTACCAGAATGTCACAGCCACTAACGATAATTAGCGCCATTGAAATGTATAACAACAGGAGTAGACGATTTGTGGTTGATGGCATGAAGATGTAGGCAGAAACAGTCATTTAGCGTTCTGTCAGGTTCACCTATAGGCCTATTTTTCATGTCACATCTTTTACAGATAACGTGAAAGTTATCATTTGTAATAATTTATGTTGCTGGATTTACATGTAAAGACATCGTCGATAGTGAAAGTATATTTATCTGTCTCTATACGCTATGGCCCTTGTTTGCCTTGCAGCATCAGGGGTAGAAGAGTTCTCTGGAGATGACCTTCCTGTGTGCTGTTTGTAAGCTTGTTCTTGTGGCTGGTTTGATTTCTATGATCCATGTTTTACATGGTCTGCCTCTAGAGTTATAGCCGTTGTGTCTGTGTCATGACCATCTGTGGCATGCTGTCTGTTGGTAGTCTGGAAGAGTGAGAAAACCACTTGATCTGTTGTCTTTTGATGTGTTCCAATACTGGTATTGTTTTGGTTATCTGTCTGCTGTTATTGTTTCTAATTCTATCTCTTAATGACACTCTGAGTATTCTTTGTAGACATGTCTTTTCTTTTATAGTCACTAATTTTCTTTTGTCTTGTGCTGTGATGCAATAGTGAAAGTGGCATTGGGAAATGACAAGGAGCTGATTTACACTACATAGTCTCCTATTTCGTCTTATCGATTTTATTATAATTGTTTTTATCATCTTTTCATTAATAGTAGCAAGTATTTGTAATACATATTTACTTATTCCCTATAATTAATTCTGTTCTCATTATTCACCATGTCAGGTCCTTTTACTATCTAACAGAGCTTCCATACATTTTTGGACAAATTTAAACAAGATCATATGTGAAAGTAGATATTTTTTCAAAATAGGCAAAAAATTGTCAAAAATTTCTTTTTCTGCGTTCGTTCTCAAACTTGATTGGTAGAATGCAGTCTAGGGAACGGAATGCATTGTGGCATGGTCTAGAGTCTTGTTGAGATATCTGCACCCTTCGGCCTGACAAATCCAACTTAAATCATAAACCAGATATTTCAAATGGCAACCCTGTGAAAGAGATGGTTCGTTGGTTGCTGATCCAGCGGTCCATGAGCTCATGCACTTTGACCCAATGCCATTAAATGGCATTATATTGCTGGGAAGTGTGACAGAGATAGAAGATCGAGTTCCGTTGCAGAACCGGTAAATATCCGAAGATTATAATTGAAATAGCCTCTACTACAATGCCCATGTTAAGTATCATATGGAAGAGCAGAATAAGTACTGCCGTGAAGATAAACCTGGTGGATACCATTGTATACCATGTGTACCATTACTGACCTATAAATCTAAACAAAAATACATATTCTTTTGAATGGGTACGAGAGTCCTCCAGCGGTTTCTATCTTCAATGATGCGGATGAGTGAGGAGAAATCTAGTCGTGTCCAGTTCTTGAAATTGTCTGTAAATGCTTTTATTTGCCCTCCTCTACTTCTTCCATCTTCGACGGTTCCCTGCAGTATTGTTTTTGACAAGAAATCAATTCGGCATACACGTTGAAATTGTGCAAGCTTTCGTCGTTTCACTATTGAAAGCAATGGTTCTTGTGAACCTGTCTATAGGCCTATCTCTATTTTCTTACGTACACATTTGTCTTATGCTCCAGACATTGCAATGAATGTTCAGAGAGGAGAATACAGGCTTTTGAAAATAGATAGTACTGATGAGCATTGCGCTTATATTAAACACAACTTAAGATCAACGTATAAGCAGGGCCGTAGATATGAACTCAGCTAAAAAAGATAATGTTCACATCCGCCAATTCCAAGCTACACGCTATGGAAAAGGTACTAAATCAAGCACTTATCACAGGTTCCATGAAGACCTCTCCCATAAATGAAATGGAAAAAATTTCAGGCACCACCACTTATCATACAGATGGGACACTAAGACTATGATCTATGAAGGAAAGAGCATACCAGCACACCCAATGACAGCCAGAATTCGTGACCTAGTTAGTGGAAGGCTGAAGTTAAGCAGTTTTGTTCACCTATCCTGTGCTGAAGACGGATTTATCTGGCCATTGTGAAAATAACACGGTGACACAATGCACTTCCATTTTCTGGACTATATCCTGCTGGAAATCTAGTTGGACCATTGTCCTGCTACAAGAGAGATCCAGTGGGAGTTTGAGAATGAATGCTGAAGAAGAAGAATTTACCGATTAAAAAAAAACTAAACAGAAAATATCAGGACGAACTACCACACATAATAAAAGAAATAACACCAACAATTTTCCCAGTTCAATGGAAACAATATCAAAACATAAATACCAGATCTGGGGATCTCCCTGGCGTAGTGGTTGTGTTTGTAAGTGTCGTCTTGTTTATAAGGTACATTTTTTTCGGAGATCCCTGTGGATTATCACTACGTGCTATGAGTGGAACTCTCGGCAGGTGGCGTGCCGTTTCGTTGAGAGGATCGGAGTACATATGGGAAACCGAGTACAGTGAAGTCAATCTTCTACGGCTTTTAAACCCTTTTTTAAACGGCTTTTAACCCCTTTAAATATCAAAACTACCATAAGCAACAAGTACCGGCACACTATGAGAGATTTGAATAATCTTAAATGAAAACAATAGTATACAACATGATTGAAGATATGTAACACAGAGAAGCATGGAGGTGCAGAAGTTTACATAAAATACCAGAAAAAGAATAAACATTGCTGCAGAAATAACTAAAAAGAAAACAGGCCAATGTCAGCAGGTGGTTAGTTAGTTAGTTAGTCGTTGGATCATCGTCATTGCACTCCGGACAAGTCTATATTTGCTCAGATTTCTCACTGAGTGTATCGGCCATTACACGTTGACTGACCATCATTTTTCTCGCCCACGAAACCGCTCCTTTCTAGCGACACCACATTTCAAACCAAGCTTCCTTATTCTAGTCATGGAACAAGAATCATTGCCACCAGTACAGTCATTTGTTCGTGCATTTTCCCATAGGGCATTAAAAATGTCTGCCCGATTCATCGCTCCACCAACAGCCGTAGTAGCATCGTGGTCAGCCAACCTATCTTCTCTCTTTCATTACCCCAGACTCCCGCATGTCCCGGCACAAAAATAAAAGTCACTTTACGCACACAGGAATTCTTTACTGTATCCAGCCACTGTTCCTGAACATACCCCGCCTGAACTTTCACAATCATGCTCATGGAATCACTGAGTATACATGCATGCTCGCATACGGTCTGTGATTCAACAAGTGGTATTTCTTACTTGTGCAATATGTCTTGCAAGCTCTTTACAACAATAAACTGCCAGACCTGAAGGAAGTCATACGACAAGTGGGCATCCAAAGAAGTGTAGTACTACAGTGGATACTATCCCTCTAAGGCATACCAGGGCGTGAGGAGACAGTTAAGATATGCTTGTAAATTACGGAGCAACACAGGAACAAAAATACCAAGACATCACCTACAAGGAAAAGGTGACCCTCATCAAAGCTTTCATCAAATTCTACCAAAGACAACTATCAATATCTTGACGGAGCTGAGCAGGTTATTATCTTCCGCATCAGAGCTCGGCACATCATACGATACCACTTAAATAGACTAAGACTGGATCCATCACCTCTGTGTTCATATGGGCAAGCATATATATTCCGCTGATTGTCGGATCTAGTGGAAAAACCACAGCAGTTACAACGCTGCTCCCCCTGTACCCACGAGCTGTGATTAGTTACAATTTTATAAAAGGTAAAATTACAGTGTAAAATGACGGCAGATATGATACGAAGTTAAAAGGAATAGGAATAGCTAAGAGTACCTTCAATGACATGGGAAAATAGTAACATCTAAACAAATTACAAAGAAGTTAAAAATGAGAATTTTAAAATGCTACATCTATTCTATAGTAATGTATGGTTCAGAAACATGAACAATAAGCAAACAATTAGAAGACAATTTATACCTTTGAGATGTGGGTATATAAAAGAATCCCCAGCATTGACACTATCCTGATGCAGACACAGATTCGTTGGGCGGGTCATTTTGTGCGTATGCCAGACCATCGTCTGCCAAAGATACTTCTCAATGGTGAGCTGGAGAAGGGCACACGATCTCAAGGTGGTCAAAAGAAGCGTACAAGCTCTCGTTAAAGGCTTCACTGAAAGCCTTTGAAATAGACCAAGATACATGGAAAGAAATTGCACAAAATAGATCTACATGGCGTTCTACAATAAAAGATTGCACATCATCTTGTGAAAAAAGGAGAAAT
This sequence comes from Meghimatium bilineatum, assembly GCA_034231615.1. Lineage (NCBI taxonomy): Eukaryota > Metazoa > Mollusca > Gastropoda > Stylommatophora > Philomycidae > Meghimatium > Meghimatium bilineatum. The sequence continues at coordinate 39,861,832 of CM067300.1, forward strand.
GCAGTAGCTCAACAGCTGAGAGTATCTAGAAAGTCACGGATAGACCAAGATCCGTCTACAGTGGTAATTACATGCCCGAACTTCCAAGGATATTTACAGCTCGAATAGGGCTCATTAGCCATCTCACCATCATCAGATGCCATGCCGGGTGGCGTAGGCGGTCATGGCTCTCCACAGCTCTCTGTTCACAGTATTATGTATCAAAGTCGTTGTTGTTTCATTGCCGTGCCAGGTTGTCAAACTGTCTAATATTTTCTCACGTTGTCGCCCTCTGTCTCTGGTGCCTTCAATCTTGCCTGTTGTTATTGTTCTCTAAACCTGCCTGTCTCATGAAGTGGCCAAAAAAAGAAGATTGCCTTTTTCTTATATTGTTGATTAAGGTCCGTTTCGCATTTAACTCTTTCAACACCTCTACATTAGTTTTTCTGGCAGTCCATGGTATTCTCAGCATTCTTCTGTAGAACCACACCTATGTTGCCTCCAATCTCCCACTTTCCAGTTTGTTTATTGTCCAAGACTCGCACCCATATTTTAGTATTGGGGTTATATAGCACTGCAGAACTCTCTTTCTCACATCTAATGGCAAGGTCTTATTACACAGTATATTTTTCATTTTTCTGAATGTTGTTTTTGCCTGTCCTATTCTGCATCTTATTTCTGTTGAACTTCTTCCGTCTGCTGTAATAATTGTACCTAGATATCTGAATTGGTGGACCTGTTTTAATACTATATTATTCACTATGATCTTGGGGGTGCAAAGGGAACGCATTGCTCTAGGTGGACCCAGGGTTAGCAGATAACCAAGATCCCAAATGTACCTCCACGCGGTGCACCCTGGAAACAGAAATACAGCAGCTTGTGCTGATTCTGGCCAAATCATTTGGGGATCGTGTCCGAGAATGTGGAGGTAGCAGATGGAAAGAGATTTGACTGCACAAGAGACAGACAATATCTCCGACACCACCAGCAGCACCACATATAGCGACACTGTCGACATACAGTGAAGCCAGTCAGTCCAGTCCGAACATTGGAGGGGCGGCCAATGTAAAATGCACGTAACGGTAGATGCATGGCGAGAGACAAATAGATTTCATACCGAGTACAATGAAACAATGAAAGGGCAGAACAGCGCTAGAGGGCAGCGCAAACTGCAAATAGAAAATGAAAAGTTCCTAGGAAAGGGGAACTACAAGCTCCGTCAGCTCGAGACGAGCTTCTAGTTACCTGTGTTCCTTACAGGCAGAGACCCAGTCATTGGCGTTTGGTAAAGCAAGAAGACCTAATCCAACTCTAATGTCGAGCCTTCCTAAACCGGAAATATGCTCGCGAAGAGAAAGGGTTCCGTACTCGATACGCTCAGGCACAAAAGGGACAACGATTTAGCCCTGGCCCAACTCTACTGTCAGGTTTTCCTACACCGGAAATACACTTGAAGAGAGAAAGGGTTCAGTACCTGATGGGCTCAGGCGCTATTTGGACAAGGACGCTCAGCTCGAGAACGCCTTGCTCTCAAACGCGTGGTGTGAGACTCGAACTTGGACAAGGGGTACACTATGTCGGTGAATGACACCTCGGCTAAGAGGGTGAAAGAGCCAGGGTCCAACTCCTCTGTTGAGTTCTTCCCCTTAAGGAACCAGGCTCACGGATGAGAAACGGTTCAGTACCCAATGGGCACAGGCACATCACGTCCAATTACACGAGGCAAGTTCATAGACAGTGGAAAACCTCGTTCGAGTCAGACGAGAGCAAAAAATCGTCTTGGCGAAGAGTCTCCACTACGCGTGCCTGGAGACAGATATAGAGGCTGTCACAGGCTAAGGGTAGCCCACCCGAATTGTCAAGGCATGCCGAAATCGGATGTGCTAGGCCTACAAGGCGCATAACGGTGGCACAACGTAATCACGCTCCCGGCGGAAATCGCACGGATATCCGTGATGGTTACAATGGAGCGAACGAAAAACAAACTATGATCTTGCAAGGTGTGTTATTTTGTTTCTTTGAAATAACCATTACTTCTGTTTTCTGTTAGCCATCTACGAACTCATAATCAAGGGCGTAACTCTAATTGCAAGAGGTAGATAGAGATACAAGTGGGAGAGTAACATCACAAGATGGATAGGTTACAGTCTAGCACAGAGTGCACCGACCACCAAAACAAGAGACAGGGGATGGTGGAGATCTGTTGCAGTCAACCTTCGTTGCGGAGACTGGAACAAAAACGTTGCTAGAGACAAAGTTCCGCCAGTGTGTTGACGGGAAGAAAAAACTAGAGCAAAGATTAATAACACAACACTACTGCATACCATGCATGCTGTAAGCAGCTATTAAAGAGATTCGGTGCGGAGTTTACAAACGAATTCCATGATCGTCAATTGCCTCCTAAAGACATACGGGAGGCGTGTCATATGTGTTTACCCTGACCATGAAGAAATAGGAGGGAAAAGTTGAAATTTATTACAGCGATTACTCCTCCTCAACTTAACGATCGCCAGCATATATGCCATCTCAGCAAAGCATTTAAAAGACTTTCAGAATAAAATAACCTATTTTTCAAACTAAACCAGTTATCACAAGCCAGTATGACATCTTAACTATCAAAATTATTTTCTTTCACTGGTAAGATTTTCTAAAAGGAAAAATACATATGGAGCCAAATTTGGAGAATATGATGGGTGTGGAATAATTTCAATATTCAAATCTAGAGAATATGATGGGTGTGGAATAATTTCAATATTCAAATCGTTGGCTGTTTGCAGCACAAGCCATGCTTTATGGAAAGGTGCATTGTCTTGAAACAATAGCATAATTTGAGTGCGCGCTATCCCTCGTTTTCTTGTCAGCCTTTCTTTGTTTGGTATGGTGATCAACGTAGCACTGGCCCCCTAGTTGTGTTGCAATGAGGTAGGTAATTTTTCAATAAGACACATTTGACGTCCTATACAACAATCAAAATAACTTTTCTTGATGTGCGTTGGTGATGATAATTCTAACAGACTCCCACAGTATGCTGCAAAATGAACTGTGGTTTCTGACCTTTGCACCGCATTCTTCGTTGAAGAAACATAGATAGTACCGCTGGAACCACACTGGTTAAAATGGGTATTTACCCAGCGAACCACATGAACAATTACCATGCATACCCTTCGACATTTGCTGGGAGAGACTGAGCACTTATGTGTCTGCCAGTCATTGCTCAGCACTGAATAGATGTAGAATTGTATAATTCTCATTTGTAATTTTTTTGTAATTTGTTTAGATGTTACTATTTTCCTCATGTCATTGAATGTACTTTTAGCAATTCCGATTCATTTTAGCTTCTGTTTCACATCTGCCGTCATTTCACACTGTTAATTTACCTTTTATACAATTGTAAATAATCACAGCTCGCGGATACTGGAGGAGCAGCCTTGCCACTGCTGTGTTTTCTTCCACTAGGTCCGACAATCAGTAGAACATATCTGCCTGCCCATATGGACACAGGTGATGGAGCCAGTCTTAGTCCATTTAAGTGACTCTTTTGTATGTTGTGCCCAATTCTGATCTTTGTCATGTGACGTATTCCTTCCAGAACGTTGTCTTCCCAATGAACTCTCTGAACCTCTCTCTGTCTTGGGCGATTGGGCTTGCATTTTCTAGCGATGTATTCATGTCATCTTTAAATTCGTCAGTCCATCGTCTTCTTGGTCTGCCCTTACTCCTCTTCCCAGGTACTCTTCCCTCCATTATTTGTCTTTCTAAACAGTTATGTCTCTTTATATGACCAAACAGGCGTAGTTTTCTTTTTGTTATTGTGTTTATTAACCAACACTCTGGAATATTCAATGTGTGTATAATATCTGAGTTTCTGATTTTATCCTTCCATGATATTCTAAGTATCTTCCTGTAGCATTTCAGCTTGAAGGCGACACAGATCTTCCAATTCTGATGCGGAAGATAATAACCTGCTCAGCTCTGTCAAGATATCAATAGTTGTCTTTGATCGATATTTCTGAAAGCTTTGATGAGGGTCTCCTTTTCTTTATAAGTGATGTCTTGGTATTTTTGCTCCCGTGTTGCTCCGTAATTTACAAGCAAAGCCTATCTGTCTCCTCGCGCCCTGGTATGCCTCAGTGAGATGGCATCCACTGTAGTACTACTCTTCTTTGGATGCTCACTTCACATATGACTTCCTTCAGGTCTGGCAGTTTATTCTTGTAAAGGGCTTGTATATTGCACAAGAAAGAAATACCACCAGTTCACATTGGCTTGTTTTCTTTTTAGCTATTTCTGCAGCAATGTGTATTCTTTCGCTGATATTTTATGTAAACTTCATATCTATAGCAAAATTATGGCAAAATATTTAATAGCACACCGGATGTGTCTCACGTGGATCAAACTTCGCAAGTGATTCGTTATGTTGTGATGGAAGGCCATCGTGTGTCACCGTGTGTCTGTTGAAAAGTCTTTTATCGACTTTACTGACACAGAAAAAAAAATGCCGCCGGGATTGCAAGAATGATTTTGAAGAAGCCCGAGGTGGACGACCTCGACATTATGGACTGCCGAGGTCAAGGGTACGATAACTCTGTTGGGATGAAAGGGGAACGTTCGGAAGTTCAGAAACTATTTGCGATATAAATCCAAAATCCCATTATATTGTCTGTTCGAACCATAGTTCAAATCTAGTTGGGATCCATGCGGCACGAGAAGAAATAAACTGTATGACTTTCTTCGGCACGCTTGATCGTCTGCAATCTTCTTCTCCAATTCCACTCACCGTTGTGAAGTGCTCATGAAAACTAATGGAATGAGTCTCAAACGATTAGCTGAAACACGCTGGAGTGCGAGAGGCAAAGTGGTCAAAATGGATAAAATCCACTTTCTGAAGATTCTGGAAACACTTGAAATTTTAACTGAGAGAACCGAAACTTCGGAAACGAGATCCGCGGCTGCTGACAGCTTTCTGGTGGCAATGCAGTTATTCACGTTCTTGGCTTATCTAGGGTTCTTGGCTTCAGTTTTAATGGAAATAAACGACGCGCATGCATATATGAAGAATAAGGGTTTGAGCGTTCGGGATTGTGAAACAAAAATGAAAGCATTAAGTGAATTCCACACGACTTCGAGGCAAACAGTAAGTAGTTGATGCGAGTTTGATCTATGCGCAGTTGGTGTGTTCTGAACCTGGAATCCCTACGGAGCCACAGCGACGGATACGTCGTAAAAAGATGCATGGAGAAGAAGCCGCCAATGCCGGGTAAAACTACAGAAATAAACTTCGGTGGACATAGTGAATCAAGAGATTTCAACCAGATTTGAACAACTGCATGAGGTTGCTGACAAGTTTGACTTTCTTTCTCCAATGCAACTGTTTGACGATCAAATCGACATTGATCTTCACAACGTTCCTGATGACGTCGACAAGGATGAACTTTTACTCGAGAGAAAGCGACTAATGAAATTTGTCGCAGCATCATAGGCCTTGGACTTGAAGGACCAAGGGCCTTTAGAGTTACTTGGCTTCATTCAGAAACATCAGCTTACCGATTCAGTACCCAACATTGTCATTTTACTGCGTGTGTTCCTAACTCTAGGAGTTAGTATAGCTACTTGTGAAAGGAATTTCTCCAAACTCTATTAATCAAAAACTATATCAGGTCAAATATGAGCAACTTGAGATTGAACAACATCGCAATTAGGTATTAGGTATGTTGATTATTCTCTTCGCACACTGGACACGTCCATAGGTGCTCAGATCCCCGCTTCAGTAAATCTCTCAGGGTTAACGGCTGATGTTGCTCTTTTTGAAATCTTTGTCAGGGGTTCTCTACGGGCCACGGCAATCCTCACTCCCAATTCAATTCGCGCATTCTCGATATTGATTCATGTTCATTAATTCACGAATGAATGAGTGAACCTCGCAATTATGTCAACCGAACATGTACTGGTCAATGATGTAAGCTTTTACGCAGTCATTAATGACTTCGCTAGTCAAAAAGCTCGTAAAGTGAATTTATAATTTAAAATTTTATTTATATCTTTGTTAAATGTGGATAAAATCGATAGCAATGGTAAACTTGTACAATTTTAGTTGTGATTTTCTGTTTTCTGGTGTTTGTTTTTCAATTTCGGGGGGGGGGGGGGGGGATTAAAATCTTCATCGCATCGGGCAGCACTTACCCTAGTTACGTCCATGCATATTAGATTGCTTAAATATGTCATTGGCTGCGGCAGATAAACTCACCGAGAATCGCGGAGTGTTCAGAGAATCCAGTAGGAAAACCAATTTCTAGAAATAATGTCACATGATGATGTATGCGCAATTATATTGCTTCCATAGACTTTTGGTGACATTTTTTTGCAAATTTATAAGGATGGTGATGACTTAGAGGTTTTTTTTTTTTTTTTGGCTGCCTAAATTCCTGGGATTTCCTTTTAAAAAAATAGTCAAGACAAATTTGGCCAAAATAACCACAGCACCACAGACGCGGTCAAAAATCCAGATCTTGTGAAAACAAAATCCTGCTATCGCATCAGTCGGTGGTCACATACCAGAGCTCACGCTCTCTAAAAATTAATTATGACTTCACCAACGTCATTTCCGGCTGTCAAAGTGGCTTTTAGTAAGTGGATACTGAACTAACTTACGAATAGCAAATAATAATATATGCACTATTAATCAGTAATTTGAATCAGATCAAGGCACACATTTTCTGGGTAAGAATATATTTTATCAGGATGTCGTATTTCAAGAATGTAATCTATCAGTTAAGTATATCGTTAGATAACGGTACGACCAGGTAGAAATCAATTAATTCAATTCAAAGCAAAATGAAATTGCTTTTAACTTTAAAATTTTTAATCGGACTCCTATTGACAACTATTGCCAGTGTTATGCGTATTGGTTAGGCCCCCTATAATATATTATAATATTATTTTATCATGCCCGCTCAATTTTCCTGACTGATTATAATTAATTTATCATACATTGATTGATGTTGACGCAACAGGCGATGTACACACAGACACACACAGTAAACCAATAAAGTTTAACCAATAAACTGTACAGTTTACACCATTTTGCCATTTATAATTAGTGCATTCATAATCATTATAATAGTAAATTTAGGCATTTGCACAATATTTTCAAATTGGGTTTATAGCATTATAAACACCACAGTTAGATAGCCCTTGAAATTTGCAATTCAACGATACTTCAACCAAGTCTGTAGACTGTAGGTAGGTCGATTCTGTGAAAAGTTATGAATTTATGTTGTTGAAATTTCAGGAGAAGATAATTACATGAGAACATATAATAAAATATGAACGGACAGATGATGAAAGTTGTGACCAAGAATTGAAGCAGAACTAGCAATTTATGAAATATTTTAGTTATTTACGATAAAATATGCATAAACTATACATTTTTGTGTTCGGGAAAGCAAGACCCGTCTGTTGAATATACTGTAAAAATTGTCAGGCGTAATAGGGGCTAATTAATATTCAAAATGGTGGCTAATTTGCATAATTTACTTTTAATTGAATTGTCAAATTATTAACTATTTCACTTATTTATGATAAAACACCATACAAATTATACATTTTTGTATTCGGGAAGGCAAGACGCATCTGTTGAATATACTGTACAAATTGTCAAGTGTAATTGGGGCTAATTAATATTCAAGATGGTGGATAATTGGTGGATGGGAGGTGTTCACGTAAAAGTTCCATAAGTACGGACCAGTCTTTGGTTAAACACTTTTTATATTTCACAAGTTTCGTATTAAGACGAATCAGAGCTGAAATAAGAGAAGCTTCAATGATACACTTATCTGGTTCCGCAGCTTGAACAAGAGTCTGGATCTTCCTCATCTCATCTGCAATAATGGTCTTGCCATTGCTGCGGTCCAGTAACAGCTGTGCAGCATAGCCTTTCGTTACTGGGTAAAGTAACCCATAGCATTTATTAATGCCGTAGGGGTGTGAGATGTTAGCGATCTCACATTTTACAGGCTCTGCAAATGAGGGCGGTAGCCATCTCCTCTCCCTCGCAGTCTTTACTTCCTGGATTAATCCGGTACCCATTTAACCTTCACCGAGCCGATATGATATCCAGCCGCCGAAAAACAAAATGGCCACGCGCGCTGATGGCGGGCCGTCCCACCCAGCGAGATTATCGTGAGATTTACACGTACCACAGTCCGTGAACATAGCTGGGGACATGCGCAATCGAAGCCGGTACATCCCCCACTTCCGACATGATCGTTTTTGAGAATGGCTGGCTATTCGTAAAAGTTTAAGAGCAATTAATCTGACCACATCTGTACACCGGTACGATGCCATGATGATGCATCGGTTTTACAGACCTTTATTTCATCGTATTTCGAATAAAATAACATTGAATCGTGGATTGAATCATGGATTATTAGGTTATTTAGTTTCACAGCAGTGAATATACAGAATCCCGTGCTGGTTTGGGGAATTGTACGTTTGATATCGAATATTTTGAAGTGGCAGAAAAAATAACTCTAGGCCTAAGCTCAAAGAACGATTTTACTGCAAATCTACATGTTTTATACAGTTCCCCCGGCTATATTTTGATAATTTCGCAGTGAAAGAACATAAATACAACAGATTTACGTGATTTAGTTGACAGTGTTGCCAAGGAATTCGATATGTAAGGTAAGTTATTTTTTTTTCTTATTTATTCCCTCTTTATTTGTTATAAAATATATGTTTTTTGTGAAAAACGTCTTTACCACTTTCTCATACGTCTGGTATCACACACACACGTACATAAATTACACCAATATATGCATAATTCAATTCGTTATTTATATGTGCAAATATTATTTAAATATCTCTAACAACCAAAAAGTTATCACATTTTCAAAACAGTCACCATCAATAATGCAAATTTTCAAAAAAGAATCCGGTGGCAGGGAGACGTTTCGTATTTTTTAATCTGGCTTGCTAAAGGTTAAGGCTGGGTCGACCTGGGAGCCGTTGCGAACTGAAAACATTTCCGCCTCAACTGGGGAATGAACCCAGGACCACTCATATGCGAAGCCAGTGCGCTAACGCAGCTCCTGCGTTACCGGGTACTCTGGTGCAAATAGAGCTACATGTGCCCTGAGATCTTGTATAGCTTTCTTGTTTGCCATCATGTCCTCTACATAAACAAAAATATAAGCAAATGTTTCTGAATCTACAATAATAAAATGTACAAACAATTTAGATACATTACATAAATGTCATTGTGATAATGTACAATACAAACGTGAAGCATCATATACTCCAAGCAGAGATATAAAAATATAGATATACAAGATTTCCTTTGTAATTCAATCAAGTATTGTGAGTGTGAGAAACTGTTAGCTCATTCATGAGAAAGTGAAAATTTCTATAAAGTTCCATGCACCCCAATGTTTAACCATAGTGCAGTCTCAAGAGGCTAGTACTATAACTATAGGACTAATTAAAATGTAACATCATTAGCCAATATATATATATATATATATGTATAAATAGGCCTAATAGGACCTAAGCAATATTCTAAATTATTGTGGAATATTCTGAAAACTACGTTCATTCCGTTCATTAACATTATAAAAACACTTTTGTTGTCATGGCAATGGCATGGCAGAACACTCACAAAAATTGATTTCCTAGATAATTTTCATTAGATGTTAATAAAAGGCCGTATGTAAATGACAATAATATGAATAACAACAGCTAAAAAGAACATTTATTTAAATACATGTGTTTGATGCCCGCTAGCAACTTAGAAAATAAAAGTCTAATTGAACAGTAGGTGGAAAAACCATTCAAAATGGCGAACAAGCACGCAGATAAAAATGTATAGAGATAGACCATTTTCTAAAATTTCTTACAACAATTTGCGAGTACAATAAGCATTCAAATTTCATACATGTGTGAACAAATGGTTTATGAACATTAAAATATATAAAGTGTTTGAGTTATCTATCAGCAATCCATAAATATTTGCAATTATAATGAAATTCACTTACTTCAGCGTGTCCAAAATGCTTTTAAAGAAATATGAAGTATTCCCACTTGAATCACTGATACAATTAAGCATGTAAGCGTGCTTTATACAACTGCACAGTTTTTATAGGCTTTCAAATCTCGGACGCTATAAGAAAATACAATAGAGAGTGGTCACATTTTCGCGTGAACGGACAACTCGGCACAGATGGAATTTACCAAGGGACATAACCCATCACGTCTAAAAATTACTACTTATGTTATTCATTAAATTATATCTTATAGTACTATAATATAGTCTACCAACCAGTATTTGATTTGAGTATTCAATTCTATTTTATCAATTTAGAGGCCAACCTGTAGTCGGCCTAATTTTATTATTGTGATAATTGTGTTAGAGTAGACTCCAAGTGTTTACACTTTTTGTTGATATTAACGATATCCTTTCAATAGAAAATAATTGAAGCCGAAGCCTCATATTCATATATATACATGAAGTAGGTCTACTTATTACTGCCATACTTAAGTTAGGTAGGCCTAATAATTAGGCTAATTTAACACAATTTTCAAAATAATAAAATAAAAAATAATAGGCTTATCATTTATTAATACTAACTAGGTCATAGAGTAGACAGCCCGTAAAAATTTTAATTCAAAGAAGATACCTAGGTAAAAGTTGCTTTTAATTCTTTATTGTGCTGCTTCAATCATACTGTACTGTTTACATTTTTAACCTTTAGCAAGCCGGATTAAAATATACAAAACGTCTTCCTGCCACCTGATTCTTTTTTGAGAATTTTCATCTTTTCTGGTTGGTGTTATGGAAACGCAATAACTTTTTTGTTATTCGAGATAAAAAAAATGTGTTTGCGCATATAAAAGCAGAATTGAATACTGCAAATGTATGTATATATTTTTTTAAATGTAACCTACCCAGGGTTTGCGCAAGAGGTGAAGACCTTTTTTTCGCAAAAAAACAACAAGACATGGGTGTTTGGAAAACTCAATACCATTTTTGTTATTAGAGCTTTTAAAATCATTTCTCAAAGATTTAAATGCAGAATTGAATACTGCAAATGGGTGTATAATTGGTTTTTTTAAAGTATCCTACCTGAGGTTTGCGCAAGAAGTGAAGACAATTTTTATTTTAAAATTACATAAACACAAATGACTTACCCACTGGCCGTGCAGCTCTGGAGTACACCTACAGGCTGTGCTGTTCTCCTACTTGCTGTGCAGCTCAGATGTACAATCAATTTTGAAATTCAGTAATGTATGGTATCTATGGAAGCAGGGTATGGGCACAGAGTGACCTGACATGCTGCGCATACGTACTGAGTCTGGTGGCGCTTCTTTGACCGATCTGAACAGACTACAGAGTCAGGAAGCGCAGGCTTGCCACTGGACAACCGTTTAGGATTTATAGCAATGTGGTGTGTTTGTTCTATTGTCATCCTATCCGGTGGGTGGCTTGTTCTTCCGGCACTGGAAGAAGAAGGCCTAGAGTTGCAACTCTCAAGAAGCCAATGAAAGATCTGCAAGCGAAACTTTTCTGCCTTGACTCGGCCAGGATGTTTTGCCCGCCACAGGACAATTGAATTCACAAAGCAAACTTCCAACAAGTAAAAGAAAATTTTCTTCCACCACTTGCAGGACCTGTGGCCTAACATATAATATGTTAGCTGCTTGTCAACACGATCAACGCCTCCCATATGATGGGTATAGGTCTGTATAGCGCATGGTTTTACCACATCCCTCACATTGCCACCATGACGTTTGGAACGGACCTTCCTATTTTGTCTGCGCATCGTGTACAGATGTCATCAAATTTACTTGCCTCTTGTCATACCATGACATGTAGAGAATGTTGTCAGCACTATCAGTATGAAGTGGGTCACCAGCCTTGAGTTTAGGCCCTTCAACGCACGGGGGACCCCTTTGCGTTTCAATTGTAGTGTGCCGCAAGCGCCTATCTGGTTCCCGGCAAGCTCCTTGAAAAGGGCTGGAGAGGAAAACAAATTGTCCATGTAGACAATATGGCCCTTACTGTGCATTGCATCCAACAAATTATAACACAGTGAGCCAATCCCTTCTTTTTGTCATAGATGTCCTCCTTCCCAATGTACAGCTTCCAGTTCCAGAGATAACTAGTCTTCGAGTCAGCCAGTGCCCAAGACTCTATACCCAACTTTGAGGGTTTCTTGGGCATGTACTGCATAAGACTAGTCCTACCCTTGAAAGCAATCATGCTTTCATTGACACTGATTTCTTTGGAGAGACCATAATATTGTTGAAAGAGAAAAACAAGTTTGCCAACAAACCCTTGTACCGTGAACACCTTGCTGTGACCGGGTTGCCCTCGTGCAACAGCTTTCATGTTGTCTACAAGGTGCAGGAATGAAAGAATAGCTAAAAATCTATTCCTACTCATGACATTTCTGAACCCAGGCATCTCTAGGAGACCATCATTACTCTAATACAATTCATAGGAGGAACGTTTGGTCAGTCCCATCAATAGCACCAAAGCCACAGCTTCACACGAGATGCATTGCCAGAGTCCTGCCCCTTCGATGCACTAACCTGCTTAGCATAACGATTAGTTTCAGTCACCAACATGTTCACAATATCATCTGTAATAAACAGACGATACACGTCTACCTAACTAAGGTTATCAACTAGGCCTATAGGTCCAACAACTTCATCGAAGTTGCTAAGCAATCATGGCTATATCCCGAAGGGACACTAGAAATTTCAACAATTTCGTCCTCCAAAATGTCGTCAGCCTACTGAACAATATCACTAATATTATCTCCATCTAACAACACAACATCTATTGGAGCGATATCTGCATCTGTTAGCGGCACACTTTCCTCATCTGAATCGGCATCAAAGTGAAGGTTAACTAGCTGACATCATGGATTTCCATGAAACACCAATGAAATTAATGGATGCCATGACATCACATCTTCCAACACAAATGACATCAACCACATTTTTAATTATAACTAACTCAAACTTTAACCCCTTTCCATAATCTAAATACTAATTCCAAATTAATATGCCTTTTCAATTAATATTCATTCATTCATTTTCCTTTTATTCAAGAACTGCACATAATAGCTTTGAACAGACAGAATTGGAGAGATCTGACCTCTGCCCTATGCTCTAACTTCAGCGCCAAATGAAAATTAATAATTCAGTGATGAAGTTTTTATTTGTCTCTTCTCTGATTTTATCATTCGCCTTTATTCATTCCAATGGGTGTTAGTTATCCTACGAAGACATTTATTCTCGAAACTCAGTAGTTTCTTTTCTGAAGATAAAGAACTTTTCCAGCTCTCACATCCATATGATAGCACCGGAATAACTCAGTTAAATAAGTGTATTTTCGTGCATGTGCTGATTGTCTTTGACCTCCAGATATTAGACAGTCTGTTAAAGGCATTTTAAGCTAATACAATTCGAGTTGTAATTTCTGTCATGACATCACCGTTGAGTGTTAATTTGCTTCCTAGATAGGAAAATTTGTGTACTTTTTCAAGTTGTTGTCCATTTAAAATAATTGCGTTAGGTGAACTGGTGAAGTCCATAATTATTGTTTTTGAATTGATTTGGAGACCTATTTGACCTGCGATGATTTTTAATGTATCAGTTTTTGTTTGTACATCTTGATGGTTTTCACTCAATAGTGCAAGATCATCTGCAAAATCAAGGTCTTCTAATGTTGTTTTATTTATCCATTTACTTCCTAAATTTACGTTGGATGTGCTCTTTCTCATAGCTCAATCAAATGCGATATTGAATAGCAATGGTGACATAGGGCAGCCTTGTTTAACACCAGTAATCACAGGGAGCCATTCTGAATTGCCGTTTTCTGTTCTAACACAGTATTGTGAGTTTTTATAGAATGATTTTATCACATTTATATATTTGTTTTGAAATCCATATATTTTTAAAATTGCCCAAAGTGATGGTTGATGGATGCCGTCGAAGGCTTTTTGAAAATCAACAAAGTTTATTATGAGTTTATTACTAAACTCTAAATATTCTTCAATTATTGTTCTAAGAGTGAATATATGATCAAGGCACGAGCGACCTGGTCTAAAGAGTGCCTACTCTTCTCCAAGTCTTTTGTCTAAGGATGTCTTTCCTCTTCCAAGCATCATGTTACAAAGAAAATTTTCTTATTTACACTATTTAACCTTTAGGGCCCTGAATTAAAAATTAAGAAACATCCACTGGGGCCTGAATTCTTTTTTGGAAAATTTGCGTTATTGATGGTGGGTGTTTTGAAAACGTGATAACATTTTTGTTTTAACAGATATCAAAATAATTTTTGCATATCTAAATAAAGGAGTGAATATAGTCATGTTTTTGTTGTTGTTGTATGTCTGATATGACAGTTGTGAGCAAGTTGTGAAGTTGAAACGGTAAAAAAATCGCAAAACGCCATTTTCAAATCGCACATATAACTTCTTGACGACCCTAATACTTGAGCAATGTGTGGAAACATTGATAAAAACCTCATAAATACCTATACTTATTGTATATATATTGTTTTATATCAAAACTAATATAATATGAACTAAAAAACTAATAAAACGTGAAGAAATTGCATATAACGTCCGTCCGGTCAACACTAGGTCTAGGCCGACACACAGCGTAATTATTGTCTATGCACACACGTGGCACCCCTGATACATATTATTTTTGTGTTTTTGAACGACTACACAAACATTCTTATTAAATAACAACATATTAAACACAAAAAACAACAATTAAAACATGTAGTCACGATCACTTAGCCATGCCACGCGGTGCTCAATTTGATAGTAAAATATGGCTACAAAATGGCCAACGTCGCTCTAGAAATTCGTTGACAAAACCAGCCGTCTTTCTCCCTTCTTGCAATTGTAATGTATAAAGGAATTTGACCTTTAAACTGTGACGTATTCCTAGCTTCGTTTGGCGGGTTTTATACGTCATGGATCATTACTTCATGAAGTTCCGTACTCTAGAATCGGGCGATGTCATATGTAGCGGGATTGCGCCTACAGTCACAATGGAGCCTGTGCTCATATGCGCAATATTGCGACAGCAGAGTCGTAAAGGTTAAACTACATCATATATATAATACCGGAAATGTAGCATTTATTATTTTATTATACTTTGTCATCATATGTTGCATATGAAGTGTTCTGTCGCATAAGAATCACTCTATATTACCTATTGAATTATTTATCATTTCTATTTCAGCATCGCTTTATTTTTAACTACTTCTTCTGCAGATTGCTATTCATGAAGAAATACTCAAAGCATTTAATTAACAGCAAAGATGCCGAGAGACAGCTGTAGAGAAACTAAAGAAAAATTAGAATTAAGGCATGTGTTATGCGGTTAATCTCACAGACGGAAATTGGTTTCAGCATCAAATTTAGTCGTGTTAATTGCAGCACTGAAACACAAATGAGTTGTGTGACCTCATATTTTTTATCAGAAAGGTTTAGGTATTTGCAATTGTTTGCACACACAAAAGTATGGGATTTAGTCTCCCATGAACTCTGTTTAATTTTCTTTTTATCAATAATTTCAATACATTTCTGTTGATGAAATTTGTGTTTGTTTTTCCAGAATTAATGTTTGGTTATAAGTTATGCGTGTAGCTTATCAACAACACATGTTATTATTGTAAGTTATCATCATCAACCATTTCTCAACCATGTGTTGTAGGGGTCCAAATGGAGAACAATAATAGCAACATTGGTCTGTCATGCATGCTGTAAGAGGTGACTAAGAAGGTTTTGGGTGTGAGTGTTGGCTATTTCATCCCATAGAGAAATTATTCCAGAAGCTATAATTATGAAGTTAAATGTGTTAAGCTAAGCTGTAAACGATAAAAACACATTCTGGACTACATTCTGCCAACTTCTAGAAGTTTGAGAATGAACGCAGAAGAAGAAATAACTCTCTTCTATTTTCTTCTGTTGTTAGTGATTCCTTCCAGTTCTTTTCAGGTCATCTCACCTATTTGTTTCTCTTTCCTCCAGGTGTTTCATTGTCCTATTGTTCCATTCTCTTTCCTCGTAGTAATATGCAATGCTTAATATTTATCTTCATGATGTGTGCCCTATCCATCCAATTCACCATTCTTTCAGCTGTCTATCCATTGGCTGCTTCCTTCTAAATAAGTAGAATTACATTAGTTTTATGTTTCTTTGATAATAAATTATCATATTGGGGGAAGGAGGGGAAAATCACACAGAAAATACATTTTTGTCATTCACTAACATGTGACATGACTGATACAAATGACAAATATTATAATGATGCATTTTAACATTTTTAAATTTTGATTTAGTTATATGGCACCCAAATAGTACAATGCACATTAAATAACAATGATGTCAAATATTAAAATATCCCATTCAATTTAGTTATGTTACATACCTAGTAACATCACATTAAATAACAATGATGAATAATGTCACACCACATTACAACATAACGTTTCTCTATTTCTTCTTCAGCATTCATTCTCAATCTCCCGCTGGTTATCTCTTGTAACAGGACAATGGTCCTACTGTATTTCCAACAGGATGTAGTCCAGAGAATGGAAATGCGTTGTGTCGCCGTTTTATTTGCGTCAATGGCCCAAATTCGGCGGGTTTCTCTATGTAAAATACATTTCACCATTACTAATATTTCCCAATATGTGCCTGTATGAAGCCTGTATCTTTTTTTTCATCCTGTATAGAGATATGTCAGGAGCTGGAAATAGCATTGGCAACCAGCATGCTACATTTTGTACTCCAGAAAGTTCCGAAGGAGAAGATGATAATGAAGAGATATACAATGAGTTGGTTTTAGAAGAACCTAATGCAATTGTGAGTAATTTTTTTAATCTGTGGTAATAATATGATTGTAGATGGAGGTGGAGCATGTTTGAGGGTTTCAGATACTCTCCTCCGTTATGTAAATAAAACAAACATTTTATTCTTTGTTTGGGAATAATAATAGGATTACCGTAACTGCCCTTCATTATTCTTAATGTTCCTATGCTGTTATATATAGCCAATTACAAAAATACGATGTGTCAGGACATTGGCACAAATAAAATGGAGATAGGGCATCTCCATTCTCTGGACTACATCCAGCTGGAAATCTATTAGAACAATTGTCCTGCTTAAAGTCCCAGTGGGAGTTTGAGAATGAACTTCGAAGAATAAGAATATACGAAATTGGACTCGCATCTATGGTTGGAAGGAAGACACTTCACCATTTTAGAGAATTTTTTTTCATTAAAAAAATATATATTGTATCATGTTAAAAATAAACTCCAACATCTTGACAGACTATATGTTATATATTTATTATACATTATTTGTATATTTTTATTGATTTTGTTTACCCATTCACTAGATAAAAAGGCCCACTGGTTCATTGCATTTGTTTATTGATTTAAAAAAATACAATTACAACACCCACCACCCCTCCCCCCATAAAGTTGCTTGTACTGCCCTGGATAATACAATGGTTTGTTTCATTTGTTATAATTGAACTTGTGTGTATAATGGTACATTGGTATTTTAACTTGTTTCTGTTATTATCATGCCAAATTGATAGCATGAAGAATTATTTTCATTTATCCTCATGCTTCCTACTTGAATTTACTAGTATGAAGATGCATATCTGATGTGGGATAGACATGCACATGCCTGACAAATGCATCTCAAAACAGCTAATGTATGGTGAGTTCCTCAAGGGAAAACAATTGGCAGGTGAAAAAAAGAAATGCTTCAAGGACTCTCAAAGTATCTCTAAAGAGCTTTGGCATTGACATCACATCCTGGGAGTCTTGCTCAATATCACCCAGTGTGGCCCAGCAAAGGTGCTTGCATCACTGAGAAGCATTAAATCTCAGAGACAAGAGAAAACATGCTGCTCAAAAAGACAGAACAACAAATATGCATATGTCCAATCCTATCATATGTATTTCAAATGTGGCAGGGACAGTAATGCTGTATGCGTGTGTGTGTCATAATTGGGCTTTTCAGTCATCACACACACCTGAGAGATGCAACAAGTCTGAATCTGTTGTCTTCATTGCCTGCAATGCACAGCTATTATTGATAGCATATTGTTGCCTGTCATTACGATTGATGTTTTTCATAGCTCAACTATTCTGATAGATTCCTTTAATTCTAATTGAATTTCAAAAGTGGATGTAACAAATGGTCATCATCACTTGTGATAAATAAACAACCAAAAATATTCATAACCCTTAATTTCCTACAATGAACCTACAAATGGGTGCACTGGCCACAATTCAACAAGCATAAGCTAATTCTTAGTGTTGATAAATTTTGGTTTTTTGTGTTGCAGGATGTTGATCTAAATCATTGTCGCATTGGAAAGATCAGAAATTTGGAGCATGCCACCGGTGCTGAAGTGAGTATACAATCTTCTACATTCATTCTCAAATTCCTGCTTGTTATAAAGATGTAGTCTGGAGAATGGAATGTGCTATGCAACATTGTTTATAGCTTGTTTATATCTGCACATCATAGCTTTCAGGTCACTGTGGTCTATTGGATGATACAGCTGACTCTATCCACAAACCTCTTAAGTTGCATCTTATGACATACATGGTGGGTCTCAGTGTCACTATTTTTTGTTCCTTTCTCACCTCAGCAACCGTCAGGGAAAATATAATAAAAAATATCAGCATAGGTCTCCACATAACACCTACCTTGATGTGGTTGCAGGATGTTTTGTCTTTCCTAGTGAACTAGAAAATTATGCTGACAGGTGTACTTCTGGAAGACCACCCACACTTGGTGAAAAGCCAGAATAAATGTGCTGAGTACTAGCTGTTTCCCTCTGGTTAAGTTATACATGCTCTTTTTTTGCACCAATCCCCAACCACTCATGAGTTACATACCAAGAAGACGGTGGACTGACGACATTAAAGATAACATGAATACATCGCTAGAAAATGCAATCCACATCGCCCAAGACAGAGAGAGGTTCAGAGAGTTCATTGGGAAGACAACGTTCTGGAAGGAATACGTCACATGACACACACGTCTTCTCAACATCTTGCTTTTGTCTTCTCAACTTCTTGCTTTTGTCTTCTCAATTCTTGCTTTTGTCTTCTCAATTATTGCTTTTGTCTTCTCAATTCGTGCTTTTGTCTTCTCAACATCTTGCTTTTGTCTTCTCAATTCTTGCTTTTGTCTTCTCAATTCTTGCTTTTGTCTTCTCAATTATTGCTTTTGTCTTCTCAACTTCTTGCTTTTGTCTTCTCAATTCGTGCTTTTGTCTTCTCAACATCTTGCTTTTGTCTTCTCAATTCTTGCTTTTGTCTTCTCAACTTCTTGCTTTTGTCTTCTCAACTTCTTGCTTTTGTCTTCTCAACTTCTTGCTTTTGTCTTCTCAACTTCTTGCTTTTGTCTTCTCAATTCTTGCTTTTGTCTTCTCAACTTCTTGCTTTTGTCTTCTCAACTTCTTACTTTTGTCTTCTCAACTTTTTACTTTTGTCTTCTATCACATAATCCCCAAGGATGATGAAAATATGCAGGTCAGCAGACACTGCACCTTTGTAACCTAGGTCAGTGCTTCTCAACTGCCAGGCTGCATAATGTGTCTACTGGGACACAAGAGCTTCTCTTTGAGGAGTAAAGTTATTTATATAGAGTGTCTTTGGATCTGGTTTTATAAGAATTTTAAAAAATTTACCGGGCTGCAGGGAATTCAGGATGTATCTAGTTTTTTCATGTTCATTTCTTTTCTCGAATCAAGCAGCTTTAAGAATATAACATGTAAAAGAGGGTTGACGCCCTAAACTACATTGTAGAAGAAAGCTAGAGATTTTATTACTTTTATTACATGTAAAAGAGACATAACAGCTTGGAAAAAATAATAATGGAAGGCATGGTTGCCAGGAACAGGAAAAATACTGCCCCCAAGATGACAATAAAGAATATATTTCTTAGTGTTTAGAATTTAAGTTGTAAAAGTTATAATAGCATTTATACAGAAGACTACTTTCTAGAAAAAATATGCATAAATATCTTTCATAAATTTTCATAAATAATATATGTAAATATGTATACAATTTATTTACCACCCACTACACAGCGAGCTCCCTCATTTGAAGGGAGGCAGGCTCAAGAGAGGCAAAGCATGAATGGTTTGCCAGAGGATACCGTTACAACAAATCTGCGCCCCGGAAGACATAACTCCTTGCGAGGAATGGATACTTATTCCTACAGTCTTTCAAGAGGCAGTCAAGACAGTCATTACACTCAGCAGAGAGTGCAGGAAACACAGCTCCGTAACCATGGATGCTGAGATCAAGGCACTAATATGCGAGAATACCGATGTGATTTACACGGACGGGTCGGTCATCCGTCACCATCAATGCGCATGGGCCTTTACTGTCCGATTAAAAGGAAGAACAGTACACGAAGCCAGTGGTGCCTTTACTGCAACAACGAGCAGTCTAACAATGGAAGTATTCACCGTAACACATGCACTTTACTGGCTGGAATCGCAAGCCTATTCCCATGTGTGCATACTAAGTGATTCATTGAATATGACTCAGAAAGTCAAAACAGGTGATGTACATATGGAATGGGCGAAGTCATTAAAGAGAGCTACAATGCGGGCATCACTACGAAAACTCACGCTTATTTTTGTATGCGGGCATGGAGGGAAATGAATGGGCCGACCAATTAGCTAGTCTCGCCACCACAACAGACGGTCAGCTTATGGACTGAGCAGACATACTCATTGCTCTTCGTGAGTCCTCACAATCAGAGGATTTTGAGATGAACTAGTCAATATCAAGAATGCAAGAATTGGGAGTCAGGAAGGGTGTGGCCCCTAGAGAACCCCTAGCAAAGATTTCAAAAAGAGCAGTGAACCAACATAGAACTGGAACCATCAGCCATTATACCCTGAGAGATTTACTGAAGCGGAGATCGGAGCACCTATGGACGTGTTCGATGTGCGAAGAGGATAATCAACAGACCTAATACCTAATAATGTATGCAATTATTAATAACAGTTCTTTTACGTGCATTTCATTTGATTTATATGTTGGCTCTGGGTTAACTTGTCAACCCAGTGTACGAGTGAGTATTCAACTCATGCAGATAAAAAAAAGCAAGAAAGAACACTATCCTCCTTTCTAGAAAACTTAACTTAGCACTGTGTTAGGCTGTTCATCCGTTGAAGTCTACGATGGCCATTTGACTCAACTGGAATGATGATGGACAATAATGTCTGCTGTGTGCCCGACTGTGACTAATGAGTCCTATGCATGCTTTGAATTGTCTACAACACTCTGAGCATGTATGGGATGAGTCTGTTGGAAATTGAGCAGCTCTTTTAGCGCGTTTTTGTTGTGCAGCTTCATGTCTGAGGTTCTCAGCAGCTGCTGCACCACTCTTGATTCTGCGACGCAAGTCAGATCTGTCTTGTGCAAGATTCTACTATGAATGTATGTCTATTTTGAAGTGAGTCAGTGATGTCTTAAGAGAGTCTTTAAAACGCTTCTTCTGTCCTCCGGCCTTGTGGGAGCTAGTCTCGAGTTCTCCATATAACAACGTTTTTGGTAGACAATGATCTTTCATGCGGACCATGTGTCCTGCCCTTCGTGCCTGTGCCTTCATCAACAGTGTATGCTTACAGATTTCAATTTCATCAGTACTTCACTATCTTCTTGTATCTTATCCCACCATTGGATGTTGAGTATCTTACAAAGGCAGCTGAAGTGAAAGTGGTTGAGTTTTCTAGCATGTCTGTCATATACTGTCCATATTTCACAGGCATACACTGCTGCTTAGTAAACTATGAGTGTGGTGGTAGTTGTTATTCCTCTTCTTCCCCATACATTTTTTCGCACTCTTCCAAATGTGGCACTAGCTTTCACTATTCTATTATCTACCTCATTGTCGATGTTTATATCTTGTGAGATAGTTCTGCTCCATGCTTTCTGGGTTACCACTTTCCTATCACCACAGGGCTTGTTGTGTAAGTTGATGATGGATGATGATATTTGAGTTTAAATTGTGGAAGAGTTGCGCCATTCATCGACCACACTCTCTTCCTGATCCAATAGTTTTCCGGTGATAAGATAAATCAAGATAACTAGAGATGTACCAGGATGCAATGGATGACCAGAGTGTTCTTCTTGTCTTACAAAGCACTTTGCGTTCCCACAACGCTCTGCTGGCAAGTGCCTTCCAGCCCATTGAACATAGATGTTTCATCCGCGCTGTCCACCATATCCAGATTTCTCATGCTTGGGCAGATATGCCCTGTGTTGTAGAACCTACATATCATACTTTTGTGCTATATTTACCTTTTTTGCATTATTTTCAGACACTCTGCCTGCGCCAGAACTTGATCAAGAGGATTGAAGGACTTAGCACTCTAGTTCATTTAAGAGAACTGGACCTTTATGACAATCAAATCACAAAGATAGAAAACTTGGAGGCATTGGTCAGCTTAGAGTAAGACACTTTCCAGATTACTTCATTAGTATACTTAATTATAACAAGATGATAATTGAGAACTGGAAGATGTGGATATGCATAAAGATAAAAGTTAGTCATCAAATCATCAAAATAGCACTCTGAACATTTCTCTATCTCTTATTAAGTACATTGTCCCACATGTGATAACTGACTGTTTCAGTTTTGTCTTGGTTGATAACTTCCTTTGATTACTATATGCCACTTATTTCTTGTCATTCTGGCCATAGACAGAAGAAACAACACGCCTTGCATACTCCAACTGGCCTTGCTCCTTGATTGCATTCTAAATATCAGAACTGTCCATTGAACTTTTGTTACTGTGGCCTTGTTTGCATGTCTGTCTATCCTTGCATTTCCCCTAACATCTGCATGCCTAGGCACAAAAATTAAAGTACCTCTTCAGCACAGACTTCATCATTGATCTAGCCACTGACAACATAAATATCTCGACTGAATATTTCTAAGCATACTGATAGAATCAGCTAGAAAAACAAATGCTTGTAACACCTATATAATTGCTCTGGTCACTGTCATCACATGCTTGGCACAGGAGGATTATGATGATGAATAAACTTCCCTTTACATTGAGCTGTGAATGTCTATAAACTGTGCACTTGCTGAACCCCAGACACATTGTATCAGTGTAGAAAATAATATCTCCGTATGAGGAAATCTCACTGCTTATCAGATCCTGGACTTCTAAAAGTATATGCACTGTTATGTCAATATCAGATTTTCTGGTAAGTGTACTAACCACTTGAATGGAAGTTGTAATTTAGTATGCTTATTCTCCTGCTTTTCTCTACTCTATATCCTCTAATGTGCACACCAATTTTATAATCTTTTCCCTGCCAAGCTATTACTACCCTCTTTTTAATGTTTTGTTTTGACTCTCTCAATATCATGTTTTTTGTGTGTCTGCACTAATGCACAGGTACTAATGAGCACTGCATTTCTCTGCTCTTAGCAGCATAGTAGAATAATCCATCAAGTACATTGCCCATATTTCTGTAACTCTGGGGGATCCAAGAATGATACACATTCTGGTATGCTTTCTGGGAGTAGAAAGAGGAACATATAAATTACACAATCTTAAGAACTTAAAAGGGGTTGACAGTCATGAAGCTGATGGCTGCTGTTTTTGTAAACAATGGCTTCTTGTACTGCTATATTAAGGGCTGGTCCTGTCAGTAGTAGAGTATGCCTTGGTAATCCTGATCCTTATCATTCTTGAATGCCCCAGACATACAAAAATAGTATCAATGTACTTCTTGATGGATTTTCCAACCATGATGCAGAGATGAATAAGGCTATATAAAGCACATCCTAATAAGGAAGTTGGGGCGCCTATGGATGTTGCAGAAGTGCCATGATGATATTCTGCTGACTAGCTAATGTGTGTCCAGTACAATAAATCTGTGTATGGAAGAATAATTTTGATATACTGTCAATTAGTGTAGAAATTGTGGAGATTGATTCTGACATGATTAATGCTTAACTGATTCCAGCCGGGGAGACTTATACAAGTCAGTAAACCGTATGTCTTCTGGACGGAAAGACTTCTATAAGTCATACTCCAATGACATTCATGTTGTTGTTTTCGGTATTTATATCAACATAAGAATGTTTCTAATCGACAGTATAATATGTCTACATTACTTCTTGCAATATTTTTATGTGTATTGATATCAATTTTGTTAAGTTATTGATAAATTTTGATAATCGGGGTCTGTGACATCATTTTTCCTTATATGTTTTATATATATTTTCCAATTTACTTATTTTCGTAAAATAATAACTATTTTATTTACTTTGGTCTCATTTATTATGAAATCCAATCTGGCAAATGCTTCTAGCATCGTGTTTGCAAATTTACGCCATTTTGTAAGAAAAATTAGCCATATTTTCATTTGAGTTTCGTGTAAAGTTAAGTCTACTGTTTTTGATAGATGTTGAAATTCTTTCTAAATAATTTATTTTTGACGCACTATGCATATATATTATACATTATTGTGTTCATAATTGGATTATCTACAGAAATGATACAGTTTGAGTGGAATTTATTGATTCAAAAATGCGGTACGGTCTTATATCATATCTAAAATAATATTTATTTGTCATTTACATATTTTCTTTTCTGTCTAAAATTATTTTTATATATTAACATAATTTCTTTTTCAAAATGATCTTTCGATAATCACATTCTCTGTCCATTTCTGTTTCGAAATATATATATTACATTATAATGTAAATATATTTAGAAGTACTATTTCTTGTTTCCGTGATGCATGTGCACACACAAAAATCGAACAAAATTTAATTACATTTAAACGCTAAAAATATTCCGGCCAGAATCAGTTAACCTATATTGAATTGACTAAGTCTGAGAGGGCTGTATGTGTATGTAAATATATATGCAATATCGATATTTGGTCATTTTCAGGCACCTTGACTTGTCTTACAATCGTCTACGAAAGATTGAAGGACTGGAAACGCTGACTAATCTGAGAAAACTGTTCCTAGTTAATAATAAATTCAGCAAAATAGAGAATATTAACCACCTAACTCAACTGGAAATGCTAGAACTGGGAGACAACAGAATCAGGGTATGTCTATTGTCCTTTTTTACTATTTCGCTACTTGTTGATTTCTACAAACATTTTTCTGTTTTGTAGAGACACTTGTGATTTTGTCATCACAGGATAGATATTTGAAGACTAGTGACAATCATTTGATCCTGTTTCTCAACTATACTATGTCCTTGATGGCATCTTTGTCAACATAATCCTGAACTTTGAAGCCACAGCATGATTAAATAATTGAAATTCTCCTCATATGTCCCTATTTTTTTCTTTCCATGTTACCTATATTCTATCCTCTAGCATCTTTTTGTACCAGATTAATTTTTCTAACACAGTTACAAATCCAGAACAAGAACAAGTGCAGTTTTTTTCTTAATGTATGAAGCTCACTCCTTCCATTTTGCAATAATAGCACTAGAAAACCTCAACATTCTTTTTGTTCAATTTTGGTATTTTTTTCCTAGGAA
This sequence comes from Meghimatium bilineatum, assembly GCA_034231615.1. Lineage (NCBI taxonomy): Eukaryota > Metazoa > Mollusca > Gastropoda > Stylommatophora > Philomycidae > Meghimatium > Meghimatium bilineatum. Next base: position 39,887,413 of record CM067300.1, read on the forward strand.
ACATTCAGTGTGATTATTTTGCATCTTTTTACTGTATTGTCATGCATATATATGCACACACACACACACACATAATGATCACAAGAAGAAATGAAATTTTTGTCAAACATGCGAAGTATTAGCTCTTTAGACATGGTTGTGCAAAACATGGATTGGAGTACATACTGATAGCAGGAGATAATGCTGGGAAGACTGATTACAGCATGGTGAAGATTTTTTTAAAAAGTTGCTATCATAACATCAAGTGTGTCTTGTTTCTCATGTCATTCAGTTTATCTCCACAGGTAATAGAAGGTATAGACCAACTAGTTAACCTTCGTCATCTCTATCTGGGCAAGAACAAAATCACAAAGCTACAGGGCCTGGACACTCTTCATAGGCTGAATTGTCTTAGCATACAGGTAGGTAGTGATAAAAACTCATTCACCATTGATTGACATAGATGAACATTTATTTGAATTTCATAGAACAGATAGATGAAAAGTTAGTTAGCCACCATTGAACAGATAGATAAAAAGTTAGTTAGCCACCATTGAACAGATAGATAAAAAGTTAGTTAGCCACCATTGAACAGATAGATAAAAAGTTAGTTAGCCACCATTGAACAGATAGATAAAAAGTTAGTTAGCCACCATTGAACAGATAGATAAAAAGTTAGTTAGCCACCATTGAACAGATAGATAAAAAGTTAGTTAGCCACCATTGAACAGATAGATAAAAAGTTAGTTAGCCACCATTGAACAGATAGATAAAAAGTTAGTTAGCCACCATTGAACAGATAGATAAAAAGTTAGTTAGCCACCATTGAACAGATAGATAAAAAGTTAGTTAGCCACCATTGAACACATAATAAAAAGTTAGTTGGCCACCATTGAATAGATAGATTAAATGTTGCTCAGTTGGCCACCATTAAACAGATAAGTCAAATGTTGCTCAGTTGGCCACCATTGAACAGATAGATAAAAAGTTAGTTGGTCACCATTGAACAGATAGACTAAAAGTTAGTTGGCCACCATTGAACAGATAGACTAAAAGTTAGTTGGCCACCATTGAACAGATAGATAAAAAGTTAGTTAGCCACCATTGAACAGATAGATAAAAAGTTAGTTAGCCACCATTGAACAGATAATAAAAAGTTAGTTGGCCACCATTGAACAGATAGACTAAAAGTTAGTTGGCCACCATTGAATAGATAGATTAAATGTTGCTCAGTTGGCCACCATTAAACAGATAAGTCAAATGTTGCTCAGTTGACCACCATTGAACAGATAAATAAAAAGTTAGTTGGTCACCATTGAACAGATAGACTAAAAGTTAGTTGGCCACCATTGAACAGATAGATTAAATGTTGCTCATTTGGCCACCAATGAACAGATAGTTGAAACATTCATTGAGTATCATTGACAGATAGATGCATAGTTGCTTGTATGTGTAAAATGGTATGTCTAAGCATCAATTATTGCTGACTTTTGTGACATACTGTACATCTTATAGGCATCAAATGTGTTAAATGCAGAGACAGAGTGAAAATATGCTGCCTGAAATGAATAGAAATGATAACAAAACACCCACATGTCCAATTCTGGCTCTACATGTTCCAAGTGTGGCAGGAGATTATATTGACAGAAATATGTTCACACATACCAGAAAGTTGCAACAATGCAAGACTGAGATTTTTGTCAGTCACATATGATGGCTAGCTGTTCATAAAAATGCAACTTTAGAAATACAATTTTATCTAATTTGATTGCTAGGTCTGTTCAAAATCAAGTCCAATCCTTGTGGCATTAGTTATGTCTTTTCACATCTTTCTATTTTGTGTGCTGTTTTGAATTTTTAATTCCAATACTCTCCCATGCCACAATGTTATATTGTTAAGCATCTTCATGCTTGGTCTTCTCCCAACTCTCTTGCTCTATAATTTGCCTGTTGTCATGTACTGTTCCATATTTTCATGTTGTGTCAAAAAAATGTGTGAGCAGCTCTAGCATTGAGTTAACTTGTTTCAAAATATCTTCATTATTCTTTTTATCTATTCAAATCTGCATAAAATTACCATTGTATATTTCTCATTTCACCTCAGAGCAATAGACTGCTCAAGATTGAAGGTCTGGATAACTTAACGGAACTTGATGAACTGTATCTCAGTCATAATGGTCTGGAGAAGATAGAGCATCTTGATAGCTGTGTGAGTCATTCCAGTGTTAACTGAATTTTCAGAATTAATTTTCTTATCATATTTACTGTTCATTTTACTGTGTTTTTGAATTGATGTCCTAGTATTTTTAAACCATCTTGTATTATTGTATTACAAAGTGATTTCAAAAAAGAGCACTGAACCAACATAGAACTGGAATCAGCATCAGTCGCTAGACCCTGATCGATTTACTGAAGTGGAGATCTAAGCACCTATGGACATGTCAGGAGGAGGATAATCTACATACCCAATACCTAATTACAATGTGCCGCAGCTGCTGGTGAATGAATCCGATCTCTTTGTACATCTGCCTTTATTACTATCAGCTTTGATGGCGAAATTTCTTTGTGTCAATAAAGTAAGATTGTTGAGTATCTCTGCAAACCAAGTTTGGAGGAACATCATCATCATTATCTGTCTCCGCAACAAAGGTTGGCTGCAATGGACATCCAACATAGATTAAAATCTACAACAATTGAACCTACATTGACCTACAACAAACCTCACTAGACATGACCAATATTGGACTAGATGTATAATAATTTATTGTAGAAGTGTAGTATCTTTTCTCTCTCTGTCTGGAATGTAAAGGGATGTGTATTCTACTTGTATGACACACTCTTCCCCTTCCTTTTCCTAGGTTTGGAGCCAAAACGTTAACTACAAAATGTACAAAGGGACAGAACAAATTTGCAATTTATACAAAAACACTTTCCACTCTTCTATCTAGATCTGACATAAGCAGATTAATCTTTAGGATTTAATTAAAATAATGAAATTTCTCCCCTGCCACTGGATTATTTTTTGACAATTTGCATTATTTTTGGTGTGTGTAAAACGCAATAACATTTTTGTTTTTAAGAGTCTTTAAATAATTGTTTACATGTAAATAAAAGAATTGAATATGAATCTCATGATGTAAGTTTTGTTAGTGTATATGATATGTCATGTGTGAGAACTTGGTGAAGAATATTAACAAATTTAATTAAAAAATGTACTGACTTACCTATACTTTTTCGATATGTGGCACCCCTGATACAATTTTTCTACACATTTAGCTCTATTGTGTGTGTGTGTGTGTGTGTGTGTGTGTATATATATATATATATATATATATATATATATATATATATATTTCATAACCAAACTAACACTCTCATAATATCATCTACTAAACCATGAAGATGTCACTTACCTTTCCGGCCCAGTCTACACTAGGCCTAAAAATATTTCAGTCTGCCACACATCGTACTTATATTAAATATCATATATAATGTGGTGAAATGTGTGGGTCTAGTCTTCAAAACTAACGTGTTAATAATATTTTCTTTGAAAACAAATGTAAATCCCAAGAATTTCTCATCATCGGAATCAATCCATAACAATTTCATGAAAAATGGCATCCAATTCACAAATTTATTTTGATCAGAGCAGACCAGTAAAACATAAATGGCAGCTCTGTTTTACAACTTTAGTGGATGAGAATTGAGCAGGAAGTACATGACTTAATCATAGCTTAGAGGGTACTAATTCCTGGTCATGTGACTCTAAACAACATGTAGTTCCTTGCTGATAAATGAGTGCATAGCAATGAGCAATTTTATCTGGTGAGAGCTGTACACGAAAAGGCATCTGTCTGCGATATTTTCCAACAACAGCATGGTATAAGTTAAATAAAGCACAAGATTCATTCATGATGCTATATACTGTCTGAAAGTCACTCAAATGCAAGCACCATATCTTAGATTAGGTACGTAAATATAAATATAAAAAATGTCATTGTTTTTGTTTCAAATGGTTTTCTGCAGATGAAGTGTTGGAAATTCCTTAAATGATGTTACTGCGTGTAATATGTCTGCTACTTTGGGAATGAGTTATCAAGATCTTCTACACTATATTGAACATAAGATAGCATGTGTATACTTTCTGATTAACATTTATGAAAAACACCTGAACAGGCATAGTGTCTCAGCCCATTGAATATTACAATAAGGATTTTCTAAACTGACATTACAATATTCCAGGCACACCTGTAGGTACTCAGTCTCTTTCAGCAGATATTGAAACATATGCACGCTGATAGTCCTTATGACTTTTCCAATACAGTGACCACTCTCGCCAGCTGTTATTTTCTTGGAGATATGGGAGACCCAGTGGCCCAGAGTTCAATGATGTCAGTTGCATAATGTGTGACATCTTTCTTTAAAGATGGAGTTGGATGATTAACATAGCATGATTTTTATTTTATATATATATTTAGAAATTTGTTTTAAATAAATAAAACAAATAGATTGTTGAAGAAGCGTAAACAATAAACAACTAGTCAGGAGACAAGATTGAAACCCTTCGGGTGTGGGAATAAAAGAAAATTCTATAATGTTATATTAAATTCATAGTCTGAAAAACTAACAGACTTGAAAAAACTACTTAGCAAATTGTCTTACCAGTATAGGGTAACCATGCAGTGGATACCCTCTCACTGTGGAATACCAGGAAATGAAAAAGCAGACCAACTGGCTAAGGAAGGTGCTGCCGAAGACCAACCAGATATACCAATCACCTACCATCAGAAAAAACAGATGATCAAGTCAATAAGAAAGCCACAAACACCAACACAAGATGACTATCATATTATGAACAGACCAGAACAAGTTATAATTCTACGTCTCAGAACAGGACACAACCGACTCCGCAGTCACATGTATACAAAGTTCAAGATTGGCAACACGGCCATGTGTACATGTGGACAGGCAGCACAGAGTGCCAAACATATACTTCAAGAGTGTTCTGAGCATGAAACGCTGAGGCAGACATATTGGCCAGAGGAAACAACACTGGAATCAAAACTCTATGGGACACTGTATGAACTACAAAAGACAGTGAGTTTTATTAAGGAGACAGAATTACAGATATAGACATGTTTCAAGTGAACGAAAGAAGAAGAAGAAGAATATTAAATTCATAAATTTTCCAAACTTTGAAATAAAAATTGTCATTGACCAAGCTTATTGTTTGTAATGTTTTTTTACATTATCACAGACCAAACTCACAACTCTTGACCTAGCAGGCAACAGGATTAAAAAAATTGAAAATGTGGAACATCTTGAAGATTTAGCAGAATTCTGGGTGAGTAACTGACACATTTAAAATCAATCTGCAAATGTCTGCCCTGAGTTTTGACTATCCTTTTGAATGTTTAAATTTTTTTCCCACTGCAACGAAGCAGACTAGATACATCTCTTTGGGGGGTTACTTCAATTTTAAAAAGACATTTACTCCTTTCCATGCGCATTTAAGAAAAATGCCTATTAGATTGGGGGGGGGGGGGGGGGGGAAATACCTACTATTTGTTGTTGTTTCTTCCTAGTACCAAATGATATCTGATTTCCTTATGGTAAGGGAGGATATGGGTTAAACTGGCCAATGCCATTGGCCCTAATTAAATGGTGACACAACACATTTCTTTTCTCTGGACCACATCCTGCTTGAAATCTAGTAGGACCATTGCCCTGCTATCAGTGAGATAGCCCTTATCTACGAGCTTGCTATAAAGTTTCAAGTTGTTCAGAATTTTCTGTCCCAAACCTTTATAGTTTTGGGATTGATACAGCATTCCAGACTTTTTCTCATGAAATTCTCCACAAAAATATTCTCTTTTCTGATGTCGATAAAGATTATTCTCTGTGCATTTAAGAAATATGAAAGTCTTCATACTTCAGAAGAAAATATGTACAAGTAAAAAACAGAAACTTGGGTACTAAACTAAGAATCTTCAATGCCAACATAGTGGGCAACTGTGGCTATGTCGCTAGAACTCAAGGCAGTGGCACAACGGTCAAGCATGTTTGACCATAGTTAACTAAACATAGGTTACAAACATTTGTGAACAATATTTGAAAAAAATGTTTAATATTAGATGACCAGATATAAAAACTAAGAGGCTTGAATGAGGACAGTGCAGCTTCTATAAATCATGCCTAGGAACATACTCTAGAGAAGTCAGAAAACTATTGCACGACAGGCGTTGATATAAAATCAACATGGAAAGAGGAGACATGTGGGACCTTGAACAACTTGGAGAAAAGAGATGCTGAAAGTTTTCAGTGATATTGACATCACATGGAAAGAGGAGAGAAGTGTGACCTTGAACAACTTGAAGAGAGACATTGAAAGTTCTCAGTGACATTGAAAGATCTAAGGACAAGTTAGACTGGAGAGAATTTGTATGTGGCATATGCTCTTATGAGGTACATTGGCTTGATTGATCTGTGCAGTTACATCTTCTGCACATTAACAGTTGTCTGTATAGAAGCCCATGTGTTCTAATGTAAAACTACCTTCTGTCATTTTGATGTGGGTTCGTTTATTGTCAGTTGTTCACATCCATAAACTATTTATTTATTGTCAGTTATTGACATCTGAATACTGATTGTCAGTTGTTCATATCTGTGTACTGTTTGTTTATAGTCAGTTCACATCTGTGTACTGTTTGTTTCTAAATAAACAATTAGAAGAAAAAATTGATGCCTTTGAGATGTGAGTATATAGAAGAATAGGGAGAACATCATGGAAAGAGAAGAAAATAAATAAAGAGGTGCTAAAGACACTTATATGAAGAAAGGACTACTAAGAGAAATAAAGATCAGGCAAATAAAATACTTTGGACACATTAAAAGGCATGACACCTTATTGAAGACCTTACTTGAGGGTAAAGTCAAAGGGAAGCGAGCAAGAGGTAGGCAGAGATACATGTGGGAGAGTAACATCACACAATGGACAGGTTACAGTCTAGCAGAGTGCACTACCAAGACAAGAGACAGGAGATGCTGGAGATACGTTGCAGCCAACCTTCGTTGCGGAGACAGCACTTGATGATGATGATGACTGTTTATTGTCAGTGTACATCTGTGTACTGTTTGTTTATTGTCAAGTCACATCTGTGTACTGTTTGTTTATTGTCAAGTCACATCTGTATACTGTTTGTTTATTGTCAGTTTACATATGCGTACTGTTTGTTTATTGTCAGTTTACATCTGCGTACTGTTTGTTTATTGTCTGTTTACATCTGTGTACTGTTTGTTTATTGTCAGTTTACATCTGTGTACTGATTGTTTATTGACAGTTGTTCACATCTGTATAAGGTAGCATTACAGTGGCAGAATTTTACTTGGTGATTCCCATTTCATCTCTGAAACTTTTCTTATTAGCAAGCAGAAATAACAACTGTTATCCCATGTTTTACCAGAAATAAAGCAAAACCTCAGCAAACCTCTTTCATCTTATTATATCTTTAATTATTGCCTCTCCAGTTGTTTTCATGTCCTACTCAGCCTCTGTGGCTCTACATCTAACATTTAGATATTTCTTCTTTCCTCATGGGTTCCAGAACATGTCTGTCTTACAATGCTTTTTATTTTGTTTTCTTAATGTATGCCCTATTCATCTCTTCTATATAAAGAGTACTTAAAGATAAATGGTCTATACAGGTGTATTCAATGAAACTTGGGTATAATAAAAATAATAATTAAAGCATATCCTGTTAGGACACTTTTTTCAACTACTGTTGAATATTTAGACAATATTTAGACTACTAATACATCCAAAGGCATCACCTGTACAACATGGACAATTGTTTTTTGAACCACTGTATCTGAACCAAGAAGAGCGCAGTAGCCTAGTTAATAGTGAGCTTGCTTGCTATCACTGGGTTACAGCGTGTCAGGTTCGAAACCATGTCTGGACAGAAATAAATATCAGGGTCGTGACTTCTCGCTTGACACGACCACTCCTCCAATAGACTCAGCTGTAAATGAGTACCTGACGTATGAGTTAGGGGAGGTAAAGACAACAAGGAAAGGAACTGGCCATCCCACCTAATAGTTCCTGCGGCTTAGTACATGAAGGTTACCGTCATCCCCGATGGCAGATTGCTGCCATGGTATCTACCTTTATCTGAGCCAAGTCCATTCAACTGGTACCTATTCACCTCGCAACTTGAGTCCCATGTCATTTTCCAAATGAGATGCAGTGTGGTAGTCAAATTCAGAAAATGTGTAAACTCAAGAGACGAATAAACGCCTGCTGAATGGACCAGGTTCATATCCCATCTGCTGCTTTCTGATTTGTTTTCTATCGCTCTTCGATGCTATGTTGTTTGGAACCATGAAGCAGTTGTATCAAGTTGTCCTTGTGATAGACTACCAATTCATCCAATGTAAATTTCAGTATAATTGTACAAAATAAAGAAAATATGTATGAGATGATTTTAAAAATTATCTTTCTGACACAATGATTATTTCATGTTTTTATTTTTCTAAAATGTGCTGTTATATCTCATCATTTTTTTGCAATTCCAGTTCAACGACAATGCTTTAGATTCATGGGAAGAAATTAAAACACTGGCTAAGCTGAAAAAGTTGGAAACTGTGTACTTGGAAAGAAACCCAATCTATTTTGACACAGAGAAAAGGATGGATCCTAACTACCGAAGGAAAGTGATGTTGGCTTTGCCATGGGTGAGGCAGATTGATGCGACCCTTGCAAGATGATGTTGAGTTGTGGTTGAAGTGGGAATCAAACCCTATGTACATTCACTGACTCTGTTGTTTTGCAATGGTTTTATTTTTTAGCTCCAGGTAATTTTTTTACAGAATACTTTAGATGTTGTGTGTCTGAAGTGACATGGAACATCTGATTGATATGAATTTTATGAAAAATCTACATGGAATGTTTATCATGCCTGTCAGCTAGAACAAATTTTCTGTATTTCAGTCTTTATCCCTATTTTCTTTTAACATCAAATTCTAAAGAGAACTTTTATTGTTCAGTTGTCATATTCTTTATAGATTGGATTCTTCTTTATGGGGATTCTGAACAACTCATGATTCTGGACAAGTTAATTTGCTGTAGCCTACAGCATGTTTACAATTCTGAAATTTTGATTGACATTTTTCTTTTGACCCTTTTCCCTGTCGCAGCAACCATTACTAGTTTTTTTAATGCTGTTTTGCACATAAGACAGAAGAATGGATAGAGAGATTCAGACAAGAGTTCAAAAAAGCGATTTAAATATGAATTTACACCAATTTTGAAACACAAATCTATCCCGATGGAAACACAGAGCAAATCATAAATTCAATCTTTATACCAACATTATGTTATCAATGTCTTTATACCAACATTGTGTTATCAATGTCAGACATGGACACTAACTAAAGAACAAAAAAGAAAGCTTACTATGTGTAAAATGAGATGTCTGAGAAAAGCAGCAAACAGAAGAAGAGATCATGTCAGGAATGAGGAAGGAAGAGATTACAAGAAATGTTAAAACGTCTGTGGTCAAGTATATTGAAAAACAGAGACTGAAATGCTTCTGCCACAATGACCCTAATTAGCCAGAGCAGCAGAGCATACAATATAAAAATGATACAGAAAGAGGCAGAAAAAGATATGGATTGAAGAAGTTACCAATGTTCTGAGACATCATAATATTACTGCATATGAGGAAACCAAATATGCCTTAGCCTAAAAACTGATTGTCATTCAAACTGGCAACTCATTGTAGCAATGACAGAAAAGACAATAGATAGATAGATATAAAAAATACTTTACTAAATATAACTGTTAAAAGTGTCTATAAAAATATCAGCTCTTAAAAGAATTTCACGGATTTTTCCATTTTAAATGTCACTGGCCATGAAATCTATGTTTTGGTCATTGTATATTTTTGGTAAATTTAAAATGTATTAAAAGTTGGGAGTTTGATCATATATTGCCATATTTTACCTAAGATTTGACTAAATCAATTTCAACTGGCAACCCTGGGAAGTATTTGCTTGCTGATAAGGGATATTTCAGAAAACAGATGGATTCCACCAAGTAATATTCTTCCCACTTAAATGCAACCATTGGAGTATCTGCATCTTTTTCTGCTTTGTTCTCAAATTCCTTTAGATTACCAGGATGTTATCTAGAGAATGGAATTGCGTTGTATCATTGTATCATGATTTGCAACTTTTGCTGCAATATCTGCAGCTTTTCCTGACACATCCTCCTTCAGCATGTCTTCTGGGTCATTTTCCCCCAGAATGGAATGGGACAGCCAACTCCACCCCATAGCCTCCTTAGCCGCTTCTTATGACGTGCAAGGAAGGTAAAGAGTGTTGCTATTCTTTGTTCACCTTTCATGTCCTGGCAACACAGGAGTAGCGCCATAATAGATCATGTCTTTTTGTGTTGACATTTCAAATATAGCATGCCAATAACCCTGGCATGTTATGGGCCATATCATTATATGGAAGTATTCAATTTAACTTGGATATATTCTGTATTAGATACAGTAAAATCTGTACACATTGACAGGTATATATATAAATATAAATCAATGTTATAACCATCATCATTAAACTTTCTGCCAATATTTAAGTGTGATCAAATCTCTTACATACAAGAATGCATGTGTATCAATTATAAACATTCTTATTCCCATGTCATTTTGATAATTTCTGTATTTTCTGTATGATAATGTTGGGAAGTAGAATATTAATAATAGATAACAACTACAGCAAAAATAATCTTACAGTTGAAACTTGGAAGCAGGGTAATGAGGTTTGGCTAATCACTAGAACAGACGAATCAGCACTTCGACCAAAAGACCTTTGTCAAAACCGCAACCATAACACATGGCGAGTAGATAATTATACTCTCTACGAGCACATAACAGTGCTAAAAGGGTTAAAATTATGTTGTTTTCTTAATAAGGCCTCTTGGGTGAAACTTTATTTCCTTTATGTGTGTTTTCCTTTATGTCCAGTGATCACCAAAACTTCCTTACCATGTTTTAAAGTTTTAACTAATGAAGTAGATACGTTCAATATTGAGTCAAGTTAGTTTAGTGATCTCAGAAATAAATATAAATATTACCAACAAAGATGTATATTAGTGTTTTTTTTACTTTAAAATGCATATACGTGTGAGTTACATAAAATTGCACATTATGGTGATTACATAACACTGAAAATCTCTTTTAGGGTGAATTACATAAAAATGTTATGTATCCACCTATATTAGAAAGCTTCGCTGGAATTACATTGGACACGCTGTACGAATGGATACTGAAAGACTCCCCTGTCAAGCTTTGATGTGGTCACCAAAGAGCAAGAGAAAACGAGGAAGACCAAAAGAAACGTTACGTAGAACTATTACAAGAGAACGTTTCATCATCGGTATCAGAAACAATGAAGATCTAAAGCAAATTGCAATAAAATGAGAGACATGGAAATCTATGACATCCGCCCTATGACAAACGTTTTTGGCCCTAAATGAATAACTAACATAAAAATATATTTTAGTGCAGAAGTCAATATGAAGGAAAATCACTTTCTCAATTTCATATGTTATGTTTTCGTAATGATATGTTATCTTTAAATGTTTTAACATAAGCAAAAAAGAACCATCTTAGTGCAATTTTTTCCAAATAGTTCTCTTTTATGTTAATTCATTTTTGGACATGCGAGATGTGGGTCTGGAGAACATAGTTACAACAGGCAAGAGACATCGAGGATGACAGCTTGAGATACATGGCAAAGCCTCATCAACGTTCCTGGTAAATGATACTGGAAATAGAGGGTTTTGGAGATCCATGATCGCCTTTGCCAGTCGACACAGCATCTGATTATAATGTTAACCCCATCATACCTGTATATTGAAATTATCAGTCTGTGTGAAATGACTGGTAGGGCATCATCATACAACAACAGTATTCTCTTTGATGACATTCAAGCTTTTTTTGTGTGTGACAGCTATCCTTAGTTTCAAAGCTTAACTGCTATCCTTAGTTTCTGGATCGTAACTGCTATCCTTAGTTTCTGGATCGTAACTGCTATCCTTAGTTTCTGGATCGTAACTGCTATCCTTAGTTTCTGGATCGTAACTGCTATCCTTAGTTTCTGGATCGTAACTGATATCCTTAGTTTCTGGATTGCAACTGCTATTCTTTGTTTCTTCAGCCTAACTAAGAAAGCCTGTATTATTTTTGTTTTGAGAATTTTATTCCAAAAGAATCATATCTTGCATAACCCAAAACATAGTAGCTATGATTTTCCTGGTTGGTTGGCTGGTTGCTGATTTAGCGGTCCATGGGCTCATGCCCTTTGACATAATGCCATTAAATGGCATTATATTGCTGGGAAGTCTGTGGATTTTCGGCCCACCCTGGGACAGAACCAGAGAATAACTATCACACCTCCAGGAAGGTAGGTTTCAACTTATGCACTGTTCCTGGCCACTGTAGCCAAGATAGGGTTCACTGTGCTCATTCCCTGCCACCAATTGACTACTGGTTATGCCGAACTTCTCTATTGCTCCAGGCATGCAACCAAATGTTCCAAGTCAAAAGGATTGTCACGTCCTGAGTCACTGTGCCTCAATGATGGGTTTCAGCCATAGGAAAAAACAGTGCTGTCAGTTTCCTCCTCCCCAGTGCTGCACAGTACATCTCTGGCTCCATCCCAACCACAGAGGGTGCATACATATATATTCAGGTAAACATGAAACATTTCAACTACAAAATAAAAGCATAATTGTATAGATGACGTGCCATGAAGCTTCTCTAAGAAGATAACCTCAATATAATGGCATGTCATCTACTAAGGTTTTCTGTTGCATGGGTGTTATGTCTAGTGGGCCATTGGTGAGACCCACAGACGCAACCACATGCGTTATAATTTTCCTAGATCATTTGATGTCCTGGATTTTAAAGTCAAAATGTGACCAAGGATGATGTTTTTACAATGTTGACTACACACAGTTTGGGACAATGTGACTCTTTTGTAAATCTGGAATTTGTATATTCCCCATTCACTAAAGGACTTCCAACTTTTTCAACAACTGTAAAGATACCTGGGTCAGTGAAACACATCAGATTATTTTCAGCATTTAGAGAATATGGCTCCGATAACCATGTCCCAGACTTTTACAGAAAGGGTTTTGTGAAATTATGGCTCCATAATCATGTCCCAAACTTTTACAGAAAGGGTTTTGTGAAAATATGGCTCTGTAATCATGTCCCAAACTTTGAAAGAAAGGGTTTTGTGAAAATATGGCTCCGTAATCATGTCCCAAACTTTTACGGGCAGTTTTAAGTCATGGATTATCCACTTAGGCCACCCATTTGTTGCCGGGGCCTAAAAGGAGAGCAAAGAATATCAACAGTTTACCTTCCATGCATGTCATACATGACAACTAAGGAGATTTTAGTTTTGGAGATTTTAGGGTGAAGTTAGTTGTCCCATCCAATATATGATCAAAAGTGACCCATGGGTCAGACTGAATGACATAGATATTGCAGCAAACTGTAAACTATGACACAGCTTCTTCCATTGACCTAATATGCTGAAGTTTGAAAACAAATGCGGAGGAGGAATCCACTTAGGCAAGTGCCTAAGAAAAGATTAGTCTATTTTACATACAAAAGACATTTAAAGCACACAAATTATGAGAGAAAACTCATTAATTAATTGGGAACATTACTTTTCTCATTTGCACTCATTAGAAAAAATATTTATTTTTAAAGGAGGTAATGGCTACAAGGAATTTTGTTTTTGTAGAAAAAACCTTCAGCAGAGTAGTCAAACAACAACTTTGGAAAATATTATCAAAATATGGGGTTCCACAACACCTAATAAACTTGTGAAGAAGTTGTTACACAGGTAGTCAATGTGCAGATAAGTTGAGTGTTGGGCTTTCAGATAAATTCTACATACACTCTTTGTACAGGCTTTGTACCCTGATATCATTTGGTTATATGCCTGTATAGGCAACTTGTCAGGATGCATTCTCATAATGTGGCCAGGTTCCTGAATGTTGTTTCTCTGGCATTATTTTTGGATGGGGAATCAGAAATTTTGCACATTCCAGATGACTGTTTCACTCAATGTGTCTGTAGTGTGCAAGGACATGAGTTGGGCTGTCTTCTGGTGGTGAATTTGCTCATTAATTTCTTACAATAATGAAGCATACCCGCAGAACAAAGGGTTAGAGAATAACAAATTATTTAATAGACATTTATTCCCGTTATTTGTTTAATAAATTGTATAGATTAATTTTACATTATAATAATTATATTTACAAGTAAGATATAGAGTTTGCAGTAAATTGCTACACAAGTAATTAATAGTTTTAAAACTGACTTCAGTCTGCTATCTATATTTGCTTCATTATAAAACTGTTGACCAAAAATTCTTTATGTGCACAGTATTAAATGGTGTCTTGAAAATGTTTCTTTCACTTGACTGGAATAAAAATAAAGCAGATACTGAAGAAGCTTCTTTCACTTGAGACAGATGAAGGAAACACATAGAGCAAGAGAACACTCACTTAAAATATCACATCATATCAGTGAACTGGTTTGAAAGCAAAAACTAAACTCTAATCTGCGGGTTATTGAATAAGAAAATAAGTTTCACTAGCCCTGGCAAAACTATGTGTAGATCTTACTAAAGTTCCAAACTCCTACCTACTAGATTGTTGCGATGCAACCATTCAGAGAAACCAGCATTGCACATTGCGGAGTCAAATGAGTTCCAGCCTTGAACATGGCCCTAGCTGTGAGTGTATACATGGTACCCAGGTTATGAACAGGTGGCACATGGTGTGTAGTGAGTGAAGTGAAAAGCAACTCTATGCAGGACACGATAATTTCCTGGGAGAGCCTAGAATCAGTCAAACATTTAAGTTCTGCATAATTGGAAAAGATTAATTCAATCTTGTGATCCCTAGCAGCAAATGCAGATAAATGACAATAGATAGATAGATAATTGAAGAGCCATTTGGACGTTGGGGAAAGCATAGTTGGCTGCTCCCCCCATACCCTTGACCATAGTCCAGTACTGGGTTGTTATGGACTCCTGACAGGAAAGGATACTTGGCAGGGGAGCTGAAGCTCATGGTTCCAAATCTGCATGTTATGGACAGATAGAAAAGCCACAAAACCCCTAGAATTTATCTCCTAGGAGTTCTTCTGAGAGTTTAAATCTTCTTGGTATGGATTAATGCTCAGTAGAAACTATAAAAAATAAGAGCTAAATGCTCGTAATTCCTGGAGATAAAACAACCACTAAAGTTCCAAAATCTACTCACTGGAATGTTGCATTTTGTCACAAATCTTACTCCCTGTACACTAGCTCTTAAATATAATGAATTGGGAAACTGCAGTAACAATGTGCATCTTTGGTTGAGAAAGACCTTTTGGACAAAATGTCAATTTGTCTTCTATAATAAAACCTATTCAAACCAATTTTATATAATTTTTTTTTATGTATCCATCTACCGCATCTCTTATTGCTTTCATTGTTTCAAAGGCACTTACAACTAGTCTACTCTTGGTGATAAAATACTGCTGGATTGTATAACAGTATTTCCAAAACTTTTTTATTTTCTTTTTTCAACTATATCCTCACAAAAGTCTTTCTAAAATTTTTTTGTGCGCCCCCCCCCCACACATGTAACGTATACATATTTTTGTATATTAAAAAATTGAATTATTCCCCCCGAACAATCAAACTTCCGCCCCGTGGTGCATGTGCCCTACACTTGGAAACACTGGAAGTTGGTAGTTATAATTTTTATGTAGTTGACAAGAAGTTTGGTAATTGGGAATGTAAAGTTTTAGTGGCTATTGAACTGATTTTACAGTACTCTGGGTAGAACCTACAGATCGCCACTATTAGAAGATGCCACAGTGTGCTCATGTTGATATTTCTATGGCTAAATATGCACTCACTGTTCTGCTTGTTTGGAGCCCAGTCTTACTTGCGCAATATTTGATTTCTGGAAATGCAGATGTTTGCAGTGTGTGAGCAGATTGTATGGAATAGACTTGGGTCATGTAGAAGAAAGATAAGGGCTCATACTATAGTTACTGCCTGCAAACTTGATGAGGGCATGGTAACTAATGTTTTTTCTATCTATCTATACGCTGTGGCTCTTGTTTGCCTTGTGGCGTCAGGGGTAAAAGAGTTCTCTGGAAATGGCCTTCCTGTGTGCTTGTTCTTTTGGCTTATTTTATTTCTATGATCCATCTGGTCTGCCTCTGGCTTTATAGCCATTATGTCTTTCATGGCCATCTGTGGCATGCTGTCTGTTGGTAGTATGGAAGCGTGTTAAAACCACTTGAAATATATATTTTTTTCATATTTTTACATTTAAAAAAGTTTTTAATGTAAGAATTTTCTATACTGTAGTTAATACTGGACTGACCAGCAATTCATAGCGTACTTATCTTCCTTGCCAGGGATGTTATCAAATATTTTTAGACAACTGCAGCTCTGTCTTTAAAAATCAATATAAATGCAAGCTGAACGGCATCAAGATTTGAAATTTTCTGTGTTGTAATGATTGTTTGCTTTTTCTGGATGAATTTAAAAGCCCCCGAATTATTTCAAGAGTAAAATTCTACTTATTATAATGCTAGAAAGATTTACATTGCTTTCTATATATTGCAAAATCAACTTCTAGAATTTTGAATTTTTCAAGAATAACACTCACAAACCATGCCAATATACTGTATTTCATGAGTGTTGCCATTTTAGAATGTTATATACAGTAGAACCCCGATATATCGAAGTTCTCGGGGAAATTGAATTAATTCGATATATCCGAGGTTCGATATAACCGTTTTTTATTAAATGCAATACTCCTGCCTGACTTCTTTGCCGAGGTGGCCAAACACATTACCGAACTGAATTACATGACCTTACAGCAGCGTCATAGTAGCAGTCCCATAAAGATTATCATTTGGCCAAATGACGAGATTTTGGTTTGTTGTACGGCTTGTAAATACAGTTTGGCAATGTCCAACATGTGGGCCGCGGACCTGATATTCTTTGACATGATAGGTCAGCAAATCTTTGTCTGTTTCGGACTTCGATATACACGTCGATTCATTACCAAAAGGCCACCGTGGAACTTCGCTATAAGCGAAATGGTGCAAACCCGACTTCGCTATATCCGTAATTTATTAGAGGGATTAATGTTACCTATTGCGCGGACTATTTAAAATATTCGCAATAACCGAATGTTCGAAATATGCGAGTTCGATATATCGGGGTTCTACTGTACTATCCTGGATGAGCTATTCTTAGTAATATTATTGCTAATGTTGCAGTATTTCTGAAGTCTCATACTGGTTTTGATGATTGTCAAAGCTGATCACCAAGGAGTATAGCAGAAGTTCTACTACTGTCAAATTTTTTTATTTTTAAAGTGTTAAAGAAGTAGGAATTAGATGTTGGAGCTTGAAACTATTGAAAGAAATTGGATTGTATGTTGCAGGTTGAAGTTATTTTAAGGAAATAGGAATTAGATGTTTTAGTTTGAAACTATATTTGAAGGAAATATGAATTATATGTTTCAACTTGAACATTTAGTCAACCATATTTATCCAAGATCAGTGCACTATACGGGCAACAAAACTACTCTATGTGCTTATGGTTGAGGCACTGACTTTTTTCTTTACATATATAACTCAATAATCTTTACTGTTTTATTGAGTTAGCTTGCATCAGGATGTTATCTCAGTCACTTTTTTTCTAATACATCTGTTCTCAGACTCTTGCTGGTTAGTAAGATGTATTATGGAATACGAAATGTGTTGTGTCATGGTTTACAGCATGGTTGTGATATATGTATGTTTCATGCCAGATTCGGGAGCCGCGTTAGCGCAGTGGTTAGCGCACTAGCTTCGCATATGAGTGGTCCTGGGTTCATTCCCCAGCTGAGGCGGAAATGTTTTCAGATCGCAACGGCTCCCAGGTGGACCCAGCCTTAAATGGGTACCGGATTAATCTGGGAAGTAAAGACTGCGAGGGAGAGGAGATGGCTACCGCCCTCATTTGCAGAGCCTGTGAAATGTGAGATTGCTAACATCTCACACCCCTACGGCATTAATAAATGCTATGGGTTACTTTACTTTTACTTACGTTTCATGCCATCACATTTGGCTTCAGCGTAGTTTTTTTGGTCACTTTGGTGACCTACTGAATGAGGCAGCTAACCCCCACCCCAAATCTTCTTAGTCATCTTTTCAAACATGGATGGCAAATAACAGTGTTACTTTTCTTTGTTTCATTTTCGGACTTAAAACACACACTGGCAAGTCCTTTTTTATGACAAGGCATGAGCACTAAGCTTTTGACCACCATTGTCATGATATAATTGGTACACTAGTATCATCAAATTAGTGAAAAATGTTCCTGTAAAGTAATATAGTTTTACAGATCACACAAAAAGCAGACAGAATTGATATTTTGACAAAAAAGGGCAATATGAAATAAATAAATTAAAATGAAGCAGAGTATTGTCTTGCTTTTTGCTTCTCCTTCTGTACTTGTTCTAAAACTCTTGTGGAACAGCAGGATGATGTCTGGAAAATGGATTGTGTAGCTTTATGTTTTACCACATAGCTGCATTATTTGTGCCTTTCTGCCATTTTTGGTATCTTTAAGACTATGGGATGGAGTAGTCACCCCTGTGCTAAATCTCTTCTTAGTCGCCTTTATGACATGTATGGCAAGTTGAAGAGTTACCATTCCTTGATACCCTTTTTTGGCCCTTGTGATATATTGGTGAGTTCTTTGCTTGATAAATGTTTTCTTGCTCCAAACTTCAATTTATTCTGTGTTTTGTGATCTATAAAAACTTGATTAATGTGTTCACATTTTTCACTTATTTGTAAACAATTTAACTATAGTCCCATCATTATTAACAGGTATATCTTGGAAAGGCGCAACAGTCATTACAACCTTTCTAAACTTCTGCTGATCTTGAGCCAATCTTCCTGGTTCAGGTGGTCTTTGATATTTTGCATACATTCTATTCGTGGCATACATCTTTTCTTTTTTTCCCCCGTTGCATTATACTCTCAATTATGATCTTTTCTAGGCTGTTATTTTATATGGTCAAAATATTGTAATTTTCTAAAGAGAACCTTGTTTACTCAGTTTTATTTTATTTTCAATTCTCTCAGAATGTCCTTATTAGTGATTTTTTTGGTTCATGGTATTCTGAGTATTCATAAAAAATGTTAGTTTTGTTTTCTGTTGCAGCCCAGTATTTTTTCTATAATTTGTCTCTTTGCTCCAGCATTACTGAGAATATCCACATTAGTTTACATAGATGTCAGTGGTACTTTCATCATTCTTCTCAAAAACCACATAGATTTTTTTTTTATATAGTCTATGCTTCATATACATAGAAAAGAATGTGTTGAATATAACACCATATCACTCACATTTGCACATGCACTGATAGAGAATAGAACAATAAAACAGTACTAATGATGAAGGGTAATCAGACCATGAAGTGGGATTGAGATGTTAATGAAATATCTCCATGTTAAAAATGTATTTCATAGGATCATTTAATTTGGTTTAGTTGTTTTCTTAATCGACTTTGGTGCACCCTGGTCAAAACCATAGGGGCTAAGTCTATGTGAACACATGATGAAGAATATGCATGCTGATGGTTCTTGAAGCTCACTAGTAGCATACACCTTTGATACCCTCTCAGTCACTCCGTTCTGCTTGCCAAGGGGTAATTCCAAATTCTTGAAATCGCATTATCCTTTCAGTCTAGTGTCCTCATTTAGAAAATGTTCATGTATAGATCATATGTCATTTTTGTCTATAACTAGTTCTAGTATTGGTGCTTTCAACACTAATGTGTCCACTCTTTAATTGCTGCCAACTGTATTTATTCTCTTGGACATGGAGTCCACACAATTAAAGAGCCGACCCATTAAAATAATGTGTCGATATTAACCCTCCAATATTTTGGTTATTTGCATTAAAATAAGAAGTATCACAGAGTGGTGGTTTCAGATAAAACAAACATACAGTTTAGGTGAAATGTGAGATTGCTAACATCTCACACCCCTACGGCATTAATAAATGCTATGGGTTACTTTACTTTTACTTACGTTTCATGCCATCACATTTGGCTTCAGCGTAGTTTTTTTGGTCACTTTGGTGACCTACTGAATGAGGCAGCTAACCCCACCCCAAATCTTCTTAGTCATCTTTTCAAACATGGATGGCAAATAACAGTGTTACATTTCTTTGTTTCATTTTCGGACTTAAAACACACACTGGCAAGTCCTTTTTTATGACAATGCATTGAGCACTAAGCTTTTGACCACCATTGTCATGATATAATTGGTACACTAGTATCATCAAATTAGGTGAAAAATGTTCCTGTAAAGTAATATAGTTTTACAGATCACACAAAAAGCAGACAGAATTGATATTTTGACAAAAAAGGGCAATATGAAATAAATAAATTAAAATGAAGCAGAGTATTGTCTTGCTTTTTGCTTCTCCTTCTGTACTTGTTCTAAAACTCTTGTGGAACAGCAGGATGATGTCTGGAAAATGGATTGTGTAGCTTTATGTTTTACCACATAGCTGCATTATTTGTGCCTTTCTGCCATTTTTGGTATCTTTAAGACTATGGGATGGAGTAGTCACCCCTGTGCTAAATCTCTTCTTAGTCGCCTTTATGACATGTATGGCAAGTTGAAGAGTTACCATTCCTTGATACCCTTTTTTGGCCCTTGTGATATATTGGTGAGTTCTTTGCTTGATAAATGTTTTCTTGCTCCAAACTTCAATTTATTCTGTGTTTTGTGATCTATAAAAACTTGATTAATGTGTTCACATTTTTCACTTATTTGTAAACAATTTAACTATAGTCCCATCATTATTAACAGGTATATCTTGGAAAGGCGCAACAGTCATTACAACCTTTCTAAACTTCTGCTGATCTTGAGCCAATCTTCCTGGTTCAGGTGGTCTTTGATATTTTGCATACATTCTATTCGTGGCATACATCTTTTCTTTTTTTCCCCCGTTGCATTATACTCTCAATTATGATCTTTTCTAGGCTGTTATTTTATATGGTCAAAATATTGTAATTTTCTAAAGAGAACCTTGTTTACTCAGTTTTATTTTATTTTCAATTCTCTCAGAATGTCCTTATTAGTGATTTTTTTGGTTCATGGTATTCTGAGTATTCATAAAAAATGTTAGTTTTGTTATTCTGTTGCAGCCCAGTATTTTTTCTATAATTTGTCTCTTTGCTCCAG
Organism: Meghimatium bilineatum; assembly: GCA_034231615.1. Taxonomy (NCBI): domain Eukaryota; kingdom Metazoa; phylum Mollusca; class Gastropoda; order Stylommatophora; family Philomycidae; genus Meghimatium; species Meghimatium bilineatum. The sequence goes on from CM067300.1 coordinate 39,908,748, forward strand.
CATTACTGAGAATATCCACATTAGTTTACATAGATGTCAGTGGTACTTTCATCATTCTTCTAAAAAACCACATAGATTTTTTTTTTATATAGTCTATGCTTCATATACATAGAAAAGAATGTGTTGAATATAACACCATATCACTCACAATTGCACATGCACTGATAGAGAATAGAACAATAAAACAGTACTAATGATGAAGGGTAATCAGACCATGAAGTGGGATTGAGATGTTAATGAAATATCTCCATGTTAAAAATTTATTTCATAGGATCATTTAATTTGGTTTAGTTCAGTTTTCTTAATCGACTTTGGTGCACCTTGGTCAAAACCATAGGGGCTAAGTCTATGTGAACACATGATGAAGAATATGCATGCTGATGGTTCTTGAAGCTCACTAGTAGCATACACCTTTGATACCCTCTCAGTCACTCCGTTCTGCTTGCCAAGGGGTAATTCCAAATTCTTGAAGTCGCATTATCACATCTCCTTTCAGTCTAGTGTCCTCATTTAGAAAATGTTCATGTATAGATCATATGTCATTTTTGTCTATAACTAGTTCTAGTATTGGTGCTTTCAACACTAATGTGTCCACTCTTTAATTGCTGCCAACTGTATTTATTCTCTTGGTCATGGAGTCCACACAATTAAAAAGCCAACCCATTAAAATAATGTGTCGATATTAACCCTCCAATATTTTGGTTATTTGCAGTAAAATAAGAAGTATCACAGAGTGGTGGTTTCAGATAAAACAAACATACAGTTTAGGAAATATGTAAATTGTCTGCAGTCTTTCTGGTACTTTTTTCATTTTTTCGGATGATAGCATTTTATCATACTGTGAGAAGGAGTGTAGAACTACAATGCATGGCAATGACTAATTCGAGCAGAAAGGATTCTTTCACAGTATACACTGTGGAGTCTCAGCACTACTTATGTTAGTGTGCCCTGTGATGGTGTCTTGATCAAATGCACAGTATATTATCTATCAGCTTTTTTCTGTGTCATCATGCTATTCTTGATCTTTGCTTTGGACCAAATGCTGCATGTCTATGATTCAGTATCATTGACTGTATCATACATTTACCACCTGCATACATTGTTGTACTCAAACAGAAGTAGATCCCAAGGTCTTGTCCCAAACTACTAATTACTTATAATTGAGGGGGTGGGTCTGAACAAGTTTGACAGTTGTTGACAAGGAGAGGAGAGGCTGACACAGTTTTTCATGCACCAAAATAAGGTGTTTGAATTTTAAACCTTTTTTTAATTGAAGCAAAAAACTGTTTTTTTCTGTGCAAAAATTTCCAAGGTTAAAAAATGTTAAATTACTTTAGTTTTGATTTGAAATCATTTCCCTACTCGCTGTATGGGTCAACCAATTCATGTCACAATCACAATATGTCTTGATGGACAAACAGCAGCACTCTGATAATTTGATGGTGCCAATACTTTTCTGGACATTGACAATGGAATATATTGGAAGACATTTGTAGGTCTCTGAATTCATGACAGGTTTGAGATAAAAAAATTTGATATAATTTATGAACATGAGTAAATCACAATGAGGTCTTAGCCTTTTCCTTGTGCTTTTAGGTTCACTGCATCACATTTTCTGATACATATGACTCTGTGTACACTCTTGAGTCAGCGTTACTATATTCCAGGAAAGCAGTTATAAAGCTATTGTTATATGTGTTATCATATTAAAGATGTTGTATATTTCTATTGTTATTGGTTCATTACATTTCTTATGTGACTAATGGATTAACCAAATGTTGAAGGTTGCAGTTTTAGTAGACAATATATAGAACACAAATGTCAACTGGTACAAGTTTTCTGTATTTGTACAGAAAATGCTCATGTTTTATTGAAATAAGACTGTCAGCAGTAAAGACCTCCATACAGAAAGTAAGAAAGCCTTCATTCGTAATGTTTTTTTATTATTGTCATGTTTTCATTGGTCACTATTTATATTGGACAGAAAAGAGAAGGAATAGTGAAGTTTTGAATATGCTAAATATAGAATAAGGATGGCTGGTGAATACAATTTTACATAGAAAACTGAAATTATTCGGACATAAAAAGACACAATGGCATGGAAATACACATATTAGAGGGCAGAATTCTGGGGAGTAGAGGAAGAGGTAGACCTAGAATGAGATGGACAGATGACATCAAAGACTGTATGAAGATATCATTAGATGAAGCAGGCAGATTGGCACAGGTTAGAGTCCGGTTCAGGACATCAATTGCAAAGACAGCGTTCTGGAAAGAATGTCACATAATGATGACTATTTATACACTTGGAGTCGCATGCCCAAAAAAACCAAATTAGGCCAACATTCGGCACAGAAATAATTTTAAAAATCAACCTTTCAGATCATGATTACTTTCTGTACTGGAGCCTGGTCATGATTGAATAGTGATTATGTTGAACTGATGGCAGTACACTCTGGGAATCTCCATCTCTTTCAGAAGATAGCGAAGGGTGTGCATGCAGATAGTTCCCATGGTCCATACGTATATACAGAATTTACAGTGTCTCCTGTCTTTCATCTGTCCTGACACCTGCGCTTTTGACACTAATCAGTTGGCTCTCTCATTATCCTAAACTCCAGCATGACTAGAGCAAAATATACAATTGGTAACCCTTTAATTTACGTATTTTCATTCACACTCGCCAAATCCATGATGGTGTGAAACCCCAATATACTCCATCCATTCTTAATTTTGTGGATCAAGAATTAAGAGTTGAACACAATAATGAGCCTGATTGTCACTGTTTTTGAGATCCATTTTAAGACCTCTGTTACTGTCTCAATCTCCATTCTCATACTGTTTTGTTGAATTTGACTGTACTGACTTGTTAGTATTTATCTTTAGACAGAATGTGACATCTCTGTACAGAATGTGACAAATTCAAGTAAAAATACAAAAGTTTGGGGGGATTTGGCCTGAAATATAGAATAATGCTTCTGGAAGTAGGCAGTTATGATATAAAATGAGGTAGTGGTACAAAATGGAGACACTAGTACAAGATCACTGCTAATAAAATTGAAACCAACTGGACTCATGGAAACCACATATATGTTTGGTCTCTTTGAATATATATTTTTTTTTAATTGCTGGTTAAAGAATGTTTAATTACTTCAGTTTTTATTTGAAATCATTTTGAGTCAATCAGATCAAGTCACAATCACAGTTTTCTTTGGTTAGTTAGTTAGTCGTCGGATCATCATCACTGCAAACTGGACACATCCATAGTTGCTCCGATCTCTCCTTGAGTGTATCCGTTATCACACTTCTGCTGACAGTACCGGTCCTATGCTGGTTGACCATCATTCTTCTGCGCCCTCCAAAATGTTCACCTCTAGCAACACTGCATTTCAATCCCTGATCTTTAATCCTAGCCATTGAAAAGGAATCATCATCCACATTAGTCTCACTCTCGCGTGTTATATCTCTTAAGATTCATTGCCCCATCGTCCTTTGCCACAATCGCACACGATGCCAGTTGATCCGCTCTTTCATTGCCTCGAACGCCCACATGTCCCGGCACGAAAATAAATGTAACCGCTTTCAAGCTCGCATTTCTCAAGGCCTCAATCCACTGTTCGCGAACGAGACCCACTTGTACCTTCTTAATCATACTCATAGAGTCACTCAAGATGCAGACCTGCGTTACTTTCTGTGTGCGTAGCCACTCAAATGCCTTGGTCACCGCCATAGTCTCCATGGTCATACTACTCGTAGTGACCGCAAAGGCACCACTTTCCTCCTTGATCGTTTTACCTGCACACTGAGCTGTAAAGGCCCAAGCACTGCGAACATGCCTAATTAAAGATCCATCAGTGTATATAATCACATCCCCCTCTTTGGTATTCTCACTGATTAAAGCCTGCACTTCTTTCTCCACAGCTCTGGGACACCATTCTCTGCATTCCCTGCTAAGTGATATTACTACTCTCAAACAAGTTTTCTTTGGTGTTCTTTGACAATGTCATAATGCCAATATCTTTCAGGACATGGACAATAAAATATATTGAGTGGAGTTTAGAAACAGGACAGTGGAATGAAATCTAAATTGACGAATAAACTAACAGGAGCTTAGATGTGCTGGAGTGCCAGAGATAGATATTTGTAGATCTACACTTAGGCATGATAACATTAGCAATGCAGAATTTTTTTTAGGAATGCTTTCTGGTTACAATTATATTTAAAAGATGTCACAGGAACATCAGTTTCCAAGAGATTTAGGTTTCCTGAGATAAATTGGAATAGTTTCAGGGATTACCCAACAATCTGGAAATATAGGGGCTTTGGTAACATGGGGAAAATGCAAGTGTGAATGAAAATAGGTAAATTAAAGGGTTTCCAATAGTAAACATGATATACTAACAATGAAACAGAGAGGAATAATTATTTTAATTCTGATTATAGCTTTTTAGTTTATGCATAAGCTTTCCTTGTGTTTAGGTTTTTGTTGTGTTTACTATTGGTATTTTATTAATTTACATATTCATTTTTCCAGCTTTACTAATCAAAGATCATGCCTCTCGCCCAAACTGTCAAACCCCATCCTGATTTATCCATAAAATACTGAATTCACTTATCTTAATCTCCATCCGTGTGTTGTGAACAAGGCAAACTTGGAGACAGCGACAGATGTACTCAGTAAAAGATAACTCCCTATGTTTACCCTGTATTTATAACCCTACACAAGCCATGGATAAAATAGGACAAATTGCAATTGTGCAGTAAGAGGTGGTTGTTCTGTCCTATAGAGAACCAAAGTGACACAGAAGTAAAGTCGGATAAGTCCGACTGAAAGGCACAGATATCACAGCCTACCGGACTACATCCTGCGATCTGCAGAAATTAGAAAATTAACACAGACGAATCTTGATCTCATGCTGATATAAATAAGCTATCTACACAATTATTACAAATTATCTTGAAACTACACAGATTGCATATATTTTCTTCAAGAGTAATGTGAATGGGTACATATTTTTGTAGATAGTGAATGTGTTAAAATTTTTTTTATTCCTATTGTTAATAGATTACTATCGCACTTGCAATTCATTTTTTAAAATATATGCCACATTTGTAAAGCTGAACCTATTTGTATTAAAATTGTTCTATATACTTGAACACTTTGTGACAGAATTCCTTTGTTGTATAGTAAGTCCAATTTAAAACGATGAATCAGGATCATGAAATGTGGAAGAGGACTGGCTGTTAACATTATAACAAGGGGCATTTTGGTCGTATAGTGACATAGCATGGAAAAACTAGTTAATGGAAGGCATAGTTGTTAGTAAGGGAAAGTGCCGTCAGAGATGGCGAGACATTGCAGTGTGTTTATACATGTCCTTGTCTGGTCTCAAAAGCGTGTGCAGATTGCGGGATGTGGCGGAGTGTGCGGAATAGATGGGTCTGCCCACGGATTTCGAAACTTGTTTGAGAGTGGTAATGACACTTAGAAGGGAGTCCAGAAAGTGGTGTCCCATGGCTGTGAGAATGCCGGGGAGGGGGATGCGGTTATGTACATTGATGGATCTGTGATTACATATGTTCACAGTACTTGAGCGTTCACAGCTCAATGCACGGGTGAAACGATCAGGAGAGTCAGGCCTTTGCTGCGAGTGGTGTGGCCATGGAGATTGTTGTGGTGGCCGGGGCATTTGAGTGGGTGGGCACACGGAGGGTGACACGGGTCTGCATCTTGAGTGACTCTGGGTGATTGAGAGGGTGCGGGTGGGTCTCATTCGTGAACAGTGGATTGAGGCCTTGGGAGAGGCTAGTTTGAAAGTAGCTGCATTTGTTTTAGTGAAAGTGATGTGGGTGTTCTGAGCAGTTGGGGAGATCGGCCAGCGTGAGACTAATGTGGATGATGGATTTTTTTTTATGTCCATGATTGGAGATTGAGGTGCGGTGTTGCTAAAAGTGAAAATTTTGGAGGGCGCAGAGGGGTAGTTATCGGCTGGCGGAGGACCGGTGCTGTCAGCAGAAGTGTAATGGCGGATACACTCAGGAAGAGATTGAAGCAACTATGGACCACCATTTTTGTGTTAGAAATCTTCTGCAACTATTAACTTGTGGGTACTTCCAAAACGACATAGATGTATCATATTTATATATATATGTGTAGAATTATCCAAAATGGAAAGGGAAGACAAATAAATTGACTGCTTTGAGGATACATACAAGTAAAGTTAACCCATAGCATTTAGTTGAGGATATATACAAACTTGTGAATGAACTTATCTGACTCATTCTTATACAAACACACAAAAGTAAAAGATGAATGTTGAACAGTTTAATCATAAAACATGAAATCTGTGGAGGTAAAATATCATATTGGTCATTTTTCTATATATATATATATCACAGAGTTGCATCACATAATTGATTTATCAAACTGATGGATATAGTGAAATGTTAAAGCAGGGTTAAAATAACTTAATATAGCATACAAGGGGTGGTCGAAAAGTTTTGCACTTTAGTGTGATGGAATCAAGACATTTACCTGAAATGTATTCACCTCTCATGGTGATGCTCTTCTCCCATCTCTTCTTCACCTTTCTAATGCCTTGATTGTAGAACACCTCCTCCAGGGTCTGGAACCACATCTCCACTTCAGTAATTTTCTTCTTCTTTCGATCACTTGAAACATGTAATTCTGTGTTCATGTGAAATCTGTAATTCTGTCTCCTGAATAAAACTACCACTAAGACATATGTTTCGGACCATTGACGCAAATAAAAAGGCGACACAACGCATTTCTGTTCTCTGGACTACATCCTGCTGGAAATATAGTAGGGCCATTGTTCTGCTACAAGAGAGATCCAGCGCGAGTTTGAGAATGAACGCTAAAGAAGAAGAATAAACTCAGTCTTTTGTAGTTCACACACTGGCCTATAGAGCTTTGATTCCAGTATTGTTTCTTCTTCCCAAGGTTTGCCTCAGTGTTTCATATTCAGAACACTCTTGAAGTATATGTTTGGCACTATGCGCTGCCTGTCCACATGGCAGTGTTGCCAATCTTGAATTTTGTGTACATGTGACTGCAGAGTAAGTTGTGCCTGTTCTGAGGCGTTGAATTACAACTTGTTCTGATCTATTCATAATGTGATAGTCATATTGTGTGTTTGTGGCTTTCTTATTAAATTGATCATCTGTTTCTTCTTATGGTAACTTCAGTAAATGTCCTTGATGGCAGAAAAATGACATCCACAAAGCAGATACTTCATGTTTGGAAACCGAGGAAGAAGTCACTCGGTGCTAAGTCAAGTAAGGTGTATGGGGCATGATTTCATACCCACACTGCTGGGCAAAGACAATAGAATCATGCTGTCCTGAAGAGACAAACACATCTGGACAGCATCCGGCATCTTTTGCACTTAATTTATTCTCATAATTTCACGAGATGACTTTGGTAGTACATTGAGTAAATACGTAAGTACGTTGATAGTATGGCCACGAGGAAGGTAATCAGCGAGTATTACCCAGCGAGAGTCCCAAATGACGGTGAGAATGATTTTTCCAATAGAGGTAACCATCTTTCCCTTCTTTGGTGGTGGCAAACAGGAATGTTTCCAATTTTTGCTCTCGTTTATTTTGTATCAGATGCATTTGTCCACAGTAACCAATCTACAAAAAAAATCATTTACATCAGCATTGGAAAAGTCAAACATCTGTGTGGATACTTCGGATCAACGTTTCTTTTGGATTGGCGTGAGAAGATGGGAACGCACCATGCTGATACCTTTGACATATAAAGCTGCTCATACAAAATCTTCAACGTGATCTCATGACTTAGTCCAAACTCAGCCATGATTTCCTCAATGGTAATGCGCCTGGCAGAGAGGACTAGGTCCTCCATTCATGCAATGTTACTTCCGTCATCTGCAATGGACAGCCTGCTGCTCCTTGGCTCAACTTGAATGCTGCTGTGTCCCATTAAAAAGTGATTTTTCCAACGCTTCACAGTATCATATGCAGGGCAGACATCCTTATAAACAGAAAATATCTCATTATGAATTTGTTTTGCAGATTTCCACTTTAAGTGCTGGAATTTTAGCCTCCATTTTATCCATGACATGGCTTTATATACAACTGAAACTAGTTTCCAACCAATTTCTCTTCCACGGGCCGCACCACACAAGCCATGAATAAGCGGAAATTGTCAACCAATAGTGCTTCTTTAAAATGATACACAGCATCCCGTCTGTCTTTACGATTTCTTAGTAAAGTGCAAAACATTTCCACCACCCCTTATGATAGTGGTGAATATAGATATAGAATGATGAATTGAAACTATACTTGTTCATGTTATTCATCTAATTTTGTAGAATAAACATTTAAAATAACTGTTTTTTATTTACTATGATATGAAAGAACTGAAGAGTTAACACTGTGAAATTGCATGTAACTTGTCAGAAGTCTCTAATATCATGTTATAGAAATTCAGTGGAAAAATAATTGTTGACATAGGATTAGGTAGATCAAAGGACACAAATATCACAGATTTGTTGGAAAAATAGCAGCACAATGTACTTATACTCAACTCACAGAGAAACCATGAGTGGTATTTTTTCTAGAGCAATATGCAGGAGTTTACAAGATGAAGCATAATTATGAGAGCTAAACAAAATAGGCAGTAATATAACAACTGACAGCAAGAGCAGCAAAGAAATACACAATAGATGTAGTAAAGCATACCAATGCCCTAGGGTAAATGACACCAATCTTCAGAAACAAAAACGTAGATTTAAACACCAAAATAACACTATTAAAAACGATTATTGTGCTAATACTGTACTACCAATGCCAAACATGGACAACGACAGCACAAGACAAATGTAAACTTGTGACAGCTGAAATGGTATGTTTATGCAGAATCCTAGGAATATCGCTAAGAGACAGGGTAAGGAATGAGAACATCCAACAAAAAATGGGTACCACCACAATCTTAGAATACATCATCACGAGATAACAGATCAAATGGTTTTCACACATCAGCAGACTACCACCAGACAGCATACCACAGCAAGCTATGTTACAGATACAGCAAAGGCAGACCTAGACGTCGACCACGAAAACGATGGACCACTGACAGTAAAGAGGCGACAAATCCCACAATATACGCAGCACACAAGAGGGCCGTCTTCTACCCCTGACGCCAAAAGGCAACAAAGGGTTTCAGCGAATAGATAGAAACAAAACAGCTTATTCCGAGTGTTGATACAGTGAAGTACCACTGTAAAGAGCTGATGTTTTATAACAAATTTTCAACATATCAATTATAAGCAGCTAGATGACCTGTTCTCACATTAATGACTGCAATGTCCTTGTGGACCAATTGTCTCCAGGTCCCTCTCCTATTTTCTGATTAATGTTTGAAATGCTTCATGTCCTTCTTTCGTACATCTTTGGAGTGATGAACATACAATGCTTCTGCAGGTGCCAGTGATCAGATGTCGTTATAATTCCTTTAGCAGTCTCTCATACGTTGAACATGCAAGTTGATGCGGGCTCAGCCAGTCATGGTTTGCATAAAACATAATAAACATTCACATCACAGGATACAGATATATTTCATCAGTTCTGTCTAAAGACTCTGCAGGTTTCTCAGCTGGAAATGTGTCCACAGTTTATTTTCAGATTCAATGCATGTCAGTTGAACACCAACTGTTCCTAACACCATATTATCAATAACTCTGATGCTGCAGTCAATCTTGTAAATTACTATATATCTGTTTAGGCGTTTTATAAGACAAAGACGTAATTGAAGCCATGCACTGCGGATGGATAAATACTTCCTAAACAAACCTTCACATGGAAGGCAAATAAAAAGTTGGTTACCCAAAAGACTCTACGTAGAAGAATCAACATGGAAAGATCAATACTGACCATAAACAATACACAAGAACTACAACAATGTGCAACGAGGCACTCAACATGTAAAGAAATAACTACTGCCCTGTGTGTCATCTTTAGCACAAAAGAACTAACATAGACATACTAGAGTGAATGCAGACACACTTATCTAGCTTGTCTTTGCACTTGGTATTTGTTTCTGCAGGATACAGATGATCAAATGTTAGCTACTTGACTGCATCTGACAACATACTTGGGCACTATACCTTGATAACAGCAGATTAAAGATGTATTAAAAAGTCAAATGTACAATAGCCCAGTTAAAGACATTTTATACAATTAAAAAAATCCTATACAATATAACTTTCGCAACTTAGGTAAGAAAGAGAATTGTTAGAAGTTATATTGAATCAACTCTGACGTGTCATGTGATGCACTCTCTAGAACGTTTTCTTCCCAATTAACTCCCTGAACCATTCTCTGTTTTGGACCATGTGGCTTGCATTTTCTAACAATGTATTCATGTTATCTTTAATGTTGTCAGTCCATCATCTTCTTGGTCTGCCCTTTCTCCTCCACCCAAGTGTTCTGCCCTCCACTATTTGTTGGAGTACACAGTAGTGTCTCTTTATATGAACAAATGAGTAGTTTTCTTTTTGTTATTGTGTTTAGTAACCAACACTCTGGCATCTTCAATGTGTTTATAATATCGACATTTCTCTTTTTTTTTCCTCTCATGATATTCTAAGTATTTTTCATTTCATCTCAAAGGCATTGATCTCCTTTGCCGCTGTTTTACTTAGGGACCATGTTTCACAGCAATTCTGTGTTATTGGACAATCAGTAGAATAATGAGAAATTATGAAAAGGCAGTAGAGATGGGGTTTTATAGATGAATAAACACCAAGCACAGATAAAAAGTGTAATGAAGATATTTTGAAATAAACTACTTTGAAAAAAGAGCTGCTCATTTGCATAAGGTGACAGTCAACATTCTTTGCATGCATCAAAAGAGGAAAACTGAATCCCATTGTGATAACAGGCAAGGTGAAATGTAAGAGGGGTATGAGAAGACTAAAAAGGAAGATGCTGGACAGTGTGTTATTGTGGCATGGGAAAACATCCGTATCAAAAATTATTGGCAGTACACAAGGCTGTAGGCAGACATGATAACCAATGCCACACCTCACATCATGGACTATAAGAGGAATACAAATTATAAAAACAAACACAAAAATGAGTATGATAGGGAGATAAGAAAAAGTACAGTTTATCTAACTGTAACAACTAGATCTGTGCAAGGTTAACAATACAGATTTAATCTGCATTATCTTGTCCTGTTTTGTACTGCACTGATTTCTCTGAGAAACACCTCTATCACTCTCACAAAATCTTGAATATCCTCAAGTGGGACATCGCTGATTTTGTGCAGATGAATGGCCACCTATTTGAATAATAATAATAACACACATTAACTTTTCCAGTGCATATAAAAAGACATTTACAAGCAAGTCACCAAGGCTTTTTATTAAACTTTATCTTTATCATTTAAGTGGTTTATCTTACTGAGAACCCCCGACCCTCTCACCAAGTCTCATGTTGAGAACCACTAGGCTAAAGCATTGTCTTGGTGGACAGACTAGGAAATGAATATTGTAACATTTACCACAAGATATTTTCTTCTTCTGCGTTCACTCTCATATAACCACAATGAATATATCGTGTGATTTCTGCCGGGGAGAGTGAAGTACGTTGTTCTGCAAGTTCCACAGTAAAACTGTTATTTGCACCTTGGTTGGCCACTTTGTGGTCTGGATGTCCGAGGCCCAGCACATCCATTTTCGTCATGCCTTTAATTCAGGCAGTAAGCTTCCCTAGTCCGTGACAGCCTGCCTATCTGTTGATGGGCGCGTGGGTGTGTAGTGACTCTTCGCCGAGACAATTCCACAAGATATATTGCTCAAATGGTACTAGTGGTTATTTTTGGTAAACAACATCAATGACGTCAAAAATAATATGATCAAAGCATGACTTTCATTCTTACACTGACCTGCCATGCCACTTTTAGTCTTATTTGCTATGAACCAATGCCAATGCATTCCAGGTAAGTGCTCAGTCTCCCCTAGCATATCAACATATGAATACTAATAGGTTCTGTGCCACACTGATTAGACACACTTCACATTATTGCTTCACAGATTCCAAGTCATACTCGTGCTAATCTGAGGAGGCTAAATTTCCTCATCTATCACAGTGTCCCCATTCAGCCTCAGCTCAATAAACAATTTTAGTCAGCACCTAACACCGTATTCATCAATTCACTATATGACCATATATATATATATATATATACTGTCTATCCCCAGGTGATGTTAAGCATTGGGTGGGAGCTTAAGCTGTCGTTACAAGGCCAGATGTGTCACCGTGGTTGCATTTAGTTCATGTTTGTTCAAGGCTATCTTGATGTTTTCTATCCACCATTTTCTTGGTGTAACTTTGGCTTTACGCATGGATATTCTTTGTTATATGCTCTTATTGGTATCTGGTTTGGGTTCATTCTCATAAGGTGACCGAACCATTTTACTTACTGTCTCTCAATATGTTCAATACATGATATTATACCAACTCTTTTCCTAATTTCTTCATTACTTATTTTATCTAGTTTGGTAACCATTGCAGCTTTTCTCAGACACTGCATTTCACATGTAACGATTTTCCTTTGCTGCGAGGCTGTTAAATAATATATATATATATACATACATATATGACTATAGTTATAAGTATGTCTTATTTTTTCATTCCTACGATGTCTGCCTCTCCAGAGAATCCATGTGATACCACAGAGGATGGAAGTAGCTGTAATGATGTCATTTAGTCATATTGGCACCAGCCATTTTGAATCTTTTAAAGCATGCACTTAAAATCAGATGATGGGTTAGTGAATTGAGAATACTTAGATGCTGCAGAAACTGCCTTAACCTTCACTCACCAGAATGGAAGTAGCAGTTCTGCACACAGTGGTAATTACTACTACCAACTATCACTACCTATTTTTTTAAGTGCTACCCTAAACTCCAGCTGAATCTCTCTTGTAGCAGGACAATGGTCCTACTATATTTTCAGTGCCATGTAATTCAGAGAACAGAGATGCATTATGTGACCATTTTATTTGCAACAATGGCCACACACACATTAGACTTCAGAGGTATGAAACAAGTTATGAGATGTCCCAACCAAATATTTCACCATGATGAACATATCAACTCATGAACACTTTCGCATCATCATCCACGGGATTTTATCAGTTCATTAATTTGTTCAATGTCTGCTTTTTTCATTGCCCCCCCCCTCTAAATTCTCTGTCATGGGTAATTATAATATGGAAGTTTGATCTAATTCAGCAAACACATATATACCTTCTGAGTAAGTGTGTTATCAATGAAATGCACAGCTGTGGTTACCACTGCCACAGCCAGCAGCATTTTATCCATCATCACAGCTGCCAGCTTCAATCTGTTAGGACACAAAATTGTGCAAAAATATGTCAATGCCACACACAAAAATATTAACAAAGTAAATATTAGAATAATTGTGGGATTAACACTTCAATAGCAAAATTTTATTAATTGTCCTATTTCCAATAAGTTGCTGATCAGCTTTGACATTTGTCAAAACCGTTATGACACTTTAGTAATAACCTTAATGATAGTATTACTAAAAATAACTCATAAGATATCACATCATTTCAAATGGCTGTGCCCACAAAATAAGTGAATTTATGCAATTTGTAAGTGAATCCTTTAATAATTCAGAGTGTCAACAGGTGAGTGTGTTCGATATGTTGAAAGTATTGTAAAAATGGCAGCATTATAATAAATAAGATTTTTCTCTTGAAGTAACCTTGGGACTTTATAAAATTCCTTCAGACAACACAAATACTCATTACGACACATTGAAAATTTCAAAACTAAGTCATGATTTCCATTTTTTTCTACAAATACTTCAAGACATCACTGTCAATGTCTAAAAGCTTTGTGAACAGCTTTAGTAACAGGAGATAAGTATGTTCAGTATTAATGTGCATGAGGTTGTCAGTACTCACATATCAATGATCCTTTTGTCATGCTTGTCAGCAAATCATAAACAATATAGATACTACCATAGAAGCATGCACAAGAGTGGTATGGCATGAAGGTATCTGTAATTTGGGTTATAGGAGTAATAGTATATCCCAGAACATGTTAAGAGATGCTGCAGGGGATGTATTTTTGTATACAGAGATCTCCATTTCTTTTCCTCTGTGATGTGGAGGAATGTGTAGAATTTAAGTTCTATCCGTTTCTTGTAAATCCATGACTTTCTCTTCTTCCCATTTCTTTATACACCCTCCACTCTTTCCTGCAAGATTGTTTTAGATAGGAAGTCACGTCAAGTTAAATGCAAGAACTATATCAGCTTTTTTAATATCAACGACTGATATAAGTAATTCTGGGTAGCAAGGGTGAGAAACAAATATACATTTACCCATGGGTCTCTCAGTCACTATCTGGCAAAAACTTAACACTTATGCTTGATCACACATGCCATAAGTGGCTACAGCACAAAATCAATCACTGACAACATCATTTATTGTCTGCAACTACAACTTTCTTCATGGAGAATTTTGCGGACCCAACACTGGTATTATTTGGTGTGGTACTTCCCACCTGGTAAAAAGGTAATTCTAATATGACCCTGCCCGTAATCGGATCAATTTATCATTGATAATCAGAGATGGATTTATAGCATGCAATGAACACTTCAAAATGGATGATTTAGTTGATGATGCTCTGGTCCAAAAATGAGATCAAACTTTAATAAACAATAGTGATAAAACTGACTCAGAATCAGATACAGAATTAGACAATGATTAAAGTAATGGACATCATAGGCATTTTAGAGATAGTTCTGAAGATACAGGCGTGAGGGATGGATACCCACTTCAAAAATAAGACTAAGTAATTGATGATAGTAAGACATTGCTAGACAAAATTGAAGAAATAAATGGAACTGAAATATTTTGGATAAAATTTGAGATAAACATTTTTCATTTCATATGAATAAAAGCTGTACAGATGCCATTTATACACTAAGACAACTAGCAGAGAAAACAACCAAGAATTTTCTATTATGACATGAAAAAACTTAGAGCAGAGTGACAGACAACAACTATAGAAAACACTATCAATATACAAGTACCACAACACCCAATCAATCTGTGCAAGTGTGTTTATGCTAATTTGCAGTTAAAACAAGTATATAATTATAAGACAAATCCACATTTGTTATGAAATTTGTTATGAAGTATGTTATCTTTCTTGCTATTCTTCACATACATTGATCATATATGTAACCCTGCTATTCTTCACATACATTGATCACATGTAAAATAGCCAACATCAAGTATGAAGAAAACCTAACCAACCAACTGGGAGAACTCCTCTCTTGATATGATCAAACAACAATATCAACATCAAAAGTGTAACTTCAACAACATATAAATAGACCCCAAGAAAACATATAAGGACTTTATCAATAAGATAAACATTGAAATGATTGGAGTAATGACAATTGCTAAATAAGAAAGAAACACTACTAATTTCATCAATGATCAACAACTAGAACAGGTGAAACAGTTCACATATCTTGAAAGCTTCATATCAGCAAAAGATAAAAACACCAAAGAAATTCAACATAGCATACTAGATTCTAGGGCTTATATTCCCTATATTTCAAAATAAATGTGAACATGAACACTGAAACAGCATTATACAAATGATGATCATTCCATCACTGTGATACCAATGCCAAACATGGACAATATCAACAAAAAAAGTGTATAAAATGTAAACTCACTACAACAAAAATGTCATTTTTACATATAATTCTCTGCAAAACAATAAGAGACAGAATCAGAAATAGAAATGTTGGGAGACTAACACAATGTCAGTTCTGGATTACATCAGACAAAAATAGATTCAATGGTTTACACAGGACACTAGACTACCGCCAGATAGAATTCATCAAAAATTAAATAACAATTAAAAAAATAAAGACGCAATGGATACATACAAAGCCAGAGCTTGACCATGCATGATAATGATGTTACTCCTTCACAAGCAAAGATAAGCATGGCATGAAAAACAATAAATTTGATGAACAAGCAGTAAAAACATTTGTGATTGTCTAATTTCGTTTGTGAGTTCATAGATGCCCAATGAGTCCAATTCATGCCAGGAAATTTCTATTGCAGTGCATGCAGGAGTACAGAGGGTCCAGTGTAGGAGGGTTTTTGAATTTTTCCTTCCACTTCTGCCGCTTGTAAATTGCCAGCAGTGTTCTTTTTCAAATTTAGTAATCACAGTAGTGATATGGGTGTGCCAAGCTGAGCATGCATACGCAAAAGATGGATTATAGAAATTTAAAAATACCATAGAAACAAACATGAAGAATACAAAAGGCCATCTCCAGAGAACTTTATATGCACAAAGACATACAAAGTGGAAGAAAGATAAACAATTTTGTAAAGATCATCTATGTCTAACATCTTCTGCGTTCATTCTCAAACTACACTACAGTAGAATGCTTTGATAGCGAATCTTTTTTTAACATATTTCTTTATTATTTAAAAACACTTATCAAAATCCCCAATTATATTTATTCTTTATTGTTTGTGCTGTATCAAGCGAACTGATATTACATAAATATTTTGTCAGTCAAATCCCATTATAATAAATTGGTATGTGCAGTAGGGTCCGAGACCACATCACAAAACTCCACACCTGAAATGCTGCTAATAGCTAAAATAATTAAAGGCAGATACTTTTTTTTTATCAACATTCATTTCTTATTCTTCTTCAGCGTTCATTCTCAAACTCCTGCTGAATTCTCTTGTAGCAGGACCATTGTCCTACTAGATTTCCAGCAGGATGTAGTCCAGAGAATGGAAATGCGTTGTGTCGCCGTTTTATTTGCGCCAATGGCCCGACACATCCGTCTTCGGTGGACAACATTCATTTATCATCAAGTGCCATGTCGACTGGGCGCAAGGCGATTATGGATTTCCAGTATTTTTTTTATCAGGATCATCAACTCTTTGCAATGGTACAATGTTAGACTATTAATATTTCTCATGTTGTCATCCTTGATATCTCTTGCTTTCTATATTGCCTGTTGTAACTATTTTTTCCAGGCCTGCCTGTCTAATAATGTGTCCAAAATAATACAGATTGTCGTTTTCTGATATTATTAACTTGTAGTCTACAAATGTCATCTAGCAAAAGACATCAGACATCGACATATATCTACATTGAGGTAGCCATTTGTGGCCTGGGGTTCAATATTTGTTATACCAGTTAACTTTTTAAAGTTAGTACACTATTTCTAAAATGCTGAACTATGCGCATTTTTTGGTGGGCTGCTACAGATTAAGTAATCAGTCTCACACTTGCCTCTTTCAGCACCTCTTTGTTAGCCGAATCATATATACAGTTGGATGAGGAATATCCACAAGATGTATGGGTCAGAGTGTACACAGATGGGTCAGCACAGAATGCTGTGAGGAATGGAGGTGCAGGTGTATATATAGAATATCCACACAAGCCTAGAGATACAATCAGAACACCGACAGTAAAATTCTGCAATAATTATGATGCAGAAATCCAGGCAATTAGTGTGGCAGCTAAAAAAACTGCTGAACTCCAACTCTGGCCTACAGCCTGTGGTATTCCTGACAGATGCAAGGTCAGTGCTTCAAGCTCTCCAGTCTGGAAAACTAACAGACTTAAAAAAACTACTTAGCGAATTGTCTTACCAGTATAGGGTAACCATGCAGTGGATACCCTCTCACTGTGGAATACCAGGAAATGAAAAAGCAGACCATCTGGCTAAGGAAGGTGCTGCCAAAGACCAACCAGATATACCAATCACCTACCATCAGAAAAAACAGATGATAAAGTCAATAAGAAAGCCACAAACACCAACACAAGATGACTATCACATTATGAACAGATAAGAACAAGTTATAATTTTACGTCTCAGAACAGGACACAACCGACTCCGCAGTCACATGTATACAAAGTTCAAGATTGGCAACACGGCCATGTGTACATGTGGACAGGCAGCACAGAGTGCCAAACATATACTTCAAGAGTGTTCTGAGCATGAAACGCTGAGGCAGACATATTGGCCAGAGGAAACAACACTGGCATCAAAGCTCTATGGGACACTGTATGAACTACAAAAGACAGTGAGTTTTATTAAGGAGACAATTACAGATATAGACATGTTTCAAGTGAACGAAAGAAGAAGAAGAAGAATATATACAGTTTAAAAATAAAATTGAGGAGTACCTTTGTTCTTGTGAAGAGACCAGGACACTTGCACCAACACCAGCTGTACTTAAATAGAGCCTGTCATAAACCTCATGTCTGTGTAAACATATGATGGTCAAGATCTTGACTGCAACATCATGGTAGGCCTTGATATGCAGACCTTCCCCACGAGTGTTATATCCTAGGATGAACACAAATTGATGAAATGGTTGCAATATTTATATATTAAAAATTTGATCACGTGAAAACCACATTTGATATACCAGGGAGAGTCAATAAGTAACATAAACACTGTAATTTTCAATGTTTCAGTTGTCCTGCCAGGGATTCAAAGAATATTGATCCTGTGACCTGTCATGTATGTTGTAAGAGATGACTTTTTTAAAATCTACAGTCAGATTCTCCAAATCCTGTACCAACTTTAGGAATACTATTAGCCTTTAGGACTGAATTAAAATTACACAATTTCCCATCAGGGCATGGCTTATTTTTTTGACAATTTGCATTATTTTTGGTGAGTTTGGAAAACGCGATAACTTTTTGGTTTTTATAGATTCTAAAATAATGTTTACACATGTAAATAAAGAAGTAAATAAAGTATATGATCACGATTTATTTTGGGTTGTATGTGTGATATGAAAGATGTTAGAAAGCTGTGAAGTTGAAAATTGGGGGGGGGGGGGGGAAATCACATAAAATATCTAATAAACGATCAAAATAAATTTCTTGACGCACCTATACTTGAGCAATGTGTGGTAATACTTATAAAATCCTCTTGCATATATGTTGTTTTATAATCAAAGTAACATAATATGGACAGAACAAATAAAACATGAAGATATTGTATACGATTTTGGTCCGTTCAAGACTAGACCTAGCCCGACATATAATGTAATTATTTTCCATGCAGATTTGTGGCATGCCTGATAAATATTGTATTTATGTTATTCAATAAATATACGAACGTTCTCATTAAAATTTAACTAATACAATACTAGAACACATAAAACATGTATGTCACTTACCTTTGCCAATCAAGTACCATGACATGCAGTTCAACATTTGACGAGGTATTTAAATCGGACACAATCCTAACTATATACAATGCATTAGTAGTCCTATATGAATCAACGAAATTTCTGGATCTATTCTCCAAAAGTAATATTTTATATACTATTTTATATGACAACAACTGTTATTCCCAAGAAATCATCATCCTCAGAATACAATCCATAAACATTCGAAATAAATATGGCATCGAAATTCAACAGAATTTGTTCCAAACTTACAATGAAAAGCTGAGCTGGCCTCCTCTTTCTTACAATTGTAATGTGTAAAGGAATTTTACCTTTAGTCTGTGAAGTATTACGAGCTTCATGTGGCACGAATCTATTGTCACATAAGCGTAACTTACGATGTTAGGCTCTTAGTGACGTATAATCACTAGCGTATATACACGCCCACAGGATCCTAAAGGTTAACATGAAGAAAACAGAAATAACGATACAACAAGCGCCTGGCAAAATCTATCATGAACCCCGCTAAAAGGTTAATGGCACAGAACTGAAAATTATGAATAGATTCACATCCCTAGGAAGTACACTATTAAAAAATGCCACCGTTGATGATGAAGTGTATACGAGGATCTCCAAGGCAAGCAACACCTTCAGAACTGTACACAGATGTGTTGCAGAGAAATTGCATTAGCCTACAGACTAAACTGAAAGTTTATAGAGCAGTGGTACTTTCAGTGCTGATATACGCTGGTGAAACATGGACTGTATATAGACAACATGTGAGGAAACTCAATCACTTTCACACAACTTGTCTCACAAAAGTCATGAACATCAGATGGCAAGACAATATTCCATATACCACTATCCTTGACAGAGATAGTATTCTTAGCATTGACACTTCTAATGCAGACACAGATTCGTTAGGTCATGTGGTACTTAAGCCAGATCATCACCTACCAAAGATACTTCTATATAGTGAGTTGCAGTAGGGCATACATTGTCAAGGTTGCCAAAAGAAGCACTAAAAGGACACATTAAAGTCCTCACTGAAAGCATGAAATAAACCAAGATACATGAGAGGATGCTACCAAAATATGGCATTTGTGAAAAGAGGAGAAATGCAGCAGCTCAACAGTAGCTAAATGGTCATGGGTAGATTAAAAACAATCTACTGGTCATCACGTGACCAAATTTTCCAAGAACATTTATGGCTAGAATAAGGCCTATGAGTCATCTATAAACTCATTGTCAACGAGATAAATCTAAGTGAATTTCATAAAGTGGATGTAATAAATGATCATCCTTATTTGTAATGGATGAACAACAAGAGATGATTAAGGAGGTTTTGAATTGGGATATGTGGTCTTATTCCTAAGATGCCCCAGTGAAATGAAGCCATGCTGAAGTCAGATGCATCAAATGGCTACTTTACTGCATAATTGATTTCTGTCCTTTGTTCTGTATTCTCAGTTGTCTCCCCTATGTTATATTTTGTTTTTTATTACAATTTTGGCCACATAAAACACCATGACAGCCTAAAGAAGACCATAATGGAGGGGATGATGCCAGGGAGTCGAACAAGAGGCAGACCAAGAAGAAGATGGATGCAAGACATCAAAGACCACCTGAACATGACAGTAACAAGCAGGAAGACTGTCTCAAGATAACATAATTTTCTAAAGGATGTGATGACTACTATATTTTGTTCAGAATATGCTACCTGATGATGATGATTACAATTTCTTTAATTAAATGTGTATGCCCTATAAACAGGAAAGTACCTAAAACCCTTCCATAATTTAAAAAAAACAACAGCATGATGTGTGTTTGAATGAAAACTGCATGTGTTGCATCACCTATATAGCATGTGAGAAGTGAGAAAACAAATGGTCACGTTCTTCATATGCTTAGTGTCCTGTGCAGGCAGTCAACAACATGGTTGGTGTGATAATGCATCCGTCCAAATTTGACCAACAAGCAGCAACTGTTTCTTACAGCCGAAGGGTATCACCAACCAACATTCATCAAAGAATGCAGGTGGTGTATGGTGGAAAATGTGTTGAAAACAACAGTGAAGTATTGGGCAAGAATGTTCCACCAAGGACAACAGGTAACAAATAATCTTCCAAAGTTGGTTCAGGTATGTGTTGTGACAAAAGACACATTCTTCAACTGTAAGAAACTGATTCACTGTTCAAATTTGGACAGATTCATATAGACCATGCTGCACAATACACTAAGCATAGGAAGAGAATGACCATTTATTCATCGATGTGCACTTATTATATCGGTGATAGCGTCTTCACGCTCCTCGCATGCTAGCACAGGTGATCAGCAAGGAGAGTTTTCATTGGAACATACCTACTACATTCAAAGTTCCAATTGTTACTAATAATAACTCAATAATGCAAACAAATGTCAAGATACAATCTAATAAGACTTCATCATGGCTAAAACAATACTCAAATTCATGTAAACAATATTAAAGCATAATACAACAAACCTAGAATTTCAAGTATAATTTCTATAAAATCAAGACTGCTGTTTCTGGATATTTTGAAAGACAAAGTCTTCAGCACTCTCATTTCTGACTGTAAGATACTTTCACAGGAATAACTGTAACAAGCATCAAGGAGGCATCGTCTTGCTCGTTTTACTGTGATCACCTGTAAGTATTTAAATATTCTGTCGAAATCTACAAATGAAGAGTCAATGGAAGATCTTCAGAGAAAATTGAAGGTAAGGTAGAATGCAATCTTTATCTATCTATTGCCCTTTCTCTGCTTATGGTGGTGCAGAATTAAATGAGAATCAATTTTCGGGCTATGGTACGTTTGGTCACTTGATATGCAGTAATATTGTGACATCTCAGAATGTTGTTAACTCCTTCAATGTACCTTCTTCTTGGTCTTCCTCTGTATCCTGCCATTTCCATATAGTATGCTCTTGCCGCTGGCCACTAAGGGTTCATTCTCATTTAGTCACTGAACCATTTCAGTCTCTTTTCTTCAATATACTTGAAAACAGATGTCGCTACAACAGTTCTTGTGATCTCTTTTATTCCTCACATGATTCTTCTTGTTCTATTTGCTGCATTTCTTAGACATCTTATTTCACATGTAGTAAGCTTTCTCTCGTGTTCTTTTGTTAGTGTCCATGTGTGATATTGATAACACAATGTGGATATGAAGATCAAATTTATGATTTGCCTTATGGCTATCATTGGGATAGAATTGTGTTTTAAAATTGGTGTACGTTCATAATTTATGAAAACTTCAGTAACAAGGTAAAAGTAAGCTGAGTTACGAACCAGTGTTATAGCACAAGTTTCCCATAAGTACTCAGCTGCCTAGTCAGTGGTTGACCAGAAACTGCTGCCTACTGCATTTGCTTAGTATCTATGGTGCCATTCCTCAACCAAAGCAAAACATGAGCCCTGGTACCCTACCTCATAGTGGGTGGGGGTAATTTTTTGTTAAACACGCAAAGAACTAATGTACTCGAAACCGGGTTTGCTGATGAGCGGGCAAATGATTTCACATTAAAAGTTTAAGTAAAACTATTATGGTACCTCATATACATTTATACCTGAGTAACCTGAACAACATGACTTCCATTACTCTCAAACTTTGTGTGATACTGTTATTAAACTAATAGAGAGCAGTATTGATGACACTTGGTGGAAATTACCACATTCTCATCACATTCACTATTGGTATTAACCATAACACGGCTGACTTTTCAACCCTGTCAAGATGGAAAAAATCTAGTAGGACCATTGTGGTGCTACAACAGAGATGCAGTGGAAATTTAAGACACACGTTAAACATTTCTTTAAAAGAGAGATAGAAAGAAGGACACTTACACAGGTGGCAATTATAAGTTTTCCCAACTAGAAAGTCATTTATCCTGAAGGGTTGACTGCACTGAGATTTGAACCACTATACATTTGCAGTTTGAATATAGATAATATGTAACTGCTCAAAACTGAAATCCAACAGGTTAAACCAGGAACAGGGCAATGAATGAAGTTTTGCTAATCACTTGAGATACACATAATAACACACACAAATCAACGTTTCGATAAAAGGCATTTATCAAGACAACATTCACAACAGAAAATGACAAGTAAGAACTACACTATAGATGTTCACATGTCTGAGCAAAATTTAATGTGGTTAAAGGCCTTTTGGTTGAAAAGTATATTTGTGTGTGGTATTATGTGTGTCTCCAGTGATTAGCAAAACTTCATTACCCCGTTCCTGACTTTACCTGTTAGTTTGAATATAAATCACTAACTATTGTACTATGCTATGTTATAGCTACCAGTACTTTCTTACAACAACTTTTCTCTCATACAATGGAATCTAACTAGTAGTACTTTTTTCATAACAACTCATACAATGGAATCTTTTCTAACTATATATTTTCCTGTCTACCTCATAATGGGAGTTTAGTTTGCTGGCAATCTGGCAGCATGAAAGAATGCGTAAGAATGCCTGATTTTTCACACGGCCAAGTATACAGTCCCAATCACTTCTTTTATTGTTGCTTTTAGAGTTTTGCACATGGGCATACAGGTCCAATATATGTTTCAACATGAATCTGAAAAAAATGCAAGTACTATTGAGTTTTATGCAGGATAATAAAAATTAAAAGTACTTGTATATAGAATAACTTAACTTTAGATAGAAACTGACAGTTCTGGCATAGTCATGTAATTATTGGCTATGAATCGACATCATTGCATGTCATCAGACCCATTGGTGGTCAGGTCTCTCCTAGCAGATGAAAAAGGGTATGTATACTGACAATTGCTACAGATCGCTAGTTGACCATACTCCTCATTCTGCCATGCAGGTATCAAGTTCTACTAGTTCCACATTTAATACTGAATTCCTCAAATCTAAACCTTTGTGTTTCATCAATCACCTTGTCCGCATTTTTTTCCAACAGCAAGTAACTCTCATCGTCCACCAAGCAACTAGGAAATTTGTACTAGGGCTCATACTATAGGAAGGTCAAGGAATGTCACCATCGCTGCTGAATGTTGAAAGTAATATCAGCCACTCAGTTTCTTCTGGTCAACCAGTGACTAAGGAGTAGAGCATATATGAAGAAGCTGTGTGCTATGAAACTGATTCATAACTCTATTAACTTTACCTATACTGTGAGATCTACACATTTCTTACCACATTACATTCTGTGAGATTGTTCTACTACAGTATTAAAAAAAACAATAAGAAAACAAGTTTAAAAGCACACTGAGAATAGTTTCAATGTGGTCTGGGGTTCAATATTTGTTATACCAATTAACTTTTTAAAATTAGTTCACTATTTCTAAAACGCTGAACACTTGGGGTACTGAATTACATTCAAATTTCAAAGCAGTCCACATTTTTGGAACACATCACGGGAAAAGAAAAGATGGAGTACATCGTAATAACAGACAAGCTGAAGAGTAAGAGGGGTAGAGGAAGACCAAGAGAAAAGATGTTTAAACAAGGCACTGTGGCATAGGAGAACAGTATCAGAAATTATTGACAGCACATGAAACAGAAAGCTGTGGAATATATATTGTTGTGTATATATAATTCTAAAGTAAAATGAAAATATAACTTTTAACAAAAAATGAAAATACAACTACCGGTAACATAAAATGAACATCAGACCTTCATTTTTATCACATCCAATACCTAAATTATGCTTCTCCATTAACATTCATGCTACTTGTTTCCACAGATAACAGAAACACACATGATGGTATCACAAAATATAGTACAATTGTTTTCAAAACAACAAATACTTGCACTTTTCTCACCTGTCAAAAATATCCAGTGCAGCAAACTTAGCTTGACAAGGCAACTCAAATCTATCGCACATGAGGAACACACACTCAGACCAGCTGCCGTGTGTAAAGATATTCTAAGTAATATTAAACAATAAAATGTTTCAATGTGTTCATTAAGGTAATATGTAGACACAACAATAAAATCTTAATGGAAACATGCAATACAAGCGTACAACAAAGAACTATTAATACCACCAATCACTGCCTGATATAAGCAATATAGACCCTGGACTTAGGTTGAATGGCTTAAGCTTGGCAAGAGGCTTTAATCCCCCATTTAACAAATTAACTCAACCATACAATACAAGAAAGAGCACAACAAAGAACTGTTAATGCAATCAATGATAATAAGTGAGACTGCTGTATAACAATAGTACTTACCTAGAACACAAGGTCAATCAGTTTTACAATGAATGCACAAACTATCAGATTATTGGGTACAGGTGTAAAAAAAATACAGATAACAGTATAGGCCTACCAGAAAGTTTTAAATTAAGGTTCTTTTTCAAGAAAGCACAAGACAAAGAGTAAAAATAAAGGCACTATCCTTTTTATGATAGACCTTTTTTTCAGACAGCTTATGTTAATATGATGTCATTTCACACACTGCAAGAACAACTATGAATGTTATGAGCTTTCTGCACAGAGAGGAGACTATCTCTTCTTAGAACTATAGGAGTACTCACATCCGTGAAGCTTTGCAGAATCCGTCAGCCTATGAAAATCTAGTACACTCCTAATAGTAGTGCAACATGCGTACCCATCAACAATGGCTCTCGGTTGTGTTTATAAAGTGTAAATTGAATTTAAATGTATATCTAGAATGTAGTTTTCTTTATGGACGTTCTGGATCTTGACTAGCCCAGTATTTTCTTTGCTCTCCCTCAACTTCTTTCACCTTCAATTGTTCCCTGCAAGATGTTTTGATAGGGAGTCATGATTGCATATATGTCGAATCCATGAAAATTTTCATCATTTTGCTATTGAAAGTATTAATACTTGTAAAGCTTGACTATACTGGGCAGCAAAACCCTGACCACATTCACTATAAGCCGAGACAGTTTGTCCTTCACGTCTATCTTGCACGAGTGTTCCGCAGCCAGATAACTTGTCTCATGTAATTACACATACTGTGCTTGTGCCCATCGAATACTGAACCTTTTCTCATCTGCGAGCCTGATTCCGGTTTAGGAAGAACTCGACAGAAGAGTTGGGTCAACGTTCTTTCACTCTCTTAGCCGAATATCGCTCACCGACGTTGTGAACCTAAGTCTGAACCTATATACATATTTAGGAGCACTGGGGACTAGAAGTTTGTTCTCAAGCTGAACAGAGCGTGTCTCCTTGGACAGTTCTGCCTGTGTCCATTGGATAATGAACCTTTTCTCATCCACAAACATGAGTCCAGCATAGGAAAAATATGACAGTAGAGTTGGTCCCGGGCTGGGTGCATTGGTAACTAGAAGCTTGTCTCGAGCTAACAATACTTTAGTTCTGATTTCCTTGAAACGTTTTCACATTCTCTTTGCACATGATGCTGCCCTCTGGTCTCTCAGTGTATGCTATTCTTATGGAGGCTGACCCACAGACTCTTAATGTTTCTCATAATATCTGCCCACTTTATAACATCTGCATTGGCTGCACCCCCCCCCCCCCCAATGTTTCTACCAGACTGACTAGGATCACTGTGTGTTGACAGTACTGCTGCATGTGTTGGCACAGAGGTGTCAGAGATATTGCCTGTCTCTTTTGCAGTCAATTCTCTTTCCATCTACTGCCTCCACATTCACTGTCCATTTTTTAAAGCCAGAATCAGCATGAGCAGCTGTATTTCTGTTTCCAGGGTGCACCATGAAGAGGTACTTTTGGGATCTTGGTTATCTGCTAACCCGTGTATCCACCGAGAGTAATGTGGTACCCTTTGCACCCCGGTTAACAGATATAAACTGTGGACATACTTAGAAAAATTCATAATAAAAACACCTGGAGTCAGACAGGGGTGCATATTATCCCCACTCCTATTCAACATCTATATAGACAAAATAACCAAAGAAACCTTAAAAGCAATAGAACAAAAAAACCAACCACAACAAGAGAACGGAGAAAAAAAAGACAGTAACATCATAAACAAATTGTTATTTGCAGTAGATCAGGCATAGATATACAATGATATATCCAAGCTGCAAAAAGACCTAAACCCATTAAATACCTATTGCGAAATCAACAAACCAAAATCTGAAACACTGAAGATATGCGGAAATCAATCCCCACTAGAAATATACATAGATGCCACAAAACTCAACCAAGTAAAGGAGAATTTAAGTCTTGGAAGATGGGGAAACTAGACAGAGACAATATGTCAGAAAGCAAACGCTGTTTTATATTAGCACCACTGCTGAAACACCAGAACATTGACATGGATCTCCAAGAGAATGTTAATACACACAGTGTTCATGTCAACACTGTGCTACCAATGCCAGAAAAACTAGAACAAAAACTCGCTGTATGCAAAATGAAGTGCCTGAGAATAGTACTGGGGGTAACAAAAAGAGATAAAATAAACAATGACAATTAAGAAATCTGGTGAAAACATATATCGTGCAAAGAACACATAGACACACAAAGGATCAAACGATTCAGCCATCTAATCAGAATGGAACCAGATTGCATTCCATCGTTAGCCTTCAATAAAAGATCATCTGAAAAGAGAAACAGGGGTAAACCAGACCTAGGTGGAAAGATCACATTAAGAGAAATACTGGATCACTAAGGCTGCACTATGTCAGCGGCATCACAGTTAACAAATGAAAGAAGACTTCGGTGGCACACATGACACCTAGTGGCACACATGGAAGGACAAGCCAAGACATCTCCATGCTTTAGGAGGCCTGTGGAAAAACTACCTACTACCTGAGTCTTTTTAATGAGTGTATTGCCTCTTCAACTTCTGCCCTTAAGAGTTAAATGATCACAACTATGATCATGTATTATTGTCACTGGTAACTAATATACTAATAAATAAAAAATATGATTTACAGCTTTACTACTTAAACAGGTGAAATAATTCACTTGTCTTGGAAGCATCATATTATTGAATGGGAAAAACACTAAAGAAATCCAACATAGGCAATATAGCATACCAGATATCTCCTATTTTCAAAAACAAATACGTGAGCATGAACACCAAAACTGCACTATATAAAATGATCATCATATGCCATCACTATGCTACCAATGTCAAACGTGGAAACTAACAACAAATCAAAAAGAAAACATATTACAGCAGAAATGACTTGTCTATATAGACTCCTCGGAGTAACAATAAGAGACAAAATCAGGAACGAAAACATCAAAAGACTAACAAACACAATGCTAATCCTGGATTACATCAGAAGACAACAGATTGGTTTTCGCATGCTCCCAGACTACCATCAGACAGTGCTCCTAAAAAAGCATTACTATACAGACACGATGGAACAGACATTTCTGTTTTTGCCATTCACATTACCTCAGTTTTTTTCTGTTTTTATTTTCTTGGTAAAGTCCTTATATATTTTGTCGAGTCTATTTATATGTTGTAGTTGTTCTATGTCATATAGCTGTATATAGTTTAGGTATGTTAATATCTTCATATGAAGATGATGTCATATATTCATATCTTCAATGAGATTTCTGCTTGATCTCCTCAGTATTAAAGTGCGACAGGTAGCACAAGTTAGGTCGTACATTAAAGTAACAGAATACAACCACCACCCATTACACCAATGTCTAGATGAGTCAAAGGGGAAAAGAATCAAGTGTGGAAAATTGTGGGTGGCAGAGGCTGAAGACACTGAGAAGTGTATGTGATTCCAAAAAAACAGCAAAGGTTAGTGAATAGGTGGAGGTAGACATTGAGAAAAAAAAATCACTAAAGTAATAATACAACTAGATAAAGCATGTCAGAAATGGACGGGTGTCAGGGCCCAGTGCATGAACTCAGCCAGCTACACCTGAAACCACAAGACATAATTATATACACAAATGGCTTAGTTAACAGAAATACAAATAAAAGTGGTTGGGGTTTTGTTGCCTGCAGAAACTGCGTGAAGTTGGTTGAGAAAACTTCTTCATACTCCACTGTCACATCGAGCATGAAGATGGAGATAGAGGGAGTTACAGCAGCACTTAATTGGTTGATAACTGATACATGAACAAACTGTAATAATCACAGCCTCTCAAAGCACGATGCGCAAGATAAAGAAAAATGGTGAGACTTACTGAACAACTCAATTGTCGAGAGCATTACATGGATATACTGCCCTAGTTATGCTAGTCAGAGGAAATGAGAGAGCCGACTTATTGGCAGATAATACTGCAATAGACGACACAAAGCTGAGAAGAGATAAAGCAGACTTGATCAAGGTAGTAATAAATTAATTTCAAGATGAAGATGGATGTCAATGAGGCTGAGAATGTACACATACAGAGAATGTCAGAAATGGGAGCATCTAGAGAGGAGGGAAGGAAAAGTTATTGTTTTGGAAGGCTCAGAAGTTCATGCAATCAACACCTGACCAGGACTCTGAGTCTACGTACACTGAGATGGCCGCTGAAACAGAGCACTTATGGGAGTGCTCCACATGCCGTGAAGCTAGTTTTTAATCAAGAAGAACATAACAGTGTGCCCCCATCGAGGCCAGAACCTTGAAGTGGTGATGGGGCTTAATTCAGCCATCAGAGGCTGGAAACTAAGACTGGTCGGGCACTCCCACTCGAGCAGGACCATAGTCCGGCCCAAGCATGCAGAGTGCTGAAGACGGAGGCAACCAGCCAAAAGGCGCACAGATAATCAGGTTGCCACGCATAAAACACAATGGAAACATGTCTGCATCTAATAAATGTTATGGTGCCTGCCCTGTGGCGGACGTTCAGGCAGGGACGGTGCCGGGCCCTATACCTCGAAAGGGCCCAACCTCAGTTACTGGAAGTCCTTCTCAATTGCCCCGAGGAGCCAGGAGGCAAGGGAATAGAGCTACTGGCCAAACAAACAAACGACCAACAAAAATAATGCACTGGAATGCTGAGGGTGTCAACAGTAAAAGAGATGGATACAGCAAAAAACTGGAACTTGAAAATGTCCTCAGTGAAGAACAAGTTAATATTTGCTGTATCCAAGAAACACACCTCAGCAGCGACATAGCCTTCAAAATCAGAGGCTACCAGTGCTACCGATCTGACCGAAAAGACAGGCGAAAGGGTGGAATTCTGACACTAGTTAAAAACAATATCAGCGCATGTCAGCTGGAAGTATACATGGACGGGGCAGAATACCAGATGCTCCACCTAAAAACAGACAGTGCAGAATTCCATCTCCTGAACTACTACTGCCCAAATGATAAACCATTGGCACTAGACACAATTCCAGATAAAGAAAGGCTTATGGTGTGTGGTGACTTCAACAGCCACTCTCAGAGCTGGGGCTACGATCATATCGACAAGAGAGGTGAGGAACTTGAGAGCTGGCAGGATGAAAATAATCTCATTCTTATTAACCAGCCAGCTGACTCACCAACCTTCTACTCGAGAGCATGGCACACCACCTCTACACCAGACCTGGCATTCTACTCACCAGGCCTGGAATGGAACATCACACGTGTCGTTGGAAAGCAGCTTGGGGGTAGTGACCACAGACCAGTATTTCTGGAAATTCACAATGAATATACCAAGGACAGCAGCACGCTCACTAGGTGGAACTATAAGAGGGCAGACTGGAAAATGTACCAGCATTTAACCAGTGTTCTAGCTAAGGACATGAACTTGGACAAAGACATCAATAGAGCAGTGAGTGAATTTAATAGATGTATACTACATGCTGCTAGTAAAACCATACCCAGGGGGGCACGCAAAAACTACAAGCCCTACTGGAATGATGAACTGGAAAAGCTGCAAAATGAGATGGAAACATCTAGAAAGCAGGCTGAGAACAGACCTAGCCAAGAACATCACAACAAATATCAGCAAACAAAGGCTAAATTTCAAAGAGCCAAGTTACAAGCCAGACGGAACAGCTGGAAAGAAAAAACAGAGTCGCTGAACCTAGAAAGAGATACTAGGAAATTATGGAAACTTGTAAAACAACTAAATGATGAAGGTACAGGGAGAAATACCAGGATCACACTTTATAAAGATACAAACATTTTAACAGGTAAACATGCAGCTGATTACTTTGCAGATTCCTTTGCAGAAGACAATAACGTCAAAGTCAGCCCAGACAAACAACAGGAGGTTCGAGCGAACCAGCAAAACATTGGACAAGACGAACCTATACCTGAAGTCATGGAGGCACCAATCACAATGAGAGAACTGGAGCATGCAATATCCAAATTGAAAATGAAAAAGTCCCCTGGAGCTGATGGAGTGTCCAATGAAATGATTAGAAACCTGGGAATTGCAGCAAGAGCAAAGCTGCTGCAAATCTTTAACATAAGCTGGTCCACAGGTAATGTACCACAGGCATGGAGAGAAGCAATAATGATACCTCTCCTCAAATCAGGAAAAGATGGCAACACAGTCTCCAACTACAGGCCCATCAGCCTCACAAGCTGTCTATGCAAAACAATGGAACACATTATCAATCTTAGGATGCAGTGGTACCTTGAAAGTGAAAACCTTCTGGTATCACAGCAAGCAGGTTTCAGACAGTGCTACTCTACTGAAGATCAGGCAACCTACCTCTCCCAAGAGATTGAGGATGCCTTCCAAGATAAGAAACTGGTACTAGCAGCATGGATAGACCTTAGGAAAGCATTTGATAAGGTCTGGAAAGAAGGGCTCCTAAAGAAATTGCGAAATTGCAGGGTTAGCTCAAGAATGTACAAATGGGTAAAAGCATACCTGCATAATAGAAGAGCCAGGGTACAATTAGATGGTCGCAAAAGCAAGAAAGTCCTACTGCGTCATGGAGTCCCCCAGGGAGGAGTCCTGTCACCCACACTTTTCTTGGTTTACATCAATGACCTAGTTGCTGAACTACCACACGGGATCAAAGTGGCAATGTATGCTGACGACCTGGTGATCTGGTGCACGGAAGAACATGCGACAGTGGCCACTAAACAAATACAAAGAGCTATCGATGCCCTAACCTTATGGGCAAATAGATGGTGTGTCAGCATTAACACAGATAAGTGCAGCACTACACTCTTTACCCTCTCACCAAAACAAAAAGCCGGTCATATCAAGATAGACGGAGAGCTCTTGAAAGAAGACAAACAACCAACATACCTCGGAGTTACTTTTGATGATAAGCTGACATGGAAGCAGCACATAAACAAAGCAACAACAAAAGCCAGGAGGAAGTTAGCTATCCTGAGAAAACTAAGTGGAACCTCATGGGGAGCCAGTGGGAATATACTCAGTAAAGTTTACCAGCAAGGCATAAGACCACACCTGGAATATGGTTCAGCTGCGTGGTGTCCTGCATCAAACACCACATTACAAGATCTAGATAAAGTGCAAAACCAGGCACTTAGAATAATGTTGGGAGCAATGAAATCAACACCCATAGCAGAGATGCAGAAAATGGGAAGAATGCAAACACTTGGCGAACGCAGAGACACAAAAGTACTAATTCAAGCGGAAAAGTTTCAGTGTATGCCAAGTCATCCAATGAAGGAAAGATTCCAAAACCTAGCAATGGGGCGACTGAAAAGAAGCAGCTTTATCCATCAAGCTAAACGACTCCGTAGACAACTTACAGACCTACCTGAAGTTGACAGCCCCTTAAGGTCTGTACCAGTACAAACCCCATGGAGTGAAAGGCATGGAATGCCAATATACATTCAGTCCCATGTGAAAGGAATACTAAGCGAGGACGAACAGAACAGTGTGCAGCGGAGGACAGTCACCCTCAGTTTCCTGGACGAGGAATATCCACAAGATATATGGGTCAGAGTATACACAGATGGGTCAGCACAGAATGCTGTGAGGAATGGAGGTGCAGGTGTATATATAGAATATCCACACAAGCCTAGAGATACAATCAGAACACCGACAGGAAAATTCTGCAATAATTATGATGCAGAAATCCAGGCAATTACTGTGGCAGCTAAAAAACTGCTGAACTCCAACTCTGACCTACAGCCTGTGGTATTCCTGACAGATGCAAGGTCAGTGCTTCAAGCTCTCCAGTCTGGAAAACTAACAGACTTGAAAAAAACTACTTAGCGAATTGTCTTACCAGTATAGGGTAACCATGCAGTGGATACCCTCTCACTGTGGAATACCAGGAAATGAAAAAGCAGACCAACTGGCTAAGGAAGGTGCTGCCGAAGATCAACCAGATATACCAATCACCTACCATCAGAAAAAACAGATGATCAAGTCAATAAGAAAGCCACAAACACCAACACAAGATGACTATCACATTATGAACAGATCAGAACAAGTTATAATTCTACGTCTCAGAACAGGACACAACCGACTCCGCAGTCACATGTATACAAAGTTCAAGATTGGCAACACAGCCATGTGTACATGTGGACAGGCAGTACAGAGTGCCAAACATATACTTCAAGAGTGTTCTGATCATGAAACTCTGAGGCAGACATATTGGCCAGAGGAAACAACACTGGAATCAAAGCTCTATGGGACACTGTATGAACTACAAAAGACAGTGAGTTTTATTAAGGAGACAGAATTGCAGATATAGACATGTTTCAAGTGAACGAAAGAAGAAGAAGAATAACAGTGTGCAGTGAAAGACAGTCACCATCAGTTTCCTGGATGACGAATATCCACAAGACATATAGGTAAGAGTATACACAGATGGGTCAGCACAAAATGCAGTGAGGAATGGAGGTGCAGGTGTATATATAGAATATCTACACAAGCCTAGAGATACGATCAGAACACCAACAGGGAAATTCTGCAATAATTATGATGCAGAAATCCAGGCAATTATGGTGGCAACTGAAAAACTGCTGAACTCCACCTGGCCCACAGCCATTGGTATTCCTGACAGATGCAAGGTCAGTGCTTCAAGCTCTCCAGTCAGGAAAACTAACAGATTTACAAAAACTACTTAATGACCTGTCTTACCAGCATAGGGTAACCATGCAGTGGATACCCTCTCACTATGGAATACAAGGAAATAAAAAAGTAGATAAACTGGCCAAGGAAGGTGCTGCCGAAGACCAACGAGATGTACCAATCACCTACCATAAGAAAAAACAGATGATCAAGTCAATAAGAAAGCCACAAACACAAGATGGCTATCACATTATGAATAGATCAGAACAAGTTGTAATTCTACGCCTCAGAACGGAACACAACCGACTCCGCAGTCACATGTGCACAAAGTTTAAAGATGGCAACATGGCAGTGTGTACAGGCAGCACAGAGTGCTAAACATATACTTCAAGAGTCTTCTGTGTATAAAACGCTGAGGCAGACACATTGGCCAGAGGAAACAACACTGGAATCAAAGCTCTATGGGCCACTGTGTGAGCTACAAAAGATAGTGAGTTTTATTCAAGTAAATTCAAGTAGGAAGCATGAGGATAAAATAATTCTTTACAACTGACGGAAATTGAACAAAGTCTGTTCTAGCAGCACTGAATCGCTTTGCAACACAAGTAAACAGGTTTTCCGTACTTGACCAATATGAGTTTTATTCAGGAGACAGGATTACATGTATTGACATGTTTCAAGTGAATAAAAGAAGATAAAGTCTGATAGACATAGGCCTACATTATTGCCATTGACAACACAATTTTTAAAGTTTAAATAATAATTTAGAATAAAGAACCCTCAGCAGTTATTGAAGGGTCCAGCATGCTAATGGTTCTCATGGATCATTTGTTAAAGTTAAACTACATGCTTTTAATTACTCCACTGTAGTAGTCCTCATGCCACATCAAATTGGGCCTACTGAATTCCATTAATCAACCTAGATGTATCATCAATTGCAGTGTCCACATTCTGTCTCTAGGTGCTCACTAAACATGTCCTATTTTCCTAAAGAAGTAAAGTAATACGTTATTACTACTTACTTATTAAACAGGCCTAACCAATATAATTAGGCTTACGTTTTTACTTTTCTGGTGACGTTGCAATTTAAATAATGTTAAATAATTTAAACCTTTTATTACAGGGATCGGCAACCTTTTGCTAACTGTGTGCCAACTTAAGGTTTCAAATTATTCAGAGTGCCAACATCACATATCATTTTATACAAGTCGAGGTCTATATTCTTATTTTACCATATATTTTATTTTTATATTTTAATTAATATATAGTGATATTTAATAATATCCAACGAAGAAGATAACATAAAAGACAAATTGAACGAACTACTCTTTGCAGATGACCAAGTACTAATAGCGACATCAGAAGAAAAATTGCAAGACCATATGAACAAACTCCACATAACATGTCAAAAATTCAACATGAAGATTAATATTGAAAAGACTGAAATAATGGCAATAGCAAAGAAAGAAAGAAATATCACTTTCTCCATCGATGATAAACACCTTAAACAAGTAAATGAGTTCACTTACTTAGGAAGCATTATATAGAGTGAAGGGAAAACCAGTAAAGAGATACAAAATAGATGCAACAAAACATACCAGATCCTAGGACAGATGACACGCATTTTCAAGAACAAAAATGTAAACATAGACACTAAAGTTGCATTATACAAGACTATTATTATTCCATCACTATTCTACCAGTGCCAAACCTGGACAATGACAGCACAAGACAAAAGAAAAATAGTGACAACAGAAATGACATGTCTACGAAGAATACTTGGAGTGTCATTAAGAGATAGAATTAGAAACGATAACATCAGACAGATAACCAAAACAATACCAGTATTGGAACACATCAAAAGACAGCAGATCAAGTAGTTTTCACACGCTTCCAGACTACTGACATATAGCATGCCACATAGACATAACGGTTATAAAGCCAGAGGCAGACCATGTAAAAGATGGATCACAGAAATCAAAGAAGCCACAGGAACAAGCTTACAAACAGCGCACAAGAAGGCCAACTCCAGAGAACTCTTCCACCCCTGACGCTGCAAGGCAAACAAGGGACACAGCGTATAGATAGAGATTTAATAATATGTAAAGTTGTAAACAACATTAAAAGAAATAGAGAATCTTGAATGATTTTTTTAAAAAACCGTTTTTATTATTAATGGGAGCCTTGCCCTTGCATGGTCTTGGCCAGTTGCTCAATATCGACAACATACTTTGTCACTTTGAGTTTGACACAAATATAGAGGAACAGAGAAAACATCATGGAAAGAGAAGTAAAAACAAACAAAGAGGTTCTATAAACACTTAATATGAAGAAAGAATTACTAAGAGAAATAAAGATCAGGCAAAAAAAATAATATTTTGTACACATTAAAAGGCATGACACCTTATTGAAGGTAAAGTCAAAGGGAAGCGAGCAAGAGGTAGGCAGAGATACAAGTGAGAGAGTAACATCACAAGATGGACAGGTTACAGCCTAGCAAGCAAAGTGCACCACCAAACCAAAAGACAGGGGATGTTGGAGGTCTGTTGCAGCAAACCTTCGTTGCAGAGATGGCACTTGATGATATGTTTCATGTAAATTATTTTGATGTCAAATTAACTCTTTAAAAATTCATAACTTTTTTCAGGGTTGATGTATAGACTTGGTTGAGGTATCATTGAACTGCAATTTTTGGGCTATCTAACTATATTATTTGTAATTATGTAGCTCTATTTTGAAAATTGTGTCCAAGTACCTAAAAGAAGTCACAGGAACAAGTTTACAAATGGCACACAGAGGAAGGCCATCTCCAGAAAACTCTTCTACCCCTGACTCAGCAAGACAAACAATGGATACAGCGTATAGATAGAAAGACTAAACAGTGCATCTTACAATATTGGGATATTTGCCCTACTTTCAAGGCATTCTCTAAAAAGCTCAATGGCTGCGATGTCACGGTTCACGTGGAAATTTGGCACGGCTTGCGCGGAAATGTGTTGGAATTGAGATGGTCATCAGTTCGCATGGTAAAAGTTGTAGGTGCTATTGTTTGCAAGGCGTGAAGGGGGACTGTGCGTTGTAAATTTTCTCCATTATACTTTGTGCGTTGTAAATTTTCATTATTTAAAAAAAAAAAATTGTTTGAGAATTGTTTTGAAGAACAAATAAATCGTATGTCTACGTCAAGACTCTGTCTAATGAATGATTGTTTAACTTTTAAAAAAGGGGGTGCTAGGGGGTCTCTCCCCAGTTATTATTTCAAATTATAAAGTTATGGCCCAAAAAAAATTACATTTAGGGTCTCTGGTGAGAGCAGGGTTGCCATTTTGATGCTTTTTACAGCAGATCTGGTGCTTTTTCATATCATCTGGTGCCAAAATGTTTGAAATCAGTTTATTTGCCATGGAACGATGAATAAGATGTTTCATTAAATATAACACTGTTTACATTTTTAACTACTCGACTATGAATTTCCGTGTAAATATTAATCAAATTGAATTAATTTGAAATGTATTCAGCAGAAAAACATCGTTATGTCAGGGGATGTGACGTTATTACATCCTTAAATTGTATTGGTCTTGCGCGGAAATCCGTAACGTCGGATAGTTAAAAATGTAAACAGTGTGTAGGCATTAGGAAATCGTAAGGGGACGTGAAAGTGAATGTGGCGTAAATTACTTCCCTTGTTTTGGTAGCGTCCAAGAATCCATTTTTTGCATCACGTGAAACACTGACCACAGCAATTGTCTTTAGACAACGCGACGCAACTTTATTGTTTATAAAAGACAACTGTTTAATTTTTCTCATTCATTTGTGCATCGGATTACGTAACTAGAAGTTGGAAATACGCTGTGTACATTTTTCACCAAGCAATTAAAAAAGCCTAGGTAAGTGTTTTTTCTCTTTGCACACGTATATTTATTAATTTGAATAAAATAGTATGTTGTAACCATGTCTAACAAATGAAACAACCATTTTTCTCTATATATACAAAATTTCACTATTTTTGGAAGTTGCCGGTAATTATTATCGAATTTTAAACAAACGCACTGCAGATCGGTCACACGTTCCTCAGCCGCCATCTTGTCTACTGCTATTCTTTACTGCAGCGTCGATAATTCTGAAATGTCTCTTATTTAAAGAAATTGACATTTAACAACTACAATTCCTGCCTCTTTTAATTTCTTTAATTCATTTTTAAATGATACTAGTAAAAAATCTAAGATTTATATGTAAAATAATTGAAATTATTGGTACAAGACCATGCCGAGTGCGCGTACTTATGTACTATCATGCGTCCGTCACCATGACGACTGAAGTGTTTTCTTAGTCACATCGGTCTGTTTCATGTTGATAATTATACAAGAAACACATTTCATATTAAATATATATTATTTATATTGTTTATATGAATATTTCATAAAATTCACTTTTATGTGAGAGATACTTTCTCCTTTCAATAGACCTAATAAATCAAATCAATGCAGACAATGTCAACTTCAGCATCTTCCAAATGTTCTCACTCTTTTTGGTATCTTTGGCTCTTGTTGTTTATTATCAAATTTGCTCAATTTTCTACATAAGCCTATCTACAGAATAATGTAATAAAGTATTTAATTATATAGGGCTAATTAGGTATCACTAAAATAGGAAAAACAAAAAGCAAATTTTGAAAATTTGGTGCACATACCTACCTGGTAATTTATTCATACCTTTGACATAGAATTGTTTATGTACATGTGTACCAAATGCCAATAATAATAATAATCAAATATATTTCAGATACAAAGAGGGCTGAGGTGACAGATTGCCAGCCACATGCATGTTGCCATAAAGGGAAGCATAGAAGAGATTTTAATTATGCTAATTAGACACTATTATTAATTATTAATTGGCTCTGGTTTCATCGGAAAATTAACACAATGTAATAAACAGGTCCTACCGAACAAGAAAATTTATAATTTGTTATATTTTTTATCCTAAATAATTAATAAATGTGAAAAATGTATGATACATTCAATTGCAATTATGCTAATTAGACGTCATTTTTAATTATTAATTAATTCTGGCTGCGCCAGAAAATTAGCATAATGTAATCAACAGGTGCATCTTGTCTTCACAAACACAAAAATGTACAGTTTGCAATATATTTTATCCTAAATAATTAAAAAATTTAATAAATATTTATTAAATATTACAATGTAATTATGCAAATTAGACGCCATTATTAATTATTTATTAACTCTTTATTTATTATTATCTTTAATCATTTATTAACTATTGTCTTCACGAACACAAAAACATAGTTTGCTATATATTTTATCCTAAATAATTAAAAAATGTATATGATACATTCAATTGCAATTATGCTAATTAGACGCAATTGTTAATTATTTATTAACTCTGGCTACATCGGAAAATTAGCAGAATGTAATCAACAGGTGCGTCTTGTCTTTCCAAACAAGAAAATGTATAATTTGTTAGATTTTTTAATGCAAATAACTTTGATATTCATAAATTAGTGGCTCGGTTCTTAGGCAAGGCCGCAACTTTTTGACAACTGTCATTTCATATTTCCTTATATGTTCCATGTAATTATCATGATGCGAAAATTAATTCGAAAAAAATTCGTAACTTTTTTCGGAATTGACGTAGAGACTTGGTTGAGGTATCGCTGGATTGCAATTTTCAAGGGCTATCTAACTGTGGTATTTAAAATGCTGTACAACCATTTTGAAAATTTTGTCCTAAGCCTACAGAGTGTGCTATTTAGGTATTGCACAACGGTGGACGAAAACCAATTTTTACTGACTAAACCATTTTTACGCTACCTGTGTTACAGTGGCTGCCGTTATATCTTGAGAGTTTGTCACTGCCATGCTTATAAGCCAATCTTGAAGTACTTCTGCACTTGCACCATTTTCTTCGTTGTTGAATAAAGGTTCCGACGGTGTTCCAAATATGCCGTCAGTCTGACATGACGTTTTGTTTACCGGCATATTTATTTAAAGTGTATTTCACAACAAAATTAAAGTGAAACGAAGAAATATATATATATATTTGCCCTATATAGGTCACACCGACTGTGTTGCAACTTTTTGGGATTTGTAAGTTTTCCGATATTCCCTCTTCTACGAAAATCAATGAAGTAACAGATGAGGATATGTTTACTTAACTTTTCAGAATAGAGAGGTGCAAAACTAGAAGAGTGTCCACATATGTTATGCACAAAAATTATACGAAGTTTGTACTTTCAAAATACAGTAAAGCAGCCAGAGAATATATAACTATGTTATATATAAATTAGTTGTAAATAATTTATACTATATAATATATTCCATAATGGAGATGTAAGATAGTTGAGAGAAATTAAAACTCTTGTGCGTTAGAATCAACATTCGGTGTTCTCGTGTGTTATTGAGATAATACGGGGAATACTAATAATACGCTGTTGGTTTTGGCATTAGCTAGTAACAGTAGCAGTTGTTATCATAATTATGAGAAGTCACGTTATGCTTATTGTGCTGACAATAATTCACCACTAAGTACTAAGTTGTAATAATAAGGTAAGTGAATGAGTTTTTTTTAAAGAAACATCTATCTCAGCTACCCGACCGTAACAAGTACGATATTTCCCTCACGGTACTTGTCCGCTATCGGACTCGTGTAAAGTAAACTAGTTGACTGAGTTAGTGTAGTTAATGTTAGTTTTTGTTTTTTAAAATACTATTTTTGATAACATTAACAATCATACGAGGAGTACCCGCTATCTATCCGCTAGACCTTCTTGAAGTTCTATTTAGACTAATAATTTACTAGAGTAGTCTAGGTAGTTTTTTGTGTACAGTGACAGTTTTGAGTTCAGTGCTAAATATCAATCATAGTATCATATACTACTTACTCATAGTCATACACTAGGTACTTGGACAAAATTTTCAAAATAATGCTACATCATTAAAAAATACTATAGTTAGATAGCCCTTAAAAATTGCAATTCAACGATACCTCAACCAAGTCTGTACGTCAACCCTAAAAAAAGTTATTAATTTTTTTGCAATTAATTTGACATCAAAATAATTTACATGAAACATATAGGAAAATATAAATAAAACTTGACCACAAAAATGTAACTGAGCTGACAATGTCTGAATTATCTTTGTTATTTTCAATAATACAACATACAAACTACCGGTATACATTTTTGTGTTCGTGAAGACAAGACGCTTATGTTGATCACATTTCTGGAATGTTCAGATGGACACAGAACTAATTGATATTCAAAATGGCTGCTAATTTGCATAATTATAATGAAAATAAATTAAATATCTATTAAACATAATAAAATACCACAGAAACTATATATTTTTGTATTCATAAAGACAAGACGCATCTATTGATCACATTGCTGTGATTCTCTGAAGCATGTACAACTAATTAATATTCAAAATGGTGGCCAATTTGCATAATTAAAACAATTGTTGATGTTTTAAAAAAATTAACTACCGTTTCCTGCATCCTTAAAAGTTACATATATAAAAAGAACAATGGTTACAGAAGTTAATAAATCAAGTTGCAAACATGTCGAATGATGTCATCACTAATTTTCACCAAATGTCCCAAGAAATTTATAGCCTAAGCAAAATTTTCCAAACACGCTTTTCCCAGATGTCCAAGTACCTACATACACTACTTACTCATAGTCATACTATACTCTATATGTCAACCAATTGATCTCATTCTCAAGTCAGGAACGTATATATGATCTTCCCAAGGTAGGGATTACCTAAACAAAAGAAAAAAGTCACAGGTTCTTAATGTGTCTAGATCTCCTTTGTTGGTGAAAATTTGATTTAATGTTCAAATACCCTTCCCCGCCCCATCTATGGACATCTCTCAGATACTGAAAGTGGGTTAAGGTTGCTTTTGATTCTTCATTGTGCTATAAATAGCACACTGTTTACATTTTTAACTAACCAATGTCATGGATTTCCATGTAACACCAATGAAATTAATTGCTGCCGTGACGTCACATCCCAACAATCACTGAGTTTAAATCTAGATACAAATGAACTTATGCATAATCTGGTTCTTTTCCAATTTACATATTTAAAAAAATTTCCTATGATTTGTAGTGAGCGATCATTATTTCTACACATGGATCTATTTGCGTGAACACATTAGAAATATTAGGCTGAATCCTAGTTTGATTCTCCACTGTGACCTTTGTTCTACTTTTGAGGTATTACCTGATCTTTGCAGCGTGATTAGTAGAATTTGTATTTAAAATTAAGGTATATTAATTGAAAAAACATATTAATTTTGTATTAGTATTTACATTAGGGATGGGGTACGGGTTAGGATCAGTTATAAATGAAATAATAAAGTAGTTATCAAAATTGTAATTATAAGTGTGCTTGATGGCGTTTTTGCCGGGAGATGTGATGTCACGTCATCCATTACTTTCTATGAAATCCGTGACAACAGTGTGCTATTTAATAGCACAACAGTGACTTGAACTAGGATTCAACCGAAATATTATTTATAATCCTAACCGTACTCTAAGTACTTAACGTTAAGCATGCCAAATCAGACAACAAAGGTTATGTAGTACCTCGAAACTAGAGCAAAGGTCAAAACAAAGAAATAAAAGCAACTTGCGACTAAAAGTGTTATGGAATTATAGAAAGACACATCTTATTAAACAACACAACATACCTTTCCCATAGTGTTATCATCATTAATCAAGGTTACGAAATAAATGAACAAAAAAGTTGTTTAGACTCAGACTTATCGTCTTGCATATGTGAAACTTAATCAACTATCACTAAGTAGCTCTATAAATTAAAAAGTGCTGTAGCCGGAAGAACAAGAACTGAACTTTGAAACATGTT
Source organism: Meghimatium bilineatum (assembly GCA_034231615.1). Taxonomy (NCBI): domain Eukaryota; kingdom Metazoa; phylum Mollusca; class Gastropoda; order Stylommatophora; family Philomycidae; genus Meghimatium; species Meghimatium bilineatum. The sequence continues at coordinate 39,951,775 of CM067300.1, forward strand.
TCCAGTAAAAGTTGGGGGTTAAGACAATGTTGTTTCCTGTCATCCAGTCACTCTTACTTTTTGTTTATTATATATGAGTACATAGTCCCAATTCTAATAGATTTAAAGTAAAGATAAATAGATTAATAACAATAGTTTCTAAAATAAATGGTCTGATTTTGGCCATATCAAAAAGGTATGACAGCCTATAAACGAAGGGGATGATGCTGTGACAATGAAAAATAGGTAAGCCACAAAGAAGATGGATGCAAGATATCAAAGATTACCTGAACATAACATAGCTGCAGGAATATTCGCACGACCACATACACTTCATGACATAAAATGGGTCATAACTTATACTATCCAATCCATACTACTCGTATGAATGTGACCGTCAATGTTATTACTGTTCGCTTTCTGTTATACGTTTTAATTTTGTTTCAATTGTCTGTCTTGATAAAGGCCTTTTGGCCGAAACGTCGATTTGTGTGTGTCATTATGTGTATCAAGTATTAGCAAAACTTTATTACCCTTTTCCTGGATCTACATATCCTATTCTAGTGGTTCTCAGCCTTTTCAGATAGCAAGCAACATCCACATGTAATCATTAGAGCTTGCGAGCATTTTACTAACTCTCATGGCATGAGTACATGTCCTTATAAGAGCACCAAGGTGCTCATGAGCACCAGGTTGAGAATGCCTGTCGTATGATGTTATCAACAAGTGTGGTTTATTTAAAAAGCCTATTTCTCTCCTCCCCCCCCCCTTCTCTTTTTCCATAGAGGAAAAGCATTATGTGTGTGCATAATACCATGTCCTACAAATCTGAATTCTCTCACTACCCACTTTTTTATGTGTGTAGTTCATCAATGAACATCTTTAATTGTTACAAATGGGAGTTGAAGTTCTATTTTTTTGTTTGCTTTTAAAAGTGTATGTACTATTCAATGTTTAGTTAGTTAACAGAAGCATCTTCATTGCCGTCTGTTCAAACCATATGTGCTCAGTCTCTTCAGCAAATAACTAAAGATTATGCATGCTTATAGTTCCTGTAGCACACAGGTTATTCACACATCCATCTGTCATCATATACATTTTTGCAGACTTGTGCTACATTTGATATCAAATTCTCCATCCTCAAGATTTAAGTGTTGTTGATGGATTCTTTATAACCAAAGAAAAATATGTGTCTAAAAGACCTTAGTATTTAAATCTGTCCATATAAAATGTGCCCAATATAAACTATGACAAGATAAAGGGCCTAATTCCATGTTGCCATACATTTATAGTAAGTGAATCATAATAATAACATACTGGAATGTACACACCTCGCCAAAGAGCAATTGGAGTCATCACATTTGGGGTGAGTTACTTAAATGTTTGAGCAAATATTGCAGGATAATTTTTAAATTGATAATATTGTATGGCTAGCAAATGATGTTATAAATAGCTTTTGGCACAAAAAAGGTTCTCCGTTGCTGCGCTATGGGGTGGAACACCCACACCTTATGGCTCGCCTCTTGCGATATACATGGCAGGTAGTAGTGTAGCCTCTCTGATGCCCTTTAAATTTCCAGCAACACAGGTGAAATAAATCTGAATATATATAGATTAACTTGTGTGCACAAAGAAGACATAATTGTGCCGTTTTTGGTTAGTTTTAAGTCATAACTGAACAGTATGCTTTCATTCAGGTGATGCTTAAGCAAAGTGTGTAAATAAGCCTGAAGCTGAGACCAGAGTTGGGCTAAAAGAACAGCTGGCCAGATGATTGCGAGGTCGCCATGGGATCGGATGAAGACCAAGAACTTCTACATGATCTTGATTTTGGTGGCTGTGTCCACAGTGGCTCTATGGATTCTCTCATCTCCATCACCAAATTTACAGACAATTGTAAGCAAGACACAGTCTGGCATAAAAATGGCATCAAGCATACAGATAAAAGGTATCTATGTATTTTTATACTGTGTAAATGTATGTGTGTGTAGTCTTGTTAGCTACCTTGTTGCTAATGAAATGTTGAAGGTTTGTAAGAGCAATCATGCTCCAGGTGAGTCGGTATGTTAGTGAAATGGAAACTGTATAGAGGTTTCATACTAAGTCACTTGCACCAATATTGTCTCCAAGAGATTATAACTCAGATGGCAAGATAAGATCCTGGTACTCTTGTCCTTAACAGAGCTGGTATCTCTAGTATTGATACTATCTTGATGCAGCTGCATATTCATTGAACAAGTTATGTAGTAACATATTCCCAATCACCATCTGCAAAAAAAGATCTTTGTGTTGAGATCTAGGAGTACGGACTCAGGTTGTCCAAAGACACCGCCACAGAGATTCAAGAAAGACCTAATTCAGGCCAAAAACTCTGACATTGCAACCACCCTATAAACCATGACACAACACATTTCATTCTCCAGACTTCTTTCTGCTAAACAATAGAAGTTTGAGAGCATTTAAAATAGAATAATATCTCACTCATTATCTGAATAATATCATATTTGAGACTTGTATATTAAGTGATTTCAAAAAGCCAGGAGAATGTCACATTTGTTAACATTGTGAAGACCACAACATACCATGGCCTATATTTGTGAATCTGGTAAATGATTGCAGATCTGATTATTATTGGGCAATTGCCCTTACCTAAACGACAATTAACCACCTTAGCAGCAAACTGACCACAGACAATTTAAAAATAACAGTGTGAAATGTAACAATATTTGTCTCTATTATCTAGAACAACAGGTGCTAACAGTTGACCCCTCCTACCTAAGATGGCTGGGACTGGCAGCGACCAGCAGTGTAAGCGGTGTTAGCGTTGATGCTGTTGGAAATGAAGTTATCAGCATTGACAATGTACCAGATGTTCTTCCAAGTCCTAAGGTTACAACAGGTCTACCTGTAATTGTGAGTGGTGTTAAGCCAGACCTTTTTAAAGAATCAGCTGTGCTAATGAAGTCAATACAATCATTGTTACCTAAGTTTAAAGTTGTAATGTACGACCTGGGATTATCAACCTCTGAACAAATTCTGGTAAGAGACTTTGCACTATACTTTTATGTCTGTAAAATTCTGTGTGAAGGTGTTAAATTTTCTTCTCTGTTTGTTAATCAAACGATTCCTAATCAAGTTACGTTATTATATTCTATTTTGTTTTTAATTTCACATTTTCTTTGTGTGCTGTACCCTCACATTATGTAATTTTGCATATTTTTATTGCTTTTCTTTTTTTGCTACTCAATTTGCATTTCTGATAGTTTCTAATAAACTACATAATTACATAGTACTTAAGCAAAACACAAAGTAGTTCACTTTTACATTGAAAGCACAATCTGACTATTGGATAAGAGTATGAAAAAATACAGGTGGCAGTGTAAAAGACAGACTAAATCAACATTTCAACCATAAGGTCTTTTTAAAGAAAATATACAACAAACAGTAAAAATAGAATCAATATCACAAATGCATCATAATTAAGTTCTATCTCCGCAGTGAAGGTTGGCTGCAACAGACCTCCAGCATACCTGTCTATTGTCATGGTGGTACACTCTGATAAGATTGTAACCTGTCAGTTTGTTCCCAGTATGTATTTCTAATCAGTCTTTTTCATCTATGTCTATTTTTTGAAGATATTTAATTAATTTTTCATTTTGGACTCTGACCGTGCTGTAGACTACGAAGAAAATATAGATACTTTTTTGGGGACTTCTATGTATTTATTTATCAATAGTCTGAAACTAATTATAGCTTATCTGGTTCCTTTGTGTTTCCTAAAACCAAATTTTTCTTCACAGACTTCAATGTCTATCTTGTTTTTAATTCTTTCATGCATTATCTCAAGTGGTATTTTGGTTATGTGGCTCAGCAAACTTATTGTTCTATATTCTGTACAATCCACAGCCTCAGACTTCCTGAATGATAGTATGAATGATGATTTTTTTATCTTTAGGTATGTGGTCTGTTTCATATGTAATTGCAAAGCTCTGTGATAGTTTCCACACCAAATTCATCTCAATTTTTTATTGTCTGCTGTTATGTTGTCTGCGCCTCCGGCCTTTCCACATAGTTTTGTTTTTATTGTTTTCTACTTCTGACTTGAGTATTGCTTCCCCCTCTGAGTAAAAGGCTCCTTCAATAGGCATTTCACTAAGTGCCGCAAGCTAAAGTCCTCTGAGTAATATAGAAAGCTCAGAAAAACCACCCCACTGCTCATAGGTGGTAAGAGTTATTAGCTTGCAATTCCTGGGGTTCTCAATCAATCAATCAGTATTTCTGGTCCATCGTTGTTTTGTATTGTAGGTTTTTTGTTCCATTTGCGATCAAACAGGTTTGTCACATAATGTGCACATCTTGTAAGTACTTCTGTTTTATCAAATATAATTTTTCCACTCTTTTTTAATAGGATTTTTCTTATTTGTGGTCTGTCTTATTTCCTTATGCATTTTTTGGTCTTCTAATGTGGTGACATTTCTCCTATTTTGTTTCTAGCCATTGTTCTTTCGCGGTTCTGCATATATTATGCAACTCTTTGTCTCATCATCATCAGGTAGCATATCCTGAAGAGGATGTAGCAGTCATAACAACCTTTTGAAACTTCTGTCGATCTTGAGTCAGTCTTCCTATTACTGTCTTGCGTCCATCTTCAGGTCTGCCTCTTATTCCTCTCCCTTGCATTATCCCCTCCATTATGGTCTTCTCTAGGCGTTTGATATGGCCAACATAGTGTAGTTTTCTGGAAAGAACCATACTGCTTATCCAGTTTTCTTTTACATTCATTTCTCTCAGGATGGCTACATTGGTGATATTTTTGGTCCTTTATATTCTAATGATTTTTCTGAAACATTTTGTTTCAAATGCTGCTATTTTATTTTTACACTTTGTTGATGATTGTCTAGGATTCACATCCATATATTGCCACTGGGAATATGCAAGCTCTTAGGAATGTTAGTTTTGATGTGATAGCCAACCTCCTTCTGAATTCTTCATAGCAATCACTGTTACTGTTGATAAGAGAACCAAGGTATTCAAAACTGGTGAATTTCTAATTCATTGTTGTTGATACTGATTGAGAACTTGGTAGTGGCTTTGTCGCTTGTCATAATCTTGGTCTTCTTTCCATTCAGAAATGGGTTTTGTTTTTCATAAGTATCTCTGTCTATAAGTGAATATTTTGGGGTATTTTTAGCTCTTTTTCTGACATTTTCTCTAATATTTCATCTGTCATCCATTTTTGTTTGTTCTTTGCTTTTCTTGTTGATAATTTTCATTTGATGTTTGAATGCTTTTTCCTTAGGCTGTCCCATTTATTGTCTATTTTCTCTTCTGGATTCTTCCTTCTGTATTGTTCCATGCATTCTATCATTAGGTGTTCATATCTGTTCTTTACTTCTACAAGGTATTTTTGTTGTATCTCTGGTTGTTTCAGTGCTGATGTGTCTACCTGTGGATCTTGATTTCTTCTATGTTCTGTCTTTTTTATGTTTTACATGAACTTTGCATAACACTGGATTATGGTCAGAGTTATTATCAGCTTCTGGATATGTTTTAGTGTTCTTTATGCAATTTCTAAATCTGTTGTCGATCATAATGAAATCTATCTGATTTCTCCTGCTTTCTTTGTTGTATATAATTTTCTTCTTCAAAGAATGTATTGCATATGGTCATGTTATTCTCCTTGCAGAACTGCATAAATCTGCATAATTCTTCACTGTCATTTTTTGTCCCTATTCCAAATTGTCCTACGATGTTTTTGTGTCTTCCTTTCCCTATATTTGCATTCATGTCTTCCATGACTATTATAATGTCTGTTGATCTTACTGCAATGAGTAGGTTTTGTAGGTATTCGTAGTAATTTTAAATTTCTTCTTCAATATGGTCTGTAGTTGGTGCATATGTTTGTATAATGGCTAGATCAAAAGGTTTTGCTTTGTTCTTTAGAATCATCACTCAATCATTGTATGTACAGTACCCGCTGATGTATTTTTCTATTTCTTTCTTAACTGATTCTTCCCGGAATATTTTTAGCGTTTAAACGTAATTAAATTTTGTTCAAATTTTTTTGTGTGCACATGCATCACGGAAACAAGTAATAGTACTTCTAAATATATTTACATTATAATGTAATATATATATTTCGAAACAGAAATGGACAGAGAATGTGATTATCACAAGATCATTTTGGAAAAAAAATGTGATTAATATATAAAAATTATTTTAGACAGAAAAGAAAATATGTAAATGACACATAAATATTATTTTATATATGATATTTGACCTTACCGCATTTTTGAATTAATAAATTCCACTCAAACTGTATAATTTCTGTAGATAATCCAATTACGAACACAATAATGTATAATATATATGCATAGTGCGTCAAAAATTTATTATTTAGAAAGAATTTCGACATCTATCAAAAACAGTAGACTTAACTTTACACGAAACTCAAATGAAAATATGGCTAATTTTTCTTACAAAATGGCGTAAATTTGCAAACACGATGCTAGAAGCATTTGCCAGGTTGGATTTCATAATAAGTAAATAAAATGACCAAAGTGACCAAAGAAAATAAAATAGTTATTATTTTACGAAAATAAGTAAATTGGAAAAAATATATAAAACATATAAGGAAAAATGATGTCACATACCCCCATTATCAAAACTTATTAATAACTTAACAAAATTGATATCAATACACATAAAAATCATGCAAGAAGTAATGTGAAAATATTACACTTTCGATTGGAAGCATTCTTATGTTGATATAAATACCAAAAAAAACAACATGAATGTCATTGGAGTATGACTTATAGGAGTCTTTTCGGCCAGAAGACATAAGGTTTACTGACTTGTATAAGTCTCCCTGGCTGGAATGAGTTAATCAGTATTCCTATCCCCTTTCATCGTAATCTTCTCCTGAATGTATAAAACTAAATTCTTCCTTTCGTGTGTAACCTGCATTTTTCCATCTTGTCTCTGCTAGTCTTAGATTATCTATATTTAAAGCCTTTGCCTCTAAGTTTTCTAGCTTCCCTACCTGGTGTAGTGTAACAATTAGTGTTACCTTGGTCTGTTAAATGTCTGCTTTCTGGTCCATTTGTGTTATTGCCGATATTTTCACTGGTTTAATTCTGGTGTCTGACATGCCTAAAACTTTGATGTTTTATTTCTTTATTTCCTCTATAAAATCTTCTGTTTTGTTCCTTAAGCTGCATATATTTATTGTACCAGATTTGGTGGCTTGTTTACTTTTGGTATTGATTGTCATCTTCAGAGAACTCTCCATATTTCCTACAAGCATTTTAGTTCTACACACTGTCAATTTGCTAGGTCTCCGAATGGTTAAACGGTGTTCTGATCTATCACATTCAGAAGATAAATTACATATTCAATTTAGACAGCATTGAAACACTGAAATTTACTTCCTTTTAGGCAAGCAAGAATTAAAAAAACTGTCATTCCCGCGCCATAACTAAAAGTAACATAGTCAGTAGGAAGTAACATAGTTCTGTGAGTCAGCTTCCTTATTATCAATGTTATTAACCTGTATGTTCTTCTGCAACCAGCTCTCAAAATACTGCAACAGTACATGGAATTGTATGGTCGCACAGTTCAGATTTGATAAATATCCATCTCATGTCAAGTATTTGAACATTCAGAGCTACAGGCCAATCTGCATTCAGGTAAAATTCATTGCTCCGTAATCACATTTATGTTGATACAATAATAATAATAAGACCCATAACCCATCAGTGATATAGGGGTGTCATACAAGCACAAAAAGCTCTCCAAACATCTCTCATCCATTCGAAGGAGTGTAGAAAAATCATGGCCAGCCCATTCCTTGATGTTACCAATCCAGGATTTTCTCTGTCCTCTCTCCTTTTTCAACCCTCAACTATTCCTTCCAAAATAATTTTCTAGAGAGAGTTGTGTCTCGTTACATGTCCAAACCAAACAAGTTTACACTGTTTCATCACTGCCAAAAGTGGCAGGTTTGTTTATTTGCTGCTGGACAAATATATTTGTCTTGTGTTCTATATAACTAATTTTTAACTGATGTCTGTAGCACTTGTTTTCAAAAACCTGAATCCTTCTTTCTGTATGTGCATTGAGTGCCCATCTTTCACACCTATATAAAAATATACTGAGCATTAAATGATCTGAATAGATTGATTTTTACTTTAATACTGATCTTACTTCTCCAAATCATATTCAACCTTGCTTCACATAAATGGTACCCAAGATATTTGAAGATGGTAACTTCTTCAAGTTTGTGACCATTTAACCGGATATTCGTGGGATCTTGTTTGGTTTCACTAGTCACCAATATCTTGCTTTTATCAATGCTAATTTCCATACCATATTTGCCACTAACATCTTCCAACTTTGAAGTGAGTTCCTGGAATTCAGATTCGAAATCAGCTGAGAGATTGATATCATCGGCATAATACAAGTTGTTTAGTGGTCTATCTCCAATAGTTATTGATGTCTGGTGATCCTATTTTGCCTCCTGCAATATACATTAATGATGGTGCCATAACAAAAATAGCACATGGCGAATGTGCGCAATGGACATACCACTTTTTAAAATTACACACTAAATGGATAGAAACACTGTACATATACTATTTTACAGTTTGGTTGATGTGTTTTCATATATCGCAAATAAGATATTTTAAAAATATGTTGCAAGTCATGTGTTGCCGGGACTCGGAAGGGAAGCAAAGAATAACAACACTGTTTGCCTTCCATGCATGTCATAAGATGCAACTGAGGAAGTTACAAGGAATAATGGAACCATTTCACATGAGTTTGGGGCCCTGAAGGGGAGCATAGAAAAGCGGCACTGTTACCTTCCTGGCATGTCGTACAAAGTGACTAAGGAGGTTATGGCATGGAGTTGGCTATTACATATAGAGTAAAAGTGGTACAAAAATCATTGAGTCAGATGTCTCAGGTCAAAGGGCGTAGATATCACAGCAAAGTTGTAAACTATGATACAGCACATTCTTATTTCCTGGTGATATATACCCTGCTGGTCTGCAGGCCTTTGAGTGATGACGCCGAAGATAGAGCATTTGAAAATATTTTCCGATATTATATCTATTTGTCTGCCTGCCTCCTCTGATGGAGTAAATTATTGGTAAATTATTATGGTATTGATAAACCATTGGTAAATTACTGGGGAGACACATACATTGACAGACAACGAAGAAACCGACATGCGAATCCATGATTTTCCTTGCAACTGTGGAACACCTTCTTCGAACCAACAATTCAGTAGGAGTCTGACATCATTCTTTTCAACAGACTATCGATGGAGAGCACCTATCGGTCTGTAATTTTGTCAAGAACAGGATCACTACAAATTTAAAATTGAGATATTTCAGGCAGACTTCAGACATCCAGAGGCATTCAAGGCAAAATACATTCACCGTAATCGACATCTGCAGGTTTTGATCTCAACATGTGGTGCAGTGCCATTATTGAATTACCGGTACTTGAGAGAAGTGACTCAACATTAACATTTGACTTTATTTAGCTAACATTATTTAGATCTAACTTTTTGACAAGTTATTTTGAGATTTAGATAGGCAGATGTTTAAATATTATAGATTTTATTGTATCTTCTTGTGGCATGTATAAGCCAAGAATCTTTGGAAAAAAATCAGATTGCTTTAGGCTCATCGTCTTATAAACAAGTACAGTCTAATTTTTATTTAAAATACGTCAAAAGAAGGTAACAGAGGGGAAAAAACGTACCGGTTAGAAAACCCCCCAAAAAGCAAAAACCTCTGACTTGCATGTTTTTGTCAATAAATTCAAGCCAGGATAAATTGCCTAGGGCTATAATATACCAGTATCTAATGTTATTTATTGCCAGAAATACGGTTAATGGTCTGTGAAAAAACAAATGAAATAGCCTAAGCTGATCTACCAGTAACACACGTTTATCATCTAGGCCTAGTCTAGATTTGCGTCCTGGAAACAAGAACTACCAGTAGTCTAAACAAAGTAATTCTATGTCACACACTTTCATGTTGTTGGTAAAGCAAATGTTACAACAGTTACTGACCGTCTACTGTGCTATAAGACCTGTGTACAGAAAATGTAAACAACACTTCAAAGGCAGATTTTGAATATTTCCGTGCATGTTTTTGGTCGGCCTTGCCTATTTTTAACATGCGACTCCAAGTATATAAATAGTGACCAAGACAGTCATCAGAACATAAAGAATGAAGTCCTAATTAATTCTGTACAGAGGTCTTCTACATATCACGGTCTTGCGCAACACGTCACTTTTTTGACATCCAAAAACTTTGCCGCTTAGGCAGTGTGGAGGGAGGGGGATGGGGGAGAGAAATCAATAATGAAACTCATCTGAGCTGTGCCTCAGAAAACTGGTTCCAAACATGACATACCACCAAGTTTAAACCTCACTCACATTTATATTATGTATAAGGTAAACATACAGGTCACAAATTTCAAACTTCTGTATCTTTTAAAAACAAACATGATCTGGCCACGCCCGTTTTTATGTGAGAACTTGTGGCAAAATAGTTACATACCCAGTAGTAATTACTACACTAGCACAGTTCTGTGTCATAAAACAATTTGTACAGAAAAGTATGATCTGTTGTTCCAAAGTCTCGCCACATCATAAACTATCTCATCATGAATAAGTATAGGGCTTTCATACAACTGTCATAGATGTGGATAGGGAAGTCAGCCGTGGTTTTGAGATGTATTGTTGCCGGAATACAGTAGCCTATTCATTCCTTGATTCTTTCATTCAAGTTATGTGAGTACGGCAAATGAAAGGAATGCCATTTTCTTACAGTTGAGAAAGTTTGTGTTAATTTCCATTTAGCATGTCCGTTCTTTCTTATGATGAAAAGTTCATTATTGCCAGCATTGTTAAGTTGGGGATGTCTGTCTATAGTCGGATCTTAGACTTTCACCACTTTCGGGAAGATATAATCAGGTTCTCGACCTATAATCGGATGGGCTTATACACAATTGTTTACGGTAGCTAGTTAAACAATAAGTTACATTTGACCCATTACAACAGTGTTTTCTTGCTCAAATTTAGATAATTATAGTTAATTAACCCTTTCTGCCTTATGAAATTCCCAATTGTAAATCCTTATCCCTAAGGCAAGGGACACAACTCCTCCAAATTATGGATATGATGATGATAAAATTGCATTTTCTTTCAAACTATTCATATCACACTCAGACTTGGCAGATCAACAGAAAAATGAAGTCTTGCATAAACCTATATCAAAGATAATTTAATACATATATGTTTTAAATAATAAACTGTCAAACTCAACATAATGTGGGGAAAATTATTTTTTTACCTTTGGAGTGCTGAGTAGAGGAGTCATATTGATTCGAAAATATTTAGATATATTCTCAAATCTCATTTTTCCCAAACGGTGATATGCCCAAAACGTTGAACCTGTCATCTGTACTCCAGTACATGCCATATTCAAACAGAATACACAGGTACATCATAATATAAATTTAAAAAATTACATTTTATTTCAATGGCAGTTGCAGATATTCAGCATGTGTCTTCTTTCCTTGTTTGTTCTTTGCGTTATGTTACATTTAAATTTGTCCGATCGGCTGCAAATTGATAAACTCATTGTTGACAATGATGCTGAAGTATTCATAACGAGTGGCAATCTCATCAAGATTATGTATAGTTTAATGTATAATGTATAATATTAATTATGTATAATGTTTTGTACAAAATTCTTATCTTCTACTCGAAAAATTACATCACTATGGCAAAATTTGCGATGTGACAATTAATAACACGCATGTCCATCTCTTTGTCAGAAATATTAGGTCTATGAACGTCACTGTCACTTTCCACGTTATTTTTGATACGCAAATTACCTACATCGTGCATATTTCCATCATAACTGCGGCCGGTCACATCAGTATACATGCGAATAATATCTTCCATTTTCAAAACTAGGTCTAAAACTTCACTAATTAAAAAAAAATTCGTAACAAATCTGTCTTTAAGTCCGATCGTTTCGATTGAAACTGAAAAGAGGAAGCTAAGCCACGCATCTGCGCAATGGTAACAGATTTTAATAAACCCGGCACCAAAAAAATGTAATATCCATCGCAACGAAACAAATAAAAAAAAGCGACACGCTGGGTCTGTAGGAGTCAGCCAGCTGAAGCGACACGCTGCGACTTTAATTGCAATCTGGTTAAACAGTTTTTTTTTACCCAACTTTTTAATATTTTTGCATGCTTTTGTCCTTCACACTTTTGTTTTCGCACATTTGTCTTGCACGCTTAGGTCAGGTCACCATTCAAGATATATGTTAGAAAGTATGTAACCCTGACACACTCATATATCTGTCATTGCTCACTATCTTTTTTTCACCAAGAATTGTTGTTACTGTATCTAGAAATGCATTATTCATGTTGTCTGTTAATATGTTGACATCTTTCTCAAGAAGATTAAAAACGTCCTCCCACAATTGCCTTAAATTTATCTGTGATTTCTGGTTTTTTTTAGCTTTTATAAATCAAATCTCAAACAAGAACCTTTGTTACAATGGTAATTATTTTTGACTCTAATCCTAAGATTTATTAGTAACATGTCAATGTCCCTGCCAATATAAGCTTCTGGTCTTGGCCTGATTGATACTAGATTTGAGTATACTGGTCACAAGTATGAAATCTGGCCAGAAGTCTGAAAGTTTATTTCTAAAAATGATTTATATTGAAGCATAACTATTGTAAAATATTTTATTAGATAGAAGTGTCTAATCTGAAAGGAAAATTTATATAATCATGTGTTTCTTTAGTTAGGAAAAAGATGTGAATGTCTATATATCTGCATTCAAGATATACCTCAGGTGCTGAGAACACTTTCACAGAAAAAGCCATAGAGTGCCTTATATAGGAATATAAATATAGGAATGAAAGATAGTCATACACTATTTCTGAGAGTCCCAGCAGTGTTAATTTACAAAGTCTCTACGATAAGATAACTTTATTTATCTAATGTACAAGAATTCATTGAATAACAGTCACTGAACATTATCAAAACAGAGATACATTGGAGGTGAAAAGAATGTTCTTGAGAACTACATTCATAATGTAATCTAAAAAAATTTAAATTGTAGTTATTGTACCAATTTATTATTTGTGTGCAGGAAATGCTGAACAAGCATGGAGCAGTGATTTGGGTAGATGATGGTCATTATTTTGTGAATGGCAACTTGAGTTTAACACTGACAAGAGCAATGAACTTTGGCATTCAAGGTTGGACCATAAAGGATCCAACTTCATCCTTCACCCACCTTACAATGTTCAAATTTTTCAACATGGATCAGGGTTCATATTTCTTTCAGGTAACAATTTTATTGTTGTGTTTAAGTGAATTTATATTGGACAGTCTCAGTACACCTGTGGTCCAGGTCCAAAGTTAATGATTGTGAGTCCTTTGCCCATCTATTTACTTTGGTAAGGAGTTCTTTGTCCTCAAGTTTCTTAAAATTACTTCAACTGAATGTACTGTTACACCTGATGTCAAGAGCTGCCAATATAATACTCCTTATCACCTTTCTCACCTGAACTTCTGGTTTAATGTGCAAATAGTATTACTGTCTTCTTTCCAGGCATGTAGTAATAAATATATATTCATTCATTTTTCTTCTTGTAATCATACACATATATATACATACAAATATATTTATGGCTTTATGGAAGGATTGAGAACAGGTATCCAATGTGTTAAACAAACTAAAAGAATTACTAAATATGTTTTGGGTACAGTAAAAGTAGATGTCACGTCATGTTTAATTATTTCCCTTATCTATGTAAATTTTATGTTTATCATTTAACTCTTCTCTTACCTGTCTTAAAGTTTTTCTGCTATGCCAAAGCACATTTTTAGTCATTTATGGTAGTATTTGGTGCTAACTATTCTATCCACATGAACAATTCTGACATTGAAATATTCAGAAATAGATAGGTAATAAGAATCGGTTTAGTTTGTTTGCTTACATACAATATTGTGTTAGTTATGAAAAATGTAATTCTGAAAAAACAAAAAAGTATGGGGGAAAAACAATAGAAATGTGTACATATCTAAGCTTGTACCCAGAAAACTAAATCATAATCCATTTATTTTGAATTCTTCTTCTTCAGCGTTCATTCTAAAACTCCCGCTTGATCTCTCTTGTAGCAGGACAATGGCCCTACTAAATTTCCAGCGGGATGTAGTCCAGAGAATGGAAATGCATTCTGTCACCGTTTTATTTGTGCCAATGGCCTGACACATCTGTCTTTGGTGGGATTTTGAAATAAAACATCTGCATATATCCTGAACCATTTTGTACTGCATACAAGTATTTATATATACAGATTTACTTATACATGTCACATTGTCTTGACATCAGCAAATGCATACAAAATATGCATTTTCCATAAAATGTTCTATTCTTTAGGCCTACATTTTAGTGTCCAGGACTTATTTACATAACTGTAGATATATATAATACAAGTTACTATGCCTTACATAAAGATCTGAATATTCACATCCAAATGTAATACTCCAAAAATCATATTTTTGAATGTAGATAATGGTGATAGTCAATATATATTGCATTGGAAATGCCCCCTCAGCTTCATCAACACTCAACTCTGAATCAGAATTCCTATCAAAGTGAGATCATAATAGTTATTATGCCTACAATCGCCATCTTATCTAATATCAGAATCATTACCCAATGTATTTTGATGCATTTCAAAAGCCTAACTAGCTGTAAAACATTGAGTAGATTTCATTACTTCAAATACAAGTAGCAATAAGTTACGCAAAATGAAAATGTAAACACTTGTTTATATGCAATTAGTACTCAAATACAACCTTTATTATTTCTAACAAAGCATGCCTTTCTAGATCGATTATCTCTGGAATGAAAGTAGCACAAATAGAAATGGTTCATTTGATTTTATGGACATCGTGATGTTTATAATTCAAGAAAGTCAATTCGTATCAAAATGTAGATTTAAGCGGCTTTTGGCATATCGGGCCTCCAAAATATAGATTTTAGCGGCTCAGTGGACGAGAAGAGTTAATAGTTCAAATATTTAGCGTTAGGGTTAGTTATGTAAAACACAACTATCCTAACCCAAGTTCTAAAATAAATTAATATTTAAATTATTAAATAATGAACATGAAAATATAGACAAGGGAAATAACACGACTGTGATTGCGTCTACTTGTACTGTACCTTATTTTGTTAGTGTTTTGAACTATTTCTTTTTTCTCTTCTGCAGCACGCAGTTGAATCATCTCATCTTGTTATCTACAACACTGAAAAGATTGTCAGAGACCTGATGTTGCCATGGGTAAAATGTGCTCTCCTAGAAGAATGTATTAGCCCACCAGGGGCTCAGAACTCTGGATGTAACTTCTTCAGGCGCCCCCTTTACAAGTACACAGGCTGCCATCATTACGATATGTCTGCACTCAACATCATTTTAGGCAAGGCCTTTAAATTTGATGAGGAGCCTTACACCAGCAGAGAAAAGCTGTTTGGGAGTTTGTTAGATGATCAAATGAGGGTAGAAAATAGAACTAGGCCACAGTATGATATGCGTTTAGGAGCTGACCGTCTTGTGAAAATATAGTTGATTATATTTTGAATGACATCAGTTTGAAATGCCTCTATCCAGTTTTCTCATGGTATCATGAATGTCTTCTTATCCACATGCTCAATCTAATCCTAGCACAGATTATGAATCAGTGTTCAGAAGATGGCTAGTGCATTGCATTTTATTTTATTTTTTATCTCTAGTTAAGAATGGATGTTCTCCCAATCAACTTTCTGATGGCACCAAGTGTAAACAACTAGGCAAATGTGCAGTAATAGACAATGTTAATATTTCAGCGACACGTTATTGTCAAACACATAATATATGAATGAAAATATTCTAAAGCACACAGTTCCCAATATTTTTTTTAGTTGCTATCACATTTTATAGAAGCAAAGTGGTTCAGGATTCAGATACATTTATAAAAAGTTTTTAATGGGATAAAAGGAAATACGTTGAAAATGAGCTTTTCAGTATAATTTCATGTACTACTAGTTCTGACTACCGCAGATCTTTCCTATTCTAAATATAGAATGATTGCACATATTCATCATCATGTGACATATTCTTTCCAGAATGTGGTCTTCCTTATTGATTCTCTGGCACTCCACGATTCTGGGCGAGTTGACCTGTCGCAGCTAGAGACATGTTTAAACAATCTTATATGTCACTGCACCAACATTGTCTTGTGTGCCCTCTTCCCCAGTTGTCGTTAACTCTGCCTTCAGCTATTCACCTTTCCATGCTGTTGCACGTACACATGCTCTAATTATAGTATAATTTTATGTGTCAACAATATGACATAGTTTTATTTTGCACTTCTAAAAATGATGTCACTATGAAAGAAATATGTCTGCACCAACCAATTTTATTCACTGTCTCCTTCAGCACCATTCTTCGAGACATTACCAAATATTAACCAGCTACATGTCTAATCCTAACCCTAGCAGTTCATTCTACAACTAATACAGTCTAATCCTTTTAGTTTTATCCTAACCCTAATTCCGTATTCTACTAGAAGCGTAGCATTGGCCACCTGCATAAGTCAAACCATAACAGTTCATTCTATAACTAATATAGCATAATCCTAACTCTAACCCTTTTAGTTTTATCTGTAACCCTAAAACCTTATTCTACTAGTAGCATAGCCAAACCTGGAACTGGTTTGGAATTAGTGCCCACATATTTGATTATTGTCCGTGGCTATGTTTATCAGTTTATGTTTATCATTTATTAATATAAATATATTTAGGGTTAGGATCAGGACTAGTTATGTAAACATAACTAACCCTTAACCTTAAAAAATGAACATTTAAATTAATTATTAATATAATATTAGATTAATTAACCATAAAATATGTAGGTAGGCACTAATTGAGAACCCCAAACCCTAACCATAAATCTGAAAACACACCCCAGAAAAATAACCCATCCCTTAAATAGTCCATAATAGCTAAACAAAGAAAGATAAACAGTTTTACAGTACTACATCTTTAGTAATAAATAGTAAAGTAAAAAAAATATTACATTTAGAGATTGTGGTGGCAGAACAACCTAAATACCTGATTGAATTTACATTCATAGTTTAACACCAACAATCGTGCACAACTACTTAGAAACTAATGAAATCAGCGCACCATATAACACTCATGGACAGAGCACTAGAGAAAACCCAAATAAAACCAAAGTTTAATATATGACCTATATTATAGGACTTTTTCAAAAATGACATTGCGTTGTTTACTTAGTAAGTACATAGGAGCTAGTAGGACCTAATTTCCTCTTTTATTTGCTTAAAATATGTCTATATTTGTAATTTTGTCTCAACAGTAAACTTAAAATATGTCTTTATCTGTAATTGTGTCTCCTCAATAAACTTAAAATATATCTTTATCTGTAATTGTGTCTCCTCAATAAACATCGCTGTCTTTCACAGCTCATACAGGGGTCCATAGAGTTCTGATTCTATGGGTTATTTTTTTTTTCTCAGTATCTTATACTCAGAACATTCTTGAAGTATTTCTTCTTCAGCCTGGTGCATGTATACATGGCTGTGTTGCCAATCATAAATTTGTTTTCATGTGACTGTGGAGATGGTTGTATCCTGTTTTTAGATGTAGAATTGGAACTTGTTCTGGTCTGTTCATAATTTGATAATCATCTTGTGTTGATGTTTGTTACTTTCTGATTGATTGATTCATTTTTTTCTGATGGTAAGTGATTGGTACATCTGGTTGGTCATTAGTAGTACCCTCTTTAACCAGTTGATCCTCTCTCATTTCCTGGTATCCCACATTAAGATGGTATCCACTGTCATTATTGAAATTGTACCTCATAAACAAATTTGCAGTTGAGATTTCACTAATGCCAATCTCATGTCATTCTCATCATTTAATCTGTTTCTTATTTTTGTTTATATACATATCATATTTTTATGGGTTATCTTTAAAAATTATATTATTCTTATTTTAGACACAGATTAAAAATGAATATTGCTTTAAAATCAAAATGTGTTTAATTTACTATTTCAGCCAGAAATTTCACAGGAAACTCTTCATGATTCTATTTGTATTTAACCCATGCACTAAAAAACAATTAGCAGTAACACATAATATGAAAGAATATTGTTTATATTCATGAACTGTTGATCATAGCTTACACTCCATCTGTTTATACACATATGTACATCTTACCTAGCCTGTAATATCTAAACTTAATAGTATATTGCTGCAGACCATCATATGTTCAGCTATAAATATTAACATGAATAATCTTGTCGGATCAATTTGGTTTGCATATTGTGATTGCTATGTGTTCTTTCATAGTTTATCATAGTAACATATAATTGATAATAGTGGATGTTAAAATTAATGAAAGAGAAATGTAATTTCTTAGAATCATCTTCATTGAGCACATATGCAGGGACATCTGGGTCAGGCTTATTCTGATCTTAGCTGACCATCAATCCACAATATACTTTGTTTCCATTGCCATGGGTATTTTATAAAAATTGTTTTGGCAAATTTATTTAAAAAACAAATCTAAACATTTGCTACTTGAAAATATCAACATATAATAATGAACGTTTGCATTTGTCAGAATGCATTTTTCAGCTCAAGATTATAAGTCAGAATGTATTTATTATAATTCTTCAAATTGGTTGTCATTATTCATTACTTTTAATGTATCAAACTCACCTGTGAAAAATTCTGAATTATTAATGGTCTCACTTGCAAACCACATGAATACACTATCTTCCAAGGATTCAGTAATATTTAATGACTTAATTAATTGAATAAGTACTTTTTGTTTAGTAATACTATTGTTAATGTTGCTATGTTTCAGAAGTATAGTGAATTGAATGTTCATTGAAGTTAATCTATACCAGAAATTCTAGTCAAATTTCATTAGCAAATTGTTAAAGGAATTGTAGAAGACATAGTGCAGTGGAAATATATAATCAGACAACTTCAACACCAATTTTTGAACTATCTAAACATTATCATGACTCACAGTTTGCTAGCCTATTTTGTCACCCATCTGACCCACAGTCATTGTTGCTTAATTTTATGTGGCTGCCTGGGTTGCTATCAGCCTGACCACAGAACTCACTTGAAACTAATATCTCAGGTAATCCATCCCAGCTTTGTAGGCAATGTTGGGTAATCTGTTAACATGTTATGTTGTGAGAGAAACTTGTTTCTAGTCTTTGTGTTAATGTTAATTGAAACACAGAGATGTAATATTTAGACAGTGTGGAGTTATCTGTTAACATGTTATATTGTGAGAGGCATTTGTTTCTAGTCTATGTGTTAATGTTAATTGAAATGGGAATATAATTTAGACAAGTGGTTCCCAAACTTGGGATTGGGGGATGCCATGGGATTTTAGAATTTAGTGCATTAAAGGGATGATTGCTTTTCAGTTAAAAAAAATAATCATTTCGAAAACACACGTCTGCAGTTTAGAGAATGGACTCTAATAATAAAGTACCAAGAAAAAGTTGTGAGAAGTTGCACATATTGTTTTACCTCTGTCCAAACCACTATCTGTGCATGCAGGACAATTTTAGAAGAAATATAGTTGTTAGGACAGAGCACTTGGTAACAAACATTTGATTATGTTGATTGTAAGAAAAGTGAGCATGTCATATTATATACCTTCCGCTACTGTAAATATTTTTTTTTTAGTTTTCTTATAATACTAGTCACTGCGCTAGTTGTTATGCCACATGTAACAGTAATGATGACTATAGACTCCAATACATTTTCTCATAGTTATGAGAAAATTATTATTTATCTTCAAATTTGCTTGCATGATAATTTATATAATTCAGTGATTTATTTTCAAAGTTTTATTTATTGAATATGAGTCAAGGTTGCCATTTCTCATTTTCCCTATTTGAGAGAAAAGTGTTTAGAAATTTATTACCCTGGTTGTCTTCATGCCATCAAATAGTTGCATAGATTTTCTGGCTGTTTAGGAGCAGTCTCTCAGTAAACTTGAACGTGACCTGTTTTTGAGGTGAATAGTAGCCTTAAAATGATAGTGCTTTATATATTTAATAAGTTAACTGTCACTTAGACGTTAGATACCTATCAATTCAATGAATAGTCAAGTCATTGTTCACCAGGAGACTGCTCCAAAAGAACCGATTTTCTTTTGGCTCATAGGAATGTTTCTGCATGCTGTTATATACATATGCTATGAAATTTTATTGTTTGATTAATAAAGAGAATAGGAAGGGTCAAAAGTGTTTTCAATAACATCCATACAAATTACAAGCATATTACAAATTATAATTATTTAGTGATTCATATGCTCTACATTAATGTATGGCTCAGAAACATGGACAGTGAACACACAGCTCGAAGTCAAAACTAATACCTTTGAGATGTGGATATATAGAAGAATATGAAGAATTTCATGGGAAAAGAACAAAGAGCAACATTGTATATGAAAAAAAGGAACTATTAAAGGAAATAAGCTTAAACAAAATATATTCAACATAAAAATAAATGACACTTTTTTTGAAAACCTTACTTGGAGGTAAAGTTGAGGGACAGCAAAAAAAAGATACACAGAGAGAAACATGAGATGGATAAGATAGTCTATCCGCTTGCACCACCAAGGGAAGAGATAGTACATTAATAATTTATCAGCTTGCACCACCAAGGGAAGAGATAGTACATTGGAACTCTGCTGCAGCCAACTTTCAATGCTGAGTCAGCACTTGATTGATTGAATAAATGCATTTATGACCTCTTAGACTAGTTGAAACATAATTTCTGATGAACTTACAGTTTGGTGTTTGCATTGTTTTTCTGACCTGTTATGTGTTTTTCAAGTATTAATGAAAGGATAGTTTCATACTTTGAAATGTTATATGGAATTTATATGTGATCATAACCGGTTATTAATGCATTTCAGTATTAATGGGGCATGGGTGACATGGTCTCAGTAACAAAATTGTATTTAATTGATTTGGGAAACGTGGCTAGGTCTGTGCATGTAAAGTGTCATGTTTTTTTCCCCATATTTATGGGAATTCATGCTCATGCATGGTTACATCATGTCATGAGTATACATTTTTGTGAATGTAATTTTTTTTCGCATTTATGGGATTCATTCACAGCAGAACAATTTCTTGAGTATAAATGTTTGTGAATGTTTATTTAAATTCGAGGAAATTCAACATGGCGAAAAAATTGTTATGTTGTAAATGCATGTTTAAATGTGACAGCGTCCGTCACAGTTTATTTAGATATTTGTGACTTTGAATATGTATTTTATAGAAATTTGAGTTTGTATTTGTATGGCTCTTTTTCAATTGCAATGCGTTTATGTATTTCTTTTTAAATTATAAATAAATAAATGTGATATTTCATTGTGAATAATTGTCACTTCATGTAGATAAAAAGAAATTGTTCCATGTATTTTGAAATTTCAGTTTGATTACACATCTTTTCATGTGAATAAATATTTTGTATATGTGCTAGATGTGTTACAAATATTTATGAATAAAACATGCTGGCATTGTAAAGTATGCTTTGTATCTTTTCTCCTGATGAAGACTGTGTAGTCAAAACATCATCTGTCACTGTGTCTCATTGCTTGCATGTTTTATTTATAAATATTGATAAAAGTTTTATATATTTCCACTTGTCTCGTTATTTGCCTTGTGTTGCTCCAGCAATGCATTTTCAGGATCAGGTTGTTTCCTAACACTGATGTTTTATCCCTAGCGAAAATACCAAGGGTATTCCCTGGCTTAGTGGTTAAGCCGTTTAGTTTGTGTTCAAGAGGCTCCTTGGGGCTATAACATCAGTTTTTTTTAAGATCTTCAGGAATTATCGCTTAAAGCTACTGAGTTACATGTTATGAGTGGTACTCTCGGCAGGTGACATGCCGCTTCATTGCGAGGGATGGAGTACTAATGGGTAACCTGAGTACAATGAAGTCATTCCTCTTTGCCTTTTATACTTTTTTTGGTGTTTTATCTCTGGATATGTGCTTGATGTTGGCTCAGTGGTTAATGAAAACAAATCGAACTCGCTCGAGGTTGCTTTTCATTTGAAATCAGATCATCTACAATTGGTGATGTGATTAGATGTATTATTGGTAACTATAAATTCAACAATAATTTAATAATAATGTCTTATCCAGGATATGCCTCAATTACTATTATTATATGTTTTATGATTGCTTGATATCTCCCTGTATGGTGGTTGTGCCATTTTACTTTATGCTCAAGAGGTTGTGGGTTTGGTCCTGGATTGTGACATCTTATTTACAAGTGCACTTTTTCTGAGATCCCTGGAGATTCATTAATACTTTTACTGCCACACTTATTTCAGTCAAATCTTTTCCACTGCCTGCCATTTTTGAGGGACATAACGAATTTGGGTGATAATTTTAAGAAATAAAAAAATTAGCCAATAAAGATACTTTGTTGCTTCCAGAAGATGTTCAAAATGAATACGCTTTTTAGCTTTTGGCAACAAAATTTCATTACCTTTTTTTTTACAAATGATTTTATCTAGCATGACAGTGCCTCTCCTGGACCCTATCTTATATCAGTCTATGACTTCCGGTAAAATGGCACGAGATGACAGTTGTGTTATTTTTCAGTCGTCACGAATAAAAGTGTAGTTCAGTGTTTCAAGATTCTTCATCTGGAATAGGTGTACTCATTAATGCATGTGTTACCTAGAGATCACTGCGTAGCCAGGTGAAGTTTTCCTGACAACAGAAGGCAAGAGCAGCAAAGAAATACACAATAGATGTAGAAAAGCATATCTTCACCAATGTTCAGAAACAATCTTCAGAAACAAAAATGTAGATTTAAACACCAAAATAACACTAGTTAAAATGATTATTATGCCACCTCTGTGCTACCAATGCCAAACATGGACAATGACAACACAAGATAAACGTAAACTTGTGACAGCTGAAATGATATGCTTACACAAAATCCTTGGAATGTCGCTAAGAGAGAGGGTGAGGACAAAAAAACCAGCACCACCTCAATCTTGGAATATATTAAGAACAACAAATTAAATAGTTTGCACATATCAGCAGACTACCATCAGACAGCATACCACAGCAAGCTATGCTACACAGATACAGTGAAAGCAGACCTAGAGACTGACCACGAAAACGATATACCACCGAAATAAAAAAGGCGATGAATTTCACAATATACTCAGCACACAAGAGGGCCGTCTACAGAAAACTCTTCTAACCCTGATGCTGAAAGGCAACAAAGGGTTTAATGAATAGATAGATAGAATCTATGACCAACATTACTCAAATCATAGTCAAAATCTATCAGATTCTGAGTCTATTTTAACACTTTTGCTCACTATAAAGTCTGAATCAGTAATTTTGGTATCAGCTACATTGTTTATTTTGAAGTGTGCATTGAGAAAGCTCAATAAAATTATGAATTCTCTGATTATCGGCTATAAATCTGTCCAAACACAGGTACTGCCATAGTGGAATGATGTTTTTAATAGATGGGAAGAAAATTGTACCATTGTCGAGTCTGCAAAATTATTACACAGAAAAACATATTCACAGACAACAAAAGCCAGCAGTGGCAGTGAAAGTGTTAACGATCCAGAGTTACATGCTATGAGAGTACTCTTGGCAGGCTGGCATACCACTTCATTGAGAGGGGCAATGTACATTTGGGGAAATCCTAGTAAATAAAGTTAATCATATGTGACCTTCAAGTTCTGTTCAAGTTTGGTACAGTACAAGAACAAGTGCCTACATTCCAATTTTTTAAATATTATGTACAGTTCCATTTCAACTATGGTACAGTATGCACAGTTTTCTGTGACTTCACTGTATTAGTATAATCATGTCACTAGTAAAGCTTGTTGTCAAAATGATTAATTTAATCGGAGATTAAAAAGTGCCAGATTAATCGATCTGCGCACAATGAACTGAGAACCCATGCACTCCCTCCCGGGTCAAGCGTACCCCTCTTGTGCGTATCGTACAGATTGATGAACCCGGCAGAAGATTCGTGCATCTAGTGACTGTAAAATGAGTCTTTATTGATATTTAATTTTGTTAAATAATGTAGGATTAGTTCTATTTTAGTTTATGATTTGTTTTGTTAAAATGTAGGCACTTCTTCTTGTACTGAGCCTCATTTTTTTATGAAATATGATCATGTCTTAGTAAAGGTTCATACATGTCAACTATCAGAAATATATCACACCATATTTTTCAACACAAAGATACCTCTCAATTTTGTATTTTGACTCAAATTCTGTATAAAGATTATTTTTCCAAGATCAATCACTAAAGGACAGTAACAGAGGATTCAGTTAAAGCTGAATATATTTGGCACAAATATAGAAAATTAGTCAAGTTGACATGTATGAAATTATACACCTATTATTTGTTAAATAACATGCAATATATTTTGGTTTGAGAATATATAGAACCAGGAAATGATGTTATTTTAGAAAAAATGTATTCAATACAATATAGAGACATGTAACAGCTGAAACAAAATACCAGTAAAACTGAGTATAAATATAGGGTTTTTAAATCAAATATATATGTGGAGTCTGAGAACAGGCAGCTACTTCCACACAATTCCATCCTAAACCTGAAGAAATTACAGCAATCATGATCAAGTGACAACTGAAAGTGTAACTGAGAAACTGCAAGGACCTGCTGCTGACAAATTTATGTATGGACTGCTGAGCATTGGAAACTGATTGCAAGAGAAGTAATTCTGTTCATTGAGAGGGGCAGAGTACATAAGGGAAAATTCAAGCACAATGATGTTCCTCCACAAATTAAAACAGGAAGTGTTCATTAAAAGGTCAAGGTCAGGCTGCAGCTAAGCAAAGAAAGATAAACAGTTTTACTGTACTACATCTTTAGTAATAAATAGTAAAGTAAGAAGTATATTACATTTAAAGGTTGTGGTGGCAGAACAACGTGAACCACGACTTCCATTATATTTTATTGTCAAAAGCTCATATAATTGGACTATATCAGATTGGACTAATGTCCATAGTTGAAAAGAGCATACCTCACTATCATGGGTATTTTGTTTAAAAGTAACAAGATAAGGATAAAATAGTAGGAAAATAAGATATAAAAATAGCTTGGGAATTTCATGAGAATGGACCATTTCACACTCGTTCACACCATAGAAGGCAGGAAAAATTGAAGATCTCATATGTTGTGCAGCCTCTGCAGCAGCCATTTGGCCCTAATTGGTTCTGAGATACACTATAACTATTATTGGTATGTGCAGCATTGTGTCCTGAAATTGCTCTGATTATTCCAGCACAGCATTATTTAGTTCTCAAATTGTACACCCATTGTTTTGTTAAATGACATAGAATATCTTTTGGTTTGAGAACATATAGAACCAGGAAATGATGTTATTGTAGCAAAAGAATACAATTCAATATATAGACATGTAATATAGAAACAATATAGAGAAATGTATACATGCATTCGACATGTGCTGGGAAGGGGAGGACTGAACACTTATGGGTTTGCCCAAAGTGCGGTGACATCAGCTACTGATTAATATATAACTTGAATATTTTAACATGCTGATCTTAACAGATGCTTTGCTGTTGGATAAGACAAAATGAATTAAAAGATCATTAGTGATACCTTAAAATTCAAACATAATTTTAAGAAAGCCATGTCCAGTACAAACTTTGCTTCAAAAATTATCACTATAAGGAGAGGCACAGTTTTCATTTGAAACAACTTAGTAAAGAGATGTATTCCAAAGAATGTTTGCAAGAAAATGTTATAAATTGGTTCTGAAAATTCACTTAGAGCAAAATGTATATACAGCAGAATTCTGCTGTAATGCATACATTTATAACGAATTTCCCTGTTTAACAACACTTTTCAAAATGCCCAGTTATTTTTATTTTTTATTGGTGATAATGAATTTCAGTTCTTACATAAATATTTTGTCTGCTAATCCAAGTTGTTATAATGAGATTTGGTATATATGAAATATTATCCACAAGCTCAGTTTTTTTTTGGACATTATTTGACATGTCTCTTGTCTCATGGCATTACATCATGAGCACAAGACTGGACATCTGTGACATAATGTGAGGCAGAATCACATAACACAGCTGGTTTCTTTTTTTAAATTTGTATAGTTATGAATATGTTTTCAATATTTTATATTCACAGTGACCTTTGCTGTGTTATAATTACTGTGTGGTTGACATATAATTTGCCACAAATATTTTATGGGAGTTGTGTCTCCTTTTGTCATAAGGATGAAATTGGAACTAATTATTCTGCTATTATTTGGTCTGCTTACATTCTTATCACATTGTAACACTGTTCTGAGAACGAGGTATAGCAGGGTTTTTTTGTGATGATGTTTCCAGAGTGGCACCCTTGAGTCCTTGAAGGTTTATGGGTTAAGTAAGTGTATATATATATATATATATATATATATATATATATATATATATATATATATATATATATATATATATATATATATATATATATATCGTGGGAGAGATACATGTGGGTAACCTCATGAGATGGACAGGTTACAATCATGAAGAGTGTACTACCAAAACAAGAGACAGAATGTTGGAGGTCTGTTGCAGCCAACCTTCGCTGCGAGGATGGCCCTTAATGATGATGATGATATGCCTTTTATAGTTCCTTCTCCATATTTGTGTGAGATACAGGCTTATTCCAGTGTGGAGATTCTGGCATTCACTGAAATGAAAGAGCAGATAGGATTGTGTCAAATGCATCTACAGTTTGGGAATTTGAGAATTGATAAGGGAAGAACTTTGAAATAGCTTAGCAAATGCAGGTTTAATGTGTAGACTGCGATAGATGTATAACGGCTTCTATTGGAAGAATTTAGTATTATGTATGACACGAGTAGGACTGGACAACTGAAGTTAATGTGTTTAACCAGAGAGCCATAACAACCATCAGTATGCATACATTTGAGCTTGTGCTGGGGGGAACTGAACACTTATGGGTTTGTCTAAAGTGCAGTGACATTAGCTACTGATTAATGATGTTGTTCAGATATACCTATAACTGAAAGATTTTTACAGAATATTGTAATACCGTACACACTTCATTTCTTCAGATAAACCTATAACTGATTTATGTTCTTGGATTTTGTAGTATCTTTCACACTTCCCTTCTCTAGATATACATATAACTGGAGTATTTTCCTGGATATTATAATACTTTTCATACTTCCACTCTCCAGATGCATCTATAACTGGAGTATTTTCCTGGATATTTTAATACCTCCATATTTGAGGTATTTGCAGACCTCTTTTTTTCAAGATGCTACTGGGCAAAATATTGATAGATTAGTTCATGAGTAGCATTAGTGGAGATATTGTGAACAGTGGTGGGGATAGATGACAGGTTGGCTTTGTCAGCAGTGATACGGGAGATATGGACAAACTAGCTTTGTAACCAGTGATGCAGGAGATATGGACAGACTAGTTTTGTCAGCAGTGATATGGGAGATATGGACAGACTAGCTTTGTCAGCAGTGATGCGGGATATATGGACAGACTAGCTTTGTCAGCAGTGATATGGGAGATATTGACAGACTAGCTTTGTCAGCAGTGATATGGGAGATATGAACAGACTAGTTTTGTCAGCAGTGATGCGGGATATATGGACAGACTAGCTTTGTCAGCAGTGATATGGGAGATATGGACAGACTAGCTTTGTCAGCAGTGATGCGGGATATATGGACAGACTAGCTTTGTCAGCAGTGATATGGGAGATATGGACAGACTAGCTTTGTCAGCAGTGATATGGGAGATATGGACAGACTAGCTTTGTCAGCAGTGATGCGGGATATATGGACAGACTAGCTTTGTCAGCAGTGATATGGGAGATATGGACAGACTAGCTTTGTCAGCAGTGATATGGGAGATATGAACAGACTAGTTTTGTCAGCAGCAATGGTGGAGATATTGACAGACTAGCTTTGTCAGCAGTGATAGGGAAAATATTGACATACTGTCTTTGTGAGCAGCAATGGTGAAGATATTGACAAAATAGCCTTGAGAGCAGTGATGGTGGAGATATTGACAGACTAGCTTTGTGAGCAGTAATAGGGAATGCACTAGATTTAGTGTTTCCATGTTTTATATTTAATATTTGACTAATAGTCTAGTAGCACATGCTCTTTAGCTATACTTTTTGCAGGTAGCTTGTTGCTCTGTTGAGAGGGGCTGAGTACAGATGGGTAAACCTGAGTACAATGAAGCCGATCCTATGCACTTTTTTTCTACCAGCAAATCAAATAGATAACAGTATTATCTTTTTAATATTTCTAAGATTCATTTTGAATTCATTTTCTGATAATGTATCATTATTCTTGATCACTACTGTGTAAATCCTGTATTTGCAATTCAGTTTTCCTCGATTCTTGAGCTCACTGTATCTTTCACCTCATCTCTGGTGAAATCAATGCTATTAAGATCCTCCTCTAAATATAGAAAGTAAATATTTCTTTAAAATATGTCAATGGTCAAATAGTACTTTTACATTGACCAATACAAATGATTGGCATTTCAGTCAAAATATCTTTATCAAGATATAAACAAACAGAATGGAACCACAAGATCAAACAGAGACTAAATTCAAGCAAATTTTTCTACTATATTTATCAAGATATGAACAAACACAGAATGGAACCACAAGATCAAACAGAGACTAAATTCAAGCAAATATTTCTACTATATTTATCAAGATATGAACAAACACAGAATGGAACCACAAGATCAAACAGAGACTAAATCCAAACAAATATTTCTACTATATTTTTATGTTTGTTTGTTCCTATCGTGATAAACAATAATCTCAGTGAGACTGCTGTAAAACTGTACAATATTAGTAAAGGTAAAGGTAGGTCCCATGGCATCTGCCGTCGGGGATGAAGATAACTCTTCATGTACTAAGCCGCAGCAACTATTAGGTGGGGTGGCCAGTTCCCTTCCTTGCTGTTTTTTTACCTTCCCTAACTCATGCGTCAGGTACTCATTTACAGCTGAGTCGACTGGAGGAGTGGTCGTGTCAAGTGAGAAATCACAACCCGGATTTTTTTTTTTTTAAAGTCCGGACGTAGTTTCGAACCTGGCACGCTGTAACCAGATGATATCAAGCAAGCTCACTATCCACTAGGCTACCGCACTCCTCACAATATTAGTACTTATGTAAAACACAAGGTCGATCAGCTTAACAATGAACACACAATCAGGCTATTGAATTATGGGTATGAAAAAATACATATAACTGTATACAAGACAGTTTCAACCTTGGGATCTTTTTTTTTCAAGAAAATACAAGACAAACTGTAAAAATAATGACAAATTAACACTTTCTAAATCACTTCCTGCATCAGATAAATTAATGCTAGAATTATCAGAAAAACTTTCTTCCAAACGTTTATAAATTACTGATTCACTTAGTGTGTGTTTCACCATATGGGTATTTCAAGGTAAGATGGCTATACAAGGAAAGTCCAGCTGTGATGATACATAGATGTTAAAGTGATACTCACAAGGATGTATAATTACACAATCTCATTTGTTAGATGACCTTTAGACATCTTGCACTTGACCTTTAGACAGCTTTAACTACCCAATCAGAGTATTTGAACGCTTTGAGGTACTTTCAGGGATAAATTATATGAGTACATGGCCAATCACTCCATAAGGAGATGTCCGCAAAATGGAGGTCACTTTTCATCAAATCGTTAAGAATACCTCTGCAGCCAAAGGGTTAATGTCTTTCCCTAACGCTTCTGTGACAGTGTCCTTATTTTTACTTTTTGTTCACTGTTTGTCTTGTATTTTTTTAGAAAGACCTCAAGTTGAAACTATCTTGTATACTGTTATTTGTATTTTTCCATGTCCTATATAGTCTGTGCTTTCATTGTAAAGTTGATGAACCTTATATTTTATGTAAGTACTATCTTGATGGTAAATTAAAACACCTTCTACATGACATGGTGACAGCAAGAGCTTGCAGCCTTTATCACACAGCTAACAGGAAACATGCAGTATTTGACAGTTTTTTTACTATCTTGATAAGGACATTTTGGTCAAAAGGTCGATTTTGTGTATTGTTTACCTGCTATTTACCCTTTTTTTTAAAAATATATATTTACTTACCATATGGTCACAGTTTTACTGCAATCTCTCGACTACCCAATTCTTTAAATATAAGAAGAAATAAAAATGCAGGACTCTATATCTGGTAAGTATGGTGCATGTGAAATGGATTTTGATTTCAAGTTCAGAAGAGCCGGTTTTATTTTGTGAATTTGCTCAGCACCCACAATTAAAAAATGCTTGCAGTAACCCATTTGCTCAATGACGTATTTTACTCATTTGAAATGCCTAGCTGAGTGATGATGTCTTGTGTGATGTCATTTTGAATACATGTGTCAACCTTCTAATGTTGCATCTCATAAATCACAGAAAGTAGTCAAACACTGCAAAGTTCATTCTCAATATTCACTTTGTAATTTAAAAAATTATATTGCCAACCTACTCACAGTATTTTAATCATGTATTTTTTTAATAATGCATGATTATGAATGTCACTAGTGTTATTTTTTTTCAACTGTTAAAAATTAAATCACATCCACTTTATTTTAAATGTACTGACTTAGGACTCATACTAGATTGGCGCTTTTCAGTTTCTGTGAGCAGTCCAAACAAATTCTATATACTCATGGTTAGAGTAGAATTAAGTGTAGTCAAATATATAAATATGCTGACTCAAGTTGCGAAGTGAATAAGTACAGCTGAATGGACTTGGTTCAAATCCCATCTACTGCCTTCAGAAGGCATTCAAGATACTCACTGGAGAATGCAGGCAACATAGCCTTGCAAGCATGGATGCTGAAGTCAAGACACCCATTTGTGAACATCTCACATCTCAATCATACAGATGTTATCATTTACATAGATGGGTCGATCATCAGCGATGTGCGTTAGCCTTTACTCCCAGATCACGTAAACCAATAGTACACAAAGCCAGTGGAACCTTCACCGCAACAACAAGCAGTCTTGTGATAAAAGTGTTTGCTGTAAAGCAGGCACTAAACTGGATGGAATTGCAATCCTATTCCCATGTGTACATACTGACTCAATGAATACGATTCAGTCAAAACAAATGATGTACGTAGATGATGAGTCTCACTGCAGAAAATCACTCTTTATTCCAGGACACAGGGGTGTAAAAGGAAACAAATGCACCAACAAATTAGCTAGCATAACCACCATATCAGATGGTAGCCTATGACTGCACAGTCATGCTCAATACTCAGAGACTACCTGGCTGTGCTCTTAGTTCATTGACTATCAACAATTGAGACTACCTTAATGTGCTCTTAGTGCATTGACTATCAACAGTTCAGACTACCTTGCTGTGCTCTTAGTGCATTGACTATCAACAGTTGAGACTACCTTGCTGTGCTCTTAGTGCATTGACTATCAACAGTAGAGACTACCTTGCTGTGTTCTTAGTGCATTGACTATCAACAGTTGAGACTACCTTGCTGTGCTCTTAGTACATTGACTATCAACAGTAGAGACTACCTTGCTGTGCTCTTAGTGCATTGACTATCAACAGTAGAGACTACCTTGCTGTGCTCTTAGTACATTGACTATCAACAGTAGAGACTACCTTGCTGTGCTCTTAGTACATTGACTATCAACAGTTGAGACTACCTTGCTGTGCTCTTAGTACATTGACTATCAACAGTAGAGACTACCTTGCTGTGCTCTTAGTGCATTGACTATCAACAGTTGAGACTACCTTGCTGTGTTCTTGCCATTCAGAGCAAAGATATAGACAATCTTAATCGCTTACTAAAGTTAGGTGCTGCTTTTATTTAAGTCAGAATATGTCCAAATATGTTACTAATGTCAACAAACTGGTATATTTTAAATTTTATTGTATTCTAAATATCTTGTTATTTAAAAAAAAATTTCTTTAGACTTTGAGGTAGTTTGTGATTTCATGTCAAAATTGTATCTAAGAAATTCATATTCCTTTGTTAATGTATGCTGTAATTTTTATTTGTTTGCATTCTCAAACTCCTGTTGGATCTCTCTTGTAGCAAGATGGTGCTACTTGACTTCCAGCAGGATATTGTCTAGAGAACGGAGATGTGTTGTGTTACCACTTTATTTGAGCCAGTAACCCGACACATTCAATCTTCCACTGTTAATATTTATTATTTCTTTAGGATACCACAAGCCATAGTGACCAGAGTCTGCTTTGATTCTTTGGTTCAGAAAACAACTGATATATTTGATGCTTGTGATATATTTGATGTTTGTTTAATGTAATTTTTAAAACAAGTATATTTGTTTATTGCTATTTTAGTTTATTGTTATTTTATGGAGTTGAAGTTGAAACCATATTTTATTTCTCATTTTAAAATATAAAATTAGAAATCGCATGACATTTTGGTAACCAGTCAGTAAATTTTTTGTCGATCTGAGCAGGTTGTATTATTTAAACAAATTTAGCATTCATCATTTTAACATGGAATTTTTTATTTCGTTATGGTCATCTTTATTTGATAACCTTTTGGTTTTATTGAAACTCTGCAGTCATATAAACTGCAACTGCACGGTCCATAGTGGGCAAACATACATATCTCCAAATAATGGCTTTCATCTGATACAAAATGGTAAAATATCTTTCTACAAACACACATAGTCACTCCTTGAGAAGAAGGTTTCTTGTCAAAGCAATGTATGTCACTGAATGCTTTGGTCCTTCTGAATGAGAGTCCTTTGGATGTGATTGCTTTGGACCCCTATCGCAAGTTAAGAGCTTTTTTGATCATAATTACCACAATTACATAAGTAACACAAGAAACAAACAGGTGTGGTTGGGTTTCGTGGCCTACTAAAATGGCAAGGAATTAGCTGAGAAGTCATAACTGTTTTTATTATTTATTTCAAATTATGAGATAATAGAGATACGTGGATGCTGGATATCGTGGTGGTATTTGTTTATGTGGACAACCAACATGGACAGTGATGACAATGACAAAAACATATGCACATAAAGAACTTACTTACCAATATAGAATTAATCCATCTTTAGCTGCAATTATCAATATAGATCTATACGTCTTGTCAACTATCATTACCAACTGATTATCAACTAATCAATCATATATATACCATAATATAATATCTCACTGAAACCTTCAAAATCTTCGTCCGAAATCAATATCCATGAAGAATTAACAAACAATGGCGTCACTGAAATTAGGTCTATACAGTACAGCTTGAAAACGTGAAGAGGTTGAATAAATTATGACTAGGTATTTATATCGCTGCAAAAAAAATCAGTGACAACCACTCAAGCAAATAGTTATTATAAAAACATGATGGGAAATTATCATGGGAGATTGTTGTCCATGACTACAACTGTCTACCTCAATGTAACATATGTCGTCATCGGGTGTCTATGGAAAGAGTAAACATGTCGACAAATGTGTACATTGGTTTGCTACAAGTTAATTAACTAATTGATATCCACCTTAAAATGAGAGTAGTAAAAGTTGACAGGCAAAGAGACAGATTGTGAAAACATAGCCAGCAAGTAGGATTGACATTTTTACTTCAAATTTAAAAAAAAAACCCAGTGAAACAAAAAAAATACTAGAGAACCATCTAGTGATCCTAGTGGAGCCTGCAGTGTAAGATTCTACTCAGTGACTGAGAAACCAATGTCCTTCTCCAGAATAGTCCTACTTGTAAATTCCAAACCGTGTCACTTATCTTGGATGTTTCTATTGATTATTGGCCACATTGTATAAATTTTGTATCTCCTGCCAATGCAAAGTATGATAAAAACTGGATCAGATTTGTGAAGCTGTTTGGGATTTGCACACACAGAACTACTATGGAGAATAACCTGGATAAATCAAATTTACTACTACATCAAATTTTAACATCAGGGAATAACCTTTTACAGATGCAGGATTGAAACAATTACAGGAAAATAACTAACACAAAGGATCCTTAAGAAGGTGAAATTTGTTTTGGTGGCATGATTTTTAAAATTATATAGGATGAAAATTGACCTAACTTCAGTAGTTTTGGCACTTTTAACAATCTAAGAACATTTATGATATGCAGATTCCCTAATTTCAGTGAAGTTGATTCTAAACATTTTTCTAGTTAATATTAAGACTTCTCTACACTTATTGCCATCATTAAAACATCTATCACCTGATTATTGCCATCATTAAAACATCTATCACCTGATTATTGCCATCATTAAAACATCTATTACCTGATTATTGCCATCATTAAAACACAGCATTCGTAAATTTGTTAATGTCATAAATAAGACTTTAAACTGATTTATTTCTTCAGTAATACATTTATAAAATGATTGATGTCACCAGTAAAACTTCTATAAAATGATTGATGTCACCAGTAAGACTTCTGTAAACTGATTGATGTCACTAGTAAGTCTTCTGCAAACTGACTGATGTTATCATATGATCTATGTAAACTGATTGCCATTAGTAAAACATCACCTGATTATTACCAACATCAAAACATTTGTAAATTCATTAATGTCATAAGTAATTTCTTTTTTCAGTAATTCATTTGTAAACTGATTAATATCACTAGTGAGACCTCTGTAAACTGATTAATATTATAAATTCTGAAGTTTGTGAAGACAAAATATTATATTTGAAGGTTAGTAATATGTTTTCTTACTGTATTTATTTGTACTAACTCAATATGTCATCATTGTTTTTCCCATTTATTTGTTATTTCTTGTTCACTTTGATTTTAATTTTACTATGAATTTTATTCTCTTAGTTGTGTCATTTGATTTGACATATGTTGTCAACCAAACACCTCTGGTTGTTGTAACATTTGCAGTTATTTTAACAGGTTTTTTTGATAAATAAATAAATGTGCTTTTTCATCTTATAATTACTTTTAAGAATGTGCTGTGTTTATTTTATGTAGTTGGAAGTGTTATTAAATGTGGATGAGTGCTGGATCTTTAACAAGAAAGCTGAAGATTTTTGACCATATAAAGAGATATATGACAGCATCGAAAACTAATAATGGAATGTTAGTAACAGGGAAAGGGGCGACCAAGAATAAAAGACATTTAAATGTGTTAAACACTTGACTATTGCAAGTAGATAACTTTTGAATTGTGAGTTGTTCAGTGTCTGTAAATAAAACTACGTTGTTGAAATAATATGTCATCTTAATAAGTGTTATTGATGATGATGTTCCTCCTTCGCAAGCAAAAATGAGCATGACATGAAAAACAATAAATGTGATGAGCCAATAGAAAAACCACAAAACATTTGTGATTGTCTAATTTGGTTTGTGAGTCCATAGATGTGCCAGATTCGTGCCAGGAAAGTTCTATTGCAGTGCATGCAGGAGTGTAGAGGATTTGGGGTAGGACAGTTTTCAGATTTGTCCTTTCGCTTCCGTCGCTTGTAAATTGCCTGTGATGTTCTTTCTTTTTCAAATTTAGTGATGCCAGCAGTGATCTGAGTGTGCCAAGCTCAGCGATAAAGGGCTCTAGTCTCCCAGGAACTAGGATCAATGCTGCAGTGCTTGAGAGAGATTTTTTTAATGTGATCCTTGAAGCCCTTTTTATGCCTCCCAACTTGAACGTTTATCATCGCACAGCTCCTCATAGAATAATCTCTTTGGAAGGCACATCTCTGGCATACAAATGATCTTACCAGTCCGCAGAGGTGGGATCTAGTCAGCAGGGTATGGATAATTTTCATACAGGACTTTTGAAGGATTTCCGTGTCTGGTACTCGATCCTGCGAACGTACTCCCATGAGGTTCTTTAGGCAACGAAGGTTTTTAAACAACTAGTTTTATTTACAGACACTGAACAACTCACAATTCACAAGATTTCTACTTGCAATAATCTGGTATTTAATGTATTTAAATGTCTTTTATTCTTGATAGCCCTTTTCCTGTTACCAACATTAGATTACATTAGATACAGAGCCAGGGAACAAAGTATATCATGGAATTAGCAGAAGTTTTCAAAACAGTTTTATTTAAGAAGCATAACGGAAAGCATAACAGGTTGCAGAGAGCTCTTCCTTAGCTAATATTTCAAGACACCCTCATGAGAAAATAGCTAATAATAAATCTATACGGCTTGGAATTTGAAAAGGATTATGGGCAGCTTTCTTGTTATTTTTCAATTATTTTCTTCAAAATTTGTTGATTAATTCTACACGTAAATTCAAGTAGGAAGTATGAGGATACATTCAAAATTCTTGAGACTTGTGGAAATTGAAACAGGTTCGTTCCACTAGCACAGAATCGCCTTGCATGTAAACAGGTTTTCCCGTTCTTGACTAATCACATACCTCAAAAAAGATGCAATTAATTCTATGCAATAGGACTCAAACGGCATAGAGGATTGACTTTATTGTACTTGCAATCAAGGGGAGATAATAAGAACAATGTATATTGTGTTTTAAGAGAGTGCATAAACTCGTGCAAGTAATTGAGAAATTTATATTCTTGATGTATACATCAAGAGTGTCTGCCACACAGAAAGTCATGCTGTGAACAACTGATGTTCTGACTGACGTATTCTCCAGTGTCTACTACACAAAAAATTGTGACCTCTGCAAGTGATGCTTTGACATATACCTCAAGAGTGTCTGCCACACAGCCAGAAAGTCTGGACAAGTCCCTTTCCCTGAAATAAAATAACGAAGATGAGGTTTATTTGTGATCATTTACATATTACTTATGCGCTTATTATATTATAATACAATGGACAGCAAACAAAATATACCAAAACGTGTTAAGAACATTAAAACATAACAAGAAAACTGTAGGGCATTGATTGTTGATAATAACAGTGAATGGGATGTCAATCACATCCACATAAATGTAACCGACCCCCCCCCTCCCCTCCAAAAAAAACAACAATTAATTAGTGTGTTTAAAATTATTGTTGGCGTCCACTCTTATCAACCCTCACTATCCCCTTGTCAACTCTTTTCAGACCTCCTAGCTCCATAATTTTTGACGTAATTATGGACACTCCTAAATGGCCGTCCAGGACGACGATGGACAATAAATGTCACAAAGTGTTTAACAATGTCGTGGCTGCATCAGAAGTCGCCCCCATATTTGTAAGGTGTTCAGAGCATTTGTAAAGGAAATTACATTCTGGAACAATATAATACCCTTATTAATGCCTAATTTAATAATGCACTTATTTTTGTTGTCCATATTTCGGGGCGAAAGACGCAGATATGTCAGTCACGCTATAAATCACTACAAATTTAATTCGTTCTGAACAGATAAACATATAGGCCATATTGCTAACCAAAAATTCGATGTCTGCACCATTTATAAGAATAGTTAACACCCAACATTTTGAAAAGTCCCCTATTTGGAGGGGAAAAAATCCTATACACCCACGTTCTTATATATTATATACAAAATTAAATTATATATACTGTAATATAAAATATATTACAATTTTTAATATAAAATAATCCAAGATCTCAATGTCTGATCGAAACGCCCAGAACTTGGGGAAAACAAGCCAAGGAGTGGTAACACTATTTATGACTACTTGCAGATTTGTAATGTTCCGATTTCATTTTACAAACAGTCAGGAAGCAAGCCAGTGTAAAATCTCAAATGGAATGAGGCACTCAATTTTTTAATTACATTGCCGAGACACATGTCTACCAGGGTCATACATATGATTACCTTAAGGAGAGGATTTTACCTAATTTTGAAGACTTTTTTGTGAAAAATCGTTATCTGCCTTATGGTTAAGTTCCTAGTACTAAACGTCATGTTCAGATTTGCTAATAGAGGTGTTTGAACAACCCAAACCCCACCCTTATCTACGGGCCTGGTCCCAATGTTTCACACATGAATGTTTTACCCGGTCTTATCCATAATTAGTGATTTACCCATTTGCACTAAACCGCTCTCGGCTCTGCAGATTAGTTCCAAGGAAAATCAATGCCAATACGCTTGGAAAGTGCACAATTGCAGATGTCAGAAGTTAGTTTAATACACCGCTGATTGCCTCTCTACGTTTACTGTATAATGGCAACAGGAAAGATAGAAGGGAAAAGATCTACGACACTGACCTATGTCCCAACTTTCCTTATTCGTCTACTACTACATGCCTGGCAAGAAGACAACTGTTCTAGGCCTGTCCATAAATTACGTCAACATTTAGAGGAGGTGTCAGAAAATGTTTAACGACTGTTAACATGGAAAGGGTAACAAAAGTTTACGTCAACAATACATCTGTATACATCAACTACCTAAATTTGAAAAACAAATAGTTTAAAACTGGGAGGGGGGGGATCCTGAAGCGTGGAATGCTAAAAAAATTAATGTCAGCTGGGGGGGGGGGGGAGAGATAGGTAGACAATTCTTAATAATTTGACAAGAAGAAGGCAGATCTCTGAAATCTTGACAAGTTGTTTTACAAGCGGAAGGGTACAATTGGCAGAAAATTGTTTTCGAATGCTACCTGAATTAGAAGTCCAGGCGCTAGGTACCACACATACAATAACATAGAGCCTGCATTAACTTGCTATGTGACATCATTGTGCACATGGCCGCCATAAATACGACTTTGGCTAAAGTGTGGGGGATGGGAAGATAACATTGATTCAGTTAATGATAACCTTGTTTTTGTGAGAATTTTGATTATCTTTTTGGGGAAGGTGTGAGAGAGGAACGGTATGTGGGAGTTTCCATTTTAGCATGTTCTAAGTATAATCCGTAGGTAAGGGGTTCAAACCCCCCCCCCCACCTTGGGGAAATCAGAGTACGCTATCGTATTTAGTATAGCGAGTGGGCTTAAAAGCTGAGAAATAAAACCCCACCCCTCTTTTTTGTATTGAGCACATAATGAGAAGAGGAGGCATTCAGAATATAGTGAAAACAGGAAAGATAGAAGGGAAAAGATTAAGGGGAAGACACGGAAAAGATATTGGACAGTTTGACTAAATGGCTTCGATTTCCGACACTAACAGAGATGGTGATATATATGAGAGATCGATGTACATGGAGAGATATGATCTCCATTCGGCATGGCACTTGATGATGATGACCCTCCCCCCTCCTTCGCATAAATTATGGTTTTGTCCAGAAAAGATCACAAAAATCTCACGAATAAATAAAACAATTGTCAACGAAAAGGATAAAATAACGTTTGCTTCTGGTAACCCACTTTCCCACCCCTCTTCCTCCATTAAAACAAGACGCATCCTCTGCACCAATCAAATAGTATGCTCTACTTTGCTTGTGGGGGGGTGTAACCATTCAAGCTTCCCTCTCCTTATATTGTTTATTTGGTATCTACAGGAACAGAGCAACATGCTCTTACTTCCTATGTGTAGTCGGGTGGTTTTTCGGAGCTTTCTTTCATACCAAGGAGACTTCAGCTTTAGATTTAGTACACTGCTTATTGAAGAAGCCTTCTACTCAGAGGTGGACGAAGATATGTCACGGGACGAGCTGGTATTTTGATGTTGTCACCCACTGTGCAGCTTCCCGACGACGAGGCTCTTCGTCACTGGCGAAATATTTCTCGTGTTGAAAGATTATTCCATTACCACACTTCATGTCCCTAGATGACAGACCAAATTTTTTCTGCATGATCCGTGTTGGGCGGCGACGACAGTCGAATTAGAGCCAGGATTGATACACCTTCCTAGACGAGGTGCTGCTTCGCCAAACACATCGAGGGTCTGGGATTTGACCTGTGCATTTCCCACACACTAAACTAGTCCGCTTGTGAATGCCACAGCATCCACATTCATGGACACGATCCCTAAAAGTGTTGGTCAGAAACACAACAAGAGCCGCTAAATTTATATTTCCAAGGTGCTCCACGATGAGGTACTGTTAGGATTTTGGTTATCTGCAAGCCCTGGATCCGTACAAGAGCAATGCAAAGCTATTTGCCTCTTCACCCCCCCCCCCTTTCCTTTAACTTTTTCTTACATACGGATTTGCGTATACAACCTAGTACTGTTGCAACAAATTCTGGATTGATTTACGGATTTATGGAACAGGTTGCTCATGACTGAGCCGATAGTCTTGGTCTCATGCTCGTGATGCCCACGGCTCGTCCCATGTAAGGACTGGTTTTTTTTTCTGTCGGAGTGTCAAGTAAAAACCCCACCCTGAACATGTGGTGGCAGCTAGGGCGTGCGGCCTTTATACACAAGTCACTCGAAACCTCCGTGCAACTCTCCAGCGGGAAAAATGCAGTATCGACATTTTTTTTAATGGGGAAAGATAATTACATTGTCTGTAATAAAGTAACAATAATGTCGATATAGTTTATGGAATTTTAAGTACCAAAATAGCATAGCGGATATTTGTGTTAAATCGAATAGCTGTCCTATTGGGAAGACAGCTGCTGTTGTCATCAGTATGCCTACACTTAATTAGACATGTTGTTAGTGGCAAAACGAGCAAGTACAGACGTGCGTTTGTGCAAGTGCAACCGAAACACAAACTCATGTAATGTTTCTCGTGATATTAATTAGTCTTTATTCAACAAAATTCTTGTTTTTCTTGTCGTACATTTCTATGATGAGCGCGAGAGAGCCTCCATCATTAGATCACATCTTGTTTACAAAGCACGACATGTGCAATTACAGCGTTGTCTTGTGCAATCATTGTATAATATTGATTAATATGTAATCCCAAGTCGAGACCGTCGGATGTAGAAGACCTATGTAAAGGATTAGTTAGGATCTTCATTCGTTACGTTTTTGGATTATTGTCGTGATTTTCGTTGGTCACTATTTATATACTTGGAGGCGCATGCCAAAAATAGCCAAGGCGACTACAAGTTAGAAATAGTGACCAGCTAAAATAATAATGATAATTTTTAAAAATGCAAGGAATGAAGTCCTAATTAATTCTGTACAGAGGTCATATAGTATTGTCGAAATCACGAAGCCCAAATCCAGTATTGCTTTTGCAAAATTTAAAGATTACAGCAAATAATTCCACCATAATATACCGGTATTGAATAGTTTAATAAAACAGCGCCCATTATTTAATAGCAACCTTCTAGAAAATTAACTTTATAACGTATATGCAGGTGAGACAAAACATTTACCTCCCAAAAAACTATAGCATAGGTTATTGTAAATGACATATAATCTATTTTTCTATAGCGTCCTTGTCATGGGCCATATTTTTCACATTGTAACACAGAGATTATAACACTGCTATAATATCTTAACGTTCATGGGAAAAGATCTAAGAATAGTAAGAAATATGTATTGGAAACAAACGGCGACGATGAGCGTTAACAACACTATAGGTAGATTTCAAAAGATAGAAATGGGTTAAAGATAGCAAGGTTGTGTAATGTCACCGGATTTTTCTCCCTGTATGCAGAATACATTATGAGAAATATAGAAGATATGCCAGGAAGTAAAGTGGGAGGATACAATATAAATAACTTGAGCTATGCTGACGACACAGTACTGATCGCAGGAAGCGAACAGCAACTACACGCCCTATTAGATAAAGTAGTGAAAGAAAGTGAAAACAAAGGCCTCAGTTTAAACAAGAAGAAAACAGAAATAATGGTTGTCTCGAAGAGACATACACCACCAAGATGCAACACAATAATTAACGACACAAATTTAACACATGTTGAGAAAGTGAAATATCTTGGCACCCTGTTAACATCAGAAGGTAGATGCTCAAGTGTGATAAAGAGCCGAACAGCACAAGCCAAATCAGCATTCCAAAAAATGAGAACCATTTTGTGCAATGAAGTCTATCAATGCAGACCCGAATTCGAGTACTGAGATGTTATATCGAATCAATTCTTTTTTATGGATGTGAAGCATGAACTGTAAAAAAAATAAATTTAAAGTGAATTAGAGTCTACAGAAATGTGGTTTCTGAGAAGAATTATGAAAATACCATGGACAGCTAAGAAAATTAATACAGAGGTTTTCACTGATGCTGGCGTAAAAATATCAAACATTAGGGGCAGACAGTCAAGATTTCTAGGGCATGTGCTGACAAGAACATAGCTTGAACACTTAATAACTACTGAAAAGATGAAGTGGAGAAGAGATAGGGGACGACAAAGAGAAAAGTTACTAGATGGACTAGTATTGTGGCATGGTAGAAGTTCATCAACCGAGCTTATTGACACAACAAGAGAGAGTCGTGGAGAAACATGATCGCCTAAGCCACTCGGCATGGCATTTAATTGATTGATTGAACACAGAGTTGGTATAAAATAATGTCTATCAATTGTCGTTTTATCGCCATGCAGATTGTTGGGTGTTTGAGTATTGACGACAGTTATAAGTCACATTATTGATTTCTGACATCTTAAAGACTGGAGAAAATC
Organism: Meghimatium bilineatum; assembly: GCA_034231615.1. Classification (NCBI taxonomy): domain Eukaryota; kingdom Metazoa; phylum Mollusca; class Gastropoda; order Stylommatophora; family Philomycidae; genus Meghimatium; species Meghimatium bilineatum. The sequence goes on from CM067300.1 coordinate 39,994,378, forward strand.
ATTCACATATGGAAGAAAAAAGGCAGCAAGAGAGACTCACAAAATACAGAGGGATATCCTTACTAAGTCACACAGGAAAAAGTTTTAATAAAATATTAGAATAATGATTACGATCATACATTGAACCACAACTTAAAAACACCCAAATGGGCTTCCGTAAGAACAAAAGCTGTACGGATGCTATATTTACACTTAGACAGCCAAAAGAAAGAGCAATGAAAACAACAAACAATTATACATCGCATTCATCGACCAAGAAAAGGCTTTCAACAGAGTAGACAGACAACAACTATGGAAAACACTATCAATATACGGAGTACCAGAACATTTAATCAATATATGTACGGGCTAATGTTACGAACTTTTATTTTTCCGGTAGCAACATACGGCTGTGAAACATGGACTCTAAGTAAAACAGCGGCAAAGAGTATCAACGCCTTCGAGCTGAAATGCTACAGGAAGATACTTAGAATATCATGGAAGGATAAAATCAGAAACTCAGATATTATAAACACACTGAATATTCCAGAGTGTTGGTTACTAAACACAATAACAAAAAGAAAACTACGCCTGTTTGGTCATATAAAGAGACATAACTGTTTAGAAAGACAAATAATGGAGGGAAGAGTACCTGGGAAGAGGAGAAGGGGCAGACCAAGAAGACGATGGACTGACGACATTAAAGATAACATGAATACATCGCTAGAAAATGCAAGCACATCGCCCAAGACAGAGAGAGGTTCAGAGAGTTCATTGGGAAGACAACGTTCTGGAAGGAATACGTCACATGACAATGTACGGGCATTTATGTTAATATTCAATGTCAAGTAAGAACAAATGCAGGTGTGTCCAATAAGTTCCCAATTCAATCAGGAGTTCACCAGGAGTGTGTCCAATCAACATTACCTTTTATAATATATATTGACCACTTCTGTAAAATAACAAGTACCAACGAAGAAGATAACATAAAAGACAAATTGAACTAACTACTCTTTGCAGACGACCAAGTACTAATAGCGACATCAGAAGAACAATTGCAAGAACATAGGAACAGACTCCACACAACATGTCAAAAATTCAACATGAAGATTAATATTGAAAAGACCGAAATAATGCCAATAGCAAAGAAAGAAAGAAATATCACTATCTCCATCGATAATAAACGCCGTAAATAGGTAAATGAGTTCACTTATTTAGAAAGCATTATATTGAGGGAAAGGAAAACCAGTAAAGATATACAAAATAGATGCAACAAAACATACCAGATCCTAGGACCAGATGACACGTATTTTCAAGAACAAAAATGTAAACATAGACACTAAAATTGCATTATACAAGACTATTATTATTCCAGAACCGTGCTACCAGTGCCAAACCTGGACAATAACAGAAAATTACAAAAGAAAACTAGTGATAGCAGAAATGACATGTCTACGAAGAATACTCAGTGTCATTAAGAGATAGAATTAGAAACGATAACATCAGAAAGATAACCAAAACAATACCAGTATTGGAACACATCAAAAGACAACAGATCAAGTGGTTTTCACACGCTTCCAGACTACCAACAGACAGCATGAAACAGATGTCCATGACATATAGACATAACGCAGGGCCGGTCTTAGGCCATTGCAACCTATGCGGCCGCATTGGGCCCCGCACTTCATAGGCCCATAAATTAAAATTATAATTTATTTTATTATCCTCTTCCCTACCCATACTGGGCCCCTCGCAATCCGTTTCGCATTGGGCCCCGCGATTGTTAGAGCCGATTGTTTGAATTTTATCAAAGTCCTCGCCCTTGCCGACAACTGTCAAACTTTCTCAGAACCCCACCCGCTAATTGTTGACGTAATGTATGTACAGCCCCTCTTACCTATACCCGTCTCCACAAGTCACCTGGTAAGACAAATGATAAATACTGAACATGACAGAGTGATAGGCATGTGACCCACCTTGACTTGAATATTGCCTCTAGACTTTACGTCATAGTTCCCATTGCGAGACAACATTTCTCCGGTAGAAGTCGACAGCTGGATGTGTAGAGCTATTGGGAAAAAGTGGATGCAATCATAAAACACCACATATTTGATGAAACTAGAAGTTTTCCGCAGATGTAGAATATAAATAAATTTAAAAAAAAAATAATGTTACAGTAACTTTATTATTTTCCATTAGCATGTTGACGCAGGATTGTAGGTAGATTATGCTAGCTCCCCTAGTTGGTTGGTTTGTTAGCTGGTTGGTTAGTTATTGATTGACTGGCTGGTTGGCTGTTGACCCCGTGGTCCATGGGCTAATGACCCTTTATTATGCTGGGAAGTCGGAGGATTCGTTGCTCACCTAGGTCCAGATCTAGAAAATAACTGTCCCACCATCTGGAAGTTAGATTTGTATCAATGCAAGTCCATATATAATGGTTCAGGTGTCCTGCCCCTTTAGAAACCAGAATAGCAAATTTAGTACTAGAAACAAATATAAAAGTAAATAAACCCCATAACCCCCCCCCCCCCCTCCCCAATGGTTTTCCTTACAAAAAATTTACGTAAATGAACAAATGTTCCACTGAAAGGAAGAAATCTTCTATATTAAGGTGAACTCCCTCTCATTTACCGAAGGCGTATATACGGTCCTGTATCTATGCACTGCTTCAAGATATCGCAGTCAAGTTATGGTACACTGTGCTTATTCTTCGTCACCAAGTGTCTATTGGTTATACCGAACTCCTAAATAGCTCTAAGCATATAATCAAATGTTTAAGACAAAGTATTGTACGTCCACATTCACTTCCAGTCGAATGAATCTTTCTTATTATATATGCGCCTCATTCCAGTCGAACACATAAGGATCTGCTGTGGCGTCACGAACAGAGTGCGAGGGGTGAGAGTTGACAGGGTAACACCATCACGTTTGAGACACGAAATTGAAAATCGTGATCAAAAATAAAAATACCACAGATCTATCTAGTCTGTTTATTAGTTAAAAATACTTTTTAGTGTCATTACTCTCAAAATTGACTTCAAAATCTGGTTCACAAATAGGAGCAATGTAGGAAAGTAAGACTGAATAGAAAGTAACTCTAGAAAGAATGAACAAAATAATAAGGAAGATAACGGACGTGCCATGAGTACAAACGCAGACATCCAGAAACATGGAATTATCCAGGAACATATAGAATATTCTTCTTCAGCGTTCATTCTCAAACTCCTGCTGGATATCTCTTGTAGCAGGACCATGGTCCTATTAGATTTCCAGAAGGATGTAGTCCAGAGAATGGAAATGCGTTGTGTCACAGTTTTATTTGCGCAAATGGCCCGACGCATCCGTCTTCGGTGGTATATAGAATATAAGCAAGGTCTACTTACAGCTTCACAGGAGGGGGCGGTTAACAATAAGCGCTGTAATGATGTTCCGTCCTTGAACCATAATTTATAGTAAAACTAAAAAAAGAATAAAATTGTCTCTTTTCCACGTCATTTGAGCTTATCCAAAATAATCTAGGGATGAAGTGGTCAGCATCAAAACCACCGTCTTGACTTTGGAAAATGTTCTGGTATCCATTTACTTAGGTTAGGGCGACCTAGTTGGTAATTAAAAAATATTTCCAGTTAAATTGGAAATTGAAGAGTATAGTTGAAAAATGTATGAGTCTCGAGTATACCAAATCCTTCTCAATAATATCATTGTGTGCTGATCCACTGCTCTTTAGATAGATCTTCAGGTTTCGACCCTGAAGGTTTATGGGTTTGATGATGATGGATACAGGCCCGCAGGTAGGGAGGGTATAGTTTAAAAAGTAAAATTGTACCTCACATCCCAACTTGAGTGAAACTATTGATTATATTTGTCGGATATTCTCTGGCAATTACGTTATTAGATACAGAAAATGTAATGGACATTAAAAAAATAAATAAATAAACCTTTCCAAATGAATTTAAATGTTTTTTTAGGAACTCCATTTCCTTTTCGCAGTCCTTGTATCACTTTATCTTGCATGTCAGGGTTGCCAGAATTTGGTAAAATTTGCAAAAAGTGGCCATTTTAAAATGTTATTATATCTATCAATCTATATATTTATCTATCTATCTTCTATTTCTGTAAGACTATGTAGGAATGAATGACGATTGTATGTTTTTTTTTAGCTATGGCACATTTGGTTACTTGATATGCAGTAATATGGTGACTTCTCAAACTATGAGTAACTCCTTCAATTCACATTCTTCTTGGTTTTCCTCTGCCTAGTAGTGTTTCCTTTATCATGTTTTATGCTTTTGTCTATGACCGATATGGGTTCATTCTAATTTCGATGGTCGAACCATTTTCAGTCTCAGTTTCTCAATACATTTTATCCGACCGTATGTTGCTGGAACACGAATGGGAAGCAAAGAACAACAAATTGTATATCATCCATGAATTCGTCGAAAAAAGGCGACTAATGAGGTTATGGGGTGCTGTTGGCTGCCCTATCCCATATGGAGTCACTGACTCCGAAGCCATGCTGAAGTAGGATGTGTCCGGCCGAAAGGCACATATATCTGAGCACAACTGTAAACTATGACGCAGATCATACCGTTCTCCGGACTACATCCTGCTAATATGTAGAAGTTTCACTATGGACGCCGAAGAACAACATATTTGACGACAGTCGTTGTTATAACAGTTCTTGTAATCTCTTCATTCTTTACTTGATTTCTTCTTATTTTTTTACTGTTTTTATTAAACATTTCAACAAAAAAATATCATTAGCCATAAAATATTATTTTTTTTAAATAAATCTGGAAATGAATTCGAAGCTATGAGTTTGGCCATATTTTGCCTAAAATAGTATTATACTCAGTTTCGACTATCTGGCATCATGTCGCCATGTATATCTATCAATAAATCGGAAACTAGCTAATCCACAAAAACACCTTCCACACACACACATTTTTTGCACCTTTACTAGAGGACTGCATTCTAGAAGCAACGTTGACTGTATCACCAAATATGCAATATCTCGGCATTTTCAGACCAACGATTCCTGCCACAACAGATCCTGAAAATAACATAACGGAACTGAATATACTGTACAATTATTTAGAACAAAATCGTTTGTAAAATAAGACATTTTGTTCCGTATGATAACAATACACATCAGACTTTTACAGTTGCTTACATAGACTATGATGTTTCGTTCGTGTGTTCATGTGAAAACAACCTGTGTTTCTTTAGTTTGTTGAATTTGTTTGTGTTTATTTGTTTGTTATTTGGTTTGTTAGTTGGTTTATTTGTTTGATTTGTTGGTTGGTTGATTTGTTTATTTAGTGTGTGTGTTTGTTTATTTGTTCATATCCCCATGATTTATTAGGAATGTAACTTGTGTATCTAGTTTATACAATGTGATGGTTTCTCCATAACTTTAATTCATACCCAGAAGACTAGAACTCTCAGTGGTGTGCACTGTTTTCAGAAGACTAGAACTCTCAGGGGTGTGCACTGTTTTCAGAAGACTAGAACTCTCAGGGGTGTGCACTGTTTTCAGAAGACTAGAACTCTCAGTGGTGTGCACTGTTTTCAGAAAACTAGAACTCTCAGTGGTGTGCACTGTTTTCAGAAGACTAGAACTCTCAGTGGTGTGCACTGTTTTCAGAAGAAGAATAGAACTCTTAGCGATGTGCAGCGATTGATAAGTCTGAAGGTTACATAAAAAGACACAACTTGAGAATGTATTCTTACCTGGTGAGCGTGTACATTCTTTACAAAATGCAATACCGTAGTCTACTTCAAGGCCGGATTTATACTTGATAGGGCTCTAAGCTATTTGAGATATGGGAACCTAAGCTATTTGAGATATGGGAACCTAAGCTATTTGAGATATGGGAACCTAAGCTATTTGAGATATGGGAACCTAAGCTATTTGAGATATGGGAACCTAAGCTATTTGAGATATGGGAACCTAAGCTATTTGAGATATGGGAACCTAAGCTATTTGAGATATGGGAACCTAAGCTATTTGAGATATGGGAACCTAAGCTATTTGAGATATGGGAACCTAAGCTATTTGAGATATTGGGTCCTTTAACGAGTAAGAATAGGTCTATATAGATAGTGAAATAACAAAATTATGGAAACAATTTTTAACAATTTTTTGAAAAAACAAAATAGCCCTACACTATAGCTTGTTTAGCTTATAGGTAAATTCGGTACTACTTACATATCTGATAATAATGTTTGTTAATTACCTTATCATATGCTTAATTTGAATTTGTCTACTTACCAGGTGAGGATGTAAGTTACGTGTCCACGACAAACCTATATCTGTCTACTTACAGGTGCACACAGCGAATATGTCTGTCTACTTACAGGTGCACACAGCGAATATGTCTGTCTACTTACCTGTGTAAAGGGGAAATATCTATCTGTCTACTTACCTTTGTACAGGGGAAACCTGTGTCTATCTGCTTACCTGTGCGCACTGAAAAACTTGTGTCTATCTATTTACTTGGACATAATGTAAACTACTTACCTGTGCACACGTCAACTCGAGGATGTCTCATTACCTGGTGATAATCTAAGATGCTAACCTGCACACATGTGAAACCTATGTCTGTCTATTTACCTAGTATAATAATAAGGTAAGTTGCTTACCTGCACTTAAACCTGTGTCTATCTACTTACCTAGTCATAATGTAAGTTGCTTACCTGAACACACACCAAATTTAAGCTTGATATCGTAGTCAGGTAAATGGTCCACCTTAAGATTCGCTGTCTGCTGTAGCAATCCAAGTGTCATGTTAGCCACTTCTACCACATGGCGTTCTCCATTTCTGACAGGCACCCCAGAAACTACGACATACTGGTCACCTGGCAGGTATGTACGACTTTACTGTGATTAAGAAAGCTAAAGCTGATATATTATACTACTTCATAAAATAAAGCAAAGTACTAGGTCTATTCTCGTTTTAGTTCTTTCTATCACATGCTTCCCCGCGTGTGGAAAGTCTGCAGGTCTTACCGGTCAGTGGTCTACTAGACAAACCAGCAGTATACTTCTAGATGATATGACTATATAGCACTGGAGCCTTTTCTTCCAGTGAAAATCCATCCGACATTCATCTTTATAGTTGCATGTTTATGTTGTATGTCATATTGTCCCTACTAATGGCTGAAGTGCACGTGTTGTCTCAATTCCTTACTTTTGTCCTATATCAAATACTCCCCATGGATGACGAAGAGATACTGGCCAACGCACATTGCACCTATGTCCTATTGTAACAGACTCCTAGATTGAGGGGAATGGCACATGTACTAAACCTGTAGATCATCACAACAAATTTGACAGAAGAAAGATGAAACGGCTTAGTCGTATGTGCTACAATCCATAACCTGCCAGGGTCTTACGGGTGTCACACTGGAAACATCAGCACAAAAAATTCTCCAAACAACTTTATCCTCAACCATTCGGTGGAGTACCGAAAAATCATGTCCAGACCATTCCTTGATGTTAACACTGTAGGATTACCTCTTCCCCTCTCCTCCTTCCAACTTCAACTGTTCTTTGCAAAATAATTTTAGAGAAGAGTCTTGTCTCATTACATGTCCAAACAGAACACGTTTACGCCGTTTCACCACTGCTAAAAGTGCTTCTTGATATCCTGCAAGTAGCCTGTGTTTATTTTCTGCCGGACAGATATATTTGTCTTGTGTTCTATATTGCTAATTCTTAGCAAACGTCTGTAGCACTTGTTTTCAAAAACCTAAGTCCTTCTTTCTGTGTCGCCATTGAGTGTCCAACTTTCACATCCGTACAAAAATATACTTAGTACTAGCGATCTGAATAGATTGATATTTACTGTAATACTGGTCTTACTTTTCCATATAATATTCACTGGTTTCATTAGTCCCCAATATCTTCCTTTTTTATCAATAATAATTTCCATGCCAATTTTCCGACTATTTTCAACTTTGAGGCTCGTTCATTGGAGTTCAGAATCGGAACAAGCCAAGAGATCGATATCATTGGCATAACGCAAGTTACCAAGTGGTCTACCGCCAATAGTTTAAATGCTACAATGTGATATCGGCACAAATGAGCTTGATGTTACGATCCTGTGATACTTCAGAAATACTCCTTCAGGGAGCAAACATGCATCCATAAATCGCTCATACACAACTATGTCTATGAAACCATTGTTATCAGAAATGATATGGACTATCAAGAGCTACTTTCTAACATTTAATAAATGTAATTGTCTCCAACTTTGACAAGCGGTCAATCAGATCTACAATCATGCAACAGTAAACTCTATCACACCAACCATCATGCAACACTAAACTTTATCAGACCAACCACCATGCAACAGTAAACTTTATCAGATTAACCATTAAGCAGCAGTAAACTCTATCACACCAACCATTATGCAGCAGTAAACTCTATCACACCAACCATTATGCAGCAGTAAACTCTATCACACCAACCATTATGAAGCAGTAAACTCTATCAGACCAACCACAGTTAACCCCTAGTAGATGACATGTCTATATAACGAGTTTTTCTTCTTGTTGAAGTCTCAAATCACTTCAACTATACCACCTCTGAGTGAAGATCCTTCTCAAAATATTGCACACTGTTAAGTGTAGAGTCTTATGGGTTTAATGCAGGTTTAATGCCGGTTTAATGCAGCCATTGTTGAATCCTCAATGCATAAAATGATATAAAATCTCATCTGCTCGTTATTCTTGTAAATCGAAAGTTTTCATCAAGTCTATCTTTCTCTGTTCCTGCAATTTATCCATGTTCTCTCCTCCAATCTTCTCTCACTCAACAATATATCTATCTTTCTCTGTTCCTACAATTTATCCATGTTCTCTCCTCCAATCTTCTCTCACTCAACAATATATCTATCTTTCTCTCTTCCTACATTTTCTCCATGTTCTCTCCTCCAATCTTCTTTCACTCAACAATATATCTATCTTTCTCTGTTCCTACAATTTCGCCATGTTCTCTCCTCCAACCTTCTCTCACTCCACAATATATCTATATTTCTCTGATCCTACATTTTCTCCTGCGAGACGTGGATTACTCAGTAATAGGGCCTATCAGAAAGAGACAATATTTATCTTTTTTTTTGTTTACGCTGAGGCAAGGATGTCTAGAAAACATTGTTGCAACGGGCAAGATTGAAGGCAAGATAGATCGAGGAAAAGAACGAGATAAAATATTAGATAGTCTGACATAGTGGCATGGCAAAGAGTCAACAACGATCCTGGAAAAAGAGAATCGTGTAGATCCATATTATCCATAATCTCTACGACAGTCGGCACCGCTCATGATGATGATAATATAGTTATCATTGACTAAACGTGGAAAGTGCGCTGTTGTACTTTTGTTAATAAATATTTGACTCTAACAGCAACAGTTAAGATAACATACCCACAGTTTCTATCTTGAAGACATCGTGTTTGAATATTTCATTGTCCATAAAATCGAACAGTCTGTTGACAAAGAATATAATGTCGATGCCATGGCTTCGTCTGCTAAGATCATCAAAATCAGCAAGTCCTGTGAAGCAAACGGTGGCTAATTCGAAGCACTCTGGCTCTATGTTTTTTCCCTTCAGCAGCCTGCCAAATGTATAATGCGGCACTTGTTCTCAAAGCAGACACTTTAATTTATTATCCCCACTTTACGTCGTATACACAGATGGGATATATACATATATATTCATGTAAGTATATATAAAGGGGTAGCTTTCTAACCACCTCCTTAGGGAAGTAGAACAAAATATTTAGTACTAAGAGTCTAGTAAATTAAAGAGTAAAACACTCTACCACACTCCCATTACCTGCTTTCTCCCCAGAAAGATAATACAAAATCACAGAAAGACGAAGAAATTATCTTTTTTTCGAGGAAAAATTCCCCCTTTACAAGGTCACATCTACAGTCTTGAATGTATGTATACCTGTATGTATGTATACAGAAGATCTGAGCACCTATGGACGTGTCCGGTGCGCCAATAGTATAAGCAGCATACCAAAATACCTAATATATATTACTTCATAATAAGTTTTGGAAACAAAGAGCGGCAACACATAGAAGTGGCTGCTTTGAAGTAAAGTACCGAGTACTATTTTCTAACATGTATATTATAATTTGTGTTCTTATTTACGTAGATAGACTTTAATTTACCTTGTGAGACGATGGGATCCTAAATACTAAAGAGACAATGTGCTTTCTTGTGCATGTAAACAGACATTATCCAGAGTGATTCACGTGAAACTGAACATCTTACATGTAACAAAGATTACCTAGATATACAAGCTATATACATGTGTGTAAAATAATGTACAAATATATAATAATAATAATAAAAGAATTAGAATTAAACATATTGCTAGCAGTAATAGAAAATACAATACAAACAGTTCCTATCAAACAAAGTACCAATGCCCTAGAACATACAACTCGAATTAATCAAGGCAGCAGCTGATATAAGAATAAAAATGGTTACATAGGCTGTTTAATATTATATGGAATACACATGAAACATCAAATAGATCTTAGCAAGGCTCCAGTGTGGAGATATTAGATGTAAATTGAATAGCAGGGTTGAAACTGCCGATGAAGTTGATGAAACGAGACAATTCAACTTCGGACATGTCGGTGATACCTATACCATCGTCAATGTATCTATGGAAAAGAGATGGGAACTAGCCATCATAGGTAGACCAAACTAAATGTTCAAGATGTCCTATGAAGAGACACGCATAGCTAGGTCCCATTTTGGTTCCCATGGCAACGCCACTGATCTGATCGAAAAAGTGCCCATCAAATTCAAAAGAGTTAAGCGTAAGCACCAGTTCAGCAAGGCGGATAAGAGTAGAAGTGGATACAGAGGGGTGGAGAATCTTGTCAAGAAAGAACTGTAGAGCCCTGAGAACATCTGCATGGGGTTTAGAAGTGTACAAAGAACAGACATCAAGCAAGAACAGACGATAGGTACGGTCAGAAGACAACTGGACGGAAGAAAATATGGTTAGGGCATGCTTAGTGTCTTTCAAGAATGAAGGCAGTTGTTCGACTAACGGCTGAAAAATGCTGTCAATGAAGTCGGAGATGCGCTCAGTGGGACAAGAACAAGCAGAGACAATACCCCACAACACCCGGATTCAACATCAGAAGACTGGGACAAGAGCAAGCAGAGACAATAGGTCTACCCGGATTCAACACCCGAAGACTGGGAAAACGCGGTAATAATGCATATTTGGAAGACAAAGACAGCAAATGAGATTGTAAAAAATACAGAGGTATTTCACTTCTAAGTCACACTTGAAAAAAATTAACTTTTCAACATAATTTTACTTCTTCTTCTTCTTCAGCGTTCATTCTCAAACTCCCGCTGGATCTCTCTTTTAGCAGGACTATGGACCTACTCGATTTCCAACAGGATGTAGTCCAGAAAATGTAAATGCATTGTGTCGCCGTTTTATTTGCGCCAATGGCCCGACACACCCGTCTTCGGCGGTAAACAAAATTCGAGAAGGAACATTACGAGCAGTCATCGAATAACTTAACAACACTCAAATGGGATTCCGTAAGAACAATTCCTGTACAGATGCCATTTTTACACTCAGACAACTGGCAGACAAATATAACTGAAAACAACCACGAACTCTATATCGTATTTGTCGACCAAGAAGAAGCCTTCGACAGAGTAGACAGACAACAACTATGAAAAATACGATCAAAATATAGGTTCCACAACACTTAATCAACTTGTGCAGGAGTAGTTACACAGGTAGTCAATGTGCAGGTAAAAGAGTGTACCGCCGAAGACTGACGAGTCGGACCATTCGCGCAAATAAAACGGTGACAACGCATTTCCATTCTCTGGACTACATCCTCCTGGAATCTAGTACCATTGTCTTGCTAAAAGAGAGATCCAGCAGGTGCTTGATAATGAAGAAGAAGAAGAACGAGTGTAAGGCTTTCAAATTCCGCATACATTCTGGCGTGCGACAAAGATGATGTATTCTATAAAGCCTTAATAAGCATGGCATGTTTTGAGCTTACCTGTGAGCTATAAGTGGAGGGTACATCTCCTTCACAAGTGCAGCATTTCTTCTCTGTTCACTAGCTAACACTTTAATTCTCCCCGACAGCTTCACAGACAACTTATTGATACTGAGGACAGACAATACAAAGGGTTCCATGTATCACTATTGAGATCGGGAGATAGACAAAAGGTAAGGGCTTTTTAATAACTTATTTGGATAGAGTAAAAATAGTTAAACCTAATATAATTTTGCAATAAAATAAAGTCCTTAAATAAAAATCGGGGAGGAATTGTATGGTTCAGACCCGCTCTATTTTTTCTTAAAGAATATATATCATGACATTTAGTAGGCCAAACAGGTCTTCTTCTTCAGAGTTCATTCTCAAACTCTTGGTGAATCACTCTTGTAGCAGGACAATAGACCTATTAGATTTCCAGCAGGATGTAGTTCAGAGAATGGAAGCGAGTTGTCGCTGTTTTATTTGCGCCTATGGACCGAAACACCCGTCTTCGGCGGAGACCAAATAGGTAAAAAGTAACGCTAATATCCTTCCTCCCTTGTTTTTCCAGCAGTTTTTTCAAGAAAAAATATTTTAAATCCTACAAGAAGAAGGTGGTTGTCTATTTTTTTAATAAATCCACATCCTCCATTTTCCCTTGCTGCAAACTGGTTTCTACAGCATTAATACAATTTGATATTTAGCAATGACCTATGTCGTGTCCGGCTTTGTAGATTAGTACGTCTCAGAGAAGTCAAACGTAAAGGATTCGCTTTAAACTCAAAGTAAACTAACTTCTTGACAATTCAGAAATCAATATCAAACTACTCATTCTAAATGTTACCTAAAAATCGAAAAGATCATAACATGCTAGATTGATTACCATGTCTTGATTAAAACAGGTAATAAAATTTTTATTTTTTATTTTTCTCAGGATACATTATTTATTTCATCATCAGAATAAATATTATGTTTATATTTACCGTTAACTATAGATTGTTGTATATTTACTGTACATATACTGTGTATGTGTACGGTTAAATATACATTAGTGTATATTTACAGTTAAGTTTAGATTATTGTATGGTAAGTTAAGTAAAATTAGCCCATAGCATTTAACTACTGTAAGGGTGTGAGATATTAGCGATCTCACATTTCAGTGGCTTTGTTATATGAAGACGGTAGCCATCTCCTTTCCCTCGCAGTTTTTACTCCTCGGACTGATCCGGTAACCAATTCAGGCTGAGTTGATCTGGGATCCGTTGCGATCTGAAAAACATTTCAGGACCACTGCTATGTGAAGCCAGTGCGCTAACAACTGCGCTACGCGGCTACCTATCGCATATTATTGTGTGTGTATATATATATATATATATATATATATATATATATATATATATATATATATATATATATATATATATATATATATATATATATATATATATATATATATATATATATATACTGTTGATTCTAGATTAGTATATATTTACAAATCTACTATATAGCACCAGGTATGGTAACAATATGGTGGGTCCATCTCATTGGTGTTCCATATGTACATCGATAACGGGATTTGGCATCACAGACATATATGAGGCTGATCTGTAACGTTTTATAAGCTTCATCGACAACTTTCACCCCGTTATCGAGTTCCACATCTGAGATATCTGCCTCCCATGTGAAATTCTCCTTGACATGTCAATTACCATCCAATCATCCTGTCTTAGCACATAATTACACTACACACCAACTGCTGTCTATATCTTTCTCCTCTACACCTCCTCTTATCCCTCTGTCTGTCGCGATTTCCTGTGATTTTCTCAACTTCTCCTCCTGCGGCGTCTGTGTAGTGGGGAGGAAAACTTTCTCGAGAAAGGCCATGAAATGATTGATTTCTTCCACGGTCGCCTATGCCCTTACAGGCCCCTATGTCAACCATATTTCAAATGTGCAGCATCTACAGCAAAAAAACTCTCAAGAACACTGATAAGTTTGGATCCCAAGACGCGTGATGCGTTCTGCGACCCCCCTCCTCTCCCCCTTCCATCCAGGTGACAAGACGTGACAAGAACATCGAGAATATATTGGTCTTGAGTCATCTCAAGCCTGACGTTTCTAAACATTTTGGCACCATCAACTTCAAATGTAGTAAATGCTACACCAGATACTGTGCGTCACTCTGACCCAGTCTGTCACATTCCCCAAGGCAATCTTCAACATTGAAGAGAGCTTCACGTGTACATTCATCTACGCAATTATCTGGATGCGTTACACTATGACGTCCATACGTAAGACTGAACGGAGGCTCGCAGACAGATTCTATGAACATCTGTGCATCATTAAAAACAGACTGGTACTCCTGCTTTTGACCACTTCATTGGCACAGGGCATCGGGATTCCAATGATATTCATGTGATGGTCATTAAGTTATTCTTCTCAGATGACGGGATCCGACAAGCGATTGAGAACCGTTATATAATTTGGCACGATTGTGCCATTTGGGATCAATGTCAGTCAGTCCTAATGATAATACCTGTTGTGTCGTAAATTTTCTATTTTTTAATCTTTCGGGTTTAACTATATTTAGCTCTACTTTGTGAACGTGAACGCCATACCATTCTTATTCATTGTATTTATTGGGAATATGTTCTTGGTAAAGACATTTTGGTCGAAATGTCGATGTGCTTGTGTCGTTATATGTGGTTCTAGTGAATAGTTTGTTCCTTTCGTGCCGCAAGCGACACATAGGGCAGAGGTTTTGGTTCTCCATATGATGCGGCCCGCTGCCTGCAACTTTAGTTCCTGGATGGTCTTACAGCCTATTAATTTCCCTTCTTTAAGAATGGTGTTTTTAAGGGTTGTTATAGGTCTTCCTCTTTTTCTTTTACCCTCAGGTGTCCACATAAGGGCTTGCTGGTTTATTCTGTTTACATCTCGTACAACGTGACCAAGGTATTTCTTTCTTCGTTTTCTTATGATGTTTGATTATTGTGTGTTTTTACTTGGTGTGTTTTGTCTCTTAGATCACTATTTGTGACGAAGTCGCTCCATTTTATGTTACATCAGTTTGCGTAGACATTTGTTTTCGAAGCTGTTTAGTTTATTGTCTGTTGCTTGAGTTGATTTCCAGCTTTCACTACCATACGTTAGCACTGATACAATACATGAGTTAAATAGCTTTAGTTTGGTGTTTGTCCCTAGATCTTTTGATTTTCAGATATTAGTTAATTTAGCAAATGTGCTAGCTGCCACTGCTATAAGTGTGTTTATTTCTTTCATTGAGTCTCCGTCAACAAACATTCGGCTGTCCAAGTAATTAAAGCTGGAGACTTTTTCCAGTATTTAGTTATTTACTAAGATGTTATTTGTTGAGCTGGTAAGTTCCATGATATTTGATTTGGACGTGTTGATCTGAAGGCCAATTTGCTCTGCGAGTGTGCATAGTTTGTTGGTTATATCTTGTGTCTGTTGGTGAGTAGAGTTTAATAATGCGATGTCATCTACAAAAACAAGGTCAGTTAAAGTGCTGTTTTTGAGCCATTGTATACCCGCTTTTTCATCATGAATGGTTTTACGCATGATCCAGTCGATGGCTGATCCAAATAGCATTGGTGATAATACGAAGCCCTGTTTCACTCCTGTGTTGACATTGAACCATTCTGAATTTCCTGTATCTGTTCTTACGCAACAGGTTGCTTCATGGTAAAGGGCTTTTATGATATTTATATATTTTAACTGGAATCCATAGAATTTAAGGATCTCCCATAGTGCCGGACGATGTATACTGTCGAATGCTTTTTGAAAGTCTATAAAGTTAATTATCAAGGGACTTTTAATATAAGAATTCTAAGAGTGAAGATGTGATCTACACACGAGCGGTTAGGTCTAAAACCCGTTTGTTCTTCTCTAAGTCTTTGATCAACAGCAATTTTCATTCTTTCCATTAAGATGCTACAAAACAGTTTTCCTGGGGTTGATAGTATAGTAATTCCACGCCAGTTGTTGCAATCTGACAGGTCGCCTTTTTTAGTGAATAGCAACACTTTTATTATCCTGCTCCATTTTCGCCTGTTTGTTTTCAGTTTTGCTGTGAATAGTGCATCCCATTCGTTCTCTAAAGCGAAACTTGTTTCTACTCAATATTGGATCGACCCTGTTTCTGCTTCTTCTTTCAATTATCTTTGCGTAAATCTTTCCTATGTGGCTCAGTAGTAGGATAAGTAAATATAGATGCTCATACTTTTGCATCTTGCAGACGGTCATTTAGCAATAAGAAGAAACAATCCGTTGAATATTTTCTCAGGAATGGCGACTTTTCAAGCAATATCACAGTAACGGTAGATTTTTGTTGTCTCCTTTCCCTTTTTCTTCCATATCTTTATCATAGTTTTGCTGTAGTGAGTACATATTATGTATTGTTACTGTTAACTTTAGATTATTGTATATTTTAACTAGTGCACCTTTCCTGTTTTAACGCTAGATTAATGTATACTTACTGTTAACTCTAGACTAGTGTATATTTACTGTTTTAACTCTAGATCAGTGTATATTTTTATGTTGACTCTAGATAAATGTTGGCCCTATACTTACTGTTAATTCTAGATTAGTTTATATTTACTGTTAACTCTATACTAATGTATATTTACTGTTGATTCTAGATTAGTATATCTTTACTATGTTAACTCTAGATTAATGTATTCGTATATTTACTCTTGACTGTATTACTGTGTATTTATTGTTAACTCTAGATTAGTGAATATTTACTATTAACATTAAATTAGTGTATATTTACTGTTAACTTTAGGTTAGTTATAGTTAAATATAGATTAGTTAATATTTACTGTTAACTCTAGATTAGTGAATAGTTATTCTGAACCTTAAATTAATGTATAACTACTGTTAACTTTAGATTAGTGTACATTTACTATTAACTTTAGATCTGATTAGTATATTTACTGTTACTTTTAGATTAGTGTATAGTTACTGTTAACATTAAATTAGTGCATAGACCCTACAAATTGGTAGACCCTATTCAGGACGTAGCCATCAAGTATTAGTCCTATTTATCAGATATAGGCCTTACTAGAATATAGGCACCTACCTGGTGGTAAGGCGAATTGTCAGAATCACAAATAAAGGGTAGATAAAGAATTCGAGAACAGTTATAATAGAACTGTAGATACAGATTTTTCTCTGTGCATCCGAGAGCACCAGTGCTCTTTTCATTATCCGCAATCCAATGTCATTCTGCAGGAAACAAATAAATGTATATAGATAGATGCATGGATAGATCTATTTCTGTTGTTATTGTAAAGACATGTTATCTAGTCATGTTGCGTCATACTGTAGTTGCTGGTGAGCCTCTCGGTCTGATATCTTCGACTTCAGCACTTGTGCTTGTTTGGGCAGGGCTGTGATGCTTTTCAATGTGGCTCTGTGGCGGGGTGGTACAGAAATAGATTTAATATCGTTGGTTTTGCATATTTGGGAGGGGGAATTAAGAGAAGAAAGTGACCTGTTGTTGTTGTGTGTTTCTGATTTTTAAGGAAAAGGGGTTTGAACCCCACTCAAACCTCCCCCGCCACCCTTATCTATGAGCTTGATACATTATACTTCAGGTAGATGGTATGACTACATATCGAAACTCTTCTTCCAGTGAAAATCCCTCTGACAATCATCTTTAAAAATTTATGGTAGCATATCCTATCCAGGGCGTAGCTATCAACCCAGCATTTGTTGGCTGTGGTGATTTTCTAGGCAATATAAATACGTTCAGTAGGTTGCCATTGCTTTCTGAACGGCCCGGATGCACAATTGCCTGTGGTGAGGATCGAACTCGGTACCTTTGCCGTCACAGACGCGCTCTGCACCACTTCGCCACAGAGCCGGACAATCATCTTTACAGTTATATATTTCGTGTTGCATGTTATGTTGTCTCTGTCTCCACTCATAGGTTAAACACACGTCTTGTCTCAATTGGTTAGTTTTTGTCGTATATCAATAATCCCAATTGACGACGAAGATATACATATTTGCTCTTTGTGACTCCAAGGTAGCGAGGGATGTCAGATGCACCATCAGAAGTCCGAGAGTCGTATGATTAGCAAAACTTCATTATCCTGTTTTCAAAATGTCGCCTGTTGGATTACAATTTTGCTACCGTTGTTACCTATTACCCATTCCTTTCAGTCAACGAACCCTGTTACCAGAAGGGTTATGGGCTATTAATAGCTACCAGCACACAATAAAAAGTTATGAGTTATTAATGGCTACCTACACACAGTTAAAGGGATCATTCCATCACCATCATCGTGCTGTAAAAGCAACTTTTTTCTTCATATATGACTTTAATAAAATGTCAATCAATTGTTTCTAGTTGTTGGTAAAAGAAACTCACACCAACAAAGAGAGAGAAAAAAGAATGAAAATAAACCTGATGAGGAACTTAATAATGAAATCACCGAACTACTCTTTGCCGATGATCAAAATCTAATATACAAAGATGAGGAGAATTAATGAACAAATAAAAATAAGATATCAAAATTAGCAAGTCTGCAACACGAATGCATAATATAACAATAGATAACACCAAAGTGAAACAAGCCAAAGCATTAAAAAATTTAGGCAGCATTTTTCCGAAATGTATGACTTGACAGAGAAATAGAAAAAAGGTGCCAGAAAGCAAAACCAACTTTCCACCGTTACTTCTTCACCCAAAGATCACTATGGAAATACGAAAACAGATAATATTTACAATTGTTATACCAACACTGCTACCAATGTTAAACATAGTCTTTAACAGCCTTGCAGCAGAGGAAAATCGTTACATATGAACTTAAGTGTCTGAGAAAAGCTGTAATGGTTACTAGATAACATTAGAAATGAAGAAATCAGGAAAAGAGTTGGTATAATATCATGTATCGAACAGATTTAAAGACAGCAAGTAAAATGGTTTGGTCACTTTATGAGAATGAACCCAAACCCAATACCAAATAAGATAACATCAAAAACAAAATATCTGGGCGTAAAGCCAAAGGTAGATCAAGAAATGGTGGATAGAAAACATCAAGATGGCCTTGAACAAACATGGACTAAATGCAACCACGGTAACACATCTGGCATTGGAACGACAACTTAAGCTCCACCCCTACGCTTAACGGTAACTGAATACGATCATCCATCATTCACTTGAGGACAGTACAATAGACAATATGCTATCTTGTGTTTTATTACGCTAACGATGTCTCTAAACTGCACTTTTCAATGGAAATCGATATTATATAATTGCCTAAAGCTGGAAGAAATCAACTTTAACTACTTCAAAAAAAATCATGCAACAGTCGAGATGTTATAAAACACGTGTTTATCTGCATGTTCTAATGAGATCAGGAGAAATCGGACGAAAGTAATCAATGCGAATGCAGAAGTAAAACTCAAAAGTAGGTGCGTCGCAAATTAAGTAATCAATCAGTTCAGCTAGTTCTCATACAGTGAATTTGATCCAAATTGAAAATTCTTGGCAATAAAGACATCAACATTCTGGAATCATTGAATTTGATTTAACTGAAATATTCTTGAAAATAAAAACATCTACATTCTGGAAACTGAATCTTATCTAAGTGGAAATTCATTGGAAATAAAAAACATTAATATTTCTGGAATCATTAAATTTTATATAAGTGGTAAATTCTAGGAAATAAAAATATTAAAATTCTGGAAACATAGATACTGCTCTTAGTGGAAAATTCTTGGAAATAAAGACACCAACATTCTGGGAATTATCACAAATTGCTCACCAGGTGAAGTTGTTAAATAGACTTATTTATTCTGTGGTGCTAATGAGTTAGCGCGACTATAATTCCGAACTGCCTCAAAGCCAACTAATTGGCACTTTGTTAGATCTATAATAGATAATTGTTTAGAAAAATTATAAAGGCCTGTGTACGAAAGAGTTCAGCTGTGATTATTCATCAAGAGTTCAGCTGTGATTATTCATCAAGAATTCAGCTGTGATTATTCATCAAGAATTCAGCTGTGATTATTCATCAAGATTAAGCTGTGATTATTCATCAATTCAACTGTGATTATTCATCAAGAGAAGAATTTATTTTAAAAGGGTTTAAATTGTGTGTATAGGATTGACGTCATTATGCCGAGGATTGACCCCCATAAATCCCTTCATGTGCACCGTTTCACTCAACGAAGCGGCAAGCCTGCCGTCAAGAATACCACTCATAGCACGTAACTCCGTAGCTTCAATTGATAATCCCCCAGTTATTTCTGAAAAAAAAACAATAACCAACTTTGTAAACAAGACGTTGCGAGCAGGATTCTAATCCGCGATCTAATTATCACAACTGAATGAATGACTTTATTATTACCATTATTATTATCATTATCACTTCACTATTATTATAAGAGTATATATATATATATATGAAGCACTGACAACATGTATATACGTAAAACACAGGTAGTTGCTTTACCTGCATACTGTGAAGAATATTGATGTAGGCAGTCATGTAAGTAATCCATTGTCGAGCTCTATCTGTGTGGCCCTCTTTCGTTTCAAGAAACCCAGAGTAGTTACTGAATAGAATATCTCGAAACTTGTTCAGAATAACCTCCAAGCTCTGAAGCTTGATCTGTTGCGTGTTATGTGAAATGTATGCTGAGAACTCTGATGCTTCCATCAGAGATTTCTTACCAATCACAAAATTGGCAATTTGTGATTGTAGATTATTTTGACTAACAAAACCTGCAACATTCAAGAAAATATTAATTTCATTATAATGTATTCGAATGCCGTGCGTCTTTCCCTTCTTTACCCGTGTAATTTTATTTTATATTATTTATTAGCGCCCATGTGTTACCGAGACCCGAGGTAGGAGCGAAAAATAGTAAAACTGTCGCCTGGGATGAGAATAGTAACACTGTCGTTTACGGGATTTAGAGAATAACTGTGGAACTACATCAGATCCTTGTATCGAAATTGTCACGGAAATGACTAAAATAATAATAAATGAAAACATTAAACATTTTATAGGAACTATTCCGTGCATCAAATACATAGAGAGACAACAGATTAAATGGTTCGACCACACCTTATGAGAATGGAACCTGATCGTCTACCATCTGTTAGTTAATTAGTCATTCCTCTAGGACCAAAGACGGCAGATAGGGTGGATGTCATAGATTTCAATCTCTCGTTTCATTGCAATTTGCTTTAGTTCTTCATTGTTTCTGATACCGATGGAGAAACGTTTTCTTGTAATAGTTCTATGTAAAGTTTCTTTCGGTCTTCCTCGTTTTCTCTTGACCTTTGGTGACCACATCAAAGCTTGACAGGGGAGTCTTTCAGTATCCATTCGTAGCGAGTGTCCGATGTAATTCCAGCGACGCTTTCTAATTTAGGTGGATACATATTTTTGTTTTGATTCTTGTCTGACAACTGTGTTTGATTTGAAGTCTGACCAACGTATGTTCAGTAGCCTTCTAAGACATTTATTTTCAAATGTGTTTAGTCTTTGTTCTAAGTTTGATGTTGCTTTCCAACTTTCGCATCCATATGTTAATGTTGGAATTATGCAGGAGTTGAAGAATGTGAGTTTTGTGTTATTTTTTTAGTGTTTTTGAATGCCAGATACTTGATAGTTTATTGAATGAGTTAGTACCCATTGAAATACGGTGTGATATTTCTATTGATGAATCTCCTGTCGTTGATAGCTTGCTGCCAAGGTATGTGAAGTTGTTGACTTTTTCAAGAGTGTTGTCGTTTAGTTTTATATCAGTTGGTTTGTTGGAAAGGTCAAATATTTTTGTTTTGGATAGGCCTATTTTGATTTCAAACCCAAGTTGTGCAGAGAATATTTGAAGGCTCTTTGTTTTTGTATGTTTTGAAGATGCCCAAGAAAAAAAACAGCCTACCATTTGTAGCACACAACAAACGATTTTCTGATTACAGCGCAAGATCAAGAGGTAGTGGATTGATAATATCAGAGACATAATACAACAACATGGCATCACAACAACAAACGCAACACAATTGGCTACAGATAGAAGACTTATGCTCCCCATGACGCTTCACTGAACTAGTTGCTAGAACAAGACAAGACTTATTTATCTGTTCATAGTGTTCTCAATATTGTTCTATAAAACGAGGAATCATTGAGAAGTTATAGAAGACTGTAGACAGGATTTGAACCAGGTCCGTTCATCTGAAACCTATTCTCCTCGCAACTTGATCAACATGTTTTCCAAATTCAACCACACAGCATCTCTAATAAAGATACGATTTTAGTCAAACTTCCATCAACTACACCGCATCTCTATTAGATACGATTTTAGTCAAACTTCCATCAACTACACCGCATCTCTATTAGATACGATCTAGTCAAACTTCCATCAACCACAGAGCATCTCTAATAAAGATGCGATTTTAGTCAAAACTTTCAACGTGTATATTATCAAGTTACTGTGAATATCGACCAGTCGATCGATACACAGACAACAACACCGCGCATCATTGTACGAGTATGTACATTACTCGAGGACCACAAACATTTAACACTTTTAAGTGCTATCAGGTGTCAGTACTATAAGAATCATTATGTATACTTGTAACATCTGTACTGCCTCTACATCATTTCTTCCTATACTGTTGGCACACAAACACACACACACACACACACACACACACACATATATATATATATATATATATATATATATATATATATATATATATATATATATATATATATATACGTATATGCACACATGAACACAGACCACATACACACATATAAATACACATACACACACACATATATATATATATATATACCTATACACGTATGCACATATATACCGGGCCGGTCTTAGGCCATTGTAACCTATGCGGCCGCATTGGGCCCCGCACTTCATAGGCCCATAAATTCATATTAGAGTTTATTTTATTATCCTCTTCCCTACCCAGACTGGGCCCCGCGCAACCCGTTTCGCATTGGGTCCCTCAATTGTTAGAGCCTGCCCTGCATATATACATACATATAAACACACAAACATGATACCCCTGGAGAAGACTATGACTCCTCGTGCTCTTTCCTGTCCGTAATGTTCAGTACTTGTTGCCAGTTCTTCAAATGCCGCCAAGTCTGACCAGAACGTACCTAATGTCACTGAGTGCAGCATCGTCTTCATCCATTGCAGCAAATTGCCATTGATATTGCTAGGGGTGGGGGGAAGCAAAGCATTAAGATAAAAAAAACAGGATCCTGTTCATACCGTTGGCTATATTAATAATATTGTGAATTCACTAGTTTAGAAGTGATATCATTAGCATCACGCAAACTCATTTACTTTCGTTGTATTGGTACCAATTTTCTAAGAATGGGTAGACAGGGACACGATTGCCAGATTGTCCTGGCAGCTCTGCACAAGAGACAAATTTGTCCTAAATATTTCCCGCTTTGACTGGGATTGGAACCATTATCATTGGATTGTGATGCCAGCCCACTAATCATTAAGCTATGTAGTGATATTAAAAAATTACAAGCTGTTGGTGGAAGATGTCGTGATGTAATCGTACTTCGTGTTGATATTGGTGAAGATGAAGCAATAACGTATTCTTATATGAAAACCAAAAGTTCAGTGTACAATGCAAGCAAACAAATGTAATCATATAGTCGGAGATCTTCCCTAATTTTGTGTTTCTTCTCTTGATTCTTGATTAGAAACTAGCTTCACAGCACGCCGAGTACTTCCATAAGTGCCCCGCTCTCCGTTCCAGCAGCCATCCCAGTATATGTAGACTCGGAGTCCCGGTCAAGTGTTGATTACACGACCTTCGGGTCTTTCCAAAAAAGACTACTCTTCCTTCCTTCACATCTAAACACTCCCATTTCTGACATTCTTTTTGTGTGTATGTTCCCAGCTTCTTTAACCTCTTTTTAATTTTGCAATGAGTTTATGACTGCCTTAATCAAGTCTGTTTTATCTCTTCTCAGCATTGTGCCATCTATCGCCGCATTGCCTGCCAATAAGTCGGCTCTCTCGTTTCCTAACCACGGCATGACCATGGCAGTATGTTTCTACATGTAACATTTGGACCCGGTTTGTGTGTCACTAACATCAGGAATTGTTAACAACTTGCATTTGCTTCCTATATCCAGTGGTCTAGGAAGAAAAAGCTCAGAGCTTTCTTTAATACCCAAGAGACTTAATAACCACTGAAAAGATCAAGGGAAGAAGAGATAGGGGACGACAAATAGAAAAGTTGCTGGATGGACTAGTATTGTAGCACTGTAGAAGTTCACTAACCGAGCCTATTGACAACACAAGAGACAGAGAGTCGTGGAGAAACATGATCGCCTGCGTCATTCGGCATGGCACTTGATTGATTGATTGAGACTTCAGCTTTCAGCTTAATACAATACCTATTGAAGAAGCCTTCTACTCGGAGATGGTATAATTGGACACGGTAAAGATTTATTTCAAATATCCGCATATTGTTTCATTCAAAAGAGTCTTTAGTTTGAATTGTGTATGTTAGAGCAATAGTTATTTGTGCTCGTATACCGTTCTTGTATAATACGATCCCAGTAATAATACACGTACATTGCAGCATCGGTGTGTTTTTGTGATGCCGTCAGATGTCTATTAATTATGATTTATTGAGAAATCTGATCATTATTGTGTGTGATGTGATCATATATCTATTAATTAAAAATTATTAACTTAATATGTTCAGTATGTTGTGTGGTGTCATATTATGTCTATTAACTGCGAATTATGATTTTGGTGATTTCCGTGGCTTGGTGGCTAAATCGGTTTGCCTTGTGCTGAAAAGGTTACGAGCTTGAATCCTTCTTAACGTCTTATTTACAAAGTGGATTTATTCGGAGATCCATAATGATTATCACTGTAAACTATCAAGTTACGTGCGCTATGAATGATACTCTCGACATGCAGCAAGTCGATTCATTGAGAATGATGAAGTACATGTGGGGAAACCCAAGTACTAAGAAGTTAATCCTCTATTTATTTTTCTTATCTCTATTACTTAGGAATTATTAATGTAATATGTTTATTATTGTTTACAATGTTGTCTCACTTCTATTAATTAGGAACTATTATCTTAATTTATTTACTATTTATGTACTGTCGATTTATGTTTATTAATTATGAACTATTTATTTAATTTGTTAATTATTTTTGTCATGTCGTCTTAGGAATTATTAATTAAATATGTTCGTTATTGATGTTGTGTCGTCTTATATTTATTAATTAGTCAATTCTCATTCCTTTTGTGTGTGTGTGTGTGTTGTGTTTATGAATTATAATTTATCAAGCAAACTGTTCATTATTTTGTGTGTTGTCGTCTTATGTCTATTAATTATGAATTATTGTTTTAATATGTCCGTTATTCTTGTCATATCATCTTATGACTATTAATTAATATCTTCTCGTTCCTTTTTTGTGATGCAATTTTATATTTGTTCAACCTATATTGTTGTCAATTATGGTGAGAAATAGAGTTCTTAGAAGAAATATTGAACTCATTCCGATCTATGTAAGTCAATCGTCGACAGTTAAACCATTAGCCGTGTGCGGTTTGTCGTGGTTTCGACCCCATGGTGTGATGTCTTGTGCATTTTTAGGAAATCCCTGCGGATAATGCTTGAGAACCCTGATCTTTACCATACCTCGTGTGTCAACTGTTCATAGTCCTAGCACTACGTAGGCTACATGTTGGCGCCTAGTACCATGATCAGGGTCGGAACTCCTCTGGTTCCTCAAGTGAGATCTGCGATGCTGTGTTCTATTAATGTTCAACCACAACAACACACAAAAACCTAACTGTAATTTCACTGTAGATGAAATGATGTGGAGCTTCCACAAGAGGAAAGCCTCGCTCTATTGCAATTGTTGATCTGATAGGCCAATAAGTGAAACCTTCAGACCTTTCGCGGGCGTAGTTACTTGGTATGAGTGATATTCTTGACACATTAAGAGCAGCTTTGCTGAGAGGGCTGGAGGATTAATGGAAAACCCGAGTACAATGATGTCACTTCCATATGCTTTTTTAGCCCATTTATACTAAAAAAATGCTGCACCAAATATCAAGTCATGGGATATTCGACCATCTTTCATGAGTATGGGTAAGTATCACGAATTCATACATTTTAAGGCATGGTCCGGAGAGAGATACTACAAAAACTTTAAAAGAACACTCAACCAACACGGAACTGGAATCATAAGATGCTATACCCTGAGAGATTTACTGAAGTGATGATCTGAAAATATGGATATGTCCGGTGTGCTAAGAAGGTAATCAACATACCATTTTTTTAAAATTTACCTCAAGTTTGGCCATATGTAGTTCAACATTCTGGAAACCTTGTATTGGAAATTTGGTATCGACAACGTTTAGCAAACACATTTATAAATAATTAAAGCACATACATTATAATAAAATGTTTTCAAAACTTGCAATAACAGAAATGTGACGACGTACAACAATCATAGCGGATTAGAATACCAGCAATGTAGATTATAGGAGTGGCATAAGTGATGTTCGTGAGTATGAGGTATGTATGTGATAATGAAGATGTGCTGATGATAATGACAATGATGAAGATGATAATGATGATAATTTTCTTTATTAATTATGTGGTACATGTTACGCAAATGTGACTTTATCACGTGATAACAGTCCATCTTTTTAATAGTAGGTTTGATTTCATTGAGCTTCCGTGACGCGATTAAAAAAACGCGAAGCGTCTGTTAGCGCCAATTAGATCTTCGCGTAACGCACTGAGAGTCCCCCTCCCCCTCAAAGGTTGTTTAAAAGTAGGGGAGGGGGCCTCTCAGTGCGTTACACACAGATCGATGGATACTACGTGTGTGCGCCTTTAGTGAAAGTTCCTTTTGTTAAATAATGTAGGAGAAAAGTTTCTGACATCTGCTTAACATGAACCAATAATGTTGTTGACTATCATGAGTGATAGATATCTAATCACCTGAAAAATGCAACCACGTCATAATCATCCGCTTTCCGCACATCGATGTCGTGTCGAAAAGTTAGCAGAGATAAGATCAAGTCAGACTTGTTTGAAACGGTAGACCACCACATTGTGTTATTGACTGAATTTGTAGTTATTCCATACAGTACTCTATCTACTTCTATTCTTTGTCGAAGTAATTCTTCTTGTGTACTCACATCTCCACCAGAGCCAACATATAGAGCAGAAAGTCCCCTTTCTAGCTGTAAATTGTAGATTAGTGTCCTTATCACCAGTGCTTGTCTAACGTTTAGGTTTACTGCCAAATTCTGGTTTAAATTCTCTATAGAGTTATATACTTTTCTGATATTCTGGACAAGTAAGATTATGGCCGGAACGAAGCCAGCAGACATCAAGAGAACTAGCAAACAATATCGACCGAATGTGGTACGAAAGTTGAGCGTTCTATCCCAGAATCCTTTCTTCGATCTTCCCACTAACAAAACTGACAATTCTGTTGAAGTTCGATAAGACAGGAACAATGAAGACTGGTTTGAACTCATTCTGAGTTATGTATACTAAAATATCTTACAACAAAATGTATATGAACATCCTTCTAGAAGTGATAAGTTAGATCCACACTTGTTGATTATTCCTGTTCTATCAACGGCACAATATTTATAAGCCAAGCATGGTTAGCCATTGTTGCCACTTCCTATAAAATACGCATCAAATAGTAATAGATATTTTTTTCTAAGCTGGACGAATCTATTTCAAAACCGTCTAGTGCTTTCTGACTATTTTCTATAACACCTCAATGCTCTATATGTAGGGCCTATATTATTTATTTGTGCAGGAAACACATACATTATATTGCATATTACTATGTTGTTCTATACGGCCTATATTTTAAAAAAATTCACAAACATGAAAAATATATTGTATAACATAATGACCTTGTCATTAGAGGTGAGAAAGAGAATTCTGCAGTGCTTTGTAACTCATATGCTAACAGATGGATGCGAGTCTTAGGCAATAAACCAACAGGAAAGTGGGAAATTAGAGGCAATAGAGATGTGGTTCTACAAAAGAATGCTTAGAATATCATGACTGCCAGGAAAACTAACGTAGAAGTGTTGAAAGAGTCAAATGTGAAACGGAGCTTACTTAATAATATAAGAAAAAGACATTCTTAATGTTTTGGCCACGTTATGAGACAAGGAGGTTTGGAGAACATAGTCACAACAGGCAAGATTAAAGGCAACAGAGACATTGGGGGACCACGTGAGGAAATATTAGACAGTTTAACAATCTTTCACGGCAGGGAAACAACAACGATCTTGATACATAAAACTGGAAATAGAGAGATATGGAGTGCTATGATCGCCTACGC
Source organism: Meghimatium bilineatum (assembly GCA_034231615.1). Lineage (NCBI taxonomy): Eukaryota > Metazoa > Mollusca > Gastropoda > Stylommatophora > Philomycidae > Meghimatium > Meghimatium bilineatum. Next base: position 40,022,816 of record CM067300.1, read on the forward strand.
CAGCGGGCAAGGCACCTAATGAATGAATGAATACGGTCTATATACATGGCCGTAGATATGTTCTCCTCAAGGGAGTTGTTTTATCTAATTAAACAAGAAAGATCGTTCGTGTATTTTTTTGTATCAGATCCCATTTTTCTGTGGAAAATTTGATGACCATTTTGCAAAAAATCGCCTGAGAAAGGTTTTGTGGCTTTTTACCTATCTTGTGGCCATATTCATAGTACTAAACGTCATGTTCCGATTTGCTAAAGTGGGTTTAACTCTCCCAACTCCCTATCTACGGACCCGCCCACATAAAACGTGAGATATAAATAAAACTGTCATAGTCAATTTATGATGTTTCACGAATTAAATTTGCCCCTGTTATGGTACTCTTTGTATTTATCTATTTGGGGGTAGAAGGGTTTCATATCACGGTCATCGTCAAGCCAGCAGTGGCGTAGCGTCAATAGACAAACAACGTCCCCTTTAAACAACGTAAATAGCACACACACAGTACTATTTATTAGCTATACCATTATCAAAAGATAAATGCTATATAAAAGAACACATACCATTTACCGACAGGTACTTGAAACCCGAATTGCTTAACCTTGTAAAACAGACACAACGAACAAAGATATTTAAAATAGACAAGTTAATTGAAGAACATGGTCATAGATGTTTGAGACTACCTCCATATCATGCACACTTAAATCCTATAGAGCTAATTTGGGCAAAAGTTAAAGGACACGTAGCATCTACAAATACAACTTTCAAATTATGTGATATTGAGACTCTTACAAATCAGGCTCTATCAAATATACATAAAGACTACTGGGTGAAATGTGAGGATCATGTGTTACGCCAAGAAGAGGAATATTGGAAAAAGGAAGGTTTGTTGTTTGTTCAGCCGAAAACAGTAATCGACCTATTTGACTCGTCTGATTATGAATGATCATTACTCTGATTAAGTCTGCACTAAAAAAAGTTTGATTTGCAAAATTTACAAGTTGATTTGTAAAACATTTCATTGCTCAATACCACCCAAGCAATTCAAAAAAATGTTATAAGCAAACCATCAACCATTACTTATAAAAATTAGCCCGCTTGATTCAATACAGAAGTTCAGATATCTTGGATCAACTATTACAGACAAAATTTCCTTACATGAAGAAATATATGTACTTATTTCAAAGGCAGCGACAACATTTGTGAAACTCACACCAAGAGCATGGAACAATATCAAATTGACTCTACGAACAAAAGATATATTTTAAATTTTTTTTTACACCTGCCACCATGTAAAATTTTGTGGACACGCCTATGGGTCATCATTGCACTAGATTACTGTAAAATATTTTGTTTATGGTCGAAATAATATTTACATGGGCAAACATCAAAAGAATTCGCCGCTTTCAAATAACCGTTACAGCTAGACATCAAGTAACACATATGTTTTCGCGACATGGACATTTTAACAACGTATGCCAAAATTCATGTGAAATCATCAAGAACTTTTTGAATTATAAATCATAACATCTCGGCAAACGATTCTGAACGGACTATAGTTTATTCGTCATGTGACAGCTATTCGCCCTTGAGGAACACATTAAATATTCGCCCTTGAAGTTTGAAACCAGAAGCCTTTGACGTCCACACAGAAAATATTTGGTGTCCAAAAAAAGTATATGACAACCGAGGGGAAAAAACGTTACATAGTTCCTGGTGAAGTACAAGTTGGTAAACTCGTTGATCTTTAAATATCTACCGCACTGGAGTAAAATCACTGGCTTCAGACCATTAATATGTTTAGAAATAATGTATGATGACGCGTTTTCTGAGAATTGCAAACTGAAAACCTCTATATGTTACGTCTGTGCATAAGTCATAGGCCTAAACTATTATGTGTGTGTGTGTGTAATTAATTCTGCTGTGTATGACTGTTGAAATATGGAAAAAGTAAGTTTACCAGAATCAAATATTGTTAACTTTCTTCTGACAACTCCTGTGTGTAATTTATCATATGAACAGCGATGTGTATTGAAATTGCAAAGACTAATTCCTAGTCAATTAAAACATTTCGTAATAATAGAAATGCTCAATCGTCCTGGTATGACATATTTCCTTGGATAACTGACTGCGCTGACAAACAAAAAATATTTTTCTATGTCTATTGTTTGGAACAAAAACTATGAATGGTGCAAGGTATGCATATGTGATTTAAGCAACTTTATTAGATAAGTAGTAAAACACAAGTCTTCAAAACAGCATTTATTACACATTGGAGCATTTCATTCGTTGGGCAAGACACGAATCGAACATATGCTATCGGAGGCTGCACGACCACGAGCAATAAAACATAATGAGCTTATGTCTTGAAGCAGACAATACTTGCAGCAACTCATTAAGTCGGTAATATGTGTCAGTAAACATGAGCCATATAGCATTACAGAAGGACACAGAAGTGAAAATGTGTTTCTGGTGTGACCACAAAATAAGGGGAAAGGGGGGCTACCTACATATTATTTTTTTTAAAAAGGTCTCTATGCTTACTTTAGGCTTTCTTACCCCCCCCCCTATTTTTAAATTTAACTATCTATATACTTCTTAATTGTTAAATAGTTTATCAAGTCTACATCCGGCGCTGGTCTAGAACGTAAACTAAAATAGTAGACCTAGTATTTCGAATCACTTGATACAGTTAAACTTTCACATGATAAATGGATTAGGCCTATGTTATATCCACTCAGCATAGTAATGATTTTTGCTACGAACTTGTACGAAAAAGAACAGAAATGAGAGCAATCCATCGGTAATCTGTATCGTCTGATAGCTGAACTAGACTAGCAGATGTGAATGCACAAAATCGCGTGTTGTGATAAAATCTATGGGTCATGTGTGTCATTGATCAATATCAATGATCGCAGATAACTGATATTATTTAACATTTTTTTCGCGTAGGGATGTACTATGTCACTCTAACAGGTAAGCAGAAATATTCCTACTATATAAAATACTAAGGTTACTGTTAAGCCTAACTATCAATGTGAAAATAAATAAATAGCAATAAACAAACAAAAAACAAGTAGGTCTACTTTTTTTCTTCACGTTCCGGTCCAACTGGGGTCTTTCTCAAGAAGCACATAAACCGCGTCATCATCATCAGGTGCCATGCCGACTGGCGTAGGTGATAATGTCTCTCCACGACTCTCTGTCTCTAGTATTATGTATCAGAATCGTTGTTGTTTCCCTGCCGTGCCAGGCTGTTAAACTGTCTAATATTTTCTCATGTTGTCGCCCTTTGTCTCTGTTGCCTTCAATCTTGCCTGTTGTGACTATGTTCTCCAAACCTCCTTTTCTTATAACGTGGCCAAAAAATGAAAATTATATTTTTCTTATATTATTGACTAAGCTCCGTCTCGCATATAACTCTTTCAACACCCCCACATTAGTTTTTCTAGCATTCCATGGTATTCTTCTGTAGAACCACATATATACTGCTGTGCCCTAATTTTGTGTTTGTTTATTGCCCAAGACTCGCACCCATCTGTTAGTATATGAGTTATATAGCACTGCAGAGCTCTCTTCCTCACCTCTAATGACAAGGTCATATTACACAATATGTTTTTCATTTTTCTGAATGTTGTTTTTGCCTGTACTATTCTGGTTTCTGTTGAATTTCTTCCATCTGCCGTAATTGTTGTACCTAAATACTTTAATTTGTGGACCTTTTTAATACTATATCATTCACTTTGATCTTGTAAGCTGCAATGTATTGTTTCTTTGAAATAACCATTACTTCTGTTTTCTTGACGTTTATGGAGAGGCCTTTCTCTATACTGTTTGTCACTGCTACATTAATTAATTATTGAAAGTCTTCCTCACTTTTAGCAATCAGAACAGTGTCATCCACATATCTCAAATTATTTATGTTATGTCCTCCCACTGATATTCCTGGGATATCAACTATTGTACGCCTTATGTGTTCACTGTGTAAAGAGAACAGGTCTGATGAAAGTACACATCCCTGTTTAGCTCCTTGTTTTATTTGTTGAAAGAGGCCAAATTCATTTCCTACTCTTATTGCTGCTGTTTGTTGCCAGTACATGTTTTTGGTGATTCTTAAATCATTACTATCGATGTTCAAATTTTCTAGCATGTGTATAACGTCATTATGCTTACCTTTATGAAATACCCTTGTGTAGTCTATAAAAGAAAGGTACAGGACTGTTTTACCTCTATATACCTCTCTATTATTATTCTCAAAATATAGGTCCTATATAGCATTGTTGGTACCTTTGTCTTATACGAAGCCACATTGTTCTGGGCTTATTTTTGCTTTTATTTTGTTTCGCACTCTCTTCATGATGATTCTGAGAAGTATTTTTGTTGTTTGGCTACCGGGGCTGATTGTACGGTGTTCTTCACATTCGGTGTTCCCTGGTTTCTTTGGTAAGGCTATAAATATGGATCTCATTAAGTTATCGGATATGTGTCCTCTATTATATACGTCAATGTAGTAATTACTTCTACTTCAAAGCTACTAATTCCTCTAATATTATATTGTCTGGTCCTGGGACTTTGCCATATTTCACGTGTCTTAGGACCTCCCTTACTTCTGTTGCGAGGTTTGATTGACCCTTCCCATTATCTTGTATATTTATATCGGGTCTGTTGTCATCATAGTTTAGTTTAATTTGTTCCTTTCATGCCGCAGGAAGAGGTTTTGATTCTCCATGTGTTGTGGTCCGCTGCCTGCAGTTTTAGCTCGAGTATGGTCTTGCACTCTGTTATTTCCCTTTATTTAAGTAGGGCCTATGGTGTTTTTGGGTTGCTTTAGGACTCCCTTGTTTTCTTTTACCCTCAGGTGTCCACATAAGGGCTTGTTGGTTTACTCTCTTTTCATTTAGTCTTAAAACGTGACTCAGGTATTTCCGCTTTTTATGACGTTTGAAACATATTCTTGGTTTGTTTTGTTTCTTAATTCACTATTTGTGACGAAATTGCGCCAATTTATGCTCACCAACTTCCAGAGACATTTGTTTTCGAAGCTGTTTAATTTTTGGTCTGTTGCTTGAGTTCATTTGCAGTTTTCACTTAGGGTACATACGCTAATACTGAGACAATACAGGAGTTGAATAGCTTTAGCTTGGTGTTTCTTCGTAGAACTTTTGATTTCCAGATATTAGTTTAGCGAATGTGCTAATTGCAACTGCTATGAGTGTATTTATTGCTTTCATTGAGTCTCCGTCAACAAACATTCGGCTGCTCAAGTAATTACAGTTGGAGGCTTTTTCCAGTATTTAGTTGCTTACTGAGCTGTTATTTGTTGAACTGGTAAGTTCCATAATTTCTTATTTGAATGTGTTCATCTGGAGGCCAATTCGATCAGCTAGTGTGCGTAATTTGTTGATTATATTTGTGTTTGTTGATAGGTAGAGTTTAAGATTGCGTTGTCATCTACAAAGGCGAGGTCAGTTAAAGTGTTGTTTTTGAGCCATTGTATGCCCTCTTTTTCATCTTGAATGGTTTTATGCATGATTCAATTGATGGCTATTCCAAATAGCATTGGCGATGATACGCATCCCTGTTTCACCCTTGTGTCGACATTGAACCATTCTGAATTTCCTGTTTCTGTTCTTACACAACAGGTTGCTTCTTGGTAAATGGCTTTTATGATGTTTATATATTTTATTTCTAATCCATAGATCTTAAGGATTCCCATAGTGCAGGTTGATGTATGATGTTGAATGCCTTTTGGAAGTCTATAAATTAATTACTAAAGAGATTGAAACTCAATTGATTTTTTTATATTTCTAAGAATGAAGATGTGTTCTACACACAAACAGTTAGGTCTAAAACCGACTTTAAGTCATTGGTCATCATTTTTTTTCATTCTTTCCATTTCATGCTATAAAATAGTTTTCCTGGGATTGATAGTAAAGTAATTCCACGCCAGTTTTTGCAGTCTGAAAGGTCTCCTTTTTTAGTAGTTTGAAGATTACCCCATCTTTCCAGTCTTTTGGATAGGATTCTGTCTGCCATACAACATTCATTATAGCAAGTAGGTGGCCCAAGGAGTTGTCGTCTGCTCTTTTAGCATTTCACCTAAGATTTCATCATTTCCACAGGTCTTGTTTAAAAAAATAATTTTTGATGGCTTTATTTCATTTAATGAGATGTTGTCGCATGATGTATTTAATGAAGGCATGATTTATTCCATTTCAAAATTTTGTGATTTTGTTGGGGTAGTCTATTTAATAGCTCTTTGAAATGTTCTGCCCATCTATCTGTATGGGCTTGTTGAGAAAGTATAATTTCATTGTTTTTACCTGACATTTGTAGTTGGAGCATGGTGATCATAGAGTTCTTTGATATATTCTGACCATCTCTGTACTATATGATCTTTGCCCATTAATATTAATGCCAAAAACGTTGGTGTATGTGTTATTATGGTTTTTACCAGTGATTTGCAAAACTCTATAACCTGTTCCAGTTTTCACCTGTTGAATTACAGTTTTGCTGCAGCAAGTACCTATTTTCCATTTATGGAAACCTGGTTGGAAAATTTTTTCTGTTTAAAGTTTTAATCCCTTGATACAACCAAAATGTTTGAACAAGTAAATAACACTAACCATTTTTCAGTTAAATTATTCTTTTATTACAAAGAAACAAGTAGAAATTAAAATATATTGATTTTTCTAAGTTAATATCACAACGAAAATCAATGAAAACAAACATAAATGAAACACACAAAAAAAGCCATCTCCAGAGAACTCTTCTACCCATGATGCTGCAAGGCATAAAGGGGTATAACGTGACAAGAAAAAGAAGAGAATATCACATCAAACATTAAAAAATAACGTACAAGACTTGAAATAGAAGACAAATGAAAAGATTTGTTATAGAAAATGACTGAAAAGATACGGTATAGAAAACAACTATAAAGACTTGATATAGAAAATAACTATAAAGACTTGATATAGAAAATAACTATAAAGACTTGATATAGAAAATTATTATAAAGACTTGATATAGAAAATAATCAAAGAGACTTGATATAGAAAACAATAGAAAAGACTAGATACAGAAAACAATTGAAAAGACTAGATACAGAAAACAAATGAAAAGACTACAGAAAACTAATGAAAAGATGATAGAGAAAACAATTGAAAAGACTAGATACAGAAAACTAATGAAAAGACTAGATACAGAAAACTAATGAAAAGACTACAGAAAACTAATGAAAAGACTAGATACAGAAAACTAATGAAAAGACTAGATACAGAAAACTAATGAAAAGACTACAGAAAACTAATGAAAAGATGATATAGAAAAACAACTGAAAAGACTACAGAAAACTAATGAAAAGATGATATAGAAAACAATTGAAAAGACTAGATACAGAAAACTAATGAAAAGACTAGATACAGAAAACTAATGAAAAGACTAGATACAGAAAACTAATGAAAAGACTAGATACAGAAAACTAATGAAAAGACTAGATACAGAAAACTAATGAAAAGACTAGATACAGAAAACTAATGAAAAGACTAGATACAGAAAACTAATGAAAAGACTAGATACAGAAAACTAATGAAAAGACTAGATACAGAAAACTAATGAAAAGATGATATAGAAAACAATTGAAAAGTGGGCGTCTTTGATGATAGAGATGCAAGTCAGTGACAAAAAGGTTAAGCAACTATGATCTTGGCTAGCTTTGAATGTGGTGACCAGCAGGTAGGTACAGGAAACAGTTCTCTGTACAGCTTGCAGACTATGCTATCAATTTAACAACAGGCATTCACTGTTCAGTGGAAGTCATTACAAATACTGAATGCATTAATTCCCAGTGCCAAAGTTAGATGTGTTGGGCTATTGGCACAAATAAAACGGTGACACAATGCATTTCCGCTCTTTGGGCTACATTCTGCTGGAAATCTTGTGGGACCAATCCTGCTATAGAAGAATGTGGTAGGAGTTTGAGAACAAACGAAAAAAAAACAACATTGGAAAGAATTCATATAGAAAACACTTGAAAGACATGATATAAAAATACTTGAAGAGACATTATGTAGATTCATTCATTCATTGATTTTCCTTTTGCGCTGAAGTTAGCGCAGAGGTCAGATCTCTCCAATTCTGTCTGCTCAAAGCTAATGATGTAGATGGCAATTGAAAAAAAACTGAAAATACGTGATATAGAAAACAACAGAAAAGACACAAAACAACTGAAAAGACATGATATAGAAGATAACTTAAAAGTATATCATGTATTTTAAAACATTTGAAAACAACAGAAAAGACATGATATAGAAGACAATTTAAAAGTATATCATGCATTTTAAAACATTTGAAAACAACAGAAAAGACATGATATAGAAAACAACTGAAAAAACATGATATAGAAATCAATGACTATACAGTGAACAAGGTTATAACCTATCTGACAGTTCTATTCCAATTAAAGGACATGAATACAATAATAGCATACCACATATAGCAAAATGAGAATAAATTCCAGTAATAGAAACATTACATTTTTTAAAAGAAACATATAATGAATATGGCAGATATATGTTTTGTTTTGCTTGTTGATTTTGATTCACAGGGATTATCAGTGATGAACCTTTGTTTTGTTTCCTATGTGCAGTAGCACATTTCTCTAAAGAAGGTATTCTCAATTTGTTTCTTGGAAGCACCTTGGTGCTCTTGAAATGACATGTGGTGCTCTCACCATGTAAATTAAAAAGTTATGCTTGCAAGCACTAACTATCATGAGTTACCTTTACATTTCAAACTATTTATTAACAAAATAGGGTTATTATCATCAAAAAGGGGGGGGGGGTGAGTGTACGGTGCAATGAAGAAGGTCATATGACCAGTTTTCACTTTCTCTTTCTTTTATTTTCTATATTGTCAAATATTCATTGTTAAATATTCAGAATAACATTCAACCCTAATGATCTCATTAACCTTGTGAGTTAGTTAGTTAGTTAGTTAGTCGTCGGATCATCATCACTGCAAACTGGACACATCCATAGTTGCTCCGATCTCTCCTTGAGTGTATCCGCCATCACACTTCTGCTGACAGTACCGGTCCTATGCTGGTTGACCATCATTCTTCTGCACCCTCCAAAATGTTCACCTCTAGCAACACCGCATTTCAATCCCTGATCTTTAATCCTAGCCATTGAAAAGGAATCATCATCCACATTAGTCTCACTCTCGCGTGTTATATCTCTTAAGGAGTTCAAAACGTCAGCGCGATCCATTGCCACATCGCCCTTTGCCACAAACGCACACGATGCCAGTTGATCCGCTCTTTCATTGCCTCGAACGCCCACATGTCCCGGCACGAAAATAAATGTAACCGCCTTCAAGCTTGCATTTCTCAAGGCCTCAATCCACTGTTCGTGAACGAGACCCACTTGTACCTTCTTAATCATACTCATAGAGTCACTCAAGATACAGACCTGCGTTACTTTCTGTGTGCGTAGCCACTCAAATGCCTTGGTCACCGCCATAGTCTCCATGGTCATACTACTCGTAGTGACCGCAAAGGCACCACTTTCCTCCTTGATCGTTTTACCTGCGCACTGAGCTGTAAAGGCCCAAGCACTGCGAACATGCCTAATTACAGATCCATCAGTGTATATAATCAGTGTATATAACCTTGTGAGTATTTTAACATATAAATGTATATTTCTTTCTTATTATATGTTATGATGCTTACACACTCACAGTATTACTTGTGGCAGTGCTCGCAATATGAAAAGGTAAGAAACCTTGCTCTAGAGCTTTTTTCACAGCTTTCCACCCCTAATTTTTTTCTTTCATACCCAGAAAATGTCAACTGTCAATGTATCAATCCTTTGAGAAGAAACTTCCTACTCAAAAGGGATCTATGTGTGTATATAATAAAATTGTAGACCTATATAAATTAAAATTTTTTATACCATTTCATATATGACCCTTCTCTGCCAAAGACGAATTGGCACAAATAAGATGGTGACACAGCGCATTTCCATTCTCTGTATTACATCTTGCTGGAAATCTAGGACCATTGTCCTGCTACAAGTGAGATCCAGTGGGAGTTTGAGAATGAACTCTGAAGAAGAAGAAGATATATGACCCTTTATACATGAAAGCCTGCAACCATTTAATGGTATCATGTTGGTCACGTTTGACTAGTCTTTATGACTACATAGCTTCAATATAGGAAAGAATATAACAGATACATGACATATCAACCATGAATATAACAGATACATTATATATCAACCACGAATATCAAAAAATACAGAACACATATGATGATAAATGATCATTAAAAAGCCCAAAAGGAATACAAGTTTGACAATCTTGTGTGCTATGTCAAGCGATGAAGTATTACTTTCAGCTTTAAATCAGTTTTTCTCTGGCATTTCTTCTTTTGATAGGGAACTTTTTCAGAGTTTTTGCAAATTTCAGATGACTATTTGACTCAATGTGGCTGTTTCAAGCAATGCCATGAGCTAAACATTATTGACAGCATAAGCACTCTAGACATTTGACTATTTCTGCACTCTATCCACAATGTCTATGTTAAAACTCGAACAACTTGACAGCACTAAAACCACTCAGTGTACAATATCACAGCTATGATGTAAAATGCAAAACGACACATACAAAAACATGGTTGAAATCATAGAGAAATAAAAGTGGCTATGTTAAAGTCAATGCAAAATATAACATCAACAACAACAGAATTAAAATATAAAATAACACAAATTAATTAAAATATTAAACTATAATTAAATATGTCTGCCAAATTAATAGACTTTTTTCATTGCTATAAAACTATGTCCGTCTACTATGCTATAAGACCTGTGTACAGAAAATGTAAAGATGACTTCAAAGGCTGACATGCGACTCCAAGTATTTAATAGTGACCAACAACAGTAATCAAAAACGTAGTGAATAAAGTCCTAATTAATTCTGTAAAGAGGTCTATTACATACGACGGTCTCGCACAAACACGCCACTTCTGGAATTTTGCCCACTTGGACAGTATCAAATTTTTTTTTAAAAACTGTGTTGGAGGGAGGGTGTCTTCTCTGTCCCTCTCGCTTTTGAAAAGTGGTTTCAAACATATCATTCCACCATAATTGATACCCGCAGGTTAATTTCACAATCCTCTCTCAAGTTTATTACCATATATTCCCTAAAGGGTAAACATATGGTAATGAAGCTCAAAGTCTTCTGTATCCTATAAAAAACAGATGTTGCCCATTTAACATCATTTTTTATTGTATCATTTCCCGCTTAGACTTGACAGTCTGCTGTAATGTCGTCTGAACCTTGTGGCAAGTTACTAATTACTATTCACTACCCCGTAGGATACTGAACACAATCAATTCATCCGAACACAAAAAATTTGTCCAGGAAAGTATGGTCTGTTGTTCCACAGTGGCGTCACCATCGATAGAAGTTTAGGAGTGCTGGGTATTAAGAAAACATTGGAGTTTATGCATCCGAGTTAACACTGTAGTGGCCAACATTCTTGACTGAATAGGGACAATAGTAATTGACTGAATAGCTAGGAACAATATCTGGTGGTTAGGGAAGACCACACTGTATTATCTCTGATGTATTGTTCCCAGAATACAGTGGCCCTATTCATTCTTTCATTCATTCAGGTAAAGCGAGTGGGGCAAATGAAAGGAATACCCTTGCATCTTACCTTTGCTTAAGTTTGTATTAATTTCCATTTCACATGTCTACTCATTCTTATGATAAAGAGATTCCACAGTATTATTACCTGCATTGTTATATTATTTCTATGTTGGTCAATAATCAGATTTTAGACTTTGGACACTTTCAGGATGCTAAAATTACTTCCTATGCTTATTATCGGATGGGTTTATATTTGGATATCTACAGTACTTCTGTTTTCTTGATATTTAGGAAGAGGCCTTTCTCTTTACTTTCTGTGACTACTATATTAATTAATTCTTGAAGGTCCTCATTTTTAGCAATCAGAACAGCATCATCCACATATCTCAAATTATTTATATTATGTCTTCCCACTGATATTCCTGGGATATCAACTATTGCACGCATTATGTTTTCACTTTATAAAGAGAACAGGTCTAGTGAAAGTACACAACCCTGTCTAACTCCTTTTTTTATTTGAAAGGGGCCAAATTCATTTCCTACTCTTATTGCTGCTGTTTGTTGCCAGTACATGTTCTTGATGATTCTTAAATCCTTGCTGTCAATGTTCAAATTCACTAGCATGTGTATAAATTCACTATGTTTAACTTTATCAAATGCTTTTGTGTGGTCTATAAAACAGAGGTACAGGTATGTTTTTACCTCTATAGACCTCTCTTTTATTCTATCTATCTATCTATCTATACGCTGTGTCCCTTGTTTGCCTTGCAGTGTCAGGGGTGGAAGAGTTCTCTGGAGATGGCCTTCTTGTGCGCTGTTTGTAAGCATGTTCCCGTGGCTTCTTTGATTTCTGTGATCCACCTTTTACATGGTCTGCCTCTGGCTTTATAACCGTTATGTCTATGTGTCATGGCCATTTGTGGAATGCTATATGTCGGTAGTCTGGAAGCGTGTGAAAACCACTTGATCTGTCTTTTGATGTGTTCCAATACTGGTATTGTTTTGGTTATCTGTCTGATGTTATTGTTTCTAATTCTATCTCTTAATGACACTCCGAGTATTCTTCATAGACATGTCATTTCTGTTGTCGCTATTTTTCTTTTGTCTTGTTTTGTCATTGTCCAGGTTTGGCACTGGTAGCATAGTGATGGAATAATAATAGTCTTGTATAATGCAACTTTAGTGTCTATGTTTACATTTTTGTTCTTGAAAATGCGTGTCATCTGTCCTAGGATCTGGTATGTTTTGTTGCATCTATTTTGTATCTCTTTACTTGTTTTCCCTTCACTCAATATAATGCTTCCTAAGTAAGTGAACTCATTTACTTGTTTAAGGTGTGTATCATCGATGGAGATAGTGATATTTCTTTCTTTCTTTGCTATTGCCATTATTTCAGTCTTTTCAATATTAATCTTCATGTTGAATTTTTGACATGTTGTGTGGAGTTTGTTCATATGGTCTTGCAATTGTTCTTCTGATGTCGATATTAGTACTTGGTCGTCTGCAAAGAGTAGTTCGTTCAATTCGTCTTTTATGTTATCTTCTTTGTTGGTACTTGTTAGTTTACAGATGTGGTCGATATATGTTATAAAAAGTAGAGGGGATAGGACACACCCCTGGCGAACTCCTGATTGAATTTGGAACTTATTGGACACACCTGCATTTGTTCTTACTGCACATTGCATATGTTGATTAAATGTTCTGGTACTCCGTATAATGATAGTGTTTTCCATAGTTGTTGTCTGTCTACTCTATCGAATGCCTTTTCTTGGTCTACAAATGCGATATATAATTCTCTGTTGTTTTCTGTGGCTCTTTCTGTTAGTTGTCTAAGTGTAAAGATAGCATCCGTACAGCTTTTGTTCTTACGGAAGCCCATTTGGGTGTTTTGAAGTTGTGGTTCAATATATGTTCGTAGTCGTTGCTCTAATATTTTGTTAAAAATTTTTCCTGTGTGGCTTAGTAAAGATATCCCTCTGTATTTTGTGCAGTCTCTCTTACTGCCTTTTTTCTTCCATATGGGAATGATTATCACGTTCCTCCAGTCTTCTGGTGTTTCTTGTTTCTTCTACATTACATTAAAAAGTCTGTGTAACCATTTTTTCCCGCTCTCTGCTGCTGTTTTGATAAGTTCTGTATGTATGTTATCAGAGCCTGCTGCCTTGTTCATTGGTGCTTTGTTTATTGCATTTTCTATTTCTGATAGTAGTATATTTGGTTCTAGGTTCTCTGCTGTAGTGTTTATTGTTGCGTCTTCATCTCCTTTTTTAGATTTAGTAGTTCCTTGAAATATTGTTGCCATCTTTCCATTATTTGCTTCGGTTCTTTTAGTGCATTACCGTTTTCATCATTTATTATTTCTGTCGGTTCATATATATCTTCTTTGTTTCTCATATTCTTGATTTTCTTGTACAACCTCTTTTGTGCATTTTTATAATCTGCGTTGAGCATGTCTCCATATTCTTTCCATGAGTTGATTTTGGCAGTTTTAATGACTTTCTTGGCATTTGTTTTTTCTGTCTTGTATTCTATGTAATCTACTTGGTTTTTGCTTTTGACCCATTTCTTATATTGTTGTTTCTTTTCTTTAGTGGCTTTTTTTACTTATTCATTCCACCATGCTGTTATTTTTGGTTTCTTTACACTATTGTTCTTGTATCCGCATGCTTCTCCTGCTGCTTGTGTTATAGCTTCTTTGAATAGTTTCCATTCTTCTTCTGCTGTTGTAGTATCTACTGGTAATTTTTCGAATTTTTCTGTGATTTTTTGTGCGTATTGCTCACGTACCGTGTCGTCCTTTAGCTTGTGGATTTTAATTGTTGTTGGTTTGTTATCTTTGTTGTTGTCTTTCTTCTTTCTCTTTCTGTTTGCTTTTACAGATACTATTACTGTTTTATGGTCGGTGTCTACACACATGTTTGGTATGGCTCTTGTGTCTGTTATTTTCCTTCTATTGGCTCTTCTTGTTAATATAAAGTCTATCTGGCTTCTGCAGTCTAAATTGTTCCACTTGTACCAGGTGTGAACTTGGGATTCTCTCTTTTATTGTTCTCAAAATATATATAGCATTGTTGGTACATTTTCTTTCTACAAAGCAAAATTGTTATGGACTTATTTCTGTTTTTATTTTGCTTCTCATTCTCTTTATGATTCTGAGAAATATTTTTGTTATTTTGCTAATGAGTATGGTGACTGTCCAGTGTTTTTCATATTCGGTGGTCCCTGGTTTCTTTGGTAAGGGTCTCACTAAGTCATCGGGTATGTGTCCGCTATTATATATGTCATTATCCATTTACGAACTCATAATCAAGGACACAATTGTAACTGAATTTTCAAAAGTGGATGTAATAAATAGTCATCATCACTTCATTTATGATGGACAAACACACACTGAGAAGAGATAGGGCTGACCTAATAATGGCAGTCATTGATTTACTACAGAGTGAAGAGGACAGTGCTATAGATGATAACGTGCACATAAAAAGAATAACAGAAATTGGAATGACCAGGAGAGGATGTGTGTCCTTTTTGAATAGATACATAGATCACATAATCAATATCTGACTGGAACTTTGAGTCTGCATACTTTTGGATGGCTGCTGGAATGGAAAGTGGAGCACTTATGGGAATGTTCCATGTGTCATGATGCTGGTTTATAATCAAGAATCAAAATAACATTTTTGTGTTACATATTACAAAATCAAAATATATTAAACTAATTATCAAATTATGCATTAATAAATTAAACATAGGACTAATGCTTCTGGCATTATGGAAACAAAGGGAGAACATCATGGAAAGAGAAGAAAACAAACAAAGAAGCTCTAACAACACTTAATATTATGAAAGAATTATTAAAGGAAATAAATATCAAGAAAATACAATATTTTGGCCACATTAAAAGACATGACACCTTGTTGAAGACCTTGCTTGAGGGTAAAATCGAAGGGAGACGAGCAAGAGCTATTCAGAGATACAAGTGAGAGAGTAGCAACCCAAGATGGACAGGTTACATTCTAACAGAGTGCACCACCAAAACAAGAGACGGGATGTTGGAGGTCTGTAGCAGCCAATCTTCATTTCGAAGACTGCACTTGATGATGATGAATGCTTCTGGAATGTATCTGACACATCAATCAAGTGCCATTTCGAGTGGTGTAGATGATCCATGTTTCTCCACAACTCTCTGTCTCTTGTGTTGTTAATAAGTTCAGTTGGTGACATTCTCTCGTGAAATTGTGATAACCCATCCAGAAACTTCTTTCTTTGTCTTCCTCTGTCTCTTCTTCCCTTGATCTGTCCGGTAGTTTTTAAATTTTCAAGTTTTTATCTTCTATGTCCTAAAAATCTAGATTGCATCTAATTTATTCTGTAATTTGTCTTTTTACTGCTGCATCTCTGAGGACTTCTACATTAGTTTTCTTGGCTAATGACAGATAGAAAAATGATACTGAATATTAATAATTAAACTATCACCAGCATTGGAGAAAGATTTGCAAAGATCCATTAATGCCCAAACCGACACATGGTGTCACCTCTTTGCTAGCGAAGATGAGCAAGGCATTGAAAAAAAACTGGTAAAGTTAGGTTTGATTGTTTGTATGTCCTCAGAGTCCAATCCGGACTCTGGGTTCTAAAAGTGCTGTTGCAATGAGAGCAGAAATGTAGTAGTTCTTGCAATCAGGGAAAGCAGTATTGTCTCTTCTTTCACTTTTGAATCATCTGCAGTATTCTACTCAATACCAATACATATCATGATGACAAATAATCAATACTGCTACATGAAAGTGATCGCCAGACATAGTGATCTAGCAGGAAATGATACAACAGATTTGTAAAAATAGGTGCCTCAAAAGCAACAAAGAGAAAACCCCTGCATCATGAGAAAACATTCTCAGAAATAAAACAAGGGAATTGTAGATGAGCAGATATGTATTTTATTGATATGTATTTAGTGAAATAACAACCAAAAGACAATGACACCATAACTAGGCTCTGTAGGAGAACTCATCTCTAACTTTTAGCAAAACATGCTGGAGTCAATAGCAATTTAAACAGTATCAGTCCCTAACAACTACAAATGTGTAGACACTTCTCTCACCCAACGAAACAGCAGAACACCTCTCATTGATTGTCTTTCTCTCTCAAGTGCCAGGGAAATACTTGTATAGACACCTTGTGCCACTTTTGTCCAGTTTTTTGGCAGAGTAGTAAAGGACAGCCAAAGTACTGGGTTCAATGTCTTTCCACTGGCAGTTCTGCATGTAGACCATTCATAAAACTGAATGCAAATACTTCCAGAAAAATCACTACAGCAATAAAATGCTGGGTTGATGGCTACATCCTGAATAGTGTAAATGCTACCATGTTTTTAGAAGTCACTAACTCACTGTATGAATTGCTAAGTCAACTTCATAAAACCTGCATTTTATTAAAGAATCGCATAAATGTCAAGAGAACTACATACAAGGAATTGGATATTGACAACAACACAGATGTGATGCATGAAAACAGAAAAATAAACGTGGTTCTTGATTTTAAAAATGTTACAAGTTTATAGACAAGCAATAAAATGAAGAAATATGACAAGACACAGTCAAATTCCATTATAACAACTTGGTTCAGACAGACAAAATATTTATGTAATAACAGAAATTTGCTATAAACAATAAAGAATAAATATACTTGGAGATATAATAGAATCAACATGTGACATTCTTTCCAGAACGTGGTCTTCCTTGTGGATTCTCTGAACATTCCACAATTCTGAATGCGCTGACCTGCCGCAGCTAGAGACATTTAAGAAATCTAATATATCACTGTACCATCAACTTCTTGGGGCCCTCTTCCCTTGTTGCCGTTAAATCTGCTTTCAGCTATTAATCTTTCAATGCTGTTATGTCTCTTTATATGACCAAAAAAACTGCTTTCTTGTTAGGATGTTGTTAAGGAGCCAGCCCTCTTTAACGTTTATTTATCTTAACACTTCTTGATTTGTCTTTTTAGTTGTTCATGGTATACGTAAAATCCTTCTGTAGCATCTCATTTCAAAAGCAGCGATTCTCTTTGCTGTTGCTTTATTTAATGTCCTTGCCTCACAACCGTATATTGCCACTGGAAATATGCAAGTTCTGATCATACATAGTTTGGCTATGCTGCTGGTACCTTGCCAAAGATTTATTTTTCATTTGTGCAAGTCTCAATATATCCAAAATAGAATTACTAGGCACATTACTTTTGTAGTTTGTCATTGCTTTTAGGAGGAAATCCGTTTATCGAATAGCACACAAAGAAAACATTCATTTTCTACGAGATTTTTTTAAAAGATATAATAGAAGTGTTGTTAAATAGGGAAATTTGTTTGAAAAAATGTATGTGCTAGAGAGGAATTCCACTGTATCAAACTGGAAAAGATCATTGATAACAATGAGAGTTTGCAATTCTTTTGCTGCCAGTATTTTATACGTAGACAGGAAAAACATACAATAAATAGCATTAAGAGACACAATATTCATAGGAAAAATACTTTAAAAAAATCATAGTATAGCAGAAAAATCAAGTGAAAATAGAAAATATTTGGAGACAGAAGATGCAGAGGAAGACAGAAATGATTTTGGTTAGCAAGCTAAGAAAGAGGTGACTTATATCGCAAACTTCCTGCAACTCCCTTTATCAACAGCTGCTGTAACTCCCTTTATCAACAACTCCCTGTAATTTCATACTGGGGAAAATGCAGTATTGACAGTTTTATTATATTTTAAGCTAAGATTGATGGAGAAATAACAGGTACCTGAAGTGAAATAATTAAAAATGGTTCTAGAAGAAATAGATAGTTAAAGTCATCACATGAAGGCAATGTTAGAGCTAGCTACTCTGAAACATATAGCTGAGGTAACTAAACTCCAGGCAAACGCATAGGCCTATTTCTGTAACTAGTTATACACAGACATCTCTAATCAGTAAAATGATTATATATGAATTTCATAGGAAAGAAGGAAAACCAAGAAACACATAACAAAGAGATACCATGAACACTGTCAACTTATTTTTTCAAATAAATTCGTATTTTTTACAATTTATATGTGTATTTTAATTTTTAAAATCTGTATTTAGCACCAAAAGCCCTACTCATCAGCACATTTGTGTGAGATAAAAACATTCACACTAGTAGTAATTACTAAAATTTACCTTTTTTTCAAAAAAAAAAAAAATAATAAATATGTGTGCCCAAAATCTGTATCAATACTAAAAATCTGTCATAGTTGACATCTATGCATGAATGACCTTGCAGATGATGTTTATGAGAAATCATCTAAAGATAAAGGAAACAATAATCCATGTCTATGATCTAATAATAATAATAAAATCTATATATCACAGATGATGATGACAACAGTCTCAGACTTTAGTTGTTGCATCTCTCTGGTGTTTGCGAAGATAACAGAAAACTCAAATTATGGAATAAAATCCCGTTATATTTGGGGCACGTATAGTCAGAGTTGGACAAGTGTATGTTTTGTATGTTTATTTTTCTGTCCTTTAAGCGGCATATTTTCTGTGCCTTTAATGCTTGATGTATCTCAGTGATACAAGCACCATTGTTAGTGTTGCTGCGTTACCTTTGACAATTCTGAGCTTCTGATTTCTTGGTGGTGACTGATGTGGAAACTCTTTAGAGATACCTTGAGAGAATCCTCAAAGTGTTTCTTCTGTCACCTGCAAGCCATTTGAACTTAAGAAATTCATCATAAATGAATGTTTTAAGACCTATGCACCCAAGAATCAAGGATCCATTTATTTATATCAAAGTTAAAGAACAAATTATAAAAAGCATTTATCTACTGACACTGTTACTTGTGCCAGAAGGGATAACACTATTGATAATGTACTATTGTGACTGTTCCTAATAAAACTAATAAATTGTAAAAATACAAAATGTAAAATATCATTGAAAAATAACAAACAAAGGAACAAGGACTCTTTCATGTTTGTGCCTTCTCTCTTCAAATAAACTGAAACACAGTGTTCCAGAGTATTGTTTGCAATAAATTCTTGTTTGTTGTTGTTTCTTGATATAGGTGTCTATTGGACTGTAATGTAGAAAAAGTTTAAATTTTTTTTTTTGTTATTTTCCATTGACAATATTTTTTTCCATTTTGTATTTTTCCATTTTATTATTAATTAATTTATTGCATTAATTAAATTTGTATGAATGTATTTTTTATTATTAATTAACTATCTATTTTTAGTTTAATTACATCATTTAATTAAATTTATATATATATATATATATATATATATATATATATATATATATATATATATATATATATATATATATATATATATATATATATATTAAAAAACTCACCCTGTACATGATGTGGCAACAGCAAGAGTATGCCGCCTTTACAACACAGCTACAAAATCCCTCCTTGCAATTCCCTAATGGGAAACATGCAGTATGTGACAGTTTATACAATTTGTTAGTTTTATTAGTAACAGTCATAATAGTACATTATTCGTACTGTTATCACTTCTGGCAACATTAACAGAGTGCTGATAAATGCTTTTTATAATTTGTTCTTTAACTTTGATATCAATAAATTGATTCTTGGGTGCATAGGTCTTAAAACAGCAAATGTATGATAAACTCTTTAAGTGCAAATGGCTTACAAATGACTGAAGAAATACTTAAAGGATTCTCTCAAGGTGTCTGTAAAGAGCTTCCACATCAATGTCACCCCCTGGAAATTTGTTGCTCAGAATTGTTCTCAGTATTATCACTTCTTATTTTTGCTACTGCGGCACTCTCCACTTTGTCGGATATCTTCTGACACTTTGGTTATTATTCATACCTGTGCCAGACTTGGATACTGACATCTTCACACAAGGGAAAACTAATAACGTGAAGTGAAATTCTTAAGAAAGACTATTGTTGTTACCAAATTAGACAGGTTAAGAAACACTGACATCAGAAATAGAAGAGACATTATATTATGCATCACATATATCAAGAGACAAAAAATACAACAATTTTGAAATCTTATGAGAATGGAACACACCCAACTCCCCACAAGTGCATATAATAAAGCATGATCAGGTTGCAAAGTCAGAGGAAAACCCAAAAATAAGATGGATAGATATCATCAAAGACATTAAGAATAAACATGGATACATGGATTCAAGCATCACAACAGGCCTTTAAAAAGAAAGCTAAAGCACCCACTTCTATGCTTCACAACAAGTGTGGATCAATTGTATCATCCCCTACCTGGGGCAAGACAAAGTATCCAAGGATTTATAAAATATCCAAGAAAGCCTGAAAGCTTGAATTATTGATTGAAACTGAAGACGGATATGTTGGGCCATTGGCGCAAAATTAACAGCGACACAACGTATTTTCATTCTCTGGACTACATCCTGCTGGAAATCTAGTAGGACCATGGTTCTGCTATAAGGGAGATCTAGCGGGAGTTTGAGAATGAATGCTGAAGAAGAAGAATTATTTATTGATCTGTTCAACATGTTACATACTATAACATTAAACAATTCAAAACAAAACGATATAATATGAGTTCATTTGTGTCAATTTTACATCAATAAATAATAAAACTGGTAATCTGTGTCTATTGGAAACAATCTTATATCCTTCTGTATGTTAAATATGCTAGACCACAAGGAGAAAAATATTGCAATAACTTTATTATAAAAGAGTAAACTCAAACAAACAATAATTGTGCTCTGAATAAATACTAGGTTGACATTTTATATTTACTTGAGGAAATGAAAAAAATTATATAGAAATTTAAGAGACACATCTAGTCCATGCAGAAAGTTTCTAAATTTGTCAGTGTTTATCACTCATAATTCTAAAGTTTTCAGTTGAAATTTCCAAATTATAACAGGAGGTATGAAAACTACTCCAGTCACAGAATGCAATGGTTTACCATCAGTGGAAGAGAGAAGAAATTTTAAAAAACCCACCCGCAGCATGTAAAGTCTAAATGTTTGGAGAGTCATCAAGTGAACCAAAGACTAAGCGACCTACAAAAGAGCAACTAAAATGAAGTAGCTTCTTACACTCTGCAAAATAGCTTAAAAAATCACTCACAAATACAGATCTCAAGTACAACTACTCATCAGCATTTGGGTATCAACAACATACAGAATACAGATTTACAAAACCTAAAACCCCATAACACCTGTAAACATACCCAAACTGGGACAGGAAAAACTTCCAAGAATTATGGACAGCAGTATATCAGGCATTATTACAAAAATGGAAACTCCAATACAAATTTAAAAAGAGACAACTAAGAACCACATACAGAAAGCATACCAAAAGGATATATAGACACATGTAAATACAGACGGATCAGCAAGAGAAGTGGTATTGGATGGAGGAGCAGGTCTGTGTGGTGTGTGTGTGTGTATGTGTATATATATATATATATATATATATATATTATATATATATATATATATATAATATATATATATATATATATATATATATACACTACCACCAATTGGGAAAAATAGAAAAATCCATACCCACAGACAAACAATCCACAAATTACAAAGCAGAAATTAAAGCCATAACAGAGGCAGTCAAAATGCTCACAAATTTCTCACATATTGTTGCCTTTCTAACTCATGCAAAGTAAGTGTTGCAAGCACTGAAACATCCAAAGAACACAAACATGAATGAACTCATGTCCTGTTTACTACACCTCAGCAGTACCACCAAAGAAACAAAACTGCAGTACATCTTTGGTCACTGTGGCATCAATCAATCAATAAACCCATAACCCTTCAGGGTCGTAGGGGTACCACATTGGATGCTTCAGCACACAGAGTCCTCCAGCGAATTCTATCCTCAGCGATGCGGATGAGTGTGGAAATATCTTGCCCTGTCCATTCCTTGATGTTGTCTGTCCATGTCTTTATTTGTCTGCATACATGTCCGAACCATGCTAGTTTTCGTCGTGGCATACTTGGAATGAAAAGACTGATCTTCTGGCAAAGGAAGGAGGTTCACTAAGACAAATATCAAATGATATTGTGTACTATGAATGTAAGACAATGATAAAAGCAGAATTTAAGAAAAAGTGGAACTAGCTGCATCCAACTGCAGAGCCAAATTACCCCTACCACCAAATGCAAGGAACAAACCATTATCTTCAGACTATGAACTGGCCATAACAAACTGAGACGTCACATGTTCAGAAAGTTCAAGATTGGCAAGACAGACCTGTGTAAATGTGGACTGAGCCCAGAGACTGCAGAACACATTTTTCATGCATGTCAGCTCTACCAGGAAGAGAGGGAGAAAACATGGCCTACAGAGACGGCACTACTCCCAAACCTGAGGGGTTCCAAGGATGACCTGAAGTGAATTACACAATTCATTTAAGCTATTGGTGCTGTCACTTAATAACTGACTGAAGCTGCTGGTGCTGTAACCTAATAACTGACTGAAGAATGACAAAGAAGAAGTTGTAGTTTCTGAATGACCTCAGACTAGCTCAGAAAGTACTGAATTTATTTCATCTAATTTCATATCTCAATTTCATAGAGTTAGTTATTCAGGAAAATTTCAATGTATCCACTGACCACAGGAATGCCTAGTCTTATCAGAGAAGATAAACTCTGAGTTCGTTGCATGCCAAGTTACAAGGATTAAATAATTCTTAATAGTTCATAAATTTTAACAAGTAGGCAGAAAAGCTGATATGATATCTAAAAAAATAATACATTTAATAATTTTCACAAGTTGGATACAACCATACAAAAATAAATCAAAATTACATAAGATATTTGCCAATGCTATGGAGTTTGTGCATTGGTGATGAGATCTAAGTTGCAAGAAAGATAAGTATATAAAATGGTTATTCCCTGAAAATTACATGATAATAGTCCTAACTTTCATATACAAAATGTATAGCCAATATCTAGCTTTTTTAAATTCAAATTAACAATGCATATGTAATACACTTACTTGAATTGTTGTTAAATAAATAATAAAACTTATTAACACCACGGACATCTAGAAAAACAGGACAAAGCACTGGGGTAACAGAAAGGGTAACTATTACCAAAAATAGCCAAAATTTCATGTACAGTATTTACCAAATCCATCTCCAGAATCGTCCTATGTGCTAATCTCACACAGTGTCACTCATCTTGGCTGATATGACAGACCATTTGTCGCTCTGTGTATACTTTGTCACCAGTCGATGAAAAGCAAGGAAAAATTCAGTTATACCATGATACCCCAGTAATTTATGCTTCATGAGATCAGTATACAAAACTATCTTGGAGAAATACTTGTTTTCCAATTATACTGATGAGAATTGGATCAAAATGGGAAATTCAAAAGCAAAAGGACCCCCCCCCCTCCTAAATGTGACATATCCCTGTCCCTTGCATCAAGATGTTAATGTTCACACAATGATAAATCTAATCTGATAATATCAAAGTATAATAAATGTAAAATAATTCTATCTACATTCAGAAGTCCCTCAATTGGGGAGAAAAAAATGGAATTACATAGCCTACCTGGCGTATAGTCAAAGGTTACTAAGGATGGATATACAGTGAAAAGTAACAGCACCATGTCAAATTTCTAGATAAACCTTTACTATAATAGTACCTGTATATAGAACTTTGGAACACATTTACTGCAAGAGGTTAACTGCACTGATGTCTGCTATTATTGAAACAAAAATAGAGAGATAATGTACCACTTAGAATTACATTTCTAAATACAACACCACAATATATGGCCTCATCACAGAAACAAACATTTGTAAATTGGAATATGAAATAAAAATAAGTTATGACAGACATGATTAAGTTATCATAAAAATGTGCATTTGTAAGGAAAAATATATCATCTTTATATATTTAATTTTTGCTGATCTAATTGTCTCTTTTTCTGGTTCGATTATTGTCTTCCTGATAAGGTTTAAATCACATAACAATGCATTTTGTTCTCAAGATCAGTGCTCCTCAAACTTTGTGAGGACGAGATCAATTTAAAAAGTTTTTTAAAAGACCAGAACCCAGTCCAAACAAATTCAACATACTCAGAAGTTTGAGACTTCTGAAATTAGAAAGTTTGAAATTAGAAAGAGACAAAAGTGAAAGGAGATCACAATGTTTTCTCTCAAGATGATCTTAAGATCTACTTCCTTTCTATTCACACTCCAACAGGTTTTCCAGAGCCCAGATTGAACTTCTCAGCTTTCTTACAACTCACAAACACCAAATCTAATTTGACTTTTCTTTAAACAATGCCATGCTTATCTTTGCATGCAATATCATCAGAAATTTATAAAACAAAGTTTTAGAATGTGGAGAATATGAGTACTGTGAGACAGATTAAGTTCGACATGGTAAAAAATTTAAGAGTCTGCATGTACATAATAAGGTAACGGTAAACCACAGAAAAGCTATGGAAATACATAGACAATGACATACTATTAAATTTACTGTGAAACAATATAACATAAAAATCATTATCGTGAACGTTACTTAGATATTGTCAAGTTCATTATTGAAATGAATGAGCCAACCAGTTGGCTGACACTGCCATAATAACATAGAAGACATACACTCAATGCTCTACGTTAGTCCACATGAATAGGATTTTGAGGTGAATGAGCATGTAAACGGTGTTGAGAGTACATGAATTAGGAGGGAGGATCAGCATCTCTGAAGAAAACACCTAACAAAAATAATACACAATCAACACAGAACCAAAACCACCAGGCACTGGAATCTGAGAGATTTGCTGAAGCAGAGATCTGTGCACCTTTGGACAAGTCTGGTGTGCAAATAGGATGATCAACAAATTCAACCAAAGCATCATCATTAATTGTAACTGCATTGCTGCAATAAACAATGGGTATATAAATATAGCCATGGATTGTTTTATTATTTTTAAATGTGTTACCAATAACTCTTCTTACTGCCTGTGTTCCTGTTAGTGAACTTAAGCAATGAATTTGTGATAAAGGCTGTATGCTCTTGCTATTACCACGGGTAATACACATGTACAGGGTGGGTTTTTTTTAATTTACCATCCAACAGAAAAGAAACAGTCCTTTACTAGTAGTCAAACTCTGGTTCTCATGGATGTGAGGACATGAGCCACTCTCACCTCTCAGCCATGCGCACCAAATTACCAATAACACTTTTCATTAAACAACTGGACGTGAGAATAAAGGTTGGTGTTCTGTGGATATATCAATTGAACGGTAACTTGACTCAGGAAAACTTGCTTGAATAGACCCATATGAAGCTGAATGCGCAGAATGCATTGTGTGGGATTGCTGAATACTGTAGTTGTGAGAACTGGTAGTTGGTCGCAATCCTGGGGAGTGGTTGTTCACAGGTCTAACTACAGCATCTGTTGATTGTGATGATGGTGCAGGTGATGCTACCAATGGTGCTGGTACTACTTTAAAATGTTTGTATGATAGGGTACACAGAATCTGAAAATAAGTTGAAAAAATAAATGTGTAAGGAATAAACAAAATAGGACTTATTAAGACATGTACAGGGTAGTTGAAAAGTAACTGTCTATTGTTTCATATCTATCAATTTTCAGAAGAATCATTTCATATTAAAGCCTAAAATAATCCCTAAAATTTGAATGTTCAATATCCCATTTCGCCCAGTCTGTAAAAAGGCAGTAGATGGGATTTATACCAGGTCCATTCAACTGGCACCTATTCATTTCACAATTTGAGTCTACACTTTTTCAGAATTCGACCACCTGGCATCTAAAATAAAAATGAAATTTTAGCCAAAACTCAGTGGTTTTTTTTTCAAGTTACTATAAATATGAATCGGTCGATTGACACACAGACAACAACAACACACACACTGCACAGGTATGTAAATTTATAATGGCCCTTGTAGGCCTGGTGGCACTCAGTGTTAAATGTTTGTGGTCTTAAAGAAAAATTAAATACCTGTGCATTGTGTGCTGTTGTTGTTTGTTAGAATTCATTTGTATTAAATCTCCAAACCATTTGATTTGTTGTTTCTGTATGACTTCATTGTCTATTATAGTTCTGATGTCTTCATTTTCTAATCTGTCCCTTCTCGTACGGGTGATGGCTGCTGGTGGTCTTCCTCTTCTGCATTCGTTCTCTGATAACCAATACAAAAGTTTGTATGATTACTGCTGGGGAATGTAAAGTATGTTGTGCTGCTGATTTCACAGAGGAGCTGCATTATTCTGTGCCTTCTGGCCAAGCACATCCACTTTCAGCATGCTTTTATTTCAGGTGCGCTTCCTAGCCCATGATAGCATTCCTATCTATCGACAGGCAAATAAATGAGCTCTATGCTATGATGGTTTACCACCCACTGTGCCTGTGTATTTTGCAAGCCAATACATGTACCTGAGTGTTAGTATCCAAAAAGACTGTGAGCAGGGATTTAGACTTGGATCTATCTATCTATCTATCTATTCGCTAAATCCTTTGTTGCTTTTTGGCATTGGGGACAGAAGAATTTTCTGGAGATGGCCCTTGTGTGTGCAGAGTATATTGTAGAATTTGTTGCTTCTTTTATTTCGGTGGTCCATCGTTTTCGTGGTCGGCCTTTAGGTCTGCCTTCACTGTATCTGTGTAGCATAGCTTGTTGTAGTATGCTGTCTGGTGGTAGTCTGCTGATGTGTGCAAACCATTTGATCTGTTGTCTCTGAATATATTCCAAGATTGGGGCGGTGCTGGTTTTTATCGAATGTCCACATTCCTCACTCTGTCTCTTAGCGATATTCCTAGGATTCTGCATAAGCATGCCATTTCAGCTGTCACAAGTTTACGTCTGATTTGGATCAACTACGCCAATCTCAAACTTGGTGGTCCACTACCAGTGAACATGCCTCATGTAATTAGATGCCACTGCCCCGTGTACTCGCTCTTAACTCGACTATGAGCCTCTTCCAAGTATAAATAATTGTTCAAACAGTAAAGTTGAACTAGGGCTGGTTCGCCCTCTTAGCCATTTCATTCCCCAACCTAGTGAACGTGTCCAAGTTTGAGCTTCTACCCACATTTTCTCCCTACAGGGCTAGTATGGTATGCTGCCTTTACCTTTCTATATAACATGCTGCTGGAAGACAACTAAAAGCTTGTTCTAGAGCATGAACATTGCTTTTATTATGGTTATGATATTTCTCAATTATTCTGGAACACGGTGCTGCCCTCTATTGCTTTATTGCCTTCATGTGTACTCATTCATAATATGAATCATACTTCTCCTGAGACTTTCTCCCTATTTTTGTCTTAGTTAGTTTTTGGAAGTAACAAGCCTGTACTCTAGGCCAGCTGTTGTCTGTAACTATGTAACTATGCTTTCACAGTGTTTTGGCTGTGATAACCAAAAGGTTGTATTCAGAGATATTGTTTGTCTTGTTTCCACAACTCTCATTTCATCTTTACGCTGCTCAGACATGATCAATAAAGCTTTAGTCAAATTTCTTCGCAATTTATTCAAGGGTGTACCATGAGGAGGAGCTTTTAAAATTTTGATCATATACCAACACAGGGATTGCACGAGAGCAAAGCATATCCTTTGCACCCCGTTCTAGTTGTATTTTGACAGAGACCAGGTCTGGCAATTGTAACATGTTTTATCAATAACAATAATAATAATTTATTATACTTACCAATGATATTCCCTGCAATCCCAGGAGAACTCCAAGCAGTAGATATGGCTGGCTGACAGCTGACGACCCCCATAATGGAGCAATAACTGTACCTAATCCTACCACTCCACGCCGCACACCCTGACTCAATCCTACACAACACAACAACAGCAACAATTAATCAGTATACACAAATTCATATGGTTGAATCATTGACTACTTGCAGCCATTGAGAGTTCCATAAAATGTAACCAAATTCTCATAATAATAACAAGACATTATCCATCAGAGTGATAGTCATGTCACATTGGAGATATCAACACAAAAAAGCCCTTCAATCACTTCTGTCCTAAGCCGTTCAAACAAGTGTTGAAAAATTATGCCCAGAACATTCCTTGATGTTGGAAATCCAAGATTTTCTCTGTCTGCTTTTCTCCTTTAACCTCAACTATTCCTTGAAAAATAGTTTCAGAAACCAAGCTCTGTCTTCTTATATGTCCAAACCAAACCCTGTCTTCTTATATGTCTAAATCAAGCAAGTTTATGTCATTTCACTATCACCAAAAGCTGTTTAACATGACACACATATAAGTATCAGGTGACATATTCCTTCCAGAATATCGTCTTCTTAATGGATCTTCTGAACTCATCACAATTCTGAGAAATTAGAGATGTTCCAACCAGAAACATGTTTAAAGAATCTGAGATGACTTTTACTCATCGTCTTGGGCAGCCCTTACCCCTGCTTCCAGCAACGATACCTTCCATTATTAATTTTTCCATGCTGTTATGTGTCTTTATATGGCCAAAACATCTCAGATTTCATATTTAAGAGACACCTATCTTCAACATTAAATGTTCTTATCACTTCTTGATTAGCCTTTTTCACTGTCCATGGTATTCTCAAAAATCTTCTGTAGCATCTCATTTCAAAAGCAGTTATTCTCTTTACCAGTTTTATTAAGTTTCCATGATTCACAACCATAAATTGCTACTGGAAATTTGCATCTACCAGGTACCAGAGTGTTGAGAGTTTACTGCAATGATAGCATCAGCTATTAAGGTAAATTCAAAGTCTAACTAATGAATGAATGAGGACAACTTTTAGCTTGGTGGAACAAAAAAGTGTGAAGATGGTTTTTGTAAAGATGACTGGACATGTGAAGATGCATTTTACTGTTGTTTTAGGTTGCATTATGAATAGAGCACATTTGCGCCCTGGTTTTTTTATTTTAAATGCAAGACTGACTAAGCGGGCAAAATCCCCAAGCTGTGTGTTTGTGTGCACTTACGTGAAAGGTTGGATGGATGAAAATCGCACACTGGAATGGCTGGATAAAGTGTGGGGACAGAGGAAGAGGGGCACTATAATAAAAATCATCCATGCTAGCCTGGGACTCATTTCGAGTGCATCTCACTAAGAAAATGGAATAACGATGCTGTGAGAAGGGAGTGTATGTAATTAATTCCTGAGAGATTCTCCTGCAACCACAAGATGTCTTCAGTTAACCAAAGGACAGACTTCGAGAAAAATGGAGTGAATACTGTCATCCGATTTAGCTGTGATGGAGGGTGGCAGCATCAAAAAAGTTGATATCATTAGGTATTAGGTAATCATTAGGTATTAGGTATTCATTAGGTATTAGGTATGTTGATTATCCTCTTTGCAAACCGGACAAGTCATAGGTGCTCAGATCTCCGCATCAGGAAATCTCTCAGGGTATAACAGCTGATGGTTCAAGTTCTCTGTTGGTTCACTGCTCGTTTTTAAATCTTTGTCAGGGGTTCTCTATGGGCCACACCCATCCTCACTCTCAATTCGTGCATTCTCAATATTGACTCATACTTGTTCATCTCAAAATCCTCTGATCGTGAGGATTCACGAAGAGCAATGAGTATGTCTGCTCTGTCCATAGGCTGACCATCTGTTGTGATGGCAAGGCAAGCTAATTGGTCAGCCGTTCATTTCCTTCCACGCCCGTGTGTCCGGGGACAAAAATAAGCACGAGTTTTAGTAGTGATGCCAGCATTTCTGCTCTCTCAAATGACTCCCCCCATTCCCTACGTATGTCACCTGTTTTGACTTTCTGAATAATATTCAGAGAGTCACTTAGTATGCACGCATGGGAATAGGCTTGCAATTCCAGCCAGTTAAGAGCCTGCGTTACTGCGAATACTTCCATAGTTAGGCTGCTTGTTGTTGTAGTAAAGGCACCACTAGCTTCATGGACTGTTCTTCCTTTTGATCTTGCAGTAAAGGCCCATGCGCATCTGTGGTGATGGATGACCGACCCATCCATGTAAATCACAACATCTGTGTCATTGGTATTCTCGCAGATTAGTGCCTTGACCTCAGCATTCACGCTCACGGGGCTGAGTTCCCTGCACTCTCTACTAAGTGTAATTATAGTTGATGTCATTATAATCACTAATTGGGTCAAAGAAATGTGGTCGGATATTTCATCCGAAATGATTGTCCAAACTTTCACAAAGATCCATCAGTAATGCAATGAATGGAAGCAAGGATGATGTTATCTGTGAACATGTGATAGTTGAGTCTGCAATAGTCAGATTTAAGTCGGAAGATTGTAACCTGGTAATATTAGCAGTGAGTAATATCTCTGTGTTATTTTTCTGGATGTTCTCTTAGCTATTTTCTGCTTTAGCTGTGTTTTATTAACATCTTCATTTCATCATATGAGACACTAACTTATATTTGGCATTTGCTTCTGCCCTCTTTGCCTAGTTTATCTGCTTCTTCACTTTCATGCATTGGGCTGGAATCCACCATGCTTTTACTTTGCTGAAACTATTACTCACTTTCATCAGTGCCTCTGACAGACTATCTAGATCACTGTTATTTGTAGTTTCTTAGTTCTATTATAACTGATAATGAGACTCTCTAGGGAACAGTATATTGTTGAGGTATATGCTTTATTCTCCAGGATGACTGTTACAGCTATTTTTATAATAAAGTTATTTGAGGATTTTCCTATAGCTATTGATGTATTTCTTTGGTATTTTTTAGTTTCCAATTCCATAATGATGATTGTGAAATAATCTCTTTAGCTGTGAACAGATAGTTCTTAACAGCTAATAACTTTTCTGACAAAAGCACTGGCCCTCTTCAGTTTAGTAACCAAGTTTGAGTTAGTGACACTCAAACGCACACGGTTTGCTGCCTCAAAGGCATGTTGTGTTAAGAGGGTTTATGGATGCATGATAAGTCCAAGAACAGAGACATTCCTGTGCTGCAGCATCCCAGGATCATCACATCCTGCCAGGAGTCCTGCATATATTTCTGGATCAAATAGTTCATCTGTCAGATCTGTTGACCCATCTGCAGTGATGACATCACCACCATGATTAAGTCCACCACAAATGGACTCTCTGTCATCAATGAGGAGCATTTGACAGAAGATAAAAGTCAGAAATCAAGGCAAGACATGCAGTGACAATGACTATTTCACAGGTGACAGGTTGTCAGCCCATCCCTAACTTTCCTTCGTTGCCTCCAACGAAATGCCTCGAAAACAGACAGTGGCCCTATTCTTTGCACCACGAACTAGAAGTCCAGGTCCCAGTTTCACACTGGTGGTAGGACAAATCTATAGCTGTCAACTTATTTTTTCAGAAACTTGTATTTTTTCAATTTATATCCATATTTTAATTAAAATGTCCATATTTAGCACCAAAAGATCTTTTATTTTTGGCTCATCAATACATTCATGTGAGATAAAAAAAATATCAGCATTAGTGGTAATTACTGAAATCTAACACCACAATGACCTTTTTAAACAAAATTTTATTTTGGCCCGAAATTTGTATTAATACAGAAAATCCATACCAGTTTACACCTATGCAAGTCAGAATCACACATTTTAGCAAAGATGTAAAAGTTGACCAACTGACATAATATGAAAACAGGAAGTGATCTAGTTTTAGAAATCATAAGGATAACCAAGCATTCATGTAGAGTGGTAACAGAAAAAGAAAAACAACTTTAACCTTTATCACACTACAGTTGAAAATTCCAGATGTCATACATTCAGGCAACACAGGAATCAGAAGTAGACATAATGTACTTATGTTTCTGCTTGAAAACTAAGCTTAGTGGCATCCAATTAAATTATTGGAGATTATTTTCTCAATCTGATTAAATCTTTTGGAATGCCATTTTTTGGGAGGTTATTTTGGAAGTTTTTAATTTTTATTCCAATACCGAATACTTTGGTTTCTCGGATGCAGACATTGTTTCCCAGCCCCTGATAGCTAACAATATGTGCAGCAGTTGTATATTGAATGTATGCCTAAAGAAAAGTATTAATACACTTGAACAGCACCAGTTCAGGTTACACTCATTTCTGACATCACAACCTTTGATAGTTGTAAGAACATTAGGCCTAGCCTAGCAGATATAGTACATGAGATTGGCATGTTGCGTTTGCTTTCACAAATGATATTTATGAACACGTTAGATTGGTAATGAAATGACATTAGAAAAAGGCATTTTCATTTAGCGGCATTTCAGCAATACATCATTTACAGAAGCATTAGGCCTAGACCTAATGTAGAATGACCAACATTGTAAGGGAAATCTACTTTTCACAGGCGATATTATGTTAGTTTGGACAGTTTGCTTATGTAACCACATAAATACAATAGACTAGG
Organism: Meghimatium bilineatum; assembly: GCA_034231615.1. Taxonomy (NCBI): domain Eukaryota; kingdom Metazoa; phylum Mollusca; class Gastropoda; order Stylommatophora; family Philomycidae; genus Meghimatium; species Meghimatium bilineatum. The sequence goes on from CM067300.1 coordinate 40,055,805, forward strand.
TATGTTAGAATTTTTTTTTTCAATTTTCACCTTTACAATTTTCACACACCTATTATATCAGACATCCACAGACAACACTAACACAATATATTCAATTCTTTATTTACATGTGTAAAAATTATTAAGAAATCTCTAAAAACAAAAGATTTATTACATTTTCCAAACACCAACCAAAAATTAAAAATTTCCAAAAAGAATTCAGTGGCGGGGGAAATATTTCAGTATTTCAGGGGGGAAAAGGTTTAGCTAGTGGTGCCTATCCTCTTCCAGCTGTGCACAATAATGACCAATGGACAAGATATTTTACCTTGAGTCTGCCTCCGAGTAAGTTTTGAGTACAAAGAAGTGGCACACACAAGAAGAAATGGCAAACTCAGAACATCAAGAAATACAGCCACAGCGAAAATTGGAATATTGTGTGTTCTATCATCTGAAACATAAAAAAATGGATAGTAAATATGATGTAAGATAAGTAAAATTAGTTACATACAGAAAGCCTCACCAGCAACCTACCAGATAATCACAATTCAACAACAAACAACTTAGCAGATTGCATACCTATGTGGGAACTGCACGGCACTTATCTATATAATTATATTTGTACACCCTCTTCTAAGTAGTAGACCTCAACCAACAGCTACTCCAGATTTTGTCAATGACACACAAATGACAACCATGCCAGTATCATGTGAAATTTTCTCTATCACCGAATTAAAATATGCTATCCATAAACTAAGAAATAACAAAGCCGCTGGCGTTGACGAAATAACAAGTGAGATGCTTAAAGCTTCTGATGATAACACATTACAAAACTTGCTGTCTCTTATGAATGATGTCTGGTGCAATGAAAATCCACCTCAACAATGGAAAGACGGTATCATCGTCAAACTCCCTAAGAAAGGCGACCCCTCAGACTGCAACAACTGGCGGGGTATCACCCTATTATCAGTCTTAGGCAAGGTCTTCCTAAGCATCATATTGGAAAGATTAAAGAATGCTGTTGATAAACTACTCAGAGAAGAACAAGCAGGCTTTAGATCAGCTCGCTCCTGCACAGACAACATATTTTCTCTTCGCATCATCATTGAAGAATCACTCGAATTTCAATCCCCGCTCATAATCAACTTTGTTGACTTTGAAAAAGCATTTGATAGTCTTCATCGGCCTACGTTATGGAATATTCTACAGCAATACGGTTTTCCTACTAAAGTAATCAATGTTATAAAGGCATTCTACACCAACTCACATTGCTGTGTTCAAACAAACACTGAGAAGTCAGAATGGTTCCAAGTTGTTACGGGCGTTAAACAGGGATGCATCATGTCCCCATTACTTTTCTGCGTCGCTATTGATTGGGTCATGAGAAAGAGCACTGAAAATGAGCTGACAGGAATAAAATGGATTAATAATACCGTTCTCGAAGATCTTGACTACGCAGATGACCTAGCCCTTTTGAGCGCAAACCACACAGATGCTCAATCTAAGCTTGACAATCTCCAACACTACTCAAATCAGATAGGGTTGAAAATCAACACATCAAAAACTCATATACTAGATTTTACGAGATCCAACGACAACATAGAAATTCAAAATGTTCCATTATTAAAAGTCAACAATTTTACATATTTAGGCACCAATCTAGCATTGGATGGAGACTCATCAAAAGAAATTTTACACCGTATTGCCCTTGCAGCGGGTGCTTTCAATAAACTACGCAACATATGGACGTCAAACACACTAAGAAACACCACAAAACTCAAGTTATTTAACTCCAACATCATCCCTATTCTATCATATGGGTGCGAAAGTTGGAAAGCCACAAAAGCCACAGATAAAAGACTCGACTCCTTTGAAAACAAATGCCTACGTACCATTCTGAACGTTAAGTGGAGTGACTTTAAATCTAACACTACTATAAGAGAGGAAAGCAAACAAACCTATATATCTTCCTTCATTAGACAAAGGCGTTGGACTTACATCGGCCATGTTCTCAGAATGAACAGCCTAAGAATTCCCCAGCAATCACTATATTGGGTGCCACCTGGAGTAAGAAGAAGAGGGAGACCTAGAGAAACTCTACGAAGAACCATTAATAGAGAAGGCATGTCAATGAACCTAAACAACACGCAACAATTGAAAGACCTGGCAACACAAAGACAGAAATGGAAAGCTATGGTTTCTGCCCTATGCGCCGCCTATGGCCCTGGAGGAACATAACATAACTTCTAAGTAGGAGATATTGCACACCACTGAGAGTTAGACTCTTTTGAACATGAAATAAAGTACTGGTGAAACACCACAACCCCACACACGACATTGAACAAAAGAATATGCAAGCTATTGCATGCAGTTCCTAGGGGACAAAACAAAGAAACAAGAAAAATTACCATGGAACATCTATTTTCACTCCTAGACATTTATATATACAGGATATGTTCCAAAGTTACTATAGATCATCTCCATTCAATCCCAGACATTCACATATGATGATGATTAAATAATCCCTTTAGCTATGACAATCAATAATAAAGATCAGGCAAATAAAATATTTTGGACACATTAAAAGGCATTACACCTTAATGAAGACCTTACTTGAGGGTAAAGTCAAAGGGAAGCGAGCAAGAGTTAGGCAGATATACGAGGCGTGTTCAAATGAAAACGGGACTTGTGGATTTATTTAAAAAGTATCATACGCAATTTAATATTTTCAACGGAATTGAACAAAGCAACCACTTGTGAATAAGAATGCACCTGGGTTCATCAGAAAAAATCTCCGTATGCATTTAGGCAAGCATCCCACTGTTTAGGTAGACGTCGAATGCCGTCCGAGAAAAAGTTGCGTGGCTGTTCTCTGAACCATGTGGTCACCGCTGTCTTCACGTCTGCGTCGCTGTTGAATCGCTGTCCCTTTAGTGCTTTCTTCAACGGTCCGAACAAATGGAAATCACACGGGGATAAATCGGGACTATAGGCTGGGTGATGAAGAACTTCCCAATTCTTCTTTGCCAATGTTTCCTGCACAATTTTTGCGACGTGCGGACGAGCGTTGTCGTGGAGAAGAATCACACCTTGAGAAAGTCTGCCTGGTTGCTTAGCCTTGATGGCCTTATGCAGCTTGTCTAAAGTGTCTTTATAATGGGCGGCATTGATGTTGACACCAGGTTCCTTAAAATCAGTCAACAAAAGCCCTTCATGGTCAAAAAATGCAGTCACCATAACCTTCCCAGCAGAAACCTGTGTCTTGAATTTTTTGGGTTTTGGTGAACCTGGATGTTTCCATTGCATGCTGTCAATTTTGCTGCTCGGTTCATAGTGGTGGCACCACGATTCATCACCTGCCACAATGCTCAACAGAAATGCATCACCCTCTGCCCTGTAACGCATCAGGTGGTTCAAACTCCACCCCATCCGTTCTTCCTTATGGTGGTCAGTCAACATCCGTGGGACCCACTGTGAACACACCTTCCGATAGTTCAATTTCTTCCGAACAACCATGTGGGCTGTCCCAATTGACATATGGAATTCTTCTGCAAGCGAACGAATGCTCCGACGACGGTCAGTCAGTACTGCTTTATCAAGCACGGCTATGGCTTCTTCTGTTGCAACAATATGCGCCTGACCTGGCCGTGCAAGATCTGCCGTTAACTCACGTCCGTCTTTAAACATACGCACCCACTCCATCACTCTGGTCCTCGACAAACATTTGTCACCATATGCTGCCTTCATTCTCCGATGAATGTCTACTGCTTGACATCCTTCAAATGAAAGAAACTGGATCACAGCACGCTGATTCACTTTGGACGGGTTCGGAATCACACCCGCCATATTGTTAACAGTCTTCTGCAGCACATATGCATGCTGAGAAGATGAACACGTGACCGTATGTAAATTATTGGATACTCATTACTAGTGCAAAATGTCATCAATATCAGTGCGCTCTATCACGCGTGGTGTAACAAGTCCCGTTTTCATTTGAACACGCCTCGTACAAGTGGGAGAGTAAATCACAAGATGGACAAGTTATAGTCTAGCAGAGTGCACTGCTAAAACAAGAGACAGGGGATGTTGGAGGTCTGTTTCAGCCAACCTTTGTTGCGGAGACGGCACCGGATGATGATGATGAATAAGTAAGACTACAGTAAAACTGTATAATCAATATGGTACTTACACCACTAAACACAAGGTATTAGTTTTACCATTGACAAACAGACTGTCAGACTAACTGACACAAAAAATATAGATGACAGTATAAAAAACAGACTAAACCGATGTTTCATCCATAAGGTCTTTCTCAAGATAAATACAGACAAATAGAGGATGAATATAAATATAACAGTCAACTCACAAAGACTAGACAGCTGTTAAAAATGTGAAACTGGTCATTCATAAAATATGAAAAATGGCTATCTAAAAGACATGAATTGCCTAGCTTCAGGTGGATGGTGATACTACTGGTCCACGCTTTCTGTTAAGCGTAAAGGTGGGAGCTGCATTATTTTATTCTGCAGCTCAAGATGTGTCACCTCTATTGTGCTATATATAAATATACATATATATATAAACTGTTTTTATTTTATCTATCAATTTCTTTCTTAGTCTTCCTCTGTAACCTGATCATATTTTATTATATGCACCTGTAGGGAGTTGCGTATATTCCATTCTCATAAGATGTCCAATTCATAGCATTTGCTGTATCTTGACATATTCTCCTTCTTCCGTGTTCATTCTCAACTCCTGCTGGATTTCTCTTATAGCAGGAGAATGGTCCTACTAGTTTTCCAGCAGAATGTAATCTAGAGAATGGAAATGTGTTTCACCCTTTTATATGTGCCAATGGCTGACACATCCATTTTAGGTGGAGATATATTCAATACATGACATAATTGTCATAACCTGTCTATTCTAGTAATGCCGACAGTCTTTCTCAAGCATTTCATTTCACATATTATTAGCTTTCTCTCATGTGATGTCATTATTCAAGTCTGGCATTGGTAAAAGAGTGTTGGTAGAAAAATAATCTTTCTATTTATCCTTTGACTTCAATCTTGATCCTCAGATATTTAAGTAGTGGTAACAGCTCATAAATCACTGGTTGCTTTTGGCATCTTGATTCTATCTCTCTAAGGTATAAATAATGTGAACATAGCTATGAGATGTGAAAATAATTATTTATGAGATGTGAAAATAATTATTTATGAGATGTGAAAATAAACATTTATGAGATGTGAAAATAATTATTAATGAGATGTGAAAATAATTATTTATGAGATGTGAAAATAATTATTTATGAGATGTAAAAACTATTTGCACATAGATATCTATGAGATAATGAAAAGGAAAATTATCTTACGTGGTTTGGCATTAGGCAAGAAGCATATTAACCAGATGTTTGATGTTAGAATCACCACTGCCCCAAACATCATCATTACTCTATCTGACAGACATTTACTAAGCTTTGACACAATCAGGAACACTATAATAATCTGAAATCACAAACGTAACACATGTTTATTGGCAGGTATCTGATATTTTTCTAATTTAAAAAATTTATTTACAGTTTCAGCCATTTCTGACAGACACCATTTACATTCAAATTACTTTATATTTAATCTCCATTTCATAATTTCAACATTGTTCAGATTTTTGTCTGTGTGGTCTAACCACATTCTCAACAGACAGTCGAGATAAAAACTCATTCCACCATACTCATCTATTTAAAACACTACTCTCTTACTTTGATATATGTCAGTTTTCATTACAGTATTCTATGTGTTGTTCTGGTTGTTTTTGTATCCTTTTTGTTTGTCACTTCTTGATAAAGACTGTTTAGTCAAAATGTTGATTTGTGTATTTGCTCCACATGAAAATGCTATATAACAAATCTTTTTCCGTATATTTATTTATCATATGGTATCCAATTTTATACAGATTGCATTGGCTGCCATGGCAAGGATGAATATGATTTGGAAAAGTAAGATCAGTATTACAGTAAAAATCAATATATTAAGATCGATAGTGCTAAGTATACATTTATATGGATGTGAAAGCTGGAATCTCAATGGCACTGAGGACACAGAAAGAAGGACTCAGGCTTTGAAAACAAGTGCTACAGGCATTTGTTAAGAATTAGCTATATAGAACACAAGACAAACATATTTATCTGGCAGCAAATAAACAAACTTGCAAGTTATCAAAAAACACGTTTAGCAGTGATAAAATGGAGTAAACTTATTTGATTTGCAACGAGACACGGCTCACTTTCAAAAATAATTTTATGAGGAACAGTCAAGGGTCGAAGGAGAAGAGCAGGTAAAAGAACATCCTGAATTAATAACATCAAGGAATGGCGTGGGCATGATTTTTTTACACTCCTCCAAATGACTGAGGACAGAAGTATTTGAAGGGACTTTTGTGCGGATGTCTCCAATATGGCACCCCTACAACCCTATGACTGGTTATGGTCTTATTATTTTTGTGTTGATGTCTCCAATTTGACAACCCTACAGCTCTATGATGGGTTACGGTAATATTATTATTACATTATATACAGTTTTAATGCAGTCCTCCACTAACTCTGTTACAAGAGGTATTCAAACTTTCTACCATTATAGAACTTCACTATTTTCATGTATGAAATAAGTTTCTCTAGTGCCTCCTTATTTTATTTCTTTACAGTTTCATCTCTGATATGCACATGAGGAATTGTGGCTGCGAAACTGTCAACTGATCTGCGGCACACAGGAAAAATGCAATAAGGAACTTTGTGTGCAAGTGCTCTATACTGAAGTGTTTACCAGACAAACTAAAAAAGCGAGAATTCAGCAATTTTCAGGATGAAACTTGCAGAAGTATTTGAAGATTTTGAGCAATGATCTCACACTCAGATTCATATAAGAGCAATGTGGATCCCATTGTTTCCATACATCCCAGCAAGAGCATATTCTATCACAATATCAAGAGTATTTTAAACTAACATCCCACAGACTATCTCAATGTACTGTATTATAACAAAAAACCTCACCTCCACACCACAAGCACAGTATATTAAGCTGTTTTCAAGCTCATTAAAGTCCAGATACTTCAGTGACAATGGCAGTAACATTGTCTGAAAATAAATTTGATTAGTGGTTGAATACTCCTTGACAAAATTATCAATGCATTTACATTTGCAAAAAAATACAGAACAGACTCAGATAAAGCAGGTAACTACGAAGTTAATTATAAAGGTTACTGAATATAGCCTATCAATATAGCTAATTCAGAAATAACAATAAAACAAAGAACAAAGACAATTTTCAACGTGTTGGTCCTATTGGGACCTTTGTCAAGAAACAAAAACCAATTAAGACAACACAACTATAAAAATACAACAATGCCAAGACTAGGACAATGGTTTCCCTACAAAAACCATTGCTGAAGTGGCCATTTTGTCGCGGCTTTTAGATTAGGTGCGTTCAATATTGACAGACAGAAATGGGTATGGGAAAAATAATGAGATTTAAAACAAAGTATAAGATGAAAAATGAAGAAAGGGGACACCAATTCACGATGCCAAGAATAGAGGGATGGGGAGGGTAGGGGTGGGAAAGAAAAGAGAAAAGATAGAGAAAGAAATTAGTACAAAGGGGAAATTGTCATAGATGACTCAAACATTATAAAAATACTTTGACAGTATTACTGGGCAATCATTATCATAAAGTTAACCAAAGACTCAGGATTATTATTCTTCTTCAGCATTCATTCTCAAACTCATGCTGGATCTCTCTTGTTTTCCAAAACTGTTTTACTAGATTTCCAGCAGGGTGTACTCCAGAGAATTGAAATGCACTGTGTTACCATTTTGTTTGCACCAATGGCCAGACACATCCATTTTTGGTGGTGACTCAGGGTAAAATTTTGATTCAGCAATGTATGGTCACTCGTAAGTTAAAAAAAATTCCTGTTGTTTACTCAGCAAACTAGATATGAGTATGAGAGTTCAGAATTCAAGCTAAGGAAGGTCAAGAAATGATTACTACAAGGTCACTACGAAGCCCATCCTCAAAGTAAGTACTTGGACATAAAAATTATGCAGATTATTTTAGAAATTTCTATAGTAAATGCATCTGTACCTATTAAAGAGTATATGATTCAGAATCGCACATGTCTGCAGAGCATGGCACTGGTCGTTTTTGGGGAAATATGATCACATATTGAATTTATACCAAATTTAGTAATTATAGGTAAGTTACAACCATTAGATCACTTTTACATTAGATGATCATGTTTTGTCCCTAGTTTTAGTAAGTTCTTTGACCATTTTTATGTTGATATGTGTAACTTTTAAGAATGTTAGAAATCGTAAAAATATTGAAATAATTTATTAATGACATCAACTTTTTTGTGTGTTCACATCAGCCATGAGGCTGTTCTATTTATAGCTATAGGTAAGCTAAAATCATTATAATCTTTTTTAATTTAGATTCACACATTTTGTTCCTAGTTCTTTAACCATTTTTACATTGATATTAATTACGAAGGTCTTTGACCATGTTTGGCATGATGGTCATATAGCTGCTCTATTTTTTTTTTTGCAGTGTTGGGTTTCTACGTCACAATCACGTATTTAAATATGTATTTTTGTTTGGTTTTGGTCATTAGATTTAGTGTATAATAAATTGATTATGATGATTAAGAACATAGATTGATCACTAGGCCTACAATTCACTTAGGCCTACAGTATAGAATAATATATCTCTTGTGTATGGCACTAAGAATGTTGTGCAATTGCACAGTCATCACTATGGCTACAGTAATAAATAACTAGGCCTAATGATCCTGGTTGGCATCTATCTGCTATCAAATCTGCATAGTGAACATCAGTTTTTTTTTCTTTTGTTAATAATGTTATTTTAAAATATAATTTCATAAATGTGATGACGGCAGGCAAGAGGTCCGTATATGATCTGAGGGAACATGCAAGCCTGTAATGGGGGGGGGGGGGGGGAGAGGGGGTGGAATTTAGGCAGTTTTCCAGTTTCAGGACATGGAAATGAAGCTCATAATCACAAAATCTGACTTAATCTCTACATTATTCTTGTCACTGAATTTTTTTTTTAGTAATAACTATTATTCATAGAACATGACTATGCACAATAATTATATGTATAATGGGACTGGGGAGGGGGGGATAATATAATACAGCAGAAATAAAATCTCTACTTACCAATAGATGCACATGAATAATATTCCTCCACACAAGCTGCTCACAAAACTAACTAAACACATCATGGACCATGATCATACTAGATTTCCAGCAAGATGTAGTCCAGAGAATAGAAATGCATTGTGTCACCATTTTATTTTCACCAATGGCCTGACACATCTGGCTTCGGCATAGATATATTCAATATACTTAATGCCAATTTTAATTCTGATCTCATGATTTCATGACCTGTCTATTCTAGTAGTGATTACAATCTTTCTCAAGCATTTCATTTCACATATTATTAGCTTTCTCTTGTCATTATCTAAGTCAGGCAATGGTAATGCAGTTGGTAGAAAATACTCTTTATATCTGTCATTTGCATGTGGTCTTGATCATCAGATATTTAAGTGGTGGTAACAGCTGAAATTCACTTTGTTTGCCTTCTGGCATCTAGACTTAATCTCTCTATAGTGAACATAGCTATGAGATGTGAAAATAACTATTTATAAGATGTGAAAACTATTTTCACATATTTATCATCAAGACTTGACAGCCCAAACTCCAATATCAAAACCATGTTCATTATGTTCTTTGACATTAATGGGCTGGTTATATCATGAATATATTCCTAGAGAACAAAGTATCAATGCAGAATTCTACGAAGTAGTCTCGCAACATCTCTACAATGCTGTGCATACATATCCATGACAAGTGGTACACAGGTAAATGGATTGTGTATCATAATGTTCATGCACACAGATTTGTCACCAAAACATATTTTTGATGAAACATGCCATTGCTACCAATATCTCCATACTCACTTGATCTTGCTCCATGTGATTTTCTGCAACGTAAGAGAACAATGAAATGTCATAAATTAAATGACATTGAGGAGACTCAAGCCACCAAGATAGAAAATTGAGGAGATTTAAGGCACCAGAATGGGAAAATTAAAGAGACTCGATCCACAAGGATGAGAAAATTGACGCTATTCAAAAAAAGAAATACTTCCTTCAGTAAGAGCTAAAATAAATATACAATTACAAGGAGACTAATTTTTAGGAGATAGAAACAATTAGTCTGTGAATATAATTTTTTTTGTAACAAGTTCATTCATCAAAAACAATTATCCACATTTAACTATAAATAACTTACCTCAACACACATCTGAGAAAACATTGTGCAGAATAGAAGGCAGATGATAGCTACAATTTCATCACGAATGTATTCTGATAAAAAAAATAACAGCCAAAAAAATACATAAATGAACTATTTTTCATATCAGTTTCCAAATGTTAAACAAAAATATTTGTTTCTGGAAATATGATTTAGTGTGACATATATTCATCTTTTTCTGCCATTGTATGGATAGGTGCATAAACCATCACATACAACTCTCCAAGTAACCCTATTGAGTGTAGTTCTCTCCCAGCCATTCCTATTTTTACAAAATATACCTCTATAAAACTTCTGATGTTCTGTGGCCTGTCCAATTTTTGCTCCATGATAATTTCATGAGAAACAAGGTGTCAGAAAGCAAACGCAGTGACTTACCAACTTTCACCACTACTTCTTCACCCAAAGATCAAGATGGAAATCAAAAGACAGATAATATCTACAATTTTTATACCAACACTCTGCTACCAATATCATAAATGGTTTCTAACAGTCTCATAACAAAGAAAATCATCACATGTGAAATGCAGTGCCTAAGAAAGTGGCAATGGTTACTAAACTAGATCAAAAACGAAATGAAGAAATTAGGAAAACAGTAGATATAGTATCACACATCGAAAGACAGCAAGTAAAATGGTTTGTTCACCTTATAAGAATGAAGCCAAACCAAATACCAATAATAGCATATAACAAAAGAATATCTGGACATATAGGCAAATGTAGACCAAGAAAATGGTGGATAGAAAACATCAAGATAGCCTTGAACAAACATGGGCTCAACGCAACCAAGGCGACACATCTGGCCTTGGAACAAAAACTGAGGCCCTATGCTTAACGGCAAGTGTGGATAATATAAAGATTAAATGATGATCGGTTTTTGAGATATAGCACGTTTGGTCGCTTCATATGCAGTAAAATGTCTCACAATATTGGTAACTCCTACAATCCTTCTTATTCTTGGTCTTTCTCTTGCTGTTTTCATATTCACAAGGGAAACATAATGCTGCTTAAATACATTGATACTAACATCAGGATAGACTATTTTGAAACCATTATCCTTATAAGTTTGTTATGAGTTCAAAAGCTAATATAATATTTAATAATACCTTAAATACTAGCATATCTCAAAAAAATTGACAGAAATATTAGATACTTTATGAAAAATAATGTATACCTCACCATTACAGAAGAATCCCAGCTTCCCCTCAATAGCTATAGGATCATACAAGCATGAGGTGCTCCGTTCTATGTACGGACTATTAGCACCATACTGGTAAAAGAAGTCAAACAAAGTATTTTTAAAACATACACAGATCACATATAGGATAGAGTGACCGTATATATAAAAAATTAGCTGGAACATTCAGTTTTTTAACTTCGGTGACCTCTGAGAGTCTTCTTCCTGTCCTTCTCATCAAAATCCCACTAATTCACAGAGCTAAAAGTAGAGGCAGCGGACCGCAATGCATGGGGTATCAAAACCTCTGCCTTATGTGCCACCTGTGGCACAAAAGGAACAAACTAAGTCTAGAGAATAGAATGTGTTACTTTACAGTTTGCAATTTGGCTGCTTCTTCTTCAGCATTCATTCTCATATTCCTGATGGTTATCATGATTTAGTTCACAGAGTGAAAGGCTTTGTATTATAGTTTACAGCTCTCCTTCAACATCTGTGCATTTCCGTCTGACACATCTAACTTCAGCATGTCTTTGGATCACATGAATCTTATTCCAGATTGGGTAGCCAACCCCATGCCTAACATTCTCAGTCACTCCTGACAACATTCATGGCAAGTTACATTGTTAATATTCTTTGCTTTCATTTTGGGCCCCAGCAATACATGGATGACACCCAAAAGTTCAGAAAAATATTCACAAAATTGTAATTACTTGTATTTACTTATAAATCTAACTGGTAAAAGTTTTTTCTTTTAATTCTTAAAGTAAATTTTAAATAATTTATATATTATGCAAAAATAACTTACTGATCTGAGAAGTGATATTTGACTGCGGCTCACTTTAAGCCCCAAATGTTTATTTATGAGTGGTGTTCTATGATCTGGAATGTTGTTACAAAAACCATCAGCTCTAACCCCGAAATGATCTTCATCAAAAGTAAGACCCGCATCCGTATTGTCATCATGATTTTTCATTGTCTTGCAATACTGTGAATTAGTTATGATACGCTCTGCAGATATTAGCAAATCTAATGAAGAACTCAGATTGAAGGAATGATGATTGAATTCATCGCTGTCTTCCATTGAAGTCCTCTTTGAAGATTCATAATACATTTCATTTTGCGGTGATTGTTCAACATCATGAAATTCTGTACTATTTGCAGATGTATATGAACCATTATGTGAAATTCTAGACGTATCTGTACTTCTGAATGCATCACTGCTAACATCATCTTGTCGTTTGCAGCTATGATATGAAAGTGGTGGAAACTCAAACAGAGTATCTTCACCAGATTGAAGAAAATTGCTCCTGTCTATACTGTCACTGACTGATGAAGCTCTTGTCTGGATGTTATAAGCATAGTCATTGGTGTACAATGGCTGACTTGAAGTTTCGTAATCACTGTTCAACTGTTCTAATACCTCAGATTCTGTATTGTTTTCAGCAGCAGAGTTTCTTGTAGCATCAGAAGTGTTGATTCCTAAAACTTGCTCTGAAAATATAAATGATTTTTTTTTTAACATAAACAATTATTATTTACCGGTAGATTGTGTCTAGTATAACTGCCATATATTTCAACATGGAATGAATTGAGGAAAACTGTGCACCACATGGTAAATAAATAAGGTTTATTTTATATATAATATTTTACATATTTTAACATATTTTAATATATTTAAAAATATTGTATATATTATAAAATGTATATATTTTATATATAAATATATTTTAAAAATATATCTATCTATCTATTATCTATAAACCCAAAACCCATCAGAGTCATAGGGGTACCACATTGGATGCTTCAGCACACAGAGTCCACCAGCGATTTATATCTTCAACGATACGGATGAGTGAGAAAAAATCTTGTCCAGTCCATTCCTTGATGTTATCTATCAATGTCTTATTTGCCCTCCTCTACTTCTCCCCCACCTCAACAATTCCCTGCAGTATTGTTTTTTACAAGGAATCATGTCTGCATACATGTCCAAACCATGAAAGTTTTCGTCGTTTCACTATTGAAAGCAATGGTTCTTGTAGATGTGCATATATCTATATTTTATTTCTTATGTACAATTTTGTCTTATACTCTTTATAGGAAATTCATAAAATTCATCTGTAACATTTTTATTTGAAAGCCTGTAGCCATCTCTCCATGCCTGCAGCAAGTGTTCAACTCTAACAACCATTATAACACAACAAAAAGCACTAGTGAGTTATACAGTTTGATTTTCACTCTAACACTGACATTGCTTTTCCAAATCAACGTTAGCCTTGACATAGATGTCAAAACACGCCTCAAGACTTATTTTAATTCTGCTTTGCATTTTCTATCACTGCACATGCTAGAACCGAGGTATTTAAATATATAAAATTGGCATTTCCTCTTTCCCCATGTAAAAACGGTTAATCAGTACAGATACAAACCGATATATCAACGATAAATCGATATTGCAGATATGCCATCTAAATTTGCTTCATTTCAATTGTATATGAATTATTATTATTAACTTATTTAGCTGTTTAAAATGTATAAATTTGTTAACAAAATGAAACCTTCATGGTAAAGTGTGATTTGACACAAGTGGCATATTTATTTTTAATTAAAGTTGGAACAAGGTAGGTTCAGATTATTTTGAAATTAGCAAAATGGCTTCATCTTCCACTATTAAGAGAGCTCAAAGATTTAGCAAACATCTTGCTTTATTATTTTTTGAGAGTTTTATAGCTGGAGATATTATTTCAAGTGATGTGTTGCAGCCAAAGACAGATGTGTCTGGCCATTGACGCAAATAAAATGGCAACAACGCATTTTCATTCTCTGGACTACATCCTGCTGGAAGTCTAGTAGGACCATGGTCCTGCTGCAAGGGAGATCCAGCGGGAGTTTGAGAATGAACACTGAAGAATAAGAAGTGATGTGTTGGAAAACAAGTGTTTTCTATTTTGACATATTTAGTATTATCAATACTTGGGAATATTTCGTAAAGTTTTGCAATATTGTGTTTAGTTCTGAAATTTGACATGAAACACACAAAAATAGCATAAAACACTAGACATTTCATAGACTTACTTTAAATAAACAAATTAATATCAGTAAATGGACAGTCCAAGACATCTACTTTAGTAAGATTGGATAACAACATTTCAAGACAATTAAAACTGAAAGTGAGCAGAACAAAATGCGTGTGAAAAAAATTTCCTAAGAAAATGGTCTAATTTTTTATTTCTTTGTTACAATTCTTATATTTTTATATTGTGTATGGATTCCACATTCAATGACCTTTCTTCTGATACTTTATTCATAATTCTCCCATTACTTTATTTAAAGTTCAGTTATTAGCAAATATGGGTGCGAAAGTTGGAAAGCCACAAAAGCCACAGATAAAAGACTCGACTCCTTTGAAAACAAATGCCTACGTACCATTCTGAACGTTAAGTGGAGTGACTTTAAATCTAACACTACTATAAGAGAGGAAAGCAAACAAACCTATATATCTTCCTTCATTAGACAAAGGCGTTGGACTTACATCGGCCATGTTCTCAGAATGAACAGCCTAAGAATTCCCCAGCAATCACTATATTGGGTGCCACCTGGAGTAAGAAGAAGAGGGAGACCTAGAGAAACTCTACGAAGAACCATTAATAGAGAAGGCATGTCAATGAACCTAAACAACACGCAACAATTGAAAGACCTGGCAACACAAAGACAGAAATGGAAAGCTATGGTTTCTGCCCTATGCGCCGCCTATGGCCCTGGAGGAACATAACATAACATAACATATTAGCAAATATAGAAGCCCTTTACCAGAACAACCAAAATTCAGTAAGTACTACAGACAAAAGGACTTCATCTTTCTAAGTAAAAACAGGGGTAAGACAAGGATGTGTGCTCTCACCTATACTTTTTAACAATACATGGACAGCTTAACAAAATAATCTCAAAACAAGAAAGTAAACAGTACAGTAATAAGAGAAGAATCTGATGAGGAATTTAATAACACAATCAATGGATTGCTATTTGCTGATGATCAATGCCTTATCTATGGAGAGGAACAGCAGTTACAAAATCATATTAATGCACTCATGACAAGGTGCACCAGGTATAGCATCAAAATAAATATGCATAAAATGGAAGTAATGAAAATCAACAAGTCACCAAATCCAGCTAACATAACAATAAATAATATTAAAGTGAAACAAACTTCTGAATTTATATACCTGGTAAGTACATTCACAAACAATGGAAAATTAGAGAGATTGAGATAAGATGCCAGAAAGCAAACATAGTGACATACCAGCTATCACCATTACTGTTCAACCATAAAATCAAGATGGAAGTCAAGAGACAGATGATAAACAGTATTTTTATACCAACACTTTGCTATCAATGTCAGACATGGGCGCTGACAGCAGCCCAGCAGAGAAAACTTACAACATGCGAGATGAAATGTCTGAGAAAAGCCGCAACCAAACTAGACAAAATGAGAAATGGTGAAATCAGGAGAATATTCAGTATAAGACCATGCACAGAATACATCAAGAAACAACAAATAAAATGGTTTGGCCACCTTATGAGAATGAACCAACTACCAACAAGAACATATAACATAAGATCTACATACAGGGCCAGAGGAAGCCCTAGAACAAGATGGATAGATAACATCAAGACAACACTGAACAAATACAGATTCAGTGTAGCAAAGGTGACACATCTAGCCTTGGATAGACAATTAAAACTTCCAGTCATGATCCCTACGTTCAACAGAAAATGTGGATATTCTGACCATCATCCACCTGGGAATAAACAATAGCCACCTTATATTACCTTCCATAGTTAATACTTTGTCTTCAGGAAGCTTGTGCCTAAATCATGAGCGTCCAAAAATGTAACCTAAAATTAATTTCTTCCAAACCCCAGAATAATTGCATTCTGAAAGAGTTAAATATATAAAATGGATCGAATAGCAATTTTATGTGGAACTACTTGGAATAAATGTTTTGACCAAACCAGTTTTTATCTTGTAGATGAATTCAAATATCTTGGCAGTACATTGAGACATGACAAACAAGAAGCAGAAATAGTTGCAAGATGTAATAAAGCCTGTCAGGTCATCGGTCAATTAACACCTTTACTACAAAACAAAGATATTACACTAGAAACAAAGAAAGTGCTATTAAACACCATTTTTCTACCAACGTTGTGTTATCAGTGTCAAACTTGGACATTGGATTCTAGAGCAATTCATAAGATTAACACCACTGAAATGAAATGTGTAAGATGTATGATTGGAGTTAGCTTGAGAGACACACTCAAAATGAAGAACTAAGAAAACAATTTGGGATCACGTCAACATTATAATATATTCAGGAACAACAAGTTAAATGGTTTGGCAACATAACCAGACAGAAAGAGTAAAGTATTATCCAAGAAACCCTTAACAAATGATACGAAAACAGTCGATCTATTGGACGCCCTCATAAAAGGTGGATAGATAGTGTATTAGAAACACTCAGAAATATAACAGCAGAAGAGGCAAAAGACTGTGCACTCATTCTCCTCTCAACACCGAAAGGTACACGAGGACAGAAAGAGGAAGAAGAAGAGTTTTTATCAAGATAGGAAAAAAAAAACACAGAATGGAATAACAAAATAGACAGAAGACTACATGAAATTATGTGATATAAACTGACAAATCTGGAAATAAGTAACAAATAAAGAATATGATGGAAATATGTGAATTTACATGCCAAGAAAATGCAGTATACAAGGACAATTAGAAATTAAAAATAAAAGTAGATAATAAAAATAATTGCATTGAATCTCTTAGCTGGATCAGTCAATAGTAGATGGAAGTGTATCCTAGCTATATTTTGGAAGAGACAGAAGTAATGAAAATGAAAACCAAATGATGACATACTATTACAGCAAACATTATAGCACATTGCCAGTGATTATAAAAAGGAAGGAAATATAGACCAAATACCAGGGAGAATTGAAAAAGAGAGGGGATGAGTCTATAAGAAAGTGTAAAGTGTGTTCATTACAGCCAGCTCCAATATCCCCCATGATGTAGATGAAATGGTTCTGAGTTGTAAAGTGACTTCTATGGTACAATGTGTATGACTAAATGCAGTGATCAAGATATCTAGGAAACTACGGTACGAAAAATTGAAAATATATGTACTCACTGCGCAAAACTGAAATCAAACAGGTAAAGCATGAAACGGGATAATAAAGCTTTGATAATAATACAAAATAAACATAGGCACACACACACATCAATAAAAAGGCCTTTATCAAGGAAAACATACACATATAAATAAATACGGTACCTAGGATCATTGAAGTGGGCTACTACAGAGTAATTGTAATCATGACAGATATCATTGAGATGTTGGTGAAAGTGATCATTAAGTAATAGAACAGTTTCTCACATGTATGTAAGGCAGCAATGTTTACATATCTGATCATTTCAACAAGGATAAAAAAACAAATGAAACAGTAAATATTGTTTACCTTTGGCTCTGCTATCTTCTTCTGCTGTATCACCTGGCAAAACATCAGAGTCATGTACCTTTCTTTCAGGGATTATCTGTTCTGTGCCACATGCATAAATATATTTTGGTTCTGTGTAGACTGTGAGGACAGTTAGTATAAGCATGCCCCAGATGAGCACCATAAATGCCTTTAAAAACAACAAAGAAAAATTTTAATATGAAGGTTGGGGGGGGGAGATTAGAAGACAGAACTGATGCCTTTGAGATGTGTATATATAGAAGATTAGGAAGAAGCATGGAAAGAGAACAAAACAAAACAAAGAGGTTCTAACAACACTTAATATGAAGAAAGAATTATTAAATTAAATAAAGATCAAGCAAATAAAATATTTTGGACACATTAAAAGACACCTTACTTGAGGGTAAAGTCATGGGGAGGCGAGCAAGAGGTAGGCAATGATACAACATCACTTGAGAGTAACATCACGAGATGGATAGGTTAGAGTCTAGCAGAGTGTACCTCCAAGATGAGACAAAGGATGTTGGAGGTCTGTTGCAGCCAACCTTCATTGCAGTGATGGCACTTGATGATGATGGTGGTGGGTGGGAAAAAGAATCATGGAACTGTCTACTTTTTTAATAAGTATTTTCATGTAGTATTTTAAGCATGCTCTCATCTGTGTTGCTGGGATTGATAGATGAACAAAGAATAACAACACTGTTTTCTACCATACATGTCAAAGGAGACAACTAAGGAGGTTTTGGAGTGGGTTTGGCTATTCCAAAAAGGATCACAGTGATCCAGAAGCCCTGCTGAAGCTGGATGTGTTAGGACAAAAGGTTCAGATATCACTGATTAGCTATAAATCATGGCACAATGAATTATGTTCGCCTGACTACATCCTGGTAACCTGCAGTAGTTTAAGAACACACGCAGAAGAAGACAAAGCATGTTCCTTTAGAAATATTGAAGCAATGCAGTTACATGGACTGTATAGTCTTAGATGACCCAACATCGATACCAGGCTTTCGTGTGATTTGATTTATGGTTAATAATAATAAGACCCTTAGCCTATCTGGTTATAGGGGTGCCACACTTGAGACATCAGCACAAAAAAACCCTCCAAACATCTCTATCCTCAGCCATTTGGAGGAGTGTAGAAAAATCATGCCCAGACCATTCCTTTATATTATCAATCCAGGATTTTCTTTCCTGCCTCTTCTCCTCCCCCCTTGACTGTTCCCTGCAAGATAATTTTAGGAGTGACTTCTGTCTTATTGCATGTCCAAACCAAACAAGTTTATGTCATTTCATTACCAAACAAGTTTATCCCGCTTCACCACAAACCAAACAAGTTTACGCCATTTCCCCACTGCCACAAGTGGTTCTTGATAACCTGCAAGCTTGTTTATTATTTAACATGATTTCTGCTTACACAATCATAGAACATGGCTTCTCTGAACACACATAAACTCCATCTGAGTGGGATTCTACTTCTCAAATTATTGTATACTACTAAGAGTTGAGAGTCTTCTAGGCATGAAGAAAGCTCTGGAGAAACCCACATTGCATATAATACAACACATTTTGCCTTGATAAATATTTTCTAATTTAACTGATATAATGACAGAAGATATTTTACAAATGTGTCCAACACCGAATACCAGAGACAATTGATATAACATTTGCTGTAGCCCAGCTATAGGGTGTCTATAACATCAATGTGCACATAATGTGAAATTAAATATATGAGCTCAATATGACATCATTGAAAATTGTGTATGTTCTTTGTCCATTGTACTGCGTGACTCAGCAGATTGATGTTAGCTGCAGAGTTAACTTTTATTGACCGAATATGACAGTGCTAACTACTGAATAAATAGTATTTGTGGTAGAGCAAGTTTTTAATAATAGAGGTAACTATACGGAAGACATTTGAAATTTTGCGCACAAATTTCCTGATGCATAAGTTTCTCATCATAATATGGTTAGAAATCTGATAAACAGGTTTTGTATGTGTGGTGTGCATGGTGCATACCAACCTGAACATCCTACAATTTTAGAATGTGTATTGATATCTAAAACTAAATTACTCTTTAAGTCCATGTTATTCTTTACACCATGTCCTGAGAGCAATGGTGTACACTTCCAGCATATGTCATAGAAAAAAAACTTCATTTCACTAAAAGCCACTTTTTCCAATGCGCAACTGACACTATCAATAGTGTTATTTAATAAATGTTGCAACATCAATGATGTAACATGGATCCTCACTAAATACCTACAATTCATGTAGTGTACTGTCACCAGTAATGTAAATGAGTGCAAAGAGACTTTATGGACACCCTATATTTGGGATAAGCTACTGAGATAACAAATTTTAGGCTGAATATAACTAAGGTCCATGCTCTCAGGAACCCATAAGTATTTGGTCACTTTAAACTTGCCTGCTAACTGAAAGAGTAAATCATTCTTATTGCTTATAAATTATGAACTGACCATTGAACTCCAAGCAAATACATAGTTTCAAATTTGTTTGCAGAAAATGTCAAAGAATATGTGTTCACATGCTAGTTACACTCACTTATAATTTTCTGTTGCAGGCTGCCAATCTACTAATATCATATCTAACTCTAAATTTTCTCTATCACAGTCAGGATGCATCTGCTATCATAGTGTAAACATCAAGCAGGCTCTCCCTAAACAACTTCAGTGTAACTCCCTTCTCATCTGCAATTCAAGATTATAAATTCATTTGAAATCAAATTTCCCCTCATTCACTACTGTGAAGGTTGGAAAGTATTGTGTGTGTCAATTCTCAATAAAGTCCTTTAGAACTTGTTGTCCTTAATGAAAAACTAAATCATTTTTTTTTCTTTTACATTTAATAAAGAGTTTGACTACTGTCTACCCGAAGGGGGGAACTACAGACCCTATCAGATGCAAGCGGACGTTTAGTGGAACAGCCTCCAGATATGAAGTTTAAGTGCGATATAAACCAGAACCTCTCTGAAAACTCAGTGTTGCTTATCGCTGATGAAAAAGGCTGCTGCCTTCCATGAAAGAGTGGGATATCAGGTGGTGTGAAACATCCCACATGTATGGGGTTACTAATCCCAGTTCATACAAAAATGATAGTGATATGAACCCCAGATATGGAGTGTCAGTTATGAACTAAGTTAATCTATTGGCCCAATAAGCAGATAGTAAACAAAACCCAGAACCAGAAATGTTTCTCATCAGTGAAGAATGGGAAAATAGACTTCACTAGTGTTTCTAAAAGACTATATAAAACGCCTTATCTGAAAAATATGAAATACTGCTGCATACACCGAGCAACTGTCAGCAGATTATTTTAAGTACAGTATTTTCTTCTACTGGCAGAGAAATTACCAGAGCTTTATAACAAAACTAGTTAATATCTGACAACAACCACATAAATCACTTTTAACAACAACAAAAACACTAACCCCAGGTGCTGTATATTTGTTGATCTCAAATGGTCCAATGTTGAAATTGGCTAACCGTAAAAATGCATTTAAACCTGGTCCTGTGAATGAGATATTTTTACATTATCTATAAATAAGAATATAACATGATCTATCATACATATATATATATATAATCCCAAATCACCATGTTATTACACCTTGGAAAACACATGCTGTTCATTATCTTCCATAGTTTCTGGTGTTGAACGCAGTCGAATGCTTTTGAGTAATCTATGAAGCACATGTGCAGGTCAGTTCAGAATTCCCTACACTTTTTTATGATCAGTATCATGTTAAAAATGTGATCTCTTGTTCTTCTGCCCGATCTGAAGCCAGCCTGTGGCTCTAATTTTTTTTTTAATTCTTTGCATTATGACGTTTAACATGATTGCATGCCTCCTTCAAAGGGAGGCAAGCAAGAGGTAGGCAGATACATACAAGTGGGAGAGTAACATCACACGATGGACAGGTTACAGTCTAGCAGAGTGCACCACCAAGACAAGAGACAGGGGATGTTGGAGATCCGTTGCAGCCAACCTTCATTGCGGAGACTTGATGATGATGAACATGATTTTACTTGCTTGACTTATGAGGGCTATAGTTCAGTAGTTAGAACAAATCTGAAGGTCACCTTTTTTTGGGAGGAGTATATATAATTATTTTTCCATTCCTTCGGCCATGTGCAGCTTTCCCATATTTTGCAGCATAGTTTGTGGTAAATCTTGATTCCGGCCTCGCCCCCTGCGTGTATCATTTCTGTTGTTAAACCATTATTGCCTGGGACATTTTCCTTTTCTTTAAATTTCTATTGCTTATCTTACTTCTTCTTTTGTAGATTCTGGCTCTTTTTCATATTCGTTTATTGATTTTTTTTTCCTTTTTCCTTGGGTCATTATACATCTCACTGCAGTATTCCTTCCATCTATGTAAGATATGTGTCTCTTCCGTTAGTATGTTTATCTTTCAGCACTTTTAATGATGGTTGACATTTGTTGTCTCTTAGGTGTCGTACATTTTCAAACATCATTTTAATGTTACCTTGGTTTTTCTGCCCTTCTATTTCAAGGCATATTTTGTTTATGTAGTTTTTCTTGTCTTGCCTAATTCTTCTCGGAATATCTCTTGACAGGCTTCTATAATTTGTTATATTTTTACAACTATTTTTAATGTGTCTTTTTTCTTGGATAATGTTCATAGTTGCTTCTGATATATACTCTTTCTTCTTCTGGCTCTTTTTGTGTAGCATGTTTTTTGCAGTTATTGAAAATGTCACTTATTTTGTTTTAAAGTTGATTTGGAGTGTATTCATTTTGTCTTTCAAGTAGTTATTCGAATTTATTATCAGTGTATTGCCATTAAAAAGTGTGTCTGTTATATTCTCCATATCAAAATATCTCTTTGATTCAGTCAGATATTATCCTATTTTAGTTGACACTAAAATTAATATTACCATACTAAATGGTACAGAAGCAAGAATCACAATTTCTATATGTACTATACCAATAAGCAAAGCAATTTGACGCATCGCAACCAGGTATGAAATAACTGCAGTTCTTTCTCTCTCTGTAGTGTATCTCGATACCTCGGCAAGAGCAACTGCTTCACTAGCTGCACCCAGACCTGTTGATAAGATGCATTTCATCAAAATACTGAAATATTAAATCTAACTAAAGGTAAAAGGGTAATTGAATTATGAACATTCGTTACAGCATACATTCTTCTTTTTTTGTGTTTGTTCTCAAAACTCCTGCAGATAAGCAGAATGTCGTTCGAAGAACGGAATGTGAAGTGTCATGGTTTACAGCTTTGTGATAATATTTTGGCCTGATACATCCAACTTCATCATGGCTTCTGGGTCACATTTACCCTATATGGGATGGGACAGATAACTACACTTCACAGCCTTCTTAACTCCTTAGTCGCCTCTTACGACATGCATGGAATGTGAGCAGTGTTGCTATTCTTTACTCCCTTTTGGGCCTGGCAACATATGGGCAATAGCATACAATATTCCAATAAGTGTTCAGCTGCCTAGTCAAGGTTGATTTTAAACCACCTTCAGAATTTGCTCATTAGCAATGTTGACATTCCTCAACCTTCCCAGAACATGGGTCCTGGTTGATGGGCTACTGACTTAGACACTACACTACAGTCGCTCCCAAAGTGTATCATATTCAGGTCTCATATTTTTTTCCAGTATGTAGTCTTCTTTATATATGTTCTGAACGAGTTAACCTGCAGCAAGGCATGTTTTAAAACAAACTAAGATATCTCATATCCATCATCATCTTTGGCAGCCTACTCCCATTACCAGCAACAATGCATGTATCTTAAGTGTATCAACTCACCCTAAAATACACCCAGGAATGCTTGTGTTGAGTGATTGATATGATACTTTCAAATATCATCTATCTTATGCTAACCAATGCTCTTTACAAAAATTGCGCAAGTTGATGTCTGAAACATACATGAAGTAAAGAATATGTTGCTTGTTTGCTTGCACTCTTGATAGCTACATAGATTTTTTTGGGTGTTATTTGAACATAAATATATGTTGTGCCAGTTTGCAGCAAAACTGCATTATTTTGTGCTTTTAATCCAGTATATCAATAGTTTGCAGATGTTTTCAAACTACTGAGTTACAATTACACTTTTCATTTGGGGGATATCAATGGTTGAGCTAGTAAACACCCTATACTTTACTGCTGGCTATGGTGTTGACTAGTCTGACCAGGTTCATCCTCTTCTTCTGCATTCATTTTAAAACTCTTACTGTCAGTTATTAACTAGTCTGTTATAAAGCTCTGGTAATTTCTCTGCCAGTAGAATAAAACACTGTACTTAAAATAATCTGTGCTAACAGCTGCTCTGTGTGCAGTAGTATTTTATGTTTTTCAGCTAAGGTTGTTTTATATAGTCTTTTAGAAACACTAGTGAAGTATATTTTCCCGCTCTTCCCTGATGAAAAAATTTCTGGTTTATGCAAATTAACAAGATGTAGTCTGTAGTACAAAATATGTTGTCATGGTTTACAACTTCATTGTGCCTTTCGGCTTGACACATCCGATTTCAGTATGGCTCTAAGTCACTTTCCCTCCTTGGGATGGGACAGCCAACTTCACCCCAAAAGTTTTCTTAGTCACCTCTTATAATGTGCATGGCAGGTAAGTGTCGCTATTCTTTGCAAATGTTACTAATTTAGGAAAACACCTTTGAGTGCCTTAAATTCTACTTTTGTTATTGGGTATATTTGACCAACTAGTTTTAAAACAATGGCATAAGTTATGCTCAGTCCAATCCCAGATCAGCTGCCTATCGCGTTCAGTTTTTAAGTAATCGATTGCAATTCTTTAGTAGTTTGTGATGTCGCTCTGCTTGTTCATTTCTATTAGCAAAATGGTTGCCTTATCTATGCTGTATGCTAAACTTGCCTTCAATTGATAACCCTTGAGACAGAGAGGTATAGAGTTTAGGAGTGGGGGGAGTGTTTGGGTTAGAATTAGGTCTAACTCTACTCCTAACATCCACTCCCCTAAACTTTATGATCCTCCCTTCTCCTACGATACGCAGTCATGGTATTAAATTGTGGCATATTTTAATCTCCACAATTAGCCATTTTATTTTTTGTAATAACACAGTCTCCTGGTGATGTAATTTCATTGACAGTATGACAATTGTGCACACTGTAAAAACTTAGAATGAACCTGTACATAATATCTAACTTCGTTCACATTTTGGAAGTTAGCGAAATATACTGTAGGCATCTGATCTGGGATAGGACCTTTCTCTCTTATCAGATCTAGTTTTTAAGATACTGACATATGTATAATGGAAATACTTAGCAACAGACAGTTAAGATGGTTGGATTGTGCAAAAAATTAACAACTGCACCCCCAAGAAGATATTATTTTAACTTCCAGAAAGGAAAAGAGTTAGAGGAAGACCACTCCTGAGATACAAAGATGCATGCAAGGACTCAATGAAAGATATTTTTATTTACCACAATTTCTGGGAAAATGTTGCAGAAGACACAGGTGCATGGAGGTTGGCAATGTGAAAAAGTGCTAAAACTTTAACACTTTTTACTGACATGCTAGAACACAAGCGACACGTGTGTAAAGCAAAGGACAATACAAAATAGCAGTGACTGATTCATTCTACAACTAAAAAAACTGAACATACGAACTTGTTAAGTAACCGTCTAAGATTTTAAAAAGGCCATATACATATAGCATATATATATATAAAACTAGAGGTGATAGGGAAAAACTATTACCATTTTTTTAATCAGCGGGCCACATATACCCAGAAACAGGTATAAAAACGAAGGTACCCAAAAATGATTTTTTTTAAAGTGTTATTATCATAATCCATATTGTAGTGAATCGTTATAAAACATCACTTACCTGACACAAATCTGCTGCCCAGACAAAGCCATTGAGAAATTTCAATAAAGTAAAGAAAACTTCCTGCCAATTCAAAGGTAGCACACACAATGAAAATTTTTTTGGTACAACCAAAACGGTCAGATATCCTATGCAAAAGAAATAAATAAACATTACTAGTTAATTGATGATGATGGTTGGTGGTAGTGATGATGATTCACCATTAATCTACTCTGCTTTTGCATATTATAAATCTACCAAAGTTTTCTCCTCTATACTTTCTTCCACTCTCCTAACTTCTCTAACTTCACCACTTGTGAAGTGCAAATTTGACAGAGCACAAAAGTTGATATGTCTTCCACAGACATAACCTGATAGTATCCTTGTCTCTGCTTTGGGTGAAAAATATATCCCACCATGAAATCCTTACAAATATTCACAGTGATCCTAATTTCTGACAGGATAAATTAGCAATTGTTCATCCCATAACTCTAGTGTCTACAGAATTTCACTTCAATATCTTGTCCTTATTTAATCTGATCCACAGATATATGCAGTTTCTAAGATCCATTCTGGCTGCCTATAGAAGAGACAAGAACCTCAAGGAAATTTTTGGTGAAAACAAATAATTCCAGTAAAACTATAACATATATTTGACATGCTGAAAACAGCTATGCTATACTCTGTTCACTAAGAATGAAGTGGGTCAGTACTTCCGATTGGTTTTTGGACGCAGAACGTATTAATCGATTGTTAAGTGCCAAATAATATTGTTTTTAAATTTCGTTTTTAAATATTGCTTTTAATAATATTGTTTTTCCATGTCATCATCTGTTTAAAAATCACCTGTTGCCACAGAGTAATGTGGGGGTGTGTTTTGACCCTCTTCATTCTTAGAGTGAACAGAGTATAGGCCTAAATGGTGTAACTAAATCCATAAAAAGGTAAAGGTAAGCTGAGTTATGAACAAGCATCATAGCTCATAGTTTCCCAAAGTGATCAGTAGCTAAGTAGGTGGTTGACCAGACATCACCTGATTAGCATCACCTAGGCCCCTACTGAATTTTCACAGTAGGATCATTCCACTCCTCGACCTTCAGAGCATGAGCCCTGGCTGGTACTCCCTAGTTGTTGGGTGAACAACTGAAGTATTTTTAAAATTTCACACCACACAAGTGGACTCAAAATCAGGGTTTACAGGTTGGAAATCGAATGACTAAACATTACACTACCACTTAAACCATTCTTGAAAAATTCTTGCAGATTATTGGAGAGCAAATGCAAAAGAACAAGATATATTTGGAAAAATGTGATATACAGATCTACATCTGTTCCTACAGGCCTAAGTGTTAAAGGATGAACAAATACACAAGAATCAACACTAAATGCTAACCTGCCAATGATGGGTGCTGAGAACAAAGCTGCAAAACTGTATGCTGAAAGCACAAGTCCAAGCATGTATTCTGGAGCATCATATTTATTGTGCAGGTACAACCACAATGTGGGTAGAATGACAGCTGAAAAACATTTACTTCACAATGTGAGGAAAAGAATCTCTTTTGCAAAATTCGAAGGATTTGCATATCTCTATAGCATTTTTAACTATGTATTTCATATATCTTGATTCTTGATTAGAAACTGGCCTCACAGCACGTGGGGCATTCCCATAAGTGCTCCGCCCTCTGTTCCAGCAGACATCCAACTCGATGGTGTTTTGAGTCTAATGCCGCCGAAACAGACGTCGATATATATTCCACATATCAACAAAATCTACCAAAACTCAGACAATCTACACAGGACATGTCAAATAGCCCAGGTTGCTTGTACTTGTCCAGATACCGGGTATTTTGTTTTTCATTAGTGTACAGCCCTATAGACATTTGGTAGAATTTTCTTTTGAACTAATTGTAATTTGTTTACCACTAAACTGAAAATGGACTTGCTATAGCTTCTTTTAAGTTTATTCATATCTTCCACCTGTGTGTTCCTGTGGTTCACAAGGGGAACAAAGAATAGCAACGTCACTCCCTTCCATGCATGTCATAGGCAACTAAGAAAATTTTGGGGGTGGAGTTGGCTGCCCCATCCAATACATGGTCAAAGTGACCATGTATGGTCACAGATTGTAACAGATTCCTATCTATCACCAGATGATGATATGTATCAACTCTACGCCACAACGGTTTATCATCTACTGTGCCTTGGGCTTTACAAGCCAAAACATGTCCCTGCATAGCAGTCTCCGAGGAAGCGGTAACCAGGGATTTAGGCTTGGGTCGACTATGTCTATTCCGCATGATGTGTTCTGCTGCCAGTGAATTTATTTTGCGTGATTAGACACCTTGTCCCTGTGCCAATTGGGGACTTAACCTTTTCTCATCTGTGAGCATGATTCCAGTATAGGAAAAACTTCACGTAGAGTTATAAATCTGACAATATAAATCAGCCGAGGTATCATTCACCGATATCGTGAGCCCCTCGTCCAAGTCTGAAGCCTCTACAAATACTTAGGAGTAATGGGAACTAGAAACCTCTTCTTGAGCTGAACAGTATTTTAGCTCCAATTTTCATTTAGCATTTTCTCCATTTTATTTGCATGTGGTGCTGTACTCCCATTGTGCTCAATATTTTATCCTTATGTGTATGAATACATGTGAACAACTTTCGATATTCGTGATGACATCTACCCATTTTTGGACATAGACATTGGTCGACCATCCAAGGCATCTTAATTTTGGCTGACCAATCCAGAATGCCATGCGTCACTGTGTGTTGACAGTGCTGTTGTATGTGTTGGCACAGAGGTGTTGTAGATATTACTTGTATTTTTTGCAGTCAAATCTCATTCCATCTGCAGCCTTCACATACACAGACATGATCCCTAAAAGTGTTCGCCTGGAACACAACATAAGCCACTGTATTTCTGTTTCCAGGGTGCACCATGAGGAGGTACTTTTATGATCATGGATATCTGCTAACCGTGGGCTGTATGAGAGCAATGCAGTACCCTTTGAAACCTTGATTCTTGATTAGAAACTGGCTTCACAGCACGCGAGACATACCCATAAGTGCACCGCCCTCCGCTCCAGCAGCCATCCCAGTGTATGTAGACTCATAGTTCCGGTCAGGTGATGATTGTGTGATCTTCGGGACTTTCCAAAAAAATTACTTTTACTCCCCTCACCTCTGAATACCCCCATTTCTAACATTCTCCATATGTGTACGTTCTCAACCTCATTGACATCATCTGCATCTTGAAATGAATTTATTACTTTGAAACCTTCTGTTAGCTAATCTGGCATGGCTACTGTAGGAATTAGATGAGCAATGAAAAGAGCTGATATTCTGAACGCCCTCAAGGAGATAGAGCAAGTGAATGAAGTTGCATGTCTTTGTATATGTGCAACCTTAAATAAACAGCGTTGGCATCTATGGCTATATCGATAGTGATGCAAGATAACAAAAGAAAGTTCAAGCATGTATGAGCATGGTTAGCTTTGAATCTGGTGACCAGTGTGTAAGTATGACCAATTCTTTCGTACAGCTGATCTACTATAATCCCATATGGTTAAAGACTCCACCATTCAGTGGAAGAGTCACAAAAATGGAATGTATAGGTATCAACACAAAAATTGGATGTGTCAGGTCATTGGTACAAATAAAACAATGACAGTGCATTTCCATTTTTTGGACTAAATTTTGTTGGAAATCTAGTCGAACCATTGTCCTGCTATAAGAAAGATTTGATAGGAGTTTGAGAATGAGCACACACACACAAATTGACTGCATGGATATTATATATAAATTGGTATTGGTAGACAAAAATTATGTGCAGGAAACAGGAAGTGACTAGAGAACTAACACACAGAGTTGATGCTGTCAGTCATTATCAAGTCCACAGATGCTGGTAAGAAGTGAGGGATTGAAGTTCAATCAACCCCTACTTGAAAGATATTTTAAGGAAGATATCTCAACTCTCAGAAACACCATGAATGGCAAAAATAAGTTAATGTATCCATACACTTTTGTATGTGTACATATGCATGTGTTAGTTATCGCATTGCATGTGAATATCTTCATGTGAACAAATGTTTATGGTTGTGTGTGTACGTGAATGTTCATCTTATTGCTTGTATTTATGTAAGAATATGTTTATGTAGATGTATATATATGTGTGAGTGCTTGTTTATGTTAATGCACGTATCTCCATTCTGTGTCATTATGTACGCCTATCCTTGTGTGAGCGCTCGCTTGAGTGTGGATACATTTATATGCTTGTGCATTTTGTGTGGGTATCTTTCATACATCTATATTTTGACTTTGTTGTATATGTATTTCTTATCTATTGTTGTTTATATATATTTATATATATATATGTCTATGACTATATTTGGCTGCATATCTATTCCATGCGCTGTAAAATACTGATTCCTCTTGTATATTTCTATAATCTACTTTAATTGGTAGCCTCCCTGCTACCAATTTCTTACTCTTTCTTTCACCTAAATCAAACCCTTCCCACCCCTCCTTACCACTTCATCGTTACTCATCAATAGTGAGCAAAAAATAAAATATTCGGCACATTGAAAGCACAAATTTTCTCTTTTACTGGACATGCATTTGCACAACCGGTACTGGGTTATGTTTCTGCGTAGGGGAAACATGGCCTGATAAAACACAGTTATCAATTTTGTGTGGTTTTGTTCAGTTTAAATGTTATTAGTTTCTTGAAAAAGGTCCCATTGGACCGATACGTCGAAAATTATCCTGTTTTGTTTTATTGTATATTTTTTTATATACTTTTTCATCTATAGTTATTCATTGTTAGGTTTTTCTAATAACCTGTTTAACTTATTTTGCATTACCATTTGTTCATTGGGTTACTGCGGCACCCTCCACTTTGTCGGACACCTTCCTACAATTTGGTTATTCATATAAACACCATGAACTAATGTGCAGTGAGGACTAACAACTAACTAGCTAGATAATATATGTGAATATAGGTCTACAGTTTAATAGGTGATCAACGCAAGCTTGCTGGTAAGGAGGTTACAGCAAGGCCATATATAAAGTGTGGGTTTGAGGGGTTCCTTAGGAAAACAGAACATGTTATTTAGTACTAATAAACTAGTATCATATCCTATAATCCTGTAACCCATGAGGGTTTAAGGGTACCACATTTGATGCTTCAGCCCACTGAGTCCTCCAACGATTTCAATCTTCAACGATGCAGATGACTGAGGAAAAATCTTTCCTATCTAGTCCTTGATGTTGTCTGTCAATATTTTTATTTGTCCTACTCTGCTTCTTCCACTTTTGATGGTTTCCTGCAGTATTGTTTTTTTTACAAGGAATCATATCTGCATACATTCCAAACCATGCAAGTTTTCGTCGTTTCACTATTGAAAGCAATGGTTCTTGTGAAACTATATATCTCTATTTTATTTCTAAAGTACACATTTGTCTTATGCTCTATAGGAGACTCATTGAATTCATCTGTAACATTTGTATTTGAAGGCCTGTAGCCATCTCTCCATGTCCGGAGTGAGTCTCCAGACCTCACAACCATATAGCACAACAGAAAGCGCTAGTGAGTTATAGTGTTTGATTTTCACTCTAACACTGATGTAGTTTTTTCAAATTAAGTTTAGCCTTGACATAGAAGCTAAAGCAACTCCAACCTTATCTTTAATTCTACTTCCATTGCTGTATATGCTAGATCTGAGGTATTTGAAAGCATTCACCTTCTCAAGTTTATATCCATTCATCATGATGTTGGTCTGTTCCTCTGTGTCTCTGCTGTTAACTAAGACCATGCTCTTTTCTGTGTTGATTTCCATTCTGTACTTGCTAGTACATCAGTTTATCAGAGGATAAGAATAGCCTTATCCCAAAAAAATCATTAAAAATCCTACAAAATTAGGTCGTTAGCTTTTAAAAAGGGAAAACACTCCCACTATTAAAAAAAATCATATCTATGTACCTGACATGTAGCTGGATATATATGTGGATAAACAATAGGCCCTATAGAATATACTGATCTTGATTTTTCAGATGACTTGACATTATTATGTCAAACTCTTACTAAGGAACAAGATATGTTGAATCGACTTTGTCATCTTTCATAACAAATTGCCTTCAAGTCAACACTTCCAAGACTAAGACATGAATTTTATGAACTAATTTTAAATCACTCTTCTTCTTCTGCATTCGCTCTCTTATAGCCACAACAAATAAATTGTGTGATTTCCGCCAGGAAGCTTGAAGTACATTGTACAGCTAGTTCCACAGATGAACTGTGTTATTTGCACCTCACTTTGTCGCCCGGACATCTGAGGCCCAACACATCCATTTTCATATGCCTTTAATTTGAGTAATGGGGTTCCCTAGTCTGTGACAGCCTATCTATCTGTCCAAGGGTACACGGGTGTGTAATGAGATGCTTGTTGTTCACGTATATCTCACACAAGGTGTTCCACAGTCAGTGAACTTGTTTAATGTAATTAGATATTCTGTGCCTGTGCCCAATCGGTACTGAGCCTCTTCTCATTTGCAAGCCATGTTCCAGTTAAGGAAGAAGTCTACAGAAGAGTTGGACCTGAGCTCTTTCGCATTCTAAGCCGCAGTATCGTTCACCAACATTGTGAACTCCTCGTACAAGTCTCACCACATGTTTGGGAGCAAGGTGTGTTCTCGAGCTGAATGACCTCATCCAATTTGTGCCTGAGCCCATCGGGTACAGAACACTTTCTCTTTGCAAGCATGTTTCCAGTATAGGAAAGCTCGACATTAGAGTTGGGCCAGGACTGCGTTCTTTTCTGGGCACCCACGATTGGGTCTAGGTCTCTGCCCGTTAGGAGCACCAGTAACTAGAAGCTTGTTTCGAGCTAACAGAGCTTGTAGTTGCGATTTCCTTGGAATGTTTTCCCTTTCTATTTGCACTTGGCACTGTGCTGCCCTTTCATTGTACTACATATGTTGTCTCTCACCATGCTTACCTTTTCGTAGAGTTTTCATTGGCTCTAATGCTCGGACTGGACTGACTAGCGTCACTGTGTATCAACAGTGCCACTGCATGTGTTAGCGTAGTGGTGTCTGAGATATATGATTGTCTCTTTTGCTGTCAGTTCTTTTTCCATCAGCTGCCTCCACATTCACAATCCTCAAAAGGTTTAGTCAGAATCAGCATGAACAGCTGTATTCTGTTTCCAGGGTGCACCAAGAGGAGGTACTTTTGGGATTTTGGTTATTTGCTAACCCTGGGTCCACCGAGAGCAATGTGGTACCCTTTGTACCGTAAAATTGCTCTCACTGAGGAAAAAATTCAAACAGTTGATAACTTTTCCTATTAAAGCAGTAAAATGACACAAAATGGAGATACAACAAAAGAGGTTCTACCAGAATTGCAATGGCATCAAGTGCATTCAACCATCTAACAAATATTTGGAAATAAAAAAACAAAGTAAATATACTAAACTACAACTGTTTAACTACAATGTAAGATCTGTACTAACTACAATGTAATTTCCGTATTAATATATGGTTGCAACAAAAGTTGGAAAATAACAAAAGCTTGAAGAAATTAAATTAATTTCGCCTGTGTGTTGCTGGGCCCGAGATTTATTTTGATGTCAAATTAATTCTTTAAAAAAATCATAGCTTTTTTCAGGGTTAACAGGCTTGGTTGAGGTATGGTTGAATTGCAATTTTCAAGGGTTATCTAACCACACTACAGTATTTTAATACTGTAGGTAGCATTATTTTGAAAATTTTGTCCAAGTACCTATATTTAGTTCCTAACATTAATAAGCTATTATTAACTTGTTTATCTCACTTACCATATTCAACACCTCCAAATATAAAAATAAAGGCAAACACTGTGTACATTAAACGTTTCTTGACTTTCAATGTAGTCATTTTTATTATTACATTTGCATGCACCTACAAGTTATACTGATAACCTAATCACCAAACGATTGAATCAGTCTGTAGTGAATCCTACTGACAAAAATGTAGGGACCTAGTCATGATGGATTAGATTAGTAATCACAGTTACACTATAGGCATAGGTTAGTCAGCAATTTCACATCATTGTATAAACGAAGAGCGATAATAATTGATTAATTCTACGGATTAAATATACAATTTACTGGGGAAAAATAGTGGACCCCGCCTATTCCGTCTAGTGCCAAGCAGCATTTCAATGACAATTATTGACAAAAATTAATTAATATCAATAAAAGTTTCTGTTTCATTCTTTGCGTGAGCTATGCACCGAAATGTCTAATCTTGGGAGAGTTTTAGCATGTAGACTATACGGATGTGCATAACTGATAACAAAAAGGACCCTAATTGTAAACATAAAATTGAACTCCATCTACATCCTGAAGTCTTATTCCAAAATACCCTCTATAATATTTAATAATATTTATATCCGTCATCTGCCTGTAAACAACAATCTGTGTCAGGTGGCGGAAGTCAATCGAAGTTTTAATGTTCGAAAATATTCATTTTTAAGGCGTGTGATTATAAGATGAAAGCTATAAACATCACCAACTAAACTGATGGGAAAATAATGTTAGAAAATAAATAAAAACTAATCCGAAGTAAAGACTACATCGAGAGAGTGCGAACTAGGTGGTTTTGGCCACCTCATGAGAATAAAACCAACACAACCAGCCCTTCATGAATACGCAGCAGCAGACGATCGGGCTACACGACTCAAGGAAGACCAGGAACTAGATGAGTGGAGACAATCAAAGAGACACGAGTTGACCACGGTCAATGCAACCCAAATGACAGACAACAACCACCCCATCCCCTTCCACGACGCTTAACGGCACAAATGAAAATGACATTAAATAGACTAAATGAAAAGAGCAAAACTTGAAAATTTAGTTTGTTTGTTGTTTTGCTATCGCTCCATTGTAACCAGCATGGATATCCGTGCGATTTCCGCCGGGAGTGTGATTACGTTGTGCCACCGTTATGCGCCTTGTAAGCCTAGCACATCCGATTTCGGCATGCCTTGACAATTCGGGTGGGCTACCCTAGCCTGTGACAGCCTACCTATCTGTCGCCAGGCACGTGGGTGTGTGGTGACTCTTCGCTCAGACGATTGTTGCTCACGTCTGTCTCGCACGATGTGCTCCACCGTACATACATACATACACGTATACGTATGTGTGCGTGCGCGCGCCCATATTCATTATTACATGATGGTCAAACAGTCCCTTATGTAAGCTTAAATATATGTAGGCCTATGGGTCATTAGGGAATTATTTTTATCACAACATATTTATGTAATAAATCTATGTTTTGTGATCCTCATATTTCATTATTACATTGTTTGCACCACACTATTTTATTATTATAATATTTTTTTTTAAAGTCCGCTTATGGTTTGTGTATTTGTTTGAGAACTCCAGGACTTGCGAGCGATTACCTCTTACTTCCTATGTGCAGTGGGGTGGTTATTCTGAGCTTTCTTTCATATCCAGGAGACTTCAGCTTTCGGCTTAGTACAGTGCCTATTTAAAGAGACTTCTACTCAGAGAGGGTCTATAATTGTATAGATGACATGCTACAAAGCTTCCATAAGAGAGTCTTAATATAACTATGTCATCTGCTAAGGTTTTCTGCTGCATTGGTAGTACCCTTATGGTAATGTGCTATTCTTTCAACCGCAGACATAACCCAGTTTCTCAGACTCCTGATCAGCATTATGTAGTTCGGAGAACGAAGTGCATTGTGTTATAGCTTACATCTTAGATGCAATAACTGCGCTTTTCGGCCTGCCAGATCCTACTTCAGCATAGCTTCTGCGTCACTTTGACTCTTTTTGGGGTGAAACAACCAACGTGAGCCCAAGACCTGCTTAGTCGCTTCTTAAAAAATTATTGGCAGATAGCAATGTCGCCTTTCTTTACTCCAATTTATGACTCTGGAAACACTCGGGCGACAATTTGGTTATATCATCAAAGTTTTTAGCCATCAGATGATAATAATAGAGGTCGTGTTCTTGTAATCAAGCCACCAGAAATTCAAGAGTATGTATTTAAGAGTGTGTTGCTGAAGCAAAACTGCCGGGGTATATAATACATCACGTTTTTATAATCCCAATTATATTATTAGAATCATGGTGACAGAATTATCTGAACCAGTACATTCATTATTTTTTTATGTTCAAAAACCTTTGATATAGCTAAATTGGACTCACCCCCGTAGTTTAAAGAGGCGTACATCACCACAAGGGGATCAACACGTGACATATTATTTCCAGAACGTGGTCTTCGTTATAGCTCTGTTGAATTCTCCTCGGTCTTGAGCAAGGTGTACCGCCTCCTTTAGGGCAGACATTCCTGTATGTCTTCTGTCCAACGGCGTCTTGATCGGCCTTTAACCCGGTTACCTTCTATCATCCCTTGAATATCACTATCTCCATACCGTCATATCTCTCGAAAAAAAAAGTTTTTCATTTAATATGGTTTTCAGAAGCCAGCCCTATTGGGCAATGATTGTGCTTTGCACCTCCTCATTTGTTTTCCTTGCTGTCCATGGTTTTCTCATAACTCTTCTGTAGTACTTTAATTCAAGTGATGTTAATATCTTGGACAATGTTTTATTTAGTGCCCATGCTTCGTATGCTATGAATTCGTCGTTACTGGAAACACACATGTTTGTAATAAGCACAATTTGATTGTTATTTGGTTCTTCTTATTCTTCTTCTTCAGCGCTCATTCTCAAACTCCAAATGGATCTCTCTTGTAGCAGGATAATGGTCCAACTAGATTTCCAGTGAGATGTAGTCCAGAAAATGGAAATGCGTTGTTGCCGTTTTATTTGCGCCAATGGCCCAAGAAATCTGTCTTCGGTGGGTTATTTGGTTCAAAAGGGGATATCATCCTAATTTCCAGTTTTTGCATAGAGGAATCATTGTCAACCTACGTATGAGCTTTTCATAATACTATTTTTAACATTTTAGACAGATGCATACAACAGAAAAAGAACAAACTATTTGTTTAATTCGTGTTTAAATTGAAAATGTAGTAGGAGTAGATTTCTTTACTTTATTTTGACACAATAATTAGTCTTCTTCTCGTTTGCAGTTTGACATGTCTACACAGCAAGTCCTGTTTTCTTAATAAAGGCTAATGTATTTGAAAGATCCTCAGTGCCCCCATACATCTTTCTGTGAATATCGATCTCTGTGGACAAGTGTTCTTGAACTGGCTTAGTATATTGTAGTCTTGTAGGATTTGTTCATCGGCCTGTACTGCCTGCATACAAGGGCGCAGAAGTGATGGGGCCAGTCTTAATCTATATAAGTGACTGTTTAATATGTTGTGTCAATTTTGTTTGTTTGTTAAATGGGGGATTAAGCCTCTTAGCTGAGGCACGACTCTTTCAACCTAAGACATAAGTCTATTTTGGTTATATCAGGCCGTATTAGCTTTTATCTAAATGTGACCTAATAGTCTGGGTGTTTAGAAAGCCGTGCGTGCTATTGCTATGTATTATCTATATTGCTAGGTGAAGTTGATGTTTATTTGTGGCCAAGATGCCTTTTATCTAAGTGTGACCTATGGTCTGGGCGAATTGAGAACCGTGCGCGCTATTATTTCAAAAGAATGTTTTGTTGCTAGTTGCATTAAACTGTTTATTTCCGGTGGTATTGCTTTTTTAATGAGTGACACTAATGCCTGGGGGAGTTTGAAAACCGTGCGAGCGATTATGCAAAAAATTGTCCATATTGCCAGTCGTATCCTGTGGTGGGCTTTCCTCTGTTGTTATTTGTTGAAAGCTGTGGAGAGAGACCTGTAGAAAGACTGATGACAAACAATGACTTATTTTGTTTTTGACTTGCTTAGATTTTTTAATTAGGGCTTTAGTCCTGGTTATAAATTGTTTAATTAGTTTTAGCCTATCTGGTGGTAGATCATGTCCCAGAACCTTTTCTAATTTATATGGTATTTTATTGTTTAGGTAGTAATCTTTTAGGTCTTGCCTATGATGGTTGTATTTATGACAATGGAGTAGGAAATGATCTATTGTATTTTCCTCTTCACAGTCTTCACATATTGGTTCAAGTATATAATGTAATGATTTTCCCAGTCTAAGTCGTAGTAGTTTCCTATTGACAGGGATTTTCAGCTCTTCCTTTATTTGAGTGGTCCTAGTGGGTCCTTTTAGCATTGCATGAGCATGTCTTCCTTTTGCACTGTTGTCCCATTTTTCTGTCCATTCCTTAAGTATTGTGTCCTTTATTATGCTTCTGGTTTCCGGTCTGCCAAGTCCTACCTGGATTTCTGTTACTTGTGTTCGTCCTTTCTTGGCTTCCTTGTCCGCTGCTTCATTTCCTGGTATTCCGACATGGGCTGGAATCCACATTACATTAACCCTCGTACCAACGTGAACTAGGTTTGTTGTTATGCGTAGTATATCTTCTACTATATCTGGCCTTTGGCTGTCATGTTTATTTTGAATAGCCTGGACTGATGATAATGAGTCAGTCAGGATTGTTAAATTTTTAGGTTGGTTATCATTTATTATTTCTAGTGCTTTTAGAATTGCAACTAGTTCAGCTGTGAATATTGATGTATGTTCTGACAATTTAAAGCTCTTATTGATGTTCCTGTCAGGTATTACTATTCCTGCACCAGTTGGGCCTTCCTCTCCTTTGGACCCATCTGTGAATACTTTTAGACTATTTATTGTTCTATCATTTATGTGGTTTATTGCTCTATTTTTAGCTGAATCTCTATTGTTGTGTCAAGTTCTGATCCTGAAGATAATAACCTGCTCTGCTCTATCGAGATAGTGGTAATTGTCTTTTGTGTGGTCAACTTTCCTGATGGTTTTCATGAGTGTCCTCTTTTCTTGGTAGGTGATTTCTTGGTCTTTTTGTTTCTGTGTTGTTCCATCCTTTGCCAGTCAATCTGCCTCTTCATTTCCTGGTATGCCATAGTGGGATGATAACTAATAAGTGGACAATAATTCGTTAAATCAAATTGATTGAAAATTGTTCTTATTATCTCCCTTTGATTTCAGACGTAAAACCACCATTTTAAAGTGGCAAGTTCTGTTTACTGTGACTAAATTAACTTGTTTTTAAATAAAACATTATGTTACCTCAAAGTGACTAAGAAACAATAGTAAAGTTAATAGGCCAACTGTAATTTGGAAAAACAAAATCAATGTTATAGATTTATACATGTCTACAAGAATCATTACTTTCAATAATTTTTCAATTATTTTCAATAATAATAATACTTTCAATTCACACATGCGGTTGCATCTGTGGGTCCCACAAATTTCCCACTAGATAAACCACCCATGCAACAGAAAACATTAGTAAATGACATGCCGTTATATTGAGGCTCTCTTATGGAAGCTTGTAGCATGTCATCTATACAATTATAGACCCCCTATGAGTAGGAGACACATTCAATAGGCATTGCACTAAGCTGAAAGCGAAAGTCTCCTGGGTATGAAAGACACATCACACAAAAAATTACCCCACTGCAAAAATGAAGTAAAAGTTAATAGTTGGCAATTTCTGGGGCTCTGAATCAATCAGCCAATCAATATTAAATTGTCAAATATATCTCCTTGCATGGTTTATACTTCTATTGATAAGAGGGGGTGTGTGGATAACTCCTTCCCACGCTTAGGAAATGATAAAATATTTTTTATTGCTAGAATGATTAAAGACATTCTTCCTTTTAATTGTATCATAGAACACAGGTTAGCCGTGTTGGAAATCACATTTATTCATTGGATGATCCCCTGACAAAAGACCCATGACAATCACAAAATATTCTAAATTAATATAATACGTCTACAGAAAATACGCTATGACTATTGATCTATGTATACATAGATTTAAGCCTTTACACTCGCCTGCGCTTAGTTTTACCATCCAAAAGAGTCAAAAAGTGTACCAAACTCATAAACATGATCACGCTTTTCTCGTTTTCACGAAGCTTTGCTAAGTGTATTGATTCGAACACGTGACACATTCGTTATAGCCCTATTAATAAACTGATAGAAACATGGACACTTCAAAACCGGGAGAGATATCAGGCAGCGATATAAAACCAAGACAATCCCTGTGAGACCGTGACTAATACAGATATCTGCCATTCACATAAAGAAATGCATATTTCCGTTATTTTAGTGAGAAATATGTTTATCAAGTAAAATATTTTTAGTTTACATAAAAAAACTCTCACCGAACACAATATATGTTTTGTACTGATAATTTACGTTATTGTTGAAAGTTAATGCTCTCTCAGCCATTAAGTTTTTAAAACTCAATACTGCAATTCCACTTTTTTCATCAAAAATAAAAAAATTCGTTTTCTTGTATTAACGAAATTATAATGTGATAACTAAGAACTTGACAATAATTAAACACTATATATTTGTATATTTATTTATTTTTTTAATTTTTTTTTAATAATTTTGCTGTCTTATTTTTATTTAAAAAATATTCTTTCCAATAAAACCAAATTAAATAATTTGACTAAACATGTTGACTATATGTGTAACCGTGTAAATGATACTAAAATGTAGGGATACTAATTACAGATTAAAAAATGACAAAAAAGTCGAGTGAAGGCAAAACAGGGCGAGATATAAGTAAGTGTTATAAAACCAAGACAATCTCAGTGAGACCTGGACACATCTTTGCACCCAATACATACAATTACAATACATATGTGTCAGTAACATAAACAAATGTATATTTCCGCAATTTTAGTAAGCAATGTATCAAGTCAAAATATTTTGATTTACATTTTTTTAAACTCAGTTGACACAGGTGGATGTCGTTATATTGTAAAATTGCGTTATTATTCAAAGCAAATTTTCTCTCAAAAATGAAGCTTTTAAAACTCATAAATTGCAATTCCATTTTTTTCCTCGTGAATACTAAATTCATTCTCTTATGTTAACGAATATATAATTAGATAATTAAAATCTTTTAAATTAAGAATTATGGCCATAAAAACTTTAAGACTACATTACTACTTTTTATCAAAATACTTTATTTATTCTTTCCAATAAATAACAGTATCCAAATGTTAAATCAAAAATACGTTCAAGTGTAAGGGTGTAAATACAAATAATACTAAAATTAAAGTTATTTCATGACAAAAAAGTCGAGTGCGTTATTATTGAAATAAATGTTACATTAAGTTTTTAAAAATCATAAATTGCAATATAAATTTTTTCCTCAGAAATTAAAAAAAATCGTTTTCTTGTATTAACGAAATTCTAATAAGATAATCAAGAATTTGAGTCATTAAAAACTATACAATATCACTATGTATCAAAATACTTATTCTTTTCTGTATTTTTTTTAAATTACATTTTTTTTATTTAAAAAAATGCATTCTGTCCAATAAAACAAAAGATTACATTACAAAACAAAACATTAAAATACATTTAAGTGGAACCGTGAAACTGAAACTACAATTTCAGAGTTTTACAAAAATGACAAAAAAGTCGAGTGAAGCACTTTCTAAGCAGCTCTCCTATACCCCCGTAATCCTCTTTCGAGGCGGTATGACATAGCAGGCGCCGACATTCGAAAGCCACTCGGACGCTGAGTATAGCTCACCACTCAGCTGAGCACGTTTATGCTGTTAACATTCCGTACGACCGAAAACTTCACCCCGGTGACTTCGTCCTGTCTTAACATGTCATATGGGGAGGAACCAGCCTAGATCCCAAGCGGTACTGTGACGAGCGAGCTGACTCGACACTGGCTGAACCTTGACCCCGCGGTGGAGTCTAAGACATGTGAACGGACTACTGACACTAGTTCCCATACAAAGTCAAGAGCCAACTTTTGTAAAGTTCCGCGGGGAACTTGAACCTTATACGGACATTATCCCTTAACATCCAAAAGTTTATGTGCCACACATTTTGTTACCCATGACAACAGTGAGGGAAGACTTCGCGCATATTGCTTTCAAAAAACGTTTTTATAAATAGGAGAACGGGGAAAAGTTACATAAAATCTCGCAAAATAAATTATAGTTGTTCATTTAAATGATATTACCAATTGTCAGATCAAAATATTTGTGTTTTGATGATTTATTAATATCTCATACTTATTACCACCCTTGATTTTGGAGTACATATCCGGCTATGTCCCTTGGTAAATAA
Source organism: Meghimatium bilineatum (assembly GCA_034231615.1). Classification (NCBI taxonomy): domain Eukaryota; kingdom Metazoa; phylum Mollusca; class Gastropoda; order Stylommatophora; family Philomycidae; genus Meghimatium; species Meghimatium bilineatum. Next base: position 40,097,901 of record CM067300.1, read on the forward strand.
ATGCTACTATCTTTAACTTCCGGTTCAAATAATGTTTTTGTTTTGCTGTATCAAGAACTGGTTGATCATTAATTTAAAACATTAATATCGTAGAAATTAAATATCTGTGTTACTGAAACGGATTTAATGATTTCCATATTTACATCATGGTTCGTTCAGCCTTATTTAATTCGATAATGAAAATCTAAAGTAAATTGTAATGAAATTATTAGAGACATGAAAGAAATCCTATCTCTATCTTAACTATCTATTCAATAGACTATTGACATTGTACTTAGACAAAATTATCAGAATTATCCTACATAATGACAAATAATATAGTGTATACATGTCAACTATATTTAGATAGCCCTTAAAAATGCAATTCAACGATACCTCAAGCAAGTATGTAAATCAACCGTAAAAAAAGTTACGTATTTTTTTTGTTGAATTAATTTAAATCAAAATAATTTACATGAAACATATAGCAGGAAAATACAAATAAAACTTGTGACTACAAAACATCTTAGTTATTTTCAATAATAAAAGCCACAAATTATACATTTTTGTTTGTTTGTGAAGACAATAGACTTCTGTTGATTCTATTTCTATAATTGTTAGGTACGCGCATAACTAATTAATACTACAAATTTCAGCAATTAGCATAATAATTAAAATGAAAATAAATTATCAAACTATTGAATATAATTAATTATAACAGAAATTATATATATTTGTGTTGGCAGTGGCAAAACGAATCTGTTGAGCCTATTTCTATAATTTTTAGGTGCGCGCAGAAGTAATTAATATTAAAAATGGCAGCAAAGTAGCATAATTAAAATGACAATAAATTATCAAACTATTGAATATAATTAAATACCACAGAAATTATATATATTTGTATTGACAAAGAGAAGACACATCTGTTGATTCTATTTCTATAATTTGTAGGTGTGCGCAGAACTAATTAATATTAAAAACGGCAGCAAATTAACATATTTAAAATAAAAGTAAATTATCAAACTGCTGAATATAATTAAGTACCACATAAATATATACATTTTTGTATTCAGAAAGGCAAGAGGCATTTGTTGATCATATTTATATAATTTGTAGGTGCGCGCAGAACTAATTAATATGAAAAATTACAGCAAATTAGCATATTGCTACTAGAGTTTGAATTGATAAGACTTTGCTGTTAAGAGTTTGATATGATGAGATATTGCTGCTAAAATTTGATATGATGAGATGTTGCTGCTAGAGTTTGATATGATGAGATGTTGCTGCTAAAGATTGATATGATGAGATATTGCTGCTAAAGTTTTATATCATTAAATGTTGCTGCTAGAGTGTGATATGATGAGATGTTGCTGCTAATGTGCTGTCTTCTAGCTCACACACCTGTCTTCTAGTTCACACATCTGTCTTCTAGTTCACACACGTCTTCTAGTTCACACGTCTTCTAGCTCACACATCTGTCTTCTCGTTCATACGACTATCTACTAGCTAAAAAAGTTATGTTCTTTATCAAAACAGGACACTGAAGCTTAAAATTGACTTATCCAAGCTTAAAGAACAAAGTGGAGTCAGGAAAGCAACTTTAGACAGATTGATTATCCTGCTGAATAAACATGTCCATCAAAAACTTGGTAATGCTGTTGTCTCACTTTTCATGTTTATTTGATCACATGAATATATTGATGTTGACATACTTGTCAAACTACGACAATTATATTTCATATACTATATATTCATCCAAGACTGGTAACATTACCTCTGTATCTATGTGGACAGACAGCAGAACATATCCTGCATGACTGCATTTCATTAAACTGGTTAAAGAAGGAACACTGGCCGATAGAGATGGATATTAATTAATGTGGCAGACCATCTGACCTAGTTGGCAACCTATCATTGTACCCACTATTTGTAGATTGCAAATCGTTCTGATAGTATGGGTCAAGTGTAAAAAGAACATTGTAACCCAATAAGACAATCTATGGAACGGCCACCGATATAGAAAACAGTCAAAGTCAATTGATATTGGAGAAGTTTCAGACTTTGTGGTGTGGAGGAATTGACTGCCATGCTTATCCGTGTGTGTATATACAATAGTGCTGTTCTTACTCATGGTTTATTTGTTGTGTGTCTTGATAAAGGCCTTTTGGTTGAAACATCAGTTTGTGTGTTTTTATATATGTTTCCAGTGATTAGCAAAACTTCATTGCGTTGTTCCAAGCTTTGCCTGTTGGATTTCAGATTTACTGCAGTCAGTACCTATTATCGATCTTATCCATGTGTGGTAATGTTGTACTACACATACATGATTGATGAATACAGACAGAATCTTGACAAATAATGGAGAAAATGGAACAATGGAAAAGCAGACCTTTAAATGAATCAACTGATATCAAATAAAGCTGGGAAGCATGATATTGTATTCCCAGATGGATCTCTCTGTGGTGGTGAGAAATATGTTAATTAATGTGTTCCTTTTGTTTCGCAGTCGGCACATAGGACAGAGGTTTTGATTCTCCATGTGTTGCGGTCCGCTGCCTGCAGTTTTAGTTCTTGTATGGTCTTACAGCCTGTTATTTCCCCTTCTTTAAGCATGGTGTTTTTTAGGTTATCTTTACGCATTATTCATTTCACCTTCAGGCGTCCATGTAAGGGCTTGTTGGTTTATTCTCTTTTCATCTAGTCTTAAAACATAACCCAGGTATTTCCATCTGCATTTTCTTATGGCTTATGAAACATATTCTTGGTGTAATTTGTTTCTTAAATCATTATTTGTGATGAAATCGCTCCATTTTATGTTCATCAGTTCCGGAGACATCTGTTTTCAAAGCTGTTTAATTTATTATCTGTTGCTTGAGTTGATTTCCAGCTTTCTCTTTCATATGTTAATACTGAGACAATGCAGGAGTTGAATAGCTTTATCTTGGTGTTTCTTCCTAGATCTTTTGATTTTCAGATATTAGTTTGGTAAATGTGTTAGCTGCAACTGCTATGCGTGTATTTATTATTTGCAATTTAGTAATTAAAGTTGGAGGCTTTTTCCAGTATTTGGTTGTTTACTGAGATGTTATTTGTTGAACTGGTAAGTTCCATGATTTTTGATTTATCTGAAAATATGAGAAAATATGGCTAGGGGTTTATTATAACTATTGATATTGAGAGTTCTGATAGAGCACAATGGGAAATACAGAATAATGCTTCCAGTATGATGATGGGGATTAAAGTCAATACTATAAGTCTTTAGTGCTTCATGGTTTACAACTTGTCTTTGATAGCTGCTCCTTTTGACAATATGCGAATGAACAAATTATTCAGAACATCCATTTTCAAAACTATAACTATTTCTAAACTTCTGGGTATCATGTTGATCTATTGCCCTGGATGTGCTGATATTCGTAGTAATAAGAGAGCAGGCAGACTTGTATAAATAACCAAATGGTTGGAAGGTACTTGTATCTGTGAATTTCAGATAAACACTGGTGATGTACTGAAGTTTATAGTCATTTACTGTTGTGGACACTGGAATAGATGAGGTATCCAGGAGGTATCCATGCTGCATCCAAGGCAATTCAGTACCTTCTTCTTCTTCGTTCATTCTCAAACTCCTCCAAATTAGCAGAATGTAGTCCGGAGAATGGAATGTGTTGTGTCATGATTTACAGCAACATACGACTTTAGCATGACTTTGGGTCATGTTGACCCTATATGAAATGGGACAGCCAACTCCATTCCATAACCTCCTTAGTCACCTCTTACGACATGCATGGAAAGTAAACAGTGTTGCTATTCTTTACTCCCCTCTCAGACCCCAGTAACACATGGGCGGCAATTCTGTATTATTGATGGTATAAATAGAACTGAGAACATGTTGAGTAGAATTAATAGTGATTATCCAGCTAACCAGCCATGGGGACTATCGGCATGTATATCCTTTGACATCTTCTGAGGGAGATGGAGAATTGTTGGTTTGCCTTGAAGTACAATAACATGGATTAACCAATAGCTTCATTAATGTGATGTTTCTTTAGCAGAACATCATCAAGCACTGCAACTCTCTGTTCTGTGCAACCATCATCAAGCACTGCTACTCTCTGTTATGTGCAACCATCATCAAGCACTGCTACTCTGTTCTGTGCAACCATCATCAAGAACTGCTACTCTCTGTTCTGTGTAACCATCATCAAGCTCTGCTACTCTCTTTTCTGTGCAACCATAATTTCTCCAGTGTCATATTAAGGAGGCCCTTTTCGCCTGCGTTCTTTTTCAAACTCCTTCAGATTAACATGATGTAGTCTGGACAATTAAATGCACTGTGTTGAGGCTTGTAGCTTGGCTGAGCTATCTTGGCTATTGGACCTGACACATTTGACTTTAGCATGGTTTCTGTGTCACCTGACACTGTAAGGGATGTGATAGCCAACTCCACCTTCTAAAAGCCTGAGTCACCTCTTACAACATGCATGACATGTAAAAGCTTCACTATTTTTTTCTCCCCTTTCAGGCTATAAGGACGAAGAAGGTCCGTGCCAGAATCTTTTTTACCTATTCATTACTACAGATTAACTGTCTGTCAATTTTTGATGTAAGTAACACTGAAACTCTACATCTTTTGAAATGTTTGGTCTCTTCTATTCTATGCCCCTTTTTGTATTATTAAAGTAAATGTTAAATGTCTGCAATTAATAAATCATCAATCCACAGACAAAAGTCCACAAGTAAAAAGTACAAAGAGGAGTTTGTTGGAGGTCGTAGAAGCTCAAATTCAAGGTAGTAACAATATCGGTGTATTTGTTGTTCTCTATTTTGTTATATTTCTAATACTATATATTCATCCAAGACTGGTAACATTACTTCTGTGTCCATGTGGGCAGACAGCAGAACATATCCAGCAAGACTGCATTTCACTAAACCAGTTAAATGAGGAACGCTGGCCTATAGAGATAGATATTTACAGAAAGATGTTAATTAATTTTGACAGACCATCTCACCGAGTTGGCAGATGTTTTTTTCCACCTTTTGATACAGACCACAGAGTTTGATGAATCCATTCGCTTGGAGCGTTTTCTAGTGCTCTGTGGGCACTCTTCTTCTATGTTCATTCTTAAACTCCTGTATATTAGCAGTTAGCAGGATGTATTCCGGAGACTGCATGATCATCCTGTCATGTTTGTCTGTCATAGTCGATAATGACGATTTGGGATCAACTGTAAAAGGTAAAGGTAATATGAGTTATGAACCAGTGTCATAACACACGATTTCCCATAAGTGCTCAGCTGTCTAGTCAGTGGTTGACCAGAAACCTCCATCGAAGATGGATGTGTCGTATTATTGGTGTAAATAAAACGGTGACTCAACGCAGAGAATTTCCATTCTCTGGACTAAATTCTGCTGGAAATCTAGTAGGACCATTGTTCTGCTGCAAGAGATATCCATTGGGAGTTGTGGAATGAACACTGAAGAAAAAGACCAGAAACCACCTGAATAGGGTCCTCAACAACACTTGCTAAATTAACATGGCACCTTCCCAGAATTTGAGCCCTGGTACCCAACTTCCTGACGTCGGTTTAACCATGGGAGTAATTTTTATTTCAAACCACGAATAATAAATGTACCCATGTGACATCAGTGACCCACAAAGCTGTACTAAATTGGGTTTGTTGTACTGAAAGGAGCAGATATCTCAGACAAGCTGTAAACTTGATTTGACAGATTCTGTTCTCTGTCTGATCATAATTTTTTAATAGTTTGTGACATCACAGAATGTAATTGTTTAGTAGCTTGATGCCAGGGGAAATAATTAATGAAAATAGGAAGAACACAGTTTTTGAAACACAGATGTATAGTAGGAGGGGGTGGGAGTAGGAATTAGTTGTAGGTAAAGGTAGGTCCCATGGCAGCCACCTGATATCATGGATGAATATAAATTCATGCACTAAGCCACAGGAGCTATTAGGTGGGGTGGCCAGTTCCCTTTCTTACTGTCTTTACCTCGCCATACTCATGCGTCAGGTACCCCATTACAGCTGAGTTGACAGGAGGAGTGATCATGTCCAGCAAGAAATCATAACAGGAATTTTGTTTGTCCTGACAAGGTTTCAATCCTGGCATGCTGTAATCCAGTGATAGCAAGCAAGCTTACTATTAACTAGGCTACCGTGTTCCTCAGAATTAGTTGTAACACTGTGGCTAACACCTCTCTCCCAAACTCTAGCATTATCCATTCTCATTAAATCATGGCATAATTTCACTACACTCTGCAAGTGATGTAAAATTGACTACATGAAAACTGTGTACACCATAACAAACTTTCAATGAACTTGTGCATAATGTCCAAATTCATTCCATATTCCACTTATAGATGAACTATTACGTATGCATGCTTCCAGACAAGGACAAGACGTGACATTATTCTATTGATCTGCTGATGCCCAAAAGGGGATCAAAGTATTGCAACATTGTGACCTGCTATGCATGTCATAAGAGACAGCTAAGGAGCTTTAGGGGTGTACTTTTCTATCCTATCACATGGGTCAAAGTGACCATAAAGCCATATCGAAGGATGAGTCTAGAGAACTGAGTTCATTATGTGTGGTTTACAGTTTATCTGCGATATCTCGCCTTTCTGCCGACACATTCTAAGTTCAGAATGAAGGTTAAGCTGTTCGCCTTGAGTTCAAGAGGTCATGAGTTCAAATCTGGCTCATGTCATCTTGTGTATAAAGTGGATTTTTTCAGAGATCCCTTTGGGTTATCACTTGAAGCTACAGAGCTACGTGCTATGGGCGGTACTCTTGGCATGCGGCGTGCCTCTTTGTTGAGAGTGACAAGTACATATGAGAAACTGAGTACAGTGAAGTCAATCCTCTGCAACTTTTGAACCCTTTTTTAATTTTCTCATTTTCAGATGATGAGAGATACAAAAGACAGAAAGTAGAACAGACTGCAGATAAGCATAAACAAATAACTTCAGTAGTGGAATATGAAGAGTGGAAAAGTAAAATATTAGCTAAAGCTGTTCAAACCTCTTGATGGAACTTTACTAACCCTACTGCCCATGAGTGAAAAAAATTCAGAGCTTCATGATTGGGGTGCCCAAAGAGGGAGTTTTAGGGGTGTACTTTTCTGTCCTATTACATGGGTCCTCCAATTGTGTTGTTAAATGTCATGGGGGAAATTGGAGTTCTCATTGATTCTTGATTAGGAATAAGCATCACAACACTGGGGGCATTCCCATATATGCTCTGCTTGCCGTTCCATCAGCCATCTAAAAGTGTATAAGCTCAGTGTCCCAGTCAGTAGCTGATTACATGTTCTTCTGATCTTTCCGGAGAGGGTCACTTTCTCCCATCACCTCTAGTCACTTCCATTTCTTCAATCCTGTCTCTTCTTATCTTGGTGCCGTTCACCAAAGCTTTACCAGCCAACACATCGGCTCTTTCGTTTCCCCTGACCCCAGCATGACCAGGACAGTAAATCCATGTAATGCTCTGCGCATTGTCAAGAAGAGTGACCCATTCAGTTCTGATCATACACTTTTCTATCTTGCGCAGCATACTTTGAGAGTCCGATAGAATAACTGAGTCTGTTGGTGGTTGCGTTGTCAGCCAAGTGAGAGCTGCTGTCACTGCTTCTATTTTCATTCTCATACTAGATGTTGTAGTGGGGTAGGTAGCTGACTTCTCAGCTAATTTCTTGCCATTTTGGTAGGCCACGAAACCCCAACCACGCCTGTTTCACCACTGTTGTCAATAATTCTCTCTCTTTGCCGAATGTTACCCATTCACAGCCTCTTCCCACTTCCTCCAGCTCACAAACTCTAAGTAGGGTATCTTCTGCTTCTGCCATCCAGGACCTTCCTCTCTTGATTCGATTTCCTTTTGTGCTGTCTAGAGATTGGTGTATGACGTGATGATCATTATTGGCAACCTTGAAATATTCTTTAACCTGGGATATTTTATATCTTGATTTGATACTAGGTAGGTCTAAGAGAAACCTCATGGCCACGATAGGTGTATCCCTTGTGGATCCTAAGACAGCTCACATTTTGAACTCTCTCCAATCTATCCATCTGTGTTTGAGACAGTGTCAATAAACTCAAACCATAGTCCACACAGATAATACCACTGCCTGCATCATCTGAAAAAGGGTTCACTGTGGCATCTCTGCATATGCCATGATTTTGACTGCACTAACACCCTTTCCAGCTTTCTGAATGATATTGTCCACATGTTTCGCGAAAGACAGACTTCTATCAAAGGTGTTGCCTAGATATTTCATAGTCTGTTTCCTGTCAATGTTGATGTTAATGCAGGAGACTGCTGGTAATGTGTCTGTGACTATTTTGTTGTTCAGTGAGAACCAAACGATGTTTGCCTTGGTGGGATTGATAACTGCCATGTAGTTAGTACACCAGAGCGACAAATCTTCAAGATTACGCTGGACCTGTTGCTCTGAGATTTGGATCCTGGACATCAGAGATCAGAACTATAGCACCGGGATGACCACAGGGATCGCCACTATCACCTGTACTATTTAACGTCTACACATACAAAATAGCGCAGCTCCAAGATGCTGGGCCCGGCAGGATACTGATATATGCAGATGACCTCTTGCTATACAAACATGGCAGAAACAGAAGAGACATGATTGATGACGTCCAGCGTAATTGGAGTTGTCAGACTTTGGCTATCGTCAGCACGTGTCTCTTTAAGGTTTTTTTTTATTGTCTCCACCCACCTAGTTCTTGGTCTTCCTTGTTCCTGTAGCCCGATCTTCAGCTGTTGTATGCACAAAGTGCTGGTTGTTTTGGTTCCATTCTAATGATGTGGCTAAACGACCTTGTTTACTGTCTCTCAATGTAGTCTTGACTTGAGATGGTTTTTATTTCTTCTCTGATATCTTAATTTCTCCGTTGGTCTCTTTGATATATTTCGCTTTCCTCAAAAATCTCACTTCACGCAAATGTATAGTTAAAACCATACCTTACAAGGTGATTTGGTGCCGCTAGAATGGGCCTGGTTCGGTTCCCATTAGTCTCAAGAATTTTCACCTCGCTGGGGGACTGTGTACTAAAGATTTCAATGTGTTACCCTTATGACCCTGATGGGTGCAGGTTTATAGATAGAATAGATATTTAATGTAAATAAACTTGTTGAAGATTATATAAAGTATTTTGTCATTTTTTTAAACCACAATGAATGACAGAAGTATATCAAAGAATGATTGTCACAGAATTAGAGACATATCTCAGAAATCAGAGATTTCTTCTACATTAATTACTCTAATTCTGAAATATTTTCACGTCATGACTCAATTTTATAGAAACAAACTGATCTGCGACCCCATTTTATGAAACAAAGTTACCCTCTACCCAAATACATTAAAATAAGGTCTTGATATAGTTAAAAAGAAAACACACAAAATTATGGCCTTTTGTGTCTTTACAGATGGTTGAAAAGCTGGCCAGTGCAAAATTTCATATGAACGAGGAGACCTTCAAATTAATTAAATTGCCAATATGCATAGTGTTATGTTTCACACATGCTTTCTTTCCTAGTCAAGTTTTATTGGTTGGTTACTGATCCAGCGATCCATGGGCTCATGCCCTTTGACCCAATGCCATTGTGTGATATATGCATGTGTTTGTGAGTTGTTGTTGTGTTCCAAATAATTCCGCTGAAGATGGAGTGAAAAAAATCCAACATTTTGTAAGACTGACACAGGAAATCTGCGTCATCTTGGCAGAGACGACGAAGACGGAGTAGCTAGAAAAATGCACTTGTTGAAATTGTATTGTACTGGATCTGTTGTTGCTGGGTGTTGATTTCCTGGTGGGAGAAATCCATTTTGTTTATATTTGTTATGGTTTTTTGTTCTTAACTATTTTTGATGTCTTGATAAAGGTCCCAATTGGACCGACACGTTGACAATTGTATTTGTTCTTTTTTTTAAATTTTATTTTCTATATTTTATCATTTAAAATTGATAGTTTTCTAGTAACCTATTAACTTTATTTGCATTTACCTCTATTTGTATGGTTACTGCAGCACTTCCTTTTTGTCTGCCATCCTCTGATATTTGAGTTATTTATATTCCAATGCTAAGTTGTTTCTATAATTGTGCCTGTCCTTTCTAGCGCTTACTTTAACTTCTTTGTCTAAAAGTGCGTATGTGAGTCTGTTTTGTTCCTCGTCTTAAGTGGTTTTTGCAGTGAGTATTTTTTGCTTCATCTCTTTACGGTTTTGCATTTTTGACCAAGTGTTCTTGCTTATCCATTTCTTCTTATTGTTTTGTATGAGACCGGCTGTATCCAAAGCAGCATTTATTGCAGTATTTCTAAAATTATCCCATTTCGTTTCTATCGATGTTATGGGATTTACTAATTCAGATGGCTTATCTAAGGCGGTGTATTGATTGTTGATTTTAGTGTTGTATTCTTCTTGTAAATTACTTTCTAGTAGACGTTTTGTATCGATTTTTCTGTGGTAGATGTTCTTTTGATTTTTTTTAAATTTTGATTTTTAGCTTAGCTATGTAGAGATTGTGATCACTTCCAATATCTGCTTCTCTAAAAGCTCTTACATCTTGTACAGCTGAACTAAAATTTTTGCTAATACAAAAATGGTCTATCTGGTTTTTGGTTATTTTATCAGGTGAGTTCCAAGTAATCTTGTGAATGTTTTTGTGCGGGAAGAAGGTATTCAAAATTTCCTATTTCACAAAACTCAATTAATCTTTCTCCATTTTGGTTTAGTTCACCTATTCCATATTTTCCAACATGTTTTTCTGCTCATCTGTTATCATCACCAATTTTGTTGTTAAAGTCACCCATCACAATGATGATATTGTGTTTGGGTACTAAATTTAAAACATCAACTAGAGTGTTGTAGAATGTGTCCTTCGACAAGTCAGAAACATTGTTTGTTGGTGCGTAACATTGGATTATGGATAATTTGAAGTATCTTGTTTGAAAACATGCAGTAATAATCCTTTCATTGACTGCCTCCCAGCTTAATAACGCTTTTGCAGCCTGAGATGTCATTATTATTGCAACTCCTTCCATGTGAAGTATAAACAAGAAAACACGATCAGCCTTTTGATAGAAATTTTAAAATGTTTTGTGTATTGTAATTTGTAGGTTTTCTTGTTTACACATCATAACACCCTAGTTTTAGTGATAGTTCGTCGTGTCTAAGTGGAACATTCTAAAAACATGCGTTTTACGTAAGTACATTTTTTGATAAATTTAAGTAGATATGCTTTCTTCTTCTTCAGCGTTCATTCTCAAACTCTCACTGGATATCTCTTGTATCAGGACCATTGTCCTATTAGATTTCCAGAAGGATGTAGTCCAGAGAATGGAAATGCGTTGTGTCGCCGTTTTATTTGCACCATTGGTCCGACACATCCGTCTTCGGCGGATATGCTTTCAAAATAGGCAAAAAATTGCCAAATATTTTGTTTGTTTTTTTGCCTTCGTTCTTAAAATTGATTGGTAAAATGTAGCCTAGAGAACGGAATGCATTGTGTCATGGTCTAGAGCGTTGTTGAGATATCTGCACCATTTGGCCTATCATATTCAACTTAATCATGAGCCAGATATTTAAAATGTCAACCATGTGAAAGAGATAGAAACTTCGTGAAAGAAATAGAAGATGGAGATCCATTGCAGTCAACGCTCGAAAATTAGACTTGAAATAGCCGCGGCTGCAATGCCCAGATTAAATACCGAAATGGGAGAGCAGAATAAGTACATCAATGAAGATAAACCTGAATACCATTGTATGCCATGTGTACCATATAAGCCATGTCGTGGTGTGAGACTCGGAATTGGGCGAGAGGTTCACGCTGTCGGTGAACGACACCTCGGCTAAGAAGGCGAAAGAGCCAAGGTCCAATTCTTCTGTCGGGTTCTTCCTTAACCAGAACCAGGCTCGCGGATGAGAAAGGTTCAGCATCCGATGGGCACAGAACGAATATTTAGTCCCCCTCCGCCCAAAAGTGATAACAAAATATTCGAGTAAAATTGTGCAAGTTTATTATTATTATATTATCGATTTAATCCACATTTAAAAAGATAGAAATAAATTTTAAAATTACAAATTCACGTTACAAGCTTTTTGACTAGCGAAGTCATTACTGACTGTCGAAGCTCACATCATTGACCAGCTCATGTTTGATTGACATAATTGCGAGGTAGTTCAATCTGAAGTTGCTCATAGTTGGCATGAGATAATTTTTTATTAATAGAGTTTGGAGAAACTCCTTTCACAGGTAACTATACTAACTCCTAGAGTTAGGAACACACGCAGTAAAATGATAATGTTGGGTACTGAATCCGAAAGCTGATGTTTCTGAATGAACGCAATTAATTCCAAAGGACCTTGGTCCTTCAAGTTCAAGGCCGAAGATGCTGCGACAAATTTCATTATTCGCTTTCTCTCGAGTAAAAATTCATCCTTGTCGATGTCATCATCAGGAACATTGTGAAGATCAATGTCGAATCGATCGTCAAACAGTTGCTTTGGAGAAAGAAAGCCAAACTTGTCAGCAACGTTATGCAGTTGTTCAAATCGTGTTGAAATCTCCTGATTCACTATGTCCACCGAAGTTAATTTCTGTAGTTTAACCCGGCATTGGCGGCTTCTTCTCCAGGCATCTTTTTTTACGACGTATTCGCCGCTGTGGCTCCGTAGGAATTCCAAGTTCAGAACACACCGACTGCGCATAGCTCAAACTCGCATCGGCTACTGTTTCCCTCGAAGTTGTGAGGAATTCATTCAAAGCTTTCATTTTTGTTACAAAATCCTGAACGCTCCAGACCTACTTCTGCATATATGCCTGCGCGTCGTTTCACCATCATCATCATCAGGTGCCATGCCGGCTGGCGTAGGCGGTCATGGCTCTCCACAGCTCTCTGTCCACAGTATTATGTATCAAAGTCGTTGTTGTTTCCTTGCCGTGCCAGGTTGTCAAACTGTCTAATATTTTCTCACGTTGTCACCCTCTGTCTCTGGTGCCTTCAATTTTGCCTGTTGTGATTATGTTCTCTAAACCTGCCTGTCTCATGAAGTGGCCAAAAAAAAGAAGATTGCCTTTTTCTTATATTGTTGATTAAGGTCCGTTTCGCATTTGACTCTTTAAACACCTCTACATTATTTGTTCTGGCAGTCCATGGTATTCTCAGCATTCTTCTGTAGAACCACATCTCTGTTGCCTCCAATCTCCCACTTTCCAGTTTGTTTATTGTCCAAGACTCGCACCCATATGTTAGTATAGGAGTTATATAGCACTGCAGAACTCTCTTTCTCACCTCTAATGACAAGTTCTTATTACACAGTACATTTTTCATTTTTCTGAATGTTGTTTTTGCCTGTCCTATTGTTGAATGTTGTTTTTGCGCGCCTTTATTTACGTTAAAACTGGAGCCAAGAACCCTAGATACGTCAAGACCGTGAAATACTGCCTCGTCACCAGCAAACTGTCAGCCGCGGATCTCGTTTCCGATATTTCGGTCCTCTCCGTTAAAAGTTCAAGTGTTTCCAGAATCTTCAGAAAGTGACCTTTAATCATTTTGACCGCTTCGACTCTCGCGCTCCAGCGTGTTTCAGCTAATCGTTTGAGACTCGTTCCAATGGTTTTGATCAGCACGCCCAGGCGGTGAGATGAATTGAAGAAGAAGGTGTGCAGACGATCAAGCGTGCCGAAGAAGGTGACAGAGTTTACTTCTTCTTGCACTGCATGGATTCCAGCTAGGTTCAAACTATAGTTCGAACAGGCAATATAATGAGCTTTTTCCGTTTCTAAATCCGTTTCTGAACTCCCGAATATTCCCCTTTCATCACAGCAGCGTTATCGTACCTTTGACCTTGGCAATCCATGATGTCGAGGCCGTCCGTCTCTAGCTTCTTCAAAATTATTCTTGCGATCTCGTCGGTATTGTTCTTCTCGGTGTCAATAAAGTCGATAAAAGACTCTTCAACAGACACACGGTGGATTTCCATCACAACATAACGCCCTCCAAGCTTTTTGAGTGCGAAGTTTGATCCATGTGAGACACATCGAGTGTGCTATCAAATATTATAGCAAAGTATTTGGCTTCTTTTACCCGCTGGATAATACGACGCCGAACTTTTCACCCAATATATTGATGAATTCGTTTTGAATTTTAGGGGACAAGAAAGATGGCTGTGGAGCATCTCCAAGTTGGATCCGAAGAGTGTGTTCTTTGAGAACGGGATTATACTTCGACAAAAGCTGTACAAGCTCAAGGAAATTGCCTTTGTTCTGCGTCGATTTGAAAGGGTTACCCTCCCGATGACCTCGTAGAGCCAAGTTTTGTTTGCCCAAGAAAGTAATAATGTCGAGTATTCATTTAAGCATCTCTCTCCATTAATCTTGCTCTTTCTGAATGTGTACTTGACTGGTCCTGTCGAGAGTGCAACCAGCATGGTGTCGAAGTTCAAGCTCCTTCCATTTCATCAGCGATTGTTAATGCGATTGACTGGACTCGTGGTCTGTTACTCAAGGCGAGAGTTTCCTCCAGTTTTTGAAACCTCCTTCTGAAACAAAGGCAAGTTCAGACTGGGTCAGGGTGGAATAAGCGACAAAAGAAACAGAAGAAGGACTTTCTTGTTAGCGAATAACACGTCCATATTTGGCGTATATTTTCACCGTTCGGTATTTTCTTAAAGAACTAGGTTTTGGTCAGCTTCCTCTTTTCTCCGACTGCAGTTGTAACCTCCTCGAACGTGTAGTTTATGTTTGGGAGCTGTTCCGAACCAGTCAGTCAAAATTAGGTTCGTCCGAAATAGCCGCTGGTCACTGCCCGATATTGGTCAAATCCAATGCGCCTTCTTCTTCTAAATTAACCTTGAAAGTAGAAATGGATTCTGCCTCTGCGGAGATCTGAAGCTTTTCAGTTTCAACTCTGGTTGTAGTTTCCGTGGTGCCTTGGGTAATTTCAACTTCGGTGCCACCTTGATCTTGAACTGCTACTAAAGTTTCAGTTTCGTCATCAATTCCTGAAACCTCGACAAGGTTTTGACTGGCACAGCTGTTGGTTGACATCGAGCCCAGGAATTTCAACAGTGCTCCTTCTTGTTTTTTCTTTTCTTCATTCTTCGCTTTTTTCTTCGTCCTGTTCTCCACTTGGTTGTTGTCGTTTCATCTGTAAAAATAGTGGTTTTAGTAAATCTCGTTAATTATCCGCAAAGAATCAATTAATTGTGATGGTTCACCCTTAAGTATTATTTTAAATAAATGAACAGTTTGATATCTGAAAGTTGTGAATTTTTCACTATAAGTGCATCGAATAATTGATGGAACGATTTAAATTCTTTGATATTGCCCGAAAATTTGCGAGATTTTTTAAACAATGTTAAATGTATTTTGAATAAGTTTAAATGGTTTTTTGGAATGAAAAAAAACAACATCTAAAATTACCCTAAAAGTTTTGAAATTAATTATAATATGATTCTTACTGAAGAAAATTTAAAATAAAAAACAAAAGAAATTAAAAAATAAAATTATAATTCTTTAAAGAATAACTCACCGTTAAAGAGTGTTTTCTAATATCCAGAATGAACTTGTACACAACACTTTTTACACTTTTTCACAATCTGATTTCTTCACTGGTTATAGTTAGTTTATAGGACATTATGATGCGCTGAAACACGAGCATGATTGCGCCTTGCAAAGTTAAAAACTTGATTTAAATGTTTGATATATATAAATGCTAGAATCGTTGAATGATAACATTCAACGCTATAAATAAACTGTTGATGTGTCGTCGAATTCAAAGACTGCTCAAAGAATCAAACTCAAAGACTTTTACGGTGCTAAGTGAACGACTGAATATTTGATTACTCATCTTCTTCTTCTTCTTCCGCGATCAGTTTTCTATGCTCATAAGTCTATACAGGAAGGTGGGTCGCCTCCACTAATTCAGTTGTCAGCAGGAGGTCCTCACAGTTGCCCCACAGTTTTACCTTCAGATCTGTCTCTTGAAGTCATATTTTAGTTCTCACGTCATCAAAGAGTGGGTATGTCTGCAGAATGTGTTCTGGAGTCTGGTGACCCTCTTGACATGGGCATTGGTCAGTTTTGACAGCCTTAATTTTGTGGGGATGTGCTTGTAGTCTGCAGTGTCCAGTGCGGAGTCTAAAAATTGTGGTTTGTTGTGACCTGCTTAGCTTTAGAATAGAATCATGTGGAAAGTTACTGCCTGTTCTCTGACTCCATGTATGTTTGTATTTTCTTTTGATGTGAGTTTTTTCTTCAGTCAGTAATATTCTGTGCTGGAATTATTCCTTTTTTGCATCTGCTTTTGCCAGTCTGTCATCTGCTTAATTTCCTGCTATTCCACAGTGTGCAGAGATTTATTGTTAGCAGTTAATTTAGTTAGAAGTTCTACAGTTGTTTTTGCTAGGAGATCTTTAGGTTCACTTTGGATGGTCTGGAGTACTGACATGCAGTTACACAAGAAGACTATGTTAGCTCCTTTGAACCTCTTTTCCTCTAGAGCCTTTGATGCTTCTAAGATTGCTTGTTTGCTCTGCCCTGTAATTTGTTGATACTTTGCCAGTAGCGATTGAGAGTTCCAGTTTTGGGGTGTTTGTTATGAGTATTAGTATCCCAGCTCCTCCTTTCTTTACTGCACTCTCTGATGTAAAGACATGCATCCACTGTGAGGTAGGGTATCTAGGTGATCAAGTGTTTTTGCCTTAAGGGCAGTAGGGGTTTCCATATTTTTACTCTCAATGCCTGGGATTGTAAGATTTGTAGCATATATGGGTGAGGTGTTTACGATGTTGTAATATGCTTGTAGCTGTTCCCATTCATCCGGAATATTGCTTGCTACTTCTTCATTGGCTTTCAAAAGTTTTATTGATAGGTGATTGAAGCTTGGTCTTTTCAGTCTGTTTTTTTTTTGTTAGTTCATTTGTTTTCTCATGCATAGGGTGATGTTTCAGGCGTCTACATTTTTCTGTCATTATTGTTATTTTCTCATCCCTGGGGTCTGATATATTTTGTAATCCTGCTGTTGCTTCCATTGACATTATAGGTGTGCTCCTTAGTCCTCCTGTTATGATTCGGAAACATGCATTATGAATTGTGTCCAGCTTCTGAAGATTGGTACTTGCTGCTGTTGCATATGTGCTCAATCCATATTCCAAAGTTGAACGAATATGACCTAAATAGACTTCTTTTATGTTTTTTATGTCAGATCCCAAATCTGTCCTAAATAGTTTTTTCATTATTTCTGTGTGTGGCTTTTTTCTGTCTCTTCAATGTGTGATCCCTATGTAAGTCTTTTGTCAAATTTTAGTCCTCGTCTTAGTTTTCAGCCCCTGATAGCCGAATTAAACTCCATTACCACTTCACGATGCTGGCCTCAATGGGGCACAGCTGACTATATTCTCAGGACTGGACTATATCCTGCTGATCTGCAGGAGCTTGAGAGTTCATATAGAAGAGGAAACAAGAAGACGAACAGATGTGTACACCAGAAGGAGCAGATCTTGGTGAAGAATCGATTATCTATTCAAGACTATATTTGCACTCAATAGAGAGTTCAGAGTTATCCCTATAAGTGTGGATGCTGATCAGTTCACGGAACTCATCTCCGAACATTTTGATCACACGGATGTTTTGAGACACAGATAGGATGGCCATCTCTACCAGTGGTTTGCGTGGACTTTTACTACCAGACCATGTGAAAGAACAGTTCGCGAAGCCAATGGGGCATTCACCAAACAAGCAATCTAATGATGTGTGTGTTTCTTGTAAAACAGGCATTAAACTTGCTGAAATTTCAAGTCTATTTCCACTAAGTCGATATCAACATACATAAACCTAAAGGTTTTAATCCCTTACGGACCAATCAACTAAGGATGCAATTATTTATGTGCTGTAAATGTCACGTGTGTGCATGTCCTGTGTACATCGTTATTACACATTTTTCAAGCGTATTCTTTTATTTCTCGTGTTTTGGGGAAGTTACCGTGAGGATAAAACGAGACGATTAAACAGGTCTTAGTCTGAATTTTTTTAAAAATAAGTGAAACTTCCTCGTAAACATGTCAGAGGTATAACATTGCAATAAGCTATTCATTTGAGATGAGGTACCGTCTTCGCACGAAAGGTCAGCAACAGTCCCCAGTTACCTCATGTCATCTCTCTACTATCATACCATACTATAAGCCCAAAACCTGTCAGGGTATAAGGGGTACCACATTGGATGAAACAACATACAGAGTTCTCCAGCAAAATCTGTCTTCAGTGATGTAGACGAGTGAAAAAATATCTTGACCTGTCCAGCCCTTGATATTGTCTGTGCATGATTTTCTTTTGCCTCGTCTGCTTCTTCCAACTTCGACTGTTCCCTGTAGTATAATTTCTGAAAAGGAATCATATCAGGACATGTCCAAACCATCGATTCCGTAAATATGTTTTCATTAAGGAAGGGGTTTTACTTAAACAATAGGCCTATATATAATTTTTAAATTAGTTCGCCAGTTTTTATACGTAATTCCTCTCTTTTATGAGAAAATTGATGACTTTTTGATGAGACAGATGATGACTTTTTGATGAGAATGTTGGTGACTTTTTTGTTGGGGATGGGGGGGGGGAATCTTTGAAGGAAGGGTTTACCCAGCTTTTGATAAAATCCCTAACAATAAAATTCATGTTATGATTTCCTAACAATAAAATTCATGTTATGATGATTTCCTAATGGTCCTAAACCATGCAAGTAGGTATATTTGTGGCTTTACTATTGAAAGTAATGAGTCTTGTAGACCTTTATAAATCTATTTTATTTCTTAAGTACACTTTTGTCTCAAGCTCTCTATAGGAGATGCGCATAATTCGTCTTTAACATTTCTTTGGGAAACACGGACGTAAAGAATTGACTTCATTATAGATGGTTCTCACAAACCTATCAGCATAAATTTAAACACTAATTGACTTTGAGGAGCCAGATAACAATCTCCAAAACGTCTCCATAATAACAGATGTTCTAGGAATAATTTAAAAAAACGCACACTCATGCGATGAACAAACGGTATTGCTGCATCGATCTTGGCAATGAAATTTTCTGTCAGCGCGACTCATACCAAAATATTCCTGACCTGGGCGATTATTCTTTACCTATCTCCCTTTCCAAGATATTCTTGCCCAATCATTCACTGTTGTATTTGCAGGGTCATAGATACGTCATCAGTCGGCTTGGAAGGGGGGGGGGGGGGTTAAGAAATAAATGTCATTCGCCTATTTTCGTGTTTAGTTGCTTTTTTTGTTTTCATTACAATTTGTTATACTTTGGGGAGGGGGTTCCTCAATGATTTGGGAGATGGATAGTTATCCGCCTTTTGGCTAAATTCCCAAGTACTGAAAACATGCATTGATTTCATGGCGGGTTGAATACCCCCACCCCATCTACGGGCGTGTGTCTTGGACACACATCTGTTTACCATGCACTACAAGTATTCTTTGATGGATATTGTTTGGTATACATCTTTATACTGTTAGAAACATATAATGCTCGTTGGCCCCGTTTGAACGGATTCGTTAATACACCAGTCATGTTGTCAACTGCATGCTCCAGACACTAAACAGACGAAGAGAATGACAAAGTGACCATGTTTTAAAATTGATGCCTGCTTATTATGTCAGTGGTTACAACACCATATTTCTCACCTGCCCGTATAGATGGCGTAGCACTGGCGGGTTTCATGTCTTCTATCTTGCTTATAAGAGCTGGACTCTCAGTCATCATCATCAGGTGCCATGCCGGGTGGCGTAGGCGGTCATGGCTCTCCACAGCCCTCTGTCCACAGTATTATGTATCAAAGTCGTTGTTGTTTCCTTGCCGTGCCAGGTTGTCAAACTGTCTAATATTTTCTCACGTTGTCGCCCTCTGTCTCTGGTGCCTTCAATCTTGCCTGTTGTGATTATGTTATCTAAACCTGCCTGTGTCATTAAGTGGCCAAAAAAAAAGAATTATTTCCTTTTTCTTATATTGTTGATATAAAAGTCCGTTTCGCATTTAACTCTTTCAACACCCCTACATTCGTTTTTCTGGCAGTGAATGGTATTCTCAGCAATCTTCTGTAGAACCACATCTCTGTTGCCTCCAATCTCACACTTTCCAGTTTGTTTATTGTCCAAGACTTGCATCCATATGTTAGTATAGTTGTTATATAGCACTGCAGAACTCTCCTTTCTCACCTCTAATGACAAGGTCATATTGCACAGTATATTTTTCATTTTTCTGAATGTTGTTTTTGCCTGTCCTATTCTGCATCTTATTTCTGCTTAACTTCTTCCATCTGCTGTAATCATTGTACATAGATATTTGAATTGGTGGACCTGTTTTAATACTATATAATTCACTTTGAGCTTGCAAGGTGTGTTAGACTCTCTGTACCTTTTTTTTGTCTTTAGAAACAGTTTTTTTCAAAATTTGAGTGGTAACTATGTAACAAATATTCTGCATCCGGTTCAAAATGGTGGACCGCTAATACTAATAGTTATAGTAACAATATTAAAGTATGACATTTTTATTGCGTATCTTGCAAGAGTTTGTCAAAGTGAAATGTTTAAATTTTATGCATTGTTTGTAAATATCCAACTGTTTGAATATTCAGTTTGTGTTTACATCTCATATATTGCTTTAAAAATTGGCATAATGTTTTCAATCCAATAGTACAAGTTTACAACTTGACTACCTTTCTTTCTACCTTTTCAGTTTCACGACACCACACTGAGACTCTCACACTCTACTTTGGGTACGCCCTACTTTGAGTCTTTCACTGTCATCTTGCCAAGGCATCTTAGCAGAGCCTAGACTAAACTTTTCTAAAGTAATACAAAATTGACAGTATCAGTCAGAGTGTAGACTGAGTCACCACAGTCTGTTGGTTGTACAATTATAACAGAATAACTGCACTGCAGAACACGAATATGGACAGTACTCAGTACTGACTGTACGGTACCTGCACAGTCTTAGGAATTAGGTAAATTTGCACTTTAGTCCACCACTGTGCTATAGATAGCACAATGTTTGGTGAAAGTACAGAATAGTTCTCCGCTGTGCTATAAATAGCACACTGTTTACAACTTTAACTAGCTGACGTCATAAATCTCCCTAACACATCAATTATCCGTAGGGTTGAGAAACTGTAACAATGTGAATAAAACCAGACACTTACCTTAGTCAGCATTCTCTGCGGGATACACTTTTTTTAATTACAGAAACAAACTCCATATAAATAAACTCTATATATAATAAGAATCTACCCTAATTCTAAATACTGAACACTTATTCTACTCCTTAACACCAACTCTAATGCAAGCGTTTTCAATTAATAATATATCATTCGACTTCACACGCTTTCTTCTCCATCTATGAATTTATATTAAACATATGAATATCTATGAAACATATCCAGATTTCGAAACTTGTTTAAGAGTAGTGATATCACTTAGCAGGGAATGCAGAGAATGGTGTCCAACAGCTGTGGAGAAAGAAGTGCAGGCTTTAATCAGTGAGAATACCAAAGAGGGGGATGTGATTATATACACTGATGGATCTGTAATTAGGCATGTTCGCAGTGCGTGGGCCTTTACAGCTCAGTGCGCAAGTAAAACGATCAAGGAGGAAAATGGTGCCTTTGCTGTCACTACGAGTAGTATGACCATGGAGACTATGGTGGTGACCAAGACATTTGAGTGGCTACGCACACAGAAGGTAACGCAGGTCTGCATCTTGAGTGACTCTATGAGTATGATTAAGAAGGTACAAGTGGGTCTCGTTCGCGAACAGTGGATTGAGGCCTTGAGAAAAGCGAGCTTAAAAGTGGTTACATTTATTTTCGTGCCGGGACATGTGGGCATTCGAGGCAATGAAAGAGCGGATCAACTGGCATCGTGCGCGATCGTGGCACAGGGCGATGGGGCAATGGATCGCGCTGACGTTTTGAACTGCTTAAGAGATATAACGCGAGAGTGAGACTAATGTGGATGATGATTCCTTTTCAATAGCTAGGATTAAAGATCAGGGATTGAAATGCGGTGTTGCTAGAGGTGAACATTTTGGAGGGCGCAGAAGAATGATGGTCAACCAGCATAGGACCGGTACTGTCAGCAGAAGTGTGATGGTGGATACACTCAAGGAGAGATCGGAGCAACTATGGATATGTCCAGTTTGCAGTGATGATGATCCGACGACTAACTAACTAACTATGAATTTATAACGAAAGTAAGATCACATGTAACAACACGGATGCCATAATTGTTCTAATCCATCTCCTAATGTATACCACTGCGCATGTCCCTTAAATTATATCTTCCCGCTATTGTACATAATAATAATTTACTTTAATTCTAACAAGAGGTTAGAATTAACACTAGAAACTGATCCTAATCCCTAACCCCAGGCTGAATACTAACTCTAATGTAATCGTTTTAAATAAATGTAATAGTTCTTATATTCGTAACTAAATCATACAATACTAGCACTCTGCAAGGCAATCACAATACAAAGGTTAGAAAACACCTCGAAGCTAGAGCAAAGGTCACAACGGAGAACTATAATGTACTTCAGCCCAATGTTTTTATTTTTTTAACTAGCCGACGTCTGTTGTATCAAGTTTTCTTTTGGATTGTGTTGTTAATGTCCACATTTGACATTGGTAGCATAGTGATGATCATTTATGTATTGCAATTATGGTATTCGTGAAGCACGTGACCATTCGGCTAGAATGCAGGCTTCAGATTCCTGAGGCCCCGGGTTCAATCCATGGTTGGGACAAGGATTTTTGTCTTTCAGAGGTGCAACAAAAAATTCTTCCTGTTGCGGCGACAGTATTGGCAAAGCGGCCTTTATTTTCACAGCCGTAAAAACCTCCCTGCACTCCATAACAGGAAAACATGCAGTAACGAATTATGGTATTCATGCTCATATAATTGTTTTTGAAAATAGGAGACATCTGCCCCAACATCTGGTATGCTATGTTGCATGTCTTTAGTGTTTTTCCCATTCAATGATATGATGCTTCCAAGATAAGTTAATTCTTTCACCTGTTTAAGTTGTTGATCATCAATTAGAATAGTGATGTTTCTGTTTTTGCGATTGACATTAACTCAGTTTTCATCTGCATTTATCTTCATGTTAAAGTCCCCACATGTTGTGTTCAGTCTATTTATATGTTGTTGTAGTTATTCTTTCATTGTTGCTTGATCATCTGCAAAAAGGAGTTTGCTCAGGAGGTTGTTTTCTTCATTAGTGTTGACTATTTTACATATGCAATCAATATATGTCATGAATAACATGGGAGATAGAACACATCCTTGTCACACTCCAGCGTTTTATGTTTAATTTATCTGAAAGCCCAACACTTGTTCTAACTGCACATTGACTGCCTGTGTAACTACTTCTACACAAGTTGATTTAGATGTTGTGGAACCCCATATTGTGATAGTATTTTCCAAAGTTGTCTATGTAATCTGTTAAAAACTTTTTCTTGGTCAAGAAACATGATACACAATTATTTATTGTTTTCAGTTTTTTCTGCCAGTTGTCTGAGTGTAAAAATGGCATCTATACAGCTTTTGTTATTACAGAATCCCATTTGAGTGTTGCTAAGCTGTGGTTCTATGAATGCTTGTAATCTTCTTTCTAGATTTCTGTGAAAAATGTTTCCAGTATGGCTTAGTAGTGAAATACCTCTGTTATTTGTACAATCTCTTTTGCTGCATTTTTTCTTCAAGATGGGTATTATTACAGCGTATTTCAAGTCTTCTGGAGTTTCTTGTGTGTTCCATATTATATTAAACAGCCTTTGTAACCATTATATCCCTATATATGCCTCTGCTTTGATTCATTTAACTTGTATGTTATCGGGTCCTGGGCGGCTTTGTTTAATGGAGCTGATTGTATGGCTTTTTCTATTTCTGCTAGCAATATGTTTGGTTCTAAATTTTCCATTATATTGTTTAGTAAGTTGTCATCCTCTCAATCTTTTAGAATTAGCAATTCTTTAAAATACTGTTGCAATATACAGGCATATAACTAAATGAGATCAGGGTACAAAACCAGAGGAAGACCACGGAAAAGATGGATAGAAAACGTCAGGGACATCCTGAACAGACATGGTCACAGCCCAGGCCACACATCTGGCTTTAGAACGCAAGCTCGAGCTCCAATCACCCTTTCGCTTAACGGCAAGAGTGGATCACAAACCACCTGGGGAAAGACAATAGACTGTTGCAACCTTTCCATGATTCGTTTCTGGTCCATAATTGTCTTTCCACTTTCATCATTTATTATTTTGGTTGGTTCCTATTTATCTTCCTTGTTTCTCATATTCTTAATTTTCATGTAGAATTTCTTTGGTGCTTATTTGTCATCTGTGCTAAATGTTTACCATATTCTTGCCAAGCTTTAACTTTAGCATCTTTTAATGATTTTCTTTGTTATTGATTTAACTGACCTGTACTTGATATAATCTTCTTGCGCTCTGCTTGCATCCCATTTCTTGAATTTGTGTTTCTTATCTCTTATGACGCATTTGACTTCCTGTTCCACCATGGTATCACTTTAGGTTTTTTATCTTTATGTTTCATGTATCCACAAGTTTCTCCTGCTATGTGCATTATGTTTTTCTTGAATTTTTCTTCTTCTTCTTCAATTAACTTGGTAGTTATTGGTAGCTTTTAAAATTCTTCTAAGAATCTTTGTTTATGTTGTTCTTGTATATTAATATCCAGTAGGTTTTCTAGTTTAACTTGTATGTTGGTTCTAGCTAGTTTGTTGTGTCCCTTGTTGTTTTCCTTTCTTTTTATTTTAACTACTTTGTGATCATTGTCTGTGCACATATTTGGTATTGCTCTTGCATCTCTTATAATTTGTCTATTATTTCATTTTGCTAGTATGAAGTCTATTTGACTTTTGCAATTAAGGTCATTCTTTTTGTATCACGTGTATGTCTGGGATTCTCTGTGTTTGAAGATGGTGTTTGTAACGAATAAATTGTATTGGTTGCATGTTTCTAACAGTCTATATCCTGTTTGTTCTATCACCAAATGAATGTTCCCAGATATTCTTCTATTCCATATCTGTCCTTTACTAAGGGGGAGTCGAAGTCTCCCCATGACATAAACAATAATTTTCTTCTCAGTTTACCGTGTTCAATGTCACATGATCATATATGTGTGTGTGTGTAGATAGATATATATATGTTAGTTACTCGTCAGATCATCATCACTGCAAACTGGGCAGTGTTTGCTCATAGTTGCTCCGATTTCTCCAATTTTGTATCCGCCATTACACTTCTGCTGGTTGACCATCATTCTTCTGTGACCATCAAAAAGTTCACTTCTAGCAACACCAAATTTCAAACCCTGTCCTTTAATCCTGGTCATCGAAAAGGAATCATCATCCACACTAGTCTCACTCTTGCATGCTCTAGCTCTTATGAAGTTCAAAATTTAAAAAAATGTGTGTGCGTGCGCATAGTAGAAGTGTAATATACACGCACGGGCATATATATATATATATATATATATATATATATATAGGGTTTCTATAGAGTTGTTGGGTTGCTGGGCACTGATTTACATTGATGTTGACACTACATCACATGAGTTATTATAGATATTTAGTGCTGATCTGTGTTAGTTAGTTAGTCGTCAGATCATCATCACTGCAAACTGGACATGTCCATAGTTGCTCTGATCTCTTCTTGAGTGTATCCGCCATTACACTTCTACTAACAGCACCGGTTCTATGCTGGTTGACCATCATTTTTCTGCGCCCTCCAAAATGTTCACTTCTAGCAACACCGCATTTCAATCCCTGATCTTTAATCCTAGCTATTGAAAAGGAATCATCATCCACATTAGTCTCACTCTCGCGTGTTATATCTCTTAAGGAATCAAAATGTCAGCGCGATCCATTGCCCCATCGCCCTGTGCCACAATCGTGCATTATGCCAGTTGATCTGCTCTTTCATTGCCTCAAACGCCCACATGTCCAGGCACGAAAATAAATATAACCACTTTCAGCCTCGCCTTTCTCAAGGCCTCAATCCACTGTTTGCGAACGAGACCCACTTGTACCTTCTTAATCATACTCATAGAGTCACTCGAGATGTAGACCTGCATTACCTTCTGTGTGCATAACCACTCAAATGCCCTGGTCACTGCCATAGTCTCCATGGTCATACTACTCGTAGTGACCGCAAAGGCACCACTCTCCTCCTTATTCGTTTAAGTTGGTGCTGATCTGTGGGACATCATGGACACTACAATATTTATGTAAAAACACTACTACTTTTGTTGATCATGTATTAGGAAAAATGACTCTTAGCACAACAACGTTATTTATAAAACAGATGTTGGAAGTGTCCACTATTTGTCTCAAGACATGTAAAGACTTACTTGATCTCTGGAGAATTCTCTTGTGAATATTGATACATATTTCTTCAGAATTTGAAAGCCGTAAAGAACGTTGTAAATCTTGCACACTATTTATATCAAGGAACATTGTTTATCAATGTTATTTAGCTCTATCTGTATTACGGTGATGAATTTGTGAATCAGGAAACTCTGTACACATTTTCTAATAACATCTTCAGTATACTTACTCCCATTACTAAACACTTGTTTCACCACATATGCTCTTTATTTAGTGGTTAGCGCCATGCTTGGTCAGCGAACAAAAGTTCACTCTGTGGCTAACAGCAATCTGCTGAGTCAATCTGTATACTGGACAATGAAAATAAATAACTTTCAATGATGTCATATTGAACACATTTATTTAATTTCATGAGAGAGATGGACGGGTGTCAAGGCACAGGCTGCAGTGCATGAGCTCACCCAGTTACACTCGAAACCACAAAATATAATTATATACACATATGGATCCCTTAACAGAAACACAAATAAAAGCTGTTGGGGTTTTGTTGCCTACAGAAATGGTGTGAAGTTGGTTGAGAAATCTTCAGCTTATTCCACTGTCACATCGAGCATGAGGATTGATATAGAGGAAGTTTACAGCAGCACTTAGTTGATAACTGATACATCAACACACTCAGTAATACTCACTGACTCTCAAAGTATGCTGCTCAAGATAAAAAAGTTCATGCTAAGAAAAGAATGGTGGGACTTGTTGAACAACTCAATTGTCCAGAGCATTACATGGATATATTGCCCTGGTCATACTGGGGTCAGAGGAAACGAGAGAGCCAACTTATTGGCAGGCAATACGACGATAGATGGTACATTGCTGAGAAGAGATAAAACAGACTTAATGAAGGCAGTAATAAATTCATTTCAAGATGAAGATGATGCCAATGAGACTGAGAAAGTACACATACAGAGAATGTTCGAAATGGGAGTATCTAGAGGTGGGGGAAGAAAAAGTAAATTTGTTGGGAAGTCCTGAAAATCATACAATCAACACCTGACCGGGACTCTGAGTCTACATACACTGAGATGGCTGCTGGAATGGAGGGCAGAAAGCTTATGGGAATGCCCTGCATGCTGTGAAGCCATTTTCTAATAAAGAATTTAATTTCATGAAACGGTCAGCTTCAAATGAGAGACACACAATTTTTTGTCTTTGTATCTTGTCTCTTTTGTCCTGTCATCTTTTTTTTTTGTATCATAGATTTCCTAAATGACTATGCTCCTGTACAGAGTTTATTTTATTGGCCAACATCACCCATTTATTAGGGTCAGTAGAGTTATTTTTTATATAGGATTTAAAATCTGTCTTTCTTCGTTAGAATTTTAAATGTCATCACAATGTTCTCCATACCTCTCTCTATGTAACATGTCCTTTATAGAACATTATCCTCACTGCCACTCTGTAAGCCTCTTGGTTTTGTACAAGCTGCCTCTTCCTGTGTCATGTTCAGGTCTTATATACTCTGTGTTTATCATAGTCCTGGTTTGCCTCTTGTTCTCTCTCCTGGAACCTTTCCATCCATGATTAATCTGCCTAAATCATTGTATCTTTGTGTCATTTTATGTCCAAAATATCTTGACTTGCATTTTTTGATAGTCTTGAGAAGCTAGTCTTTTTCTATGTTCATGTCTTCGCAGACATCTGCATTGGTTTGTCTTTCTGTCCATGATATTCTTAGGAAAATGTTGTCCTTGTGAAACATTATTTTATTCAAATTATAGATTGGAAAATTATCAACATACGGTAATGTGACGCTTTAGCCATTTTTGGGTAGCCAATTTTGTATATTTCTGCTACTAACTAGTACAGGGTATTCACATAGCAGCTGTGCACTCATTTACATTGTATTGACATTACATCATGAACTGTGAGTATTTAGTGCAGATCTGTGGGACGTCAGTACAAAACTTTATTAGACTTGATTAAGTAAAAGTAAATTTTTTCTTATTATCAGGAAACATGATGGTAAGCTCATTTTTAATTGACCAATGGATGATGTGGTTAGCAATGCACCCTCTGCCATTACTTTCCCAGAAGATCTTTTATCCATGTCCTTAGGCTGAGTCAACCTAGGAGCAGTTGGTGATTTAAAAATATTTCCAGCTAAATTGGGAATTGAATCTTAGATCACCCAACTAGGCACCAGTGCTCTTGTGGCCCATAATTTATATTTATGTATTAGTAAATTATATATTCATTGTTTCAGCATTTAGGAGTCACATTTGCTCATTCTGTGTTCTGATTCATTCAGTTTTTATAGATCTCATGTAAAGTTTTCCATGTATGTGTTCTTGTAATTAGAAACCATTAAATATATTTTTTGTTTCTTATATCAGTTGTGTCAAGGTTTTTGAAAATTACATATGGATCAGTTCCCTATGTCCGATCATGGGATACCAGGACCACACACTGGCTCTGGGACCAACTCAAGTCCAGACCTCCTACAAGATGAACATCTTCAACAACTGCATCAGTCAATTCAACAGCAGCAGCAGCAGTTGCACCAACAGTTGACTTCAGGTAGCAGCAGCATCAATGATCTTATTGGAATGCTGCCACAGACTGCTGCACTTAATAGCTCTGTTTCAAAATCATCTTCAATGTCTGACACCTCACTTGGTCATGGTGTACTTTCTGGTATGTCATCACATCATCCAAGTCTATCAGGTACTGTTATCTTTATGTTATTTTTGTTATTATTTAATCTGATTTTAATCCTCTGGAATCTCCCCCTAGAAATTATATACAAAGTCTGTGCAGAATGTATTGAACCTCAATTTTGATTATTTCTGAAACATTTGAAGAGCGGTAGATGTCCTTTGATAGAGAGTTTTAGCTTCATGCATAAAAACCCTTAAGAAAACAAAAAATCCTTACAGAGATTACTAATTTATCTCTCTCTCTCTCTCTCTCTTTCTCTCTCTCTCTCTCTCTCTCTCTCTCTCTCTCTCTCTCTCTAGCTACATGATGTGTTCTTTGCAGAACGTTGTCCTCACTGCCACTCTATAAGCCTTTCGGTTCTGTGCAAGCTGCCCAGTTTCTTCCAGTGTCATGTTCAGAAGGTATCATGTTCTGTGTGTGTGTGTGTTCATCGTAGTCTTTGCCACTTGCTCTCTTTCCTAGAACTTTGCCCTACATGATTAATCTTTCTAAACCATTGTGTCCGAAATATGTTAGTTTGCATTTTTTGATAGTTTTGAGGAGCCATTCTTATTTTATTTTCAGATCTCTGCGGATATCTGCATTGGTTCGTCTTTCTGTCCATTCTATTCTTAAGACCTGTCTATAGGATTTATTTTAAAATGCCAATATTTTCTTTTCTATTGCAGATGTCATGCCCACATCTCCAGCCATATGTTGCCACTGGAAAGAAATAACTTCTTAATAGTTCTAATTTTGTTTTTCTGTTTGCTACTTGTAATAGATTTTTCTAATTTATCTATAAAAACTAATAGTTTAAGTTGACTTGGTGGTAGAGGAGTTGGTAGACCCTTCTCACAAATACAACTCAATTGGACTTGTGATTTGAAAGTCTATTGCCCATGTTTGAACTGGCATTGCAATGAATATCATGGATACATTAGCTTGTGCAGCAGATTTATAGGGAATATTCTTCAGCCATCTCTCAAAAAATATTTTAGTGGCATCCATTTTTGAGGAATATTGTTTTGGTTCGGATAACAAAGAGTTTCTTGGTTTTACAGATGCAGGTATTGTTTCCCAGATAGTTGAGGATTTGGACAGCAGTTCTTTGTCCTGCATACTTGAGGAAGAATGTGGCGTGTTCCCCTTCAGGTTACAATCATCTCTGACTTCATAACTTTTCTGAAGTTGTAGGACCATTAGGCATGGCTGATAACATTATTGTGGTTGATATGTTTCATCTGGTTTTTTTTACAGATGATACTATGAACACGTTAGTTTGGTTATGAAATGACATCAGAAATGGAATAGTCCTAGGCATTATTTATATACTGCATTGATATATCAGACAGGAATAGGTGAGTCACTTATGGTTTTTTTTAAAAACATTTTTCATCGTCAGTATTATTTCACTTATCATATATTACATATACGCCAACAAAACTTAATCATTACATTCAGCAACCATTCTTTTATTTACATTTTTTAATAAATATACACAAATTTCTAAAAACCAAAAAAGTTATTGTGCGTTCCAATACCCTCAATAAACAACAAGTAAAGTAACAAAATAATTCAGTGGCAAGGGAAAATAAACAATTTTAATGTAGTCTGTTAAAGGTTAAATTAATATGAAATGAAGACTGTAACACGTATGTCTTTCTATTTAGTTGTTTTATAACTAATATATCAATTTATATTTCATTCACTTTTGCTCTTCGGAGAGTATTAATATCACTTTCATTTCTGTGCATAGTATTAGACTATATATTTCAATAATAATTGTTCTCAGGCTACAGATCTGACAGTCACAACCATTTGTCATTGCCGTCTTCCCCTATCTACTCAAGACATACGGATTCTACAGCTGGACCCTCTCTTTCATCGCATACTCATCAACATTCTTCACAGGTATTGTTTTATGTGTTTTGCATGCGTGAGAGAGTGAGTTAGTCATCAGATCATCATCATCATCATTGCACACAGGACACATACATAGGTGCTCTGATCTCCCCTTGAGCATATCCCCAATCATGTAGTGTCTGACAATTCCAGTTTGTTGATTGCAAGCATTCTTCTAAACCAAAATTGATGCTCGTTTCTGGTGAAGGAAATATATGTATGTGTCGGCACGTAAAATAGACATACAAATATTATTTGCCATGCTGACTCTTGCAGACAACCATGCATTTCTGCAAACTTATGTCCAGTGGACTGCAACCTTTGATGACAAGTCTCTAGGAGATTTTATTATCTTGTATGTCTGGAGTAGGAAATCCATTTGGCCCTATTCAACAAATAAAACAAAGAGTTAGACAGGGATGTGTACTTTCACCAGACCTGTTCTCTTTATACAGTGAAAACATAATGCGCGCAATAGTTGATATCCCAGGAATATTAGTGGGAGGACATAATATAAATAATTTGCGCTATGCGGATGTCGCTGTTCTGATTGCTAAAAGTGAGGAAGACCTTAAAGATCTAATGAAGTAGTATTCTCTCTTAGTCTAAAGAGAAAGTTATATAATGGGAGTATCTAGAGGTGAGGGAAGAATAAGTAAATTTTTTGGAAAGTCCCGAAGATCACACAATCAACATCTGACCGGGAATCCGAGTCTACATAAACTGGGATGGCTGCTGGAACGAATGAGGAGCACTTATGGGAATGCCCTGCATGCTGTGAAGCCAGTTTCTAATAAAGAATCAAGGCCTCTTAAAACATAAAGGCCTCTTCCTAAATATAAAAACAGAAGTAATGGTTATTTCAAAGAAACAAAATACCACACTTTGCAAAATCAAAGTGAATGATATAGTATTAAAACAGGCCCACCAATTCAAATATTTAGGTACAACATTACAGCAGATGAAGTTCAACAGAAATAAGAACAGGGCAGAAAAAACAACATTCAGAAAAATGAAAAATATATTGAGTAATATGAGCTTGTCATTAGAGGTGAGGAAGATTCTGGAGTGCTATATAGCTTCTATACTAACATATGGATGTGAGTCTTGGACAATAAACAAACAGGAAAGTGGAAAATTAGAGGCAACAGAGATGTGGTTCTACAGAAGAATACTGAGAATAACATGGACGGCCAGAAAAACTAATGAGGTGTTGAAAGAGTCAAATGTGAAACTGACCTTAATCAATAGTATAAGAAAAAGACAATCTTAATTTTTTGGTCACTTCATGGGACATGGAGGTTTGGAGAACATAGTGGCAACAGACAAGATTGAAGGCAACAGAGACAGAGGGCGAAAACGTGAGAAAATATTAGTTTGACAACCTGGTTCAGCAGGGAAACAGCAATGATCTTGATGGTTATTTGGTTGGTTGCTGATCCAGGGTTTATGGGCTCATGCACTTTGACCCAATGCCATTAAAATGGCATATTTCTAGGAAGTCTGGATTTTCAGTTCACCCAGAGCCAGAGAATAACTATCACACCACCAGGAAGGTAGGTTTCAACATATGCATTGCTCTGAGCCACTGCAGACAAGATAGGGTTTGCTGTGCCCATTCCCCACCACTAATTGTCTAATGGTTATGCCGAACTTCTCTATTGCTCCATGCAACCAAATGTTCAAGTTAAAAGGATTGCCACGTCTTGAGTCACTGTGCCTCTATGATGGGCCTTGGTCATAGGAAAAAAACAGTGCTGCGCAGGGCATCTTTGACTCCCTCCCAACCACAGAGGGTGCATACATATATGAAAATAACAAAGCATAAAACACATTGCAACAACAAAATAGAAGCATGGAGACATAATTGTATAGATGACGTGCCATGAAGCTTCTATAAGAAGATAACCTCAATATAATGGCATGTCATCTACTAAGGTTTTGTGTTGCATGGGTGGTGTGTCTAGTGGGCCATTGGCGAGACCCACAGATGCAACCGCATGCGTAACGATCTTGGTACATAATGCTGAAGATAGAGAGCTATGGAGAGCCATGATTGCCTATGCCAGCCGGCATGGCACATGATGATGATGTCTGGAGTGTCAACTATCAGTTTGAATACTGATATTTTTCCATGCCATGATAATACCATGTCCAGAAATTTCTCTGTTTCATCTATCCGTGGAAAATTTTGGACTTTTTCCAATCTATCGACTTGTGCCTGTGACAGTGTTAGTAGGCTGAAATGCAATCATACCTAGTATCACATCATGTTTGTGTATACATATCTTATCTCTGATTAAATTTCATTTTTAGTATTGCATTTTACCTTCTCTAAAGTGTCTGTTAGAAATTCCAAGGACATGTGTCAACAGTGGGAATAATTTTTGTCATATAAGTGGCAAAGGGAATTTTCTATCACAAAGACAAAATATGTCTAAAGTGATTAAGAAAGCATATAGCTTGTAATTTGGTTGCTGGATAGGAGATCAAATCAGATTTGCGCACTACACATATGCTGCAATATGTATGCTGGACATCTTAAACTGTGGTTGGCTGGCAAAAAGCAAACTATGCCATTTGCAGTTCCAATGATACACTAACTATAAAAGTTTTGTTTAGTATTAGAGTGTGAAATTATTGAACAATTATGTTGCTTTTTTGAACTATCTGCTATTTTCTGTTACTATAAACTGTAAAGTGTTAGAAACATTTTACTCATGTGAATATTCTGTATCTTTTATTGGTTATCATAACAGTCTAATGACTCACGGCATGCTGACTCAGGGATTTCTTCCATCGCCTACACCAGACAAGGAGATAGCTATGTTTGTTCCTTGTGTGGGAAGGTAAGTAATCTATTTTGTGAGTGTTTGTTTTCAATCCTTGAGAGGTTAGAATTTTAAATTCTTTTCACGTGTCAGCTAGTTGTATATTTGCTCAGCATTGCTTTTTATGTTGACATACCATTATACTCAGAGCCACAAATATGTTTACGACAAAGGGGATCTTACATTTAAAAAAAGCTGATCACTTCAGATTTTTATTATTTCTTTTGTGTGGGGTGGTCACCAGCATTTTTGCTTGCTTCCTAGTAATATCATATTCTTAGTTTAATATCTAATTTACTGGGGGTGGGGGGTGTTTGAACCCCTCAATCAAACACCCCATTATATGATAGTGTTCCAGAACTTTACTTTGAAACCCTTAATAGCTACTGAATTCAGTGTGGCAATGCATGTAATGCCACTTGCTATGAAGTTATATACTACAGAGAGGACTGTGCCAACCTGTACAACCTCAAAGACACACTGAAGATATAATATTGATTCTCTCCAGCAAGCATAGTTCCTCAGTTTGGCTCGCTATGGAGGAGTTAATGAGAATCCTTGTTGCAGTGTGTTTCAGAGGCCTGAAAAGATCAAAGAGACACTGGCATGGGAGGCAACTAAGGGGTATTTTTGTTTGGGTGGTGTTGACTATCCAATTCCATTTAGGGTCAGTGAACCAGTTGGTTGTATTGTGGTGAAATATGCAAATATCACAGTACAGCTGTAAACCATGACACTGCTTTCTGTTTGGATTACTTCCTGCTAATCTGCAGAAGTGTTAGAGTGAACATAAAAGAAGATAAATGATAATCTGTGCTTCATTGGTTACAAAACGCTCAAATATAATTTTACAAATCACAAATAGTAATCCTAATTGACTGGGAATTTCCATTAACCAATGAAAGTAAGATTTTAATAACAAACCTAAAAGACTAAAATGACTGGAAGTAGATTAAAGAAAATAAATGATAATCATATGAAAATAGGTACAAAGGTAAATAGGTAGCTCTATTAAGTAATAATGTGAAAACTTAACTGGGCAATGCTCCAAGCAATATACCTTCATCCAGATGATTAAAAAAACTTTGTTTTCTGAAATATAAGTAGTGATGATAGCACTTGGTTGATGACTGAAATACCGTTAAATTCTGTGTATAACCCGAGAATTTTTGGACAAAAAACAGAGATGACTTCATACTCCTCGACTTATATTCGAGAGTAGGATCAAATTTAAAAAAAAATTACGTCCAAATCACAGTAAAAAAGGAGAAAAACACTTTAAATAAATTCCAGTCACATGTCCGATATATTAAGCCAGGATGAAATGACTAGGGCTCACCAACAATCTAGAGCGTACTTACCATAATGCTAGGCCTCTAATTACTTTAATTTCTATATATCATACAATATTTCCTTCGAAATCTCCGATATTTCTTGATAAAAACTCACTTACTAGGTCTATATCGTTATTTCAGAAACGCTGCCATTTTTTTAGCATAATTTCCCGGAAACGCTATTTTTAGCAAAGGGTATTACCGTTGTTTTTTTTACCGTTTATAGTACATATATTTCTATCATAAAGGTTTCAATTAATCATCCAAATTGGTCAGAAAAGTATACCAGTATCTGATGTTATTTATTGACCAAAATACGGTAATGGTCTGTGGAAAAAACAAATGAAATACCATAGCCTAAGATTGATTGGTAGCTTAGGCCTAGTCTTGTTTGTGTAGGGAAATACTAACTACCAGTAATCTAAACACTGTCACACACTTTCTTGTTGCGGTAAAGCAAATGTTACAACAGTTACTGACCGTCTACTAGGCTATAATACCTGTGTTCAGAAAATTTAAAACAACACCTCAAAGGCAGATTTTGAGTATTTCCGTGCATGTCGCTGGTCGGTCTTGCCAATTTTTAACATGGGACTCCAAGTATATAAATATTGACCAAGACAATAATCAGAAACATATAGAATGAAGTCCTAATTAATTCTGTACAGAGGTCTTACTCTACATACTACAGTCTTGCACAAACACTCACATTTTTAACATCCAAAACTTTGCCGCTTAGGCAGTGTTGGAGGGAGGGGAATGGGGGAGAGAAATCAATAGTGAAACTGTCTGAGCTGTGCCTCAGTTTATATTACCGTATAAGGTAAACATACAGGTCACACAAAGTTCAAACTCTTCTGTATCTTTTAAAAACAAACGTGATCTGGCATGCTTTTGTCTGGCCATTCATCCATTCATCTTTCCCGTTTCCGGCTTACACTTACAGGAATAAAATCACAATGACAATAAAAATGTATGAACTGGAAGCTAAACTACTTGTGCAGTATTCTTGGCTAGCTAAGTCAGCCTTATATTCTGTTAATTAGTCCAGCCCACTGAGGCCGCAGATGGACTACTGGCCCTACCAATTTCAATCGGCTCAACCAATCCAAGTTTCCCTCACATTATGTGATGCCATTCAGATAAGTGACTAAATGCAATCTTTCTTTATAGAAGATTTGAAACGAGGTTCCAAATCACAACACATCTTAGGCATTTTGTAGTAAAATTGCGCCGTAATTGATTCCCTCCCCCAACCACTGTACATTTAGTGGAAGACGAGATCAATTTCACAATCCTCTGTTATGTTTATTTTATTACCGTATTCTCCCCACACGGTAAACATAACCAGGAACAAAGTTCAAACTCTTCTGTATCTTATAAAAACAAACGTGATCTCGCTGCGCTGCTGTCTTGCCTTTCATCGTTTCAAACTTAAACGTCACTGTCAGAAGCCGGTGACAGAATAGTTACATAGTAATTAATATTCACTAGCGCTGTTCCGCATCATAACGCCCAGACACCCAACACAGACAATTCATTCAGGAAAAACTTTGTTCCCCAAAGTCTCCCCACCTCATAAACCATCTATAGTCATGGATAGGGAAGTCAGCCTACTGGGTATTCATTATTTTCGGATATATTGATCCAGAATACAGTAGCCACCGGAGTTTCATTCCTTGATTCATTCAAGTTACGTGAGTGAAGCAAATGAAAGGAATGCCATTTTCTTAGAGTTGCAAAAGTTTGTGTTAATTTCCATTTAGCATGTTGGTTCTTTCTTATGATGAAGTTCATTATTGCTGGCATTGTTAAGTTGGGGATGTCGGTCTATAGTCGGACCTTCGACTTTCTCCACTTTTGGGAAGGGATAATTAGGTTCTCGGCCTACAATCGGATGGGTTTATATTCAGAACTTAATGGTACTAACTTACACTGTGATATTTTCAGACTCCAAAAGCATGATGTGTAAGATAGAAACTTGCATGTTAAGCAAAGAATGTGTCACGTTACTGAACAACTCGGTTGTCCAAATTATTACATAGATGTACTGCCTTGGTCATGCAGGGGTCAGAGGCAGTGAAAGAGCAGACTCATTTACAGTCAATACTGTAGTTGATGGCACAATTGAGAAGATATAGGGCTGACCTAATAAGGGCAGTCATTGATTTACTACAGAGTGAAGGTAACCATGCTAGAGGTGATAAGGTGCGCATGCAAAGAATGACATAAATGGAGATGGCCAGGTGGTGAGGAGAGAAAGTGTGTCTTATCTTGAAAGATATGATCACATAATCAACATTTTACTGGAACTGTGAGCCTGCAAACTCTTGGGTCACTGCTGGATAGGAGAGCGTAGCACTTATTGGAATATTCTGTGCACCATGATGCTAGTTTCTAATAAAGAATCAAGCTTT
This sequence comes from Meghimatium bilineatum, assembly GCA_034231615.1. Taxonomy (NCBI): domain Eukaryota; kingdom Metazoa; phylum Mollusca; class Gastropoda; order Stylommatophora; family Philomycidae; genus Meghimatium; species Meghimatium bilineatum. The sequence goes on from CM067300.1 coordinate 40,135,501, forward strand.
CTTTTATTCATAACTAATACCATCTTTGAGAGCATATAAATAACAGCAGTATTGACAAAGGAAACCAGAAGTGACGTTTAACAACAAAAAAGTCAATGATAACTTATAAAGTTTTTCTGTACAAATGTTGTTTTCTGATTGCCAGGTAGTGGTATCCAAGGCAGCCATAACAAGACATATCCAACTAACACATGAGAAGAAAAAGCCATTTGAGTGTAATATTTGTCACAGGCGGTTTGGCTACAAAAATATTTTGTTGGAACATCAGGTATGATGTGCTGGTGTTTTTTTTAATGTGCTTAAAATATGTTGCGTTTAGTGTTTTGGTTTTTATAAAAAAAATTATTACCTGATCACATGATCAATATTGATGGTTGTGAAATATCATTCACTTGCCGAGTTGACTTTAATTACACAGTATAATGTCACCCAAAGAGTTACATTTATATTATATATTTCAAGGTGTGGATACCTCTTATGTTGTATATGAAACAGTATATTAATGTGCGTTTTTATGTTTCTAGGTGTGTACACTAAAATAATCAAAATACCTTTGTGTAAGTGTACAACACATCATTCTTCGTGTCAACACCATGAATGAATTATGTTCACTTTATTTTGACCTGGTCAGTTAAATCCAATAGCTCATACCAGCAGCAAATAAAGGAGAATTAACTTCATAAACAAAAACCCATTTTTATTGGCAACATGATGTACATCACAGCAGCCCCACACTGCCATATGCTTTTAGTTAGAAGGAAGCAGAACCACCAGAGGCAGATGTGTCTGACCATTGGCACAAATAAAATGGAGACACAACATATTTCTATTCTCTGGACTACATCCTGCTGAAAATCTAGTAGGACCATTTTCCTGCTATAAGAGAGAACCAGCGGAAATTTCAGAATGAACACTGAAGAAGAAGAAGGAAGATGTAAAGCAGCAAGAATGAGGAAACATTGAGATGCGTTTAATGGAAATAATAACTGTCCATTGCAGGTGAAGATGATAACAGTTTCAGACATGTGTTGTTGCATTACTCTGGTGTGTGCAGAATCTGAAAAGTCAAATTCTGGCATAAAATCCCCTGCCAAATTTGTGGCACAAAGTTGATATCTGTGTGACAAAAATTGAACATATGTGTGTTTGTCTTTTCGGGTAGCATGTTTTTTTTATGAGCCTATGAGATTTTCTGCTTCTCATCAATGAGAACCTCTGCATTAGTTTTCTTGGCTGTCCATGATATTTTCATCATCCTTCGCTGGTGTTGCTGCGCCATACTGAGGGATTCTGAGCGACAGACTCCCAAGATGTGACATCAATGTTGTAGCTCTTTAAAGACACTTTGAGAGAATTCTTGAAGTATTCCTTCTGCCCTTTCCAAAAATATCTTGCAGGGAATAGCTGAGAGTGGAAGTAGAAGAAGAAAGTATGGATTGACAATATTAAAGCTGGACAGAAGTGAGATTCTCCACACTGAAACAAAGAGCTGATAGCAGACAGGCAACAGTCAGGGACCAATGTGTTCCTCTCAAATTATGTTCAATAAGCTAATGATAGGAAATTATTATCGGTTGCACACCGCAATCAGATATGTTGGGCCAAAAGACATAAATATAGCAGTTCTGCTGTAAACTAGAAGTACATCATATTCATGCTCTCCAACTCAAATCACATGAAAAAACCTGTTGATTAATGAGTCAACACGAGAAAAAACATGATGAGTTTGACTAGTGGGAAATAATGTACCCCAGATATTAGAAACAGAAAAATCTTAGTGTAGCTACAATTTCAGAACTGGCTCATTTGACATGCTGTCAGACTATGACTGCTACTATTTAAATATTCATTTTAACATCTAAAATTGTACACAAAAGAATTTATACCTTTTTCTGTGTATGTATTATATTCTTGTCCAATCATTTTTGAACTTCAGAATATCCACTTTGGCATCAAACCATATGCTTGTACGCTGTGTGACAAACGATTTGCAGCTCGTTCAAACTTGTTCCAGCATCGACTTCTTCACATGAAGCCATTCTGCTGTTATATCTGTAATAAACGTTTTGACAGGGATGAGCAGCTACAGAGACATCTCAAACTTCACCCAACAGCAAATATTCTGTCCTGCAGGTAAGATGTTAAACTCTGTTGTGACTTCCTGATCATGTCTCATTTTTTGCGAAAGAATAAATTGAAAGTGATTTTAATCAATCAATCAAGTGCCATGCCGACTGGCATATGTGATCATATTTCTCCATGACTCTCTGTCTCTTGTGTTGTCAATAAGCTCGGTTAGTGAGCTTCTACCGTGCCACGATACAAGCCAATCTAGTAACTTTTCTCTTTGTCGTCTCCTATCTCTTCTTCCTTTGATCTTTCCAGTGGTTATTAAGTGTTCAAGCTGTGCTCTTCTCAGCACATGCCCTGCCCTAGAAACCATGACTGTCTGCCCCTAATGTTTGATATGATTGATCTTTTTACGCCAGCATCAATGAGTACCTCTGCATTAATTTTCTTGGCTGTCCATGGTATTTTCATCATTCTTTTCAGAAATCACATTTCTGTAACCTCTAATTCACTTTGAATTTACTTGTTTACAGTCCATGCTTCACATCCATAATCATGTTTGTATAAATTAGGTGTGAAGAGAGAAGAATACAGGTGTTTGAAAACAAATGCTATAGACGTTTGTTGGGTATCTGTAACCGAGAACATAAGGCCAATGTGTTTGTGCATGATAAAATTAATTTATTAGCAGGTCAACAAGAACAATTGTTAACAATCGTGAAACTTTGAAAACTTCAGTGGTACCAGCACATAGTGAGACATTTCTCAATGAGAACAGATGTTCTTCAAGGTGCGGTGGAGGATGGAAGAAGATTATGTGGTGAGAAGAAGATATGGCTGGATAATATAAAATACTGGACAGGGCATAAAGTAAGTTTCCACACCTATCAGGATGGTAAAGGATAAACATGCATCAAGATCTTTCTACACCTAATGTCTCACTGTGACACCTTGTACTATTTATGTTTTCACTGAAAACCTGTTATATTTTCTGAATAATCTGGATATTGTCAAGCATTTGTCACAATTTTATTTAATGGCACTGGACAAATCATTTCTTCACTTTATGACAAATGAAAATCTGATGGGAGGTTGTTTTTTCCATTCACTGAATTATTATCTGCAATTGAATGAAGCTTTCTGCAGAATTAAATTTTAAAAATGTTACACTTGTACATGAAGTTTCCTCACCACCTTATATACATTCCGAGATAAAGACACTACCTGTGCTGCATTTGTTTCTACAGAGAAAAAAAGTTATATACTTTTTTGAACACTCATAAGAGCACCAGGTGTTGAAAGTCTGGACTGTTTTGTGTTGGTATCTGTTTGATGAACAATTTGATGAAAAATGATTTTTTCAATCTCAACTATTGTTAATTTCCAGTCAGTGCCAATTTACTGCCACCAATGTGGAGGCATTGAACCATCATCTTCAAGAAAGTCACAAGCTGCTCACTTATGACACACGTCGGCATTCCTCAAGTTTTGACAGTGACAGTGGAGATCCACCATCAACGGTGAGGTTGTTGTGTTTTATTTGTGTTAGTTATGCCACTTTGCTATAGCAGATTCCACGACATGTGCAAGAAGGATTTTGATCAGAGGTACAATGAAAATACTTTCTGTACCTGTCATAGCGTCTTCTGTGGCAAAGGTGCCTTTATTTCCACAGCCCATAGAAAGCCTCTCTGCACTCCTTCACAGGAAAACATGCAGTAGCAGAAGAAAGTTATTTATGTTAAAATATGCCTTCATTATTACTGAAATAGTGAATCAGAGAAATGTTTTAATTTATTTTCTTTAATTTTCAGGCTGTCATGTCTTTACCAAGCCCCACATTGACTTCACCAGATAAGTCTCCAGGACATCAGATATCTCTTGCCATGGACTCAGATACTATGCGCAGAATTGACTCAATTTGCTCTCAGCTAGCAACACGTGGTCAAAACCATCTTGGGAATGATAGCACTCAAATTAAACAAGAACCATTGTCACCAGGAGGTGTAAGGTTTCGTCATCATTTCCCACCAGCGTCCCCATCTTCACGAGACCACCATTTCAACCATGGCTCTCCCACATCAACAATGAGCAATAATTTTGGAATTGGTGGCCTCTCACGTGGATCAAGCCAGCGCCTTCCACCATTTTCAGCCAATATTGGACAATCATACTCTAATCCCTCTGAGCCAGAGCAAGAAAGTCCACTCTCAATGATAGCAGGCCACAAGGACTCATCTCCAATGTCTTGTGCTGATTCTCATGGAAGCAAATTCCACATGGGTATGAATAGTGCTAGATTTCAGCTTCCTTCTCGAAGGGCTAACTCTATCAACTCAATGAGCCCAATGGGTTGCTTAAGACAAGGCGGAACTACCTCAGAGCATGTTCGATCAATTGCTGACTCAACCAGTAATCTGTCGGAATTCTTCTCAACTCTGCAAGGTTTGGTACACCGATCTCAGGAGATTCCAGAACTTCATGTTAAAATATCAAAACCTAAAGTATGTATATTTGGTCTACTTTGTTAATATGTTATAAGTCATCACAACCCTTAAAAACTCCTGCCAATCTTGAGCCAATATTACTGCTTCTGTGAGTGATGTTCATGTGGTCTTTTATACCTTATGCCTCAAAGCCATGCTGAAGTTGGATGTGTCAGGCCGAAAGGCGCAGATATCGCAGCAATGCTGTAAACCATGACACAACGCATTCTGTTCTCCGGACTACATCCTGCTAATCTGCAGGAGTTTGAGAATGAACGCAGAAGAAGATACCGTATGCCCATCTTCTTTGTGGCCTTCATCTTTTTTGCTTCCCTGGCACCATCCCCTCTATCATGGTCTTTTCACGGCTGTCATGTTCTTTTATAGGACCAAAATAAGGCCAGAGCAAGGTGTGTTGCTCTGGTTGAGGCGTAGTCATGTTTATTCAGGATAGTCTTAATGTTATCTGTCCATCTTTTCCAAGATCTGCCCTTGGCTCTGTATCCTGATTCCATCTTGTGGGAAGTTGATCATTCATCCTCATAAGATGTCCAAACCATTTTATCTGTTGTTTCTATATATTCAATGCATGATGTTTTACCTATTATATTTCTGATGTTCTCACTGCGTATTTTGTTGAACCTGGTGACCCCAATAGCCTTCCTTAGATATTTCATTTTGCAAGTTTCGATCTTTCTCTTATGTGTAGATGTCAGTTGCCAAGTCTAGCATTGGTAGTATAGTGTTGGTATAAAGTTTCTCTCAATCATAATCTTGTATAGCCAGTTTTAATAGCTAGTTTTTTTATCGCTGTTGGTAATATCCATAGAAAATTGTGGGTTTTTTTTCAAAGGTTTTTAAATATAATGAGCTTGAGTCAATATCTAGAGTGCATGAATTGGGAGTGAAAATGGGTGTGGCCCATGGAGAACACCTGACAAAGATTTCAAAAAGAGAAGTGAACCAACACAGAACCAGAATCATCAGTTGTTATACCCTGAGAGATTTACTGAAGCAGAGATCTGAGCACCTATGGACATGTCCGGTGTGCGAAGAGAATAATCAATATGACCTAATCAAAAGCTAATTGACCACGTTGTAATGGAAATGCTATTTGATGCATGAATGACGCTGATAAATACAACAATAGTTGAAAAACTATATTCTTTAGAGGGTTTGCTACAATTAAATCAATACATTTTGATGGTATAGTTGTGCTTTTAGCAAATTTTCCATAAAATAATATGAATCATGAATATCAATTATTGTCCAGTTTTTCAAAGCCAAATTTCTTACTGTATAACTTTTAAAATACAATCCATTCTTTCTTTTTCTTTCTGTCTGTCCTCATGTACCTTTCGGTATTGAGGGGAGAGGGAGCGTACGGTCTTTTGCCCTTCTATTTGCCTCTTCTGCTGTTATATTTCCGAGTGTCTCTAATACACTATCTCTCCACCTTTTACGAGGGCGTCCAATAGGTCGACTGTTTTCGTATCGTTTGTTAAGTGTTTTTTTGATAATACGTTGCTCTTTCTGTCTGGTTATGTGGCCGTACCATTTAACTTGTTGTTTCTGTATGTATTCTATTGTTGGCTTGATCCCTAATTGTTTCCTTAGTGCTTCATTCCTAATTTTGTCTCTCAAGCTAACTCCAATCATACGTCTCACACATTTCATTTCAGTGGTGTTAATCTTATGTATTGTTCTAGAATCTAATGTCCAAGTTTGACACTGATAACACAATGTTGGTAAGAAAATGGTGTTGAAAAGCGCTTTCTATGTTTCTAGTGTAATATCCTTGTTTCTTAGTAAAGGTGTTAATTGACCAATGATCTGACAGGCCTTATTACATCTTGTGTTTATTTCTGCGTCTTGTTTGTTGTCATATCTCAATGTGCTGCCCAGATATTTGAATTCATCTACTTGTTTTAGTTGTTTATTGTTTATCTGTATGTTGATGTTCTCCTTTTCTCTTGCAATATTCATTACTTCTGTTTTGTCTATGTTGATTTTCATTCCAAATTGCTTGCCTGCTGTGTCTATTATGCTTAGGTGGTTTTTAATGCTGTTGTCGTATAAAACCGGTCATCTGCAAAAAGCAGTTCATTTGCTTCATTAGAATTTGCTGTTTTGTTTATATGGTCCATGTATGTAATAAAAAGTAGTGGGGATAAAACACATCCCTGCTTTACTCCTGTGCTAATCACAAAGTCCTCTGTGTAGCCTGCAGCTGTTCTTATAGTGCAACTGCTGTTGTTATAGAGACTTCTACAAACGTTAATTAAATGTTGGCATACTCCATAAATTTTTAATGTTTCCCATAGTTTTTCTCTGTTTACTCGGTCAAATGCTTTCTCTTGATCTATGAAGGATATGTATAAATTTTGGTTGTATTCTATTGACTTCTCTGCCAACTGTTTAAGAATAAATATTGCATCAGTACATCCTCTGTTTCTTCTAAAACCCATTTGTGTATTACTAAGTTGTTGTTCTACTACAGGTCTCAGTCTTTTCTCTACTATTTTTGCATATTGTTTTCCTGCATGGCTTAACAAGGAAATTCCCCTGTACTGGTTACAGTCTCTTTTGCTGCCTTTCCTTTTCCATATTGGCACTATGATAGCTTTTCTCCAGTCTGTTGGTGTCTTCTGTTGCCTCCATGCTGTGTTAAAAATTCTGTGTAGCCAATATAATCCTGTTTCTCCTGCTGCTCTTATAATTTCTAGTGGTATGTTATCTATCCCTGGAGCTTTGTTATTTTTTGCCTTTTTTATGACCTCGGCAATTTCCTCTATGAGAATATTTGGCTCTTGTTCATTACAACTCTTTATGGTTTCTTTTGCTGTATTATTGCTTGGTGTTGTATTTAGTAACTCAGAAAAGTATTCTTTCCATCTTTTTAATGCTCTTTGCTTATTTGAAATGGGATTACCTTCTCTGTCATTTATTAGTTCTGTAGGATCGTGATTTTCTGTTCTGGTTCTCATAACTTTGATTGTTTTGTAGAAGCGTTTTGTAGCTGTTTTGTAATCCTTATTCAAGTTCTTGCCAAAATCAGACCATGATTTACTTTTAGCTTCTTTAATCAGTTGTTTTACTTTTTTTCGTGCTAATGCATATTTTTCATATGTTTCTTGTTCTTTGTTATGTTTCCAGTCTTTGTATAGTTTCTTTTTCTCTTTCACTCCTTGTCTTATAGTTTCACTCCACCACGTGGTGCTATTTTTCCCCACTTTACCACGTTGTTTAGTACCACATATTGCTTTAGCTGTGTTCATTACTAAGGTTTTAAATTGTGTCCACTCTTCTTCTACTGATTCTGTTTCTGGGTTTAATTTCTTGTATTCTTCTGCTATTTGTCTTTCAAAGAGTTTTAATATGTTTTCATCTTGAAGTTTGTTAATTCTAATGATCTCGTCATTGTCTTTCTTGTGTATTTTATCAATATGTTCGCTTGCATTTGACTTTCTGATGGTAGCCATCGCCATATGGTGGTCTGTATCATCTGATAAATTAGGTACGGCTCTACTGTCCGTGATTTGTCTTCTGTTCTTGGTTTTTGTTAATATGAAGTCAATCTAGCTTCTGCATTCAGGCTTGTTCCATTTGTGCCAAGTATAGATGTGTGACTCTCTGTGTTTAAAGAAAGTATTTGTGATATATAGTTCATTTTGACTGCATATCTCTAGTAATCTGTCTCCATTTTGATTTCTTGTTGTTAGTGTATCCCCAAAAGGTCCTAGGTATCTACTGTCTTCACTCGTTCTTTTACCTGGCCTTCCGTTAAAATCTCCCATTACTATTAGGTCATCCTCTTTATCTATTTTATTTGTGTTTTCATTCAATAGTTTATAGAATTCTTCACTGTCTATCTGGTTGTTGTTGCATGGGGAGTAAATTTGTATGTGTTCTTTTGTTGTATTCTAATATTGTAATGTTCATTATTCTTTCTGAAGTATAGCTTATTTCTAAAATGTTTTTGGCAGTTTTTTCTTCCACTATAAACCCTACACCATGTTTCACATTGCCATTCTCGTTTACACCTGAATGTGTAATTGTAAAGTTGTTGTGTGCCCTCTTCACACCTCTACCATTTGTTCTTGTGTCTGCAATTCCTAAAATTTTTGTTTTCCTTTTAATCATTTCTTCTATGAGTTGTTCTTCCTTGTCTTTAATGCCGCAGATGTTGATAGTTGCTATTTTTGTTGTTATTGCTGATCTCTTTTGCGTGTGATGTGCCTTCCTCTCCATTTAAGTTTCTTTGTGAGCACTTCTGGATATATTTTCATAATAAATAGCCCAGAGAAGTGATAATTTTCCTTGACAAGATGCTATGAAGTATAAAAAAAAATGCTACAGACGAATTCTACAATTTCCTATAGGGAACATAAGACCAATGTGTACGTAAAAAATAAAGTAGAGATATGTGCAGGTGTTCAGGAGCCATTGCTTTCAATAGTGAAACAACGAAAACTAGCATGGTTTGGACATGTATGCAGGCACGATTCCTTGTCAAAAACAATACTGCAGGGAACTGTCAAAGGGGGAAGAAGCAGAGTAGGGAAAATAAAGGCATGGACAAACAACATCAAGGAATGGACAGGACAAGATATTTCTACACACATCCGCATCACCGAGGATAGAATTTGCTGGAGGACTCTGTGCTGAAGCATCCACTGTGGTACCCCTACGACCCTGAAGGGTTACAGGTTTATAGATGATTATCGATGAAGATAAAAGTTTCCAGAATGTCAAAACTGTCAAATACTACAGGTTTCCCATTAAAGTGTTGCAGGGAGGGATTTTGTATCTGTGTGACAATTAGTATTAGTATTAATGTAAAATTTCATCCATTTATAAGTGTTAATAAAAAAAATATAATTTTTTTGAAAATAACATCAGCAGTAATTGAAGAACTCATTACAGAACTTCTTAATATAAAATACTTTTACAATATTATATTAGAAATTAAACTATTATGTGGGTTGTCAGTACAGTGTCACTCTGAAGATTCTAAATCTGTTGTTTATCTGTGGGGAGAAGGGAAGGGGAAAAATACATAGATACACAGGGAGTTGCAGTAAAATACAAAACACACTAACGACATCAGCACAAACAGATGATGTTTCGACTAAAAAAGTCTTCATCAGGACAAAAAAACCAGAAGTGAGAATATTACAAAGAGAGAATCATGATGTCAGAGAGGAGCACAAGAATATGGGAGATATGATGAGAGAAAAAAAAAAGGAGAAAGAAAGACAAATATGATAAGAACAGAAGATAAAGTAAAAGGAAAAGCAACAGAGTAAACATAATAAAAGAAGAAAAATCTAAATGATATCAAAGAAAAAGAAAGAAATTACTTATCTGAAATCTGGTGTAGTCAAACAGAATGGTTGAAGTAATAGTTTATCTCTACTTTCAGAACTTAAAATATTGTAATTATTTTCTCATCTTCCAATACTTGTGGTATTAGTTAGTCATATTCCATTCTGCATGTGTATCTGAACCATGATAATTGGGATTTGGTTGGGGGCTTTGAACTGTTAAGAACTGGTCTCTGGTTGCAAATCGTCTATATTCTAATTTGTTACTTAAATCTTTGGGGATCTCCCTGGCATAGTGATTAAGTCACTGGCCTTGTGCTCTAAAGGTTTGATCCTGGATCATGACATTCTTTTTTACACGTGTGGTTTCTCTTGCCAGGAAGCGGGCTACTTTATCGAGAGGGATAGAGTACACCTGGGGAAGCCTGGGTACAATGAAGGCAATCCTTTCTGATTTTTTTACCCTTTTTTTTTTACTCTTTTGATTATTTAAAAATGTGTATTTGTTTTAACAGGAACATACCTGATTATTATTGTGCTTGTCATTTATGCAGGTAACTAAGGATATTGGAACTCAGTACAACAACACTAATCTACAAGGTGAACTCCCTTCTCTTGAGGATCTACTTATCTACTATGAATCTCAAGGTCGTTTGTATCGTTGTCAGCATTGTCGAATCAGTTTTGAAGAACGAGGCTTATATTTTCTGCACAAGTCACTGCACGGTGAACTCAGTCCCTGGCAGTGCAGCATCTGCCTAAAGATCTGTGCTGACAGGAATGACTTCCATCTACATTTTGTGAACCAACAGCATCGACCTGAACAGTTTATGCTCTAAGTGGTTTTACCTAAAGCAGAGGAGCATAAGCTGTGTACCTGATCATCATTATTGTTAGACATAATATCTAACACCTGCAGAGGAGAATGAGTTGTGTTAGGTATAATTTGTAACACCTGCAGAGAATAACAACTTTTGTCAATTGTTAGATTAATGTGTGACTGTTAGAGCAGAAAAAAGTTATGTAAATTGTTACCATAACATAATTTGTGACAGAACAGAAGGAGAATAAGTTTTGTAAATTGTTAAACATTTGTGACTGTTATAACAGAGGAAAGTTTTGTAAATTGTTAGATATAATGTGTGGTGGTATTAGAACAGAAAAGATTTAATTTGTGTAAATTGTAATGTGTAACTGTTAGAGTAGAGGAGAATAAGTTGTGTAAACTGTGAAGCATAACATAAGTTGTAACAGTCAGAACAGCAGAATAATTTGTGTAAGTTGTTAAACATCACTTGTGACTGTTACAACAGAGGAGAATAAGTTGTGTAAATTACTAGACAATAATAAGAGATAGTTCATTAAGTATAACTTGTTTACTTAAAAATCTGCCTTAGTGGTATAGTCTATTAGTAAATTTATCCATTTTTGTCATATATTATATATAATGGACTATGAGAGCCTCAAAATTTCACACACTTGTTTGCCCGAGCGGGTTTTATGGAGAAAGTGCTATGTCCATTTGCATTAAATCTCAGCTCTGTTGATTAGTTCCAAGAGAAAGGACATGACAATGCACTTGGAAATAAGCAGAGCTGCAGAATATGCAATGACAATACACTTGGAAATAAGCAGAGCTGCGGGATATGCAAATGTATGATATTTATGTAAATCAAATATGTCTAAATATATACATTGAATTAAAGTTACGGTAACTATTAGTACACTCAATTCAACGAGACGCATGCACCCACACAAACAAACATGCACACACACACACAAAATTTGTGAGGCTAAGGTGAAGCAAGTCCTCAACTGTTCTGTAGGTGAGTTTTAACTCTGGAAGAGACCATTTATTACAAGCAATTATATACAATGCATAGAGAATGAAACATACATATTTAAGCTAGATATATGATATAGGGGATCTCCATAGCATAGTGGTTAAGCTGTTCACCTTGTGTTCGAGAGGTCATGAGTTCTAATCCAGCTCATGTTGTCTTGTTTATAAGGTGGATTTTTTTCTAAGATCCCTGTGGATTATCACTTGAAGCTGCAGAGTTATGTGCTATGAGTGGTACTCTCGGCAGGTGGCGTGCCGCTTTGTTGAGAGTGACAGAGTACATATGGGAAACCGAGTACAGTGAAGTCAATCCTCTGCGACTTTTGAACCCTTTGATATGATATATAGCATATCATCATAAGGATGATGCTTACTAAAATCTCAATAGAAGAAAATAAAAGATGTCTTAAGACTCATAATCAGACAACAGACTGAGATGGGATAGAATATTCTGTGGTGTTATATAATTGCAGCACTTATAGAACTCTAGCTGAACATCTGTTACAAAAGTGCCTAACGTATGGCAAGAAGGGAAATTGTGCACATTTAACATCTTACAGTTGCATAAAAAGCTATTATACACACCCTTAGACAAACTTCTTTTTTTATTACAAAATATTCAAGTTATTGTCTTATGTTGATTCTGTGGTTCAATTTTGATCTAATTAGCAAAAATTTAGACCATAGGAAATTTGTGTGGCGTATCTTGCTAAACTTTTCAAAGTGAAATCAAATTTGACTACAGGTATGAATAATAATTCGTCTTCCAAAAATAACAAATGTATAATTCAGTTTGCTTTCTGTAAAAGTTAATGACTTTTTTGTACTCTTCTTCAGATTTACATTTCAGCTGCTACAAATGAGTTTACTCATTCCTCTAACTGCTATATATATATATATATATATATATATAGATAAGTTAGCTTGTTTTGAGTAAATTTTGAGAAAACAATTTCACTTTCAGGTCACTAAGTGCCAGTATATCTCAACCTTCCCATCCATGTGGTATATATTTTCTGGTGACAATAAAAAGCCAGTATGGTGGAAGCTCTTTTTTTTTTGTAGCTCAATAAAAGGAATCAGCACCACAGGTGGAAAGTCTTTAGGGGAAAAAATTAACACAGCTTGGATCAGTTACTAAGAACAGTTTAGCAGCTAAATTGGTAATATACTCTAAATCTGTATTATTCATTTTTTTTAGACAACTCATTCTTTTGTTATTTATTATTAAATTTGTAAAACAAAATTATGTGCTACTTCATGTTCAATGTTCACTTGTTCTTTGTTAACTATTCTGTATCCTGTTCACCATAGCTCCTTGTTTTCTGTCACAAAAAAACTTTCTAGTCAAAATGTGTCTATCCTTGTGTTTTGTTGCTAGTATGTCATGTTCGCAATTGGCAACATTAAAACCTATTTCTGTTTACATCCGCATTCACCTTGTGTTATCACAGCCCCTACATTTCCACAACTTTGAATTGTTTCCTGACACTAGTGATTTATCTCTGTATTATTCATAGCTCAACATTATCATCCTCCTTAATTGTAGTCATTTCTTAGTGTCTTCCCTGACTCAGATCTTCCCAAAACCTTTTTCACATCGTGAAAAAAATATTGGTAGCATGACCTATACAGGATGTAACCATCAACCCAGAATTTTCAGGCTGTAGTGATTTTTCTTTGCAATGTTTGCATTCAGTAGTTTGCCTTACTTTCTCAACAGTCCAGGTGAATGATTGCCTGATGTGGAATTCAAACCCTGTACCTTGGCCATCACAGACATACTCTGTACCACACCTCCACAGAACCAGTGGAATACTTGCACTGAAATCACAAAGATAGATATTTGTGTTTATTCTTGTACAAACACAGAAAACCAGCTTCTTGTTCTTGAAACATTGCTTTGTTGCTGTCCATATTTTCTTGGGTCAAAATATATAGACATATTTCTTCCTTATTTTCATCTTGTTCTTTTATTGAATCAGTTCAGATTTTTCTTTCTGTTGCTCCCACTCTGTTTATGGTTCTTCCAAATGTTTTTCATTTCTTATATTCCATGCAAATTTCCAAGCATTAAGATTGTCTGACATTTATTCATATATTCCCCCCCCCCTTTGTCTTCAATCATACTCTATAATTACATTGTGCCTTGTGTTACCACAGCCCCTACATTTTCAACCATTTGGTTGTTTCTAACACTGATGCTTTATTTCACAATTACATTACTTTTTTCTTCTGCATTCACTCTTCTATAAGCACTAAAATTTATCTGTGTGGTTTAAGCCTGTCATATGTAATGTACATTATACACTACTAGTTTACAGCAAATGTTATATTTGTATGTTTCCAAATGTGTAGAAATGCATTGCATCCATTCTTGACTCTGACATTTCTTAATTCTGTATGTTTATTCTTGTTAACTTCCCCCCCCCCCCCATGCTGTGAGACTCAACTGTTCATTATTCTCTCTCTGCCATAAGTGTTATATCTGTTATCTTGTCTTTGATCCACCAGTTAATGAACATCAGCTCTTGAAAACTTATCTTGAGCTGTAAAATCTTGATCATTTCTAGTCTCCTTTCACAGCATGCTCTAAATAATGTTGACCGCTATCTTTTTTATTGTTTGAACAAGTTTTCATATCTTGTTAGGCTTGATTAAATCTTGACATTTTTGGTAATTAAAAAACATACACAGGTATTATGTAGAAATTATATATTTTTCTTGCATCTCTACAGCAAACTCAATTAACACCCTTTAATTTGACTATAGTTTTTATGCTCAACGTACTATATTTCATTGTTCTTAGCTCTTTTGAAAGTAACATTTTTGTTTATGTTATTATTATTTTATTGGACTAGGGGTTAAAAATTGTCCATATCTCTTACATTTTTGCTTGGAAGCTTTCAGCAAGAATGCTAGATTTTGTAGTGATGCTGTGATTTTGAAATGACAATTAGTTGTCTTTGATATTTCATATACTTTGTTGTTTTAAATTTGGAAAATAATTTTATTCAAATTCTTTTTGAAAAAAAAACTATACAAATTATATACATAAAATGTGCATAATTTTTGGTTGAAACATAGAAAGTTTGGATAGCTTCTAAATGTTGTTTACTATTTTTACTTTTGTTTCTATATTATTATCTGTGGTTAAAAAATTTTAATGGACAAATATAGGGTTCATGACATTGCAAGTTCATTCTCACATTTATAATGTATTGGTCTGGAGTTTTTTGTTTTTAAATTGACTACCAATGATATCAGTGGTTCAGTTGATATCTTAAAATTGACTACTAATGATATCAGTGGTTCAGTTGATATCTTAAAATTGACTACTAATGATATCAGTGGTTCAGTTGATATCTTAAAATTGACTACTAATGATATCAGTGGTTCAGTTGATATCTTAAAATTGACTACCAATGATATCAGTGGTTCAGTTGATATCTTAAAATTGACTACTAATGATATCAGTGGTTCAGTTGATATCTTAAAATTGACTACTAATGATATCAGTGGTTCAGTTGATATCTTAAAGTTCACTACTAATGATATCAGTGGTATATTTTTTGTATGGTTTGAGTGGCATGTTTATGTAAAAAGTGTTTGTATACTGAATTTTGTACTTAAAAATAAATCATTATCAGCATTTGTTTGTTGTAGAAAGCTAGTACCTGGAACAGTGTAAGTTTCTAACTGAATGGACAACTTGGGTTCCAGTTCTCTTCTGATTCATAGTTTTATTTTTCTTAACACTCTGTGTTTGGCCCAACCACTAGGAAATGGGTACAAGGTCTTATGTGGGGGAAGATAAATATTGTACCATTGCTACAGAGTACCTGTTAAAAGAGACACTAGTTATGCTGCTGGTTAACCGCTGACTAGGCAGCTGAGCACTTATAGGTAATGTGCCATGTGCTATGATGTTGACTCATAACTACCTTTAGCTTGGTGTCTGGGCATTGCTCATGCAACATCAGTGAACAATGTTGTACAAGGATGTTGAGTTAAGGTGGTCACTGCAAATTTCCCATAACACAAATACAATATGTTAAAGATCTGTAATAATAATAATAACCTTTTTGTCACATATATTGATAGAGTGGTTTGTAACTGAACATTGAGCAAGCCATGTCATCTGGCAGAAGGAGGATGAATGACTGGAGTGACAGAAACAAGATTGTTACTGATTTAATAGCAATACTCTTATAGAGCAGTAATAATCATTTCAATTGTGTGATCTTTTTTGACAAGATGGCTAGTAGCCTGATAATGACCATGATAAATTTGATGTTTGTAGCATATCTTTTTCAGGACATAACATATAATTCAACATTAGTGGATGTATTGAGTTTATAGAAAATATGTATGTTCAGTAGCTTGTCATTGCTTTCTGAATTTTTCAGATGCTCAGCTGCCTGCAGTTGTGAAGACATGTTGTCTATTTGTGTTGTGTAATACCATGGTTGTTGGTGCACTTCTCAGCCTGTTATCTCCCAACTTCAGCACCAGTGATTACTTGGGCAGAACTGTTGTCCTGCTCGATGTCTGGGTTGGACCAAACAATCTCCCTCCTGTGAAAACTAGATGTCTCCCTTAACGTAACCATTTAAGGACAAACTCTGAGCAAAATGGAATTAATGTTGTCATCCACGTTAACTGTGATGAAGGGTAACAAGTAAAAAAAAAATCTGTCATCATTACAATCGCTAAGTGGGTCAAATAATTGGGTCTTGTATTCCGTACGAAATTATTTTCTGATCTTTCAAAAAGTGCTCCATCAGTAATACAATGGATAGAAGTGAGTTTCCATCCAAATTTTAGTACAGTGTCGGTAATGACAATATTATCCGTTGACAGCAAGATGGAGACTGATGATATCCACCCTAAATTTGAATGAAAAATCTAAAATTAGCTGCTGAAATCTACATTTTGATATGATTAACTCCTCTCGTCCACTGAGTCGCTAAAATCTACATTTTGATATGATTAAACCATCCAAAAATGCTCCGGCATATCAGAAAAACTTTACGGCAGGTTACGGATAAACATATTTCTGAACAATGCTGCTACCATATGCAGGTTCTGCCTTCAGACATCCCGAGTTATGGCCGTGTTTTCCCCAGTTTTTGGATTCTAAGTCGAAGCTTTTCATTGAAGATTTACAGATGTCTTTATACCTCAGTATTTGTCTACTCAGGCTCGAAGGCCTTCAGCCAGTTCCCTGGGCTCGATTCCCTTCAGCCAGTTCCCCAAATAGTACTTGTTTTGGGATGCAGCAGTTTGGCATTCTGCAGACGTGACCCAGCCAATGCAATCTATTTATATTGAGTGTTTCCATGGTACATGGTACAACACTTCCATGTTTGTCATGTAATTTGATGTTTAAGATCTTGCAAAAACATCTTAGATCAATATGTTAAGTCTCCTCTGATGTTTGGTGTAGGTAGTCCATGTTTCAGTTCTGTAGTATAGTGTACTCAGCATGCATGTTTGATAGATCTGTATCTTTGTTTTCAGTTTTAGCTTATAGTTTTTTCCAAGCTCGCTTTGACAGCCTTTTAATTTTCCAGGGAAAGGGTGGACGTAATTGTGGATCCTAGGAAGCAAAAGTTGTCAACTTGCTTTTTATGGGTGTTGTTTAATGTGATGTTTGTTGGTATTGTATATACCTAACACGTTGCCACAGTTTTAGTAATGCTTATTGTCAAAGAGAACAGCTCGCAGGCCTTTACCATGTTGTCAATTTGAGACTGCAAGGTGGACTTACTGTGTGCCACTAGTACAGCATCCTCGGCGAAGAGAAATTCTCTGAAGAGTATTTATGGTGTTTTCATTTTTGCCCTGAGACGCACTAAGTTAAAGAGTGATCCATCGTAATAGGTGCAGATGAAAACATCACCTACTGTATCTTCAAGATTCCGAAGAGGATGGGGAGCTTGAACGCGTCCCTGCTTTACTCCAGTCGTTACTGCAAAGCTATCAGACATATTGTCCTCGAATGATACATTTACATTCATGTCTTCATGAAAGAAAATAACGATGTCCAGTAGTTTTGGTGGACAACCAATACATTTTAGAATCTTATATAGAGCTGGTCTACTGACATTATTAAAAGCCTTAGTTAGATCCAAAAAGAGTTGCTTCCTCTGTTCACAACACTTTTCCTGTAGTTGACAAAGGGCAAAGATCATGTCGGTAGTGGATCTTTTAGCTCTGAAACCACACTGTGACTCTGGTAGGACACTTTTGGCAAACAGTTGGAGTCACTTTAGAAGGATACATGCAAAAACATTCTCGGTGGTGCTAAGAAAGGAGATGCCTCTGTAGTTGTTGCAGTCATCCTTGTTCTTATAGAGAGTTACTATCTTTGCGTCCTTTATATCTTGGGGGATTTTGCCGTCCTTCCAGCACGTTATAAATAGTTGGTACAGGTGGGGGACGAGGACATCTCTGTTTTCCTTTAGGATTTCAGCGTGAGTGTTGTCTACTCCTGTTGCCTTGCCACTAGCTAGTTTATTTATAGCCTCAAGAAGGTCGGCCTCTGTGGGTTCATCATCCAGCTCTGTCATTTCAGGTTTATTCTCAAGTATTTGATCTTGTTGTGGGTCTGCAAGTCTGTCTTCGGAATACAGAGTTGTGTAGTATTCAACCTATCTTTCAAGTTGTTTGGTTTTGTCTGTTATCTTCTGCTGTGGACTTTAGTTGGGCAATTTTTGAGATATTTGGTCCTAGAGCTGCTTATATGTTTTTGTAGATCATTTTGGAGTTTCCCTCGTACATCATTTTGGAGTTTCCCATATCAGCAGCAGTTTGTATTTTAGTGCATAGATCCAACCAATATTTGTTTGCACATTTTCTTGATTTTTGCTGCACTAGTTGTTTGTGTACTTCAGGTGACTGTGTGCGCATTTGGACTGGTTCTTTTTTTAACTTTAAAAATGCTTCCTTTTTCATTTCTATAAGTTGGAGGAGTGTTGCTTTATTTTCTTTAACCCAGTCTTTGTTAGAGAATTTGTGTGTTTTCAGGTTGTTCCAGATGTTATCTACATTTACCTCATTCTCTGTGCATTTTTCTTTTTCTATGTCCAACTGCGTAGTGAATTCTTTACAAAATAGTTCTTTCATTTCTGGTTTTGTACCCATGAAACTTTTATTGTGGGACTTGCTGGTTGACATGGTGCGTGGAATGTCTGGTTATATATTTATTTTGTTGATGCCTAGTGCATGGTCTGTATTACAGTCTGCACTATGCAGAGTTCATGTGATTCTTACTAAGTTAAGATCTTTCCTTTGAGTGATAATCAGGTGCCAATGTCCTGATGTGGGATGAGACTGTGAATGGGCTTGGTGGCAAAGAAACCAAGACATATTGTTACGAACAGGTGGTTTGAGGTGCAGAATTCGAGTAGTCTCTGCCTATTTTCATTTATGTTATCAGTACCATGATGACCCAAGCAGGCCGGCCATGCACGATTGTCAGTACCTACTTTGGCGTTTAGATTGTCCAGTATAAACAATTTTTATTTTGCTGAGATTGAGTTCACGATGTTATGTAGAGAGTCATAGAATGTATCTTTGTCTTCTGTAGTGGCTGCAAGAGTCAGTGCATAGGCACTGATGATATTGATAGTTTGCACCCAGCTGTAGTGATATTATGTGCTCTGACACTGCTGTTGGTGTAGTGATTAAATTTATAAGACTATTTTTAACAGCAAAACCGACTCCGTAAAGTCTTGGTTGATCTTTGTTTAAACCCTGCCAGAAAAATGTGTCTGTAATTGATCCATGATCAGGAAGACGTTTCCTGCTGGGCAGCGATGTCGATGTTCAGCCTCATGAGTTCTCTATCAATGAGTGCTGTTTTTCGAATGTCAGTTGTTGCTGTGAGATCTGTGATGTCGAGTCCAGTGCACATGGTTCTAACATTCCATGCGCCAAATTTGAGAGGCTGTTGTTTGTTTCTCACTTGACAATATTTGCTAAGCTTGGGCAGCTTGAAGAGAATATTATAAGGGAGAATCATATATTGCTATATATAAGAATAATATTATGATGAAGAATTATATGTTGCAATGTGAAGAGAATATGAGGGAGAATATATTAGAAACATTATTCATTTATAGAGGCCCTTTAGATAGTCAATCTGTATGTATATATTCTCTGAGAAAGACACAAGCATGCCATGTTTATGTATAGAATATCTGAGAGCGACTCAAGCATGTCATGTGTATGTATATAATCTTTTGAGAAAGATCCATCATGCCATGTTTATATATAGAATATCTGAGAAAGACCCAAGCATGCTATCTATGTATTGAATCTTTGAGTTCCAAGCACGCCATGTTCTTGTTTAGAACTTCTGAGAGAAAACCAAGCATGCCACGTGTATGTATATAACGTCTGAAAGAGACCCAAGCATGTCATGTGTATGTATAAAATGTCTCAGAAAGACTAAAGCATGTGTCAAGTGAAACATACAGCTAGTTTTGTAAAATATTGCAGTTTTCTAGGAACTACTTTTATAATCAAGTCACAACAGTATTTTCTGTGTACTTGTTTTGTTATTTATTTTGTACAAGTTAGTAAACGTAATAGTTGATTGTTTCCATATTTTATCTGACTGGTATAGCCGCATCAATGTTTTCCTCGTGAAATATAAGAGACTTGGAAACATGCACTCTCAGGGACAAGCCAATTATACTGCCAGAGCTTATTTACAAATTTCTGTTATTTTATAATCATCACAGTATCTTTATAAAAACTGTATCTCATTTCTGTGGATAAACATTGACATCACATTTTGCTTTTTATAATATTGGGTTTGTTTTGTACTTAACACAGCAATACTGAATTTTTTGTTTGTTATTGAGACCAGTCTGGCATAGAAAGAGTGGGACAAGTGATTTATGGTGTTATTTCTTTTCAAAATGTAAATTTCATGTATTTTGTACTTAATATAAAATATATCTTTAATCATTGTATCATTAGTGTTTAGGCTGTTGCCTTTCAGTTGATTGCTGCATTAATACCTGTTGAAATAAAAATGTGTACAAAAGATCCAGTCATGAAAAGAACCTAATAAAAACAGAAACAAATTTACATAACAGATAAATGTATTTACAAATTACAATAATTCTCCTGCAACCAGTTTCCTACACTCATCAGTAGTCTAAAGATGTGGCTGGGTTGCTTCCATTAATAATTTGTCAGCAATATAATCATCATTACAATAATTCAATGCAAGAATTAAACATCAATGGTTTAAAAATTACTGTTAAATTATAAAATTAATTTATGTCTTGAACTGTTCTTTAAAATACACCATTGTTCTCATTCTCCTACACAAAGCTATATTTAGGTGTGTCATATCTTGCGTCTGATATAATTATTTACACAGATGTTTCAGTAGTAAGAGAAACATGCATACAGATGGGGGCTTCATTGTGTACCAAAATGGCAAGGTGGCTGGAAAATCTGCTGCCTATCATCATCAAACCCATAACCCTTCAGGGTGGTATGGGTGTCACTCTACAAACATCAACACATAAATTTCGCCATGCCTCATCGTGATATTTTTGGGGGTGAAGAAGTTTTCTTGGTGATGCCCATCTCCTCTCAGAGTATCCTTGTTACAGTTTACATTAAAATATTAATTCTAGTCTAATATTTGCCTATCCCGCCACATCATTGAGCATGAGAATGGAGATAAGGGCACTATCAGCGACTCTCACTTGGCTGAAGACGCAACCACCGACACCCACATTGATTCAGATTCCCAAAGTATGCTGTGTATGATAGAAAAATGCATGATAAGAAAGGAATGGGCCATTCTTCACAACAATGCCCAAAGTATCATATGGATTTACTATCCAAGTCATGTGGGAGTCAGAGACAACGTAAGAGCTGATAGACTGGTGGGTATGGCTATATTGGATTGCAAAGTGACGAGAAGAAACAGAACTAGTTAATTAGGGTAGTTATGGAAATACTAAAAGTTATGAAAAGAAGGCTAAAAGACAATATATATGTTCAGAGAATGATAGAAATGGGAGTTATCAGGGAAGTGGAGAGGAAGTGTGTCCTGGCTTGAAAGACCAGAACAACACTCAACTAACAGCCGACTGGGACACTGAGCTTATATACCCTACTTTTAGATGGCTGACGGAATGACAAGCAGAGCATTTATAGGAATGCCCTTGTTCATTGATGCTCGTTACTGATCAGAAATCAAGAAAAGCTATACTACAAGCCTTCACAGTGGAAAACATTTAACATAACTGACCTACCGACATTTACATCAAAGATTATTTTCTATGTCAATATATTTTTATTCCTGACAACTACAAAAGGACAAACATTACCACTTACCTCAGAGGTTTACGGGACATATTTATTTTATTCTATTTGAACCAGAATTTCATTTATTAGTGGATCTACAGTGCATTTATTGGGTCTACAGTGCTGATTTACTTACTTTTGGTATACATATTGTGTAGATCTAGTCTAGAAATAAATTGTTAATTATTATCTAAACTTCTTCAGAGTTAGACAGCATGTTGTCTGATTGGGATTTAAAGTAAACATCACTCCCACAATTGACAAATTTAAAACAAAAATGCCATTTTCTATTGGAAGTTAAGATAGAAACCAGACACATTCTTTTTACTGCTGATCATAACTTTGAAAAGCTATGTACACGCCATGTTTAGAAGTCATGCTAATTTCGTGCAGTTAAAGGAAAATAACTTCTGCTGAGGTTAAATAACCAGATTATTCATCACTGAAGCCAAATCTGCAGAGTATTTGCCATTAGCTCTGTATACAGAATAGTTATAAGATTTATATTTTGGCCCTACATGAAATATCTTATAGACGAAATAAAACTTGACAATTTATGACATTCAGGCGTACAAGTACGTCTAAGTAGCGATGATTGATCATTTTTGTGATGTAATGGTACATCTTAAGTGAGCCGAATGGGTTAAGATCATATTGAAGCCACCTCTTTAAAGTATCTCATTTGAAACTTTACAAAATTTCATCTTAGACTTGCTTTAGAATACACCTACTCACCGCTGGAAAGATCAAGGAGACAAGATACATAAGAAGACAGAGAGAAGCTGCTGGATGAGTTTCACTGTCGCACAAGAGAATGTCACCAACTGAACTTATTAATGTGGAGAAACAGATCGCCTATGTTGTTCAGCACGGCGATTGATTTATTTAACAACACTTTTCAAAATCCCCAATTATTTCATTCTTTTTAACACTTTTCAAAATCCCCAATTATTTGTATTCTTTATTGTTTATACTGTATATAGTGAATTTCTGTTGTTACATAGGCTAAATATTTTGTTGGTCTGGAAAAAGTTGTTATAATGAGATTTTACTGTATTTTTTTCTGTTGTCATATTATTACTTAACTTTATAATTGTTTTCTACTTTCTACTGGTCATTGTATTATGTGCCTGTCTTAATCCAACAATATCTTGCTCTGAGTTTACTGAGTACATTGGTTTTTTTTTTATAGCTGGGATTTATTGACTATTCAAGTCAAACATGCAAGTAAGAAAAGACACAGAGTAGCAATGTTTCTACAACAATAAGAAAACAATACACTTATATTGGACATGTACTTATTATGAATTAAAACAGACTGCCGCTGCAAGCATTAAAATGGGTACCAGTCGACAAAATAAAAAGAGGAAGACCAAGAGAGACTTCACAGAACAACCATCAAAGAGTGTGGGTATCAACAACATGCAAGAATTACACAGAGTAGCATCACATTGCTCAAACTGGAGAGCTCTGGTTTCTGCCCTATGCACCGCATTTGC
This sequence comes from Meghimatium bilineatum, assembly GCA_034231615.1. Taxonomy (NCBI): domain Eukaryota; kingdom Metazoa; phylum Mollusca; class Gastropoda; order Stylommatophora; family Philomycidae; genus Meghimatium; species Meghimatium bilineatum. The sequence continues at coordinate 40,159,070 of CM067300.1, forward strand.
AGCTGAAGGAAGATAGATAGATAGACTGTTTGCCAGTTTGGATTTTTCTGAATGATATATTGTTAATGACAGAATGAGCTATTCAAGGCATAATAAATTTAGTCTCTACTCTTCTCTAACAAATTTATTTAATAGTTTTCACATTTGGCATGTGAAATTTGCCCTTTAAAACAGATAACTTGTAAATGATAAGACACAATTTCAAGCAAACTTCAGTTGTCTCCATTTTTATCACAATGCCACTTGAAATTGCTTCAAATAGTAGTCTTTCAAAGGCATAAAAAAAAAATATGGCTTTAGTTTTGGTATACTGAGTGAAATCAGTATTCTATTGAGTATTCTTCAGTGTTTCATGGTCTCCTGCCTCAGACTTCAACATCCATGTGTGTTGCCTGGGCCCGAAAGGGAAGCAAGAGGGAGCATTTCATAAGGAACGATAGCAGTCATTTTAGGGGTGGAGTTCATTTTCCCATCCCATAGAGGGTCAAAATGACCCAGAAGCCATGCTGAATTCAGTTGAGCTGAAAGGCACAGATATCACAGCCAGCTATAAACCATGAGACAATGCATTCCATTCTACAGAGAAAATCCGAATTATTTGCAGGTTGTTCAGAACAAGCACAGAAGAATAATTTAGATAAACTGACTGAATGCTACTACTATCTGAGAATCTCTTTTAATGCAAAGCATACATTTATACAAGAATATGTAGGATAACCTGTCTGTTAATTCCATCAAAAACTCATACACCTACTCCAGACACAACCACCCTTTTTTGTTTCAACTCCCAAAGTGATGCTACGCTTCATGAATATTCTGTTTGACTTTTTTTCACAGAGCATATTCTTTGAACTATACTTCTTTTTTTTGTATGCTATATGTGATGAAGGAGATTCATAGCAGTCAACCTCCAGAAGAATCATAAGATTTGGTATTTCAGCCCAAATTACTCATAAAAATTATGTATTTTGGCCAAAATTCTATATAAAAACAGTTTAGCAAAAGCACATGCTGAAGATTAATACAGACATATTCAATAAATCCTGAATGCATTTAGTTCAGAATATAAATATAAAATATCTACAGGTTATTGAGTATGCAGATTTATGATTTAACAGAAGCTGTAAAATTTAAAATTGCATCTTTGTATTTGCAACTCAGTTAATGTGCACTATTGTGTGTGTAAAAATAACTAGCACACATTTAGTATGTTTTAAAAAAAATTACAATATTTATGTCTAAAATTATTTTATGCACTGATAAATGTGCTTTATTTTAACTTACAAACCATTGCTTAGATGTCCAAGGGTGGGTCACACTTATTAACATAAGTATTATGTTTTACTAATTGTTTTGGAAGCGATAACAAATATGATAATGTATTATAACTGACTAGACATTAGATTTATTGTTTTGCACCTGAACTATATGTCATACTGTGTTAACATTGCTGCTGAATTTACCTGTATGTACCAAAGAACTGCACTGCAGTAATCTGATTTGTTTTGGAGATGCCTGAGATAAATATATATATATATATATATATAGAGGAATCATGTACTACTGTCTTTTTGTGTGTCTGATTTTTTTCTGTCAGATAAATTTGAGCTTCAAACATAAACATAAATTCCAAAATGTAAGAGTTAACACACACACACACACACACACACTGGAAATATATGAGCTACAGTAACACAGGGCAAATGTGAGTACGAATAGAAATAGGTAAATTAAAGTGGAACGAAGTTTCTAACAAGATCATCTCTGTGTTGTACATGCTATACTTTCTACTGATCTAGTGTTTAACTTCATTCAGTTGTGTTTGCTTTGTATAACCCATTTGTTGTTTAAAACATGTACACATTGTGTTTTTTTATTGTTCCTCCAAGTAATTTTTGACCACCTTTTTAAAACAATACATTTATGCTTCCTTCAATGTTTTTGTATAACTCTGAGAGTACTATGCACACATAATTGTGCTTAGATCACATTTTTTAAAAATCACTAAAGTTGCTTTTACATGTCAACTTCCAGAAAGATTCTGTATTACAGTTAAAAATATGTATACAAAAAACACACACACACAAATTATATTTAAAGAGTACTTCATCATCATGAGGTGCCATGATGACTGGCATAGGCAATCATGGATTTCCACAACTCTTTTTTTTTCCAGTATCTTTTATTAGAATAATTGTTGACTCATTGCCATGCCACGATGTCAAACTATCTAATAGTTTATCTCTGTCATCCTTGATCTTTCTTGCCTTGTGTTGTAACTATGTTGTTGTCTTATAACGAGACCAAAACAAAATATTGTTTTTCTTATATTAATAAGTAATACTCGTCTCGCATTTTTAGCACCTCGTTAATGTATCTAGTTGTCCATAGTGCTCTCTGCATTCTTCAATAGAACCACTTCAATAATTGACAGCACACGAAATGGAAAGCCGTGGAAAGACAAGATAACCAATGTCACACGCCATGGACCATAAAAGAAAGAAGAAATTGACTTCTCAGTGCTCTAGACTGAAGACTTTGATGCAAGTTTATATATTTTATTGAACACCAGGTGCCTCTATTTGTATGATCTTTTAAGCATCATCATTACAACACAGTTTGAAGACAGTTATAGTTGTCAGTTTCATTCTGCTTGTAATTTCTTTCTTAATACAAAATTGTGCAGGATTGTTTTACATATAATTGACTTCTGGTCTGTGCTTGGTATGTATATTATGCATAATTCTACATAAATTGAATGCCTCTGAATGGTTTTAATACTTAGAATATATACTTTGCCATATCTTTTTAACAAAATGGATCTAGTCTGTGTGACCAGCACAAATGTGTTTGTCATTGTGATGAATAATCATTCAAGTGACATGCCAAGTGGTGTAGACAATCTTGTTTCTCGTTTACTAAGTTCTGTTGGTGACTTTCTCCCATGTCACGATGACAATTCATCCAGCAGCTTCTCTCTTTTCCTTCCTGTCTTTCTCCCCTCTCCTGATCTTTCTTATAGTTCATAAATGTCAAAGTTTTGCTCTTCTTACATGCCTTTTGATCTAGAATGTCAGCCTCTGATATTTCTATAATTTGTAATTTTATTGTTTACAGTCCATAACTTCACATCCAAAGAAAAGAATTGGTTTAGTATAACACTATATTGCAAGAAAGCTGTAAAGCATGACACAACACATTCCGTTCTCTGAACTACATCCTGCTGGTTGGTTGGTTGGTTGGTTGCTGATCCAGGGGTCCATCGGGTCTTGCCCATTGCCATTGTGTGATATATTCATGTGTTTGTGATTGTGAGCTGTTGTTTTGTTCCATATAATGTGTTCCATTTATCTGGCCTTGGAGGGAGAAGCATTTTTCTGACATCATCCAGCTCTGGACATTCAAAAAAGTTGGTGGTCAACAGTTTCATAGGGATGAGTGCACACTCATCAGGAATGTCTTTTTGTGGTTGTATTCTGTTCAGGTGATAGTTAAGCTGTATATGTTGTGTGCAAAGTTGGAAAATGATACTCTAGTCTTTCCTTCCCAAGAGGACTATATCCTACTAATCTGCAGAAGTGTGAGAGCAAATGCAGAAGAAGAAGAATTAATAGCCCTCCATTACACAGAATGTTTCTTACATTTTTGAGAAATTGGTTTCCCTTTGTGCTATCTTATATTTTATTTCAATGGAGCATGAGCCGTCTGATATTAAAAGGGTGCCAAGATACTAGACTTTATCAACATGATTTCTTCTTCTGTGTTTTTTCTAAAACTCCAGCAGATTAACAAGATATAATTCAAAGAACAGACCTTAATCAATAATATAAGAAAAAGACAATCTTCATTTTTTGGCCACTTCATGAGACAAGGTGATTTGGAGAACATAGTCACAACAGGCAAGATTGAAGGCAACAGAGACAGAGGGTGACAACGTGAGAAAATATTAGACACTTTGACAACCTGGCATGGAAAGGAAACAACAACGATCTTGATACATAATGCTGGAGATAGAGAGCTGTGGAGAGCCATAATCACCTACGCAAGCCGGCATGGCACCTGATGATGATGTTGAATTCAAAGAACAGAATGTATTTTGTCATGGTTTACAGTTTGGTTGCAATAACTGAGCTTTTTGGTTTGACACATACAATTTCAGTACGACTCTGGTCACTTTGACCATATATGGTATGGGACAACTAACTGCCATACCTCCTTAATTGTATCTTACGATATGCATTGCAGGTATTAGTGTTGCTATTCTTTGCTCCAGACACACTGCACAACTTGATTTAATGTTGTACTTTTGATCTTTATGCTGCATCTTGATGGTGTATGTTTCTTTGAGACAACCATTACTTCTGTTGTCGTCTTGTTTAGGCTAAGAACTCTGTTTTTACTTTCTCACATGCACGGCCGTCGATGTCTTCAGAAAAGTGGTGGGTTACCTTTTAAAAAAAGCTAGGTACTCATGTAGTTTTTGTATGACTTTGGGGTGGGGGGTTCCATCAAGGGGATTGACCACTACCCTCTTTCTACGTGCTCACTCATATTATCATATCCAACAGAGCTTGTAGTTTTTTATGGGTAGGACAAATTGTATTCTTTGTTAGAGAATACTGTCTGTAGGAATGCATCAAAATTCACTTGCCATAGAAGTAATAGAAGTTATAGTTATGAAATCATGCATCCATTATATTGGTTATGATTATGAACTTACATTGCTATCTAAGCAAACCCATAGGTGCTCAGTCTCCTCTAGCAGATGACTAAGTGTATGCATGCCGATGGTTCCTTTGACTAAATGGTTAAATATTCTTCCCTGCAGGCGTTCAGTTTTATTGCTACCATACTTAATACCAAACTGCCCATTAAAATAAACAGGTAACGGTTATCTCTGATCATATAATGCCACAGTACAATTTCTGCTATTGGTAAATGTAAAGTGTTTTGGGGCTTCACATAATTCTGGAGTTGAGGTAGTTAGTTCCTGACTTTTTAAATTTATCCAGCCAGGTACTCATTTTTTTACATTGGTCAACTGAACTGACCCAAACTGTACATGATATGTAAATTTACTATCTATAATTATTAGTATACTCAACTTTTTACATTAAACAAATGTGAAAACATATATATTGAACATATAAATAATGTATTGTTTCCTTCATGAGAGACTTATGTTCTTTGATTTTTATAGTTTTAACACACTTATTTTGTTTGTTCTGAAAAAGAAATGTGTACAAAGCTCCTTTTTTTTAAATCAGTATAAGAATGTGTGATACGGACACACCATTTTTTTCCCCCAGGCTATTAGCTGGAAATTCAACCACAAATAGTATATTTTTGTTATGCCACAATTTAAAATGATCAAATTTGTAAAGTCCACATTTTTAAAAACTCTGCAGTAGACTTTTTCTGCATGCATGTTTGTATATGTGTATATATCTATTTCTTTTTTAAAATGGGTATAGTGTTATACTGTTCATCTTTAAATGCCAGCCTTGTTTCAGAGATCATTTTAGTATTGTTAAAAATGTACATACACTATTCAGTTTAATTTTGTTTGAAGATAGTTGTTAGACTTATCACAAATTTTTGTCAGTTGTTATTTATATGATAAACAACTAACAATGAAAGCAAACAGATGATGCCATCCACAAACTTGGAATTTTAAAAAAGACCTATCATTTTTCTATTGTGACCAGGTCACAACAGATTCATAACAAATTTATAGGAGATTTGGAGTTTGCAACATCGATATGTTCCCCTGTGGACAATCTGCAGAAAACACAACATATTTTACTGAAATGCCAACTGTATCACACAAGAAGAAACTAGTGCTACATGAAACAGCTCTGACAGACAAATTCAAAGTTCCTGCCTCAGGACTGGTGACCACAGTATAGTTCATTGAAGAAATCCATCAGCATCTGACTCTTACTGGAGAATGCAAAAGAAGCAAAAGTGTTAATATACTCTACAACAGGAATAGATCCAGGGATCAAATCTAGCTTACTAAGTCATTTTTACTGGATCAACAGATTAATTTAAAATTACTGCATATACTAGCCCCTGAGCTCACAAAATATCAAATAACAGCTGTGATTTGATATAAAGTAAGCCACATACATACTGACGCTTCATACATTTGGTCCAATTTTGATCATCCAAATTGAACACATATTCAGAATAAACTGAGATATGTGTCAGTGCCTTTGTTGAAGACAACATGAGGTGGCAAAAGCTTTATATATTGGTTTATACAAAGTGTTTATATAGTTTTATGATTTTTGTTTACATCTTATGGTAGAGAGGGAAAGTGAAGATAGTATCTTAACAATTGTTCAGTTTTCACTATCTTATGGACTAGTTGGATGTGAAAACTGCAGTTGATGATGTGTCTATGGAACTGTATTTACTGTATTAAATGTGACAGAAGTATTACTGGACACTAGTGAGGGTATAGCCATATCTTGGTTCTCTAATATATATATATATATGTCACATTTAATACAGTAAATACAGAGTTCCCTAGGTGCATCATCAGTTGCAGTTTCCACATTCAGCTGGCCCATATGATATGGAAAACTGAACAAAAATATAAAATGCTATTTTAATTTTCGCTGTCTACCATCAGATGTAAATAAAAACCAGAAAACTAAATAGAATCAAATGTCTATGCACTCTGAAAATCAAAATAGGTTTTCAGCATCCCTATGTATCATCTAGCAGAACAGTATTAGCAACAGAACACTTAGCAGCTATGATAAAGATTCAAAATTTTCGTTTCAATCAGAAAATCTGGGAGCCATTTTCTGATGGGTAGACTAGAAAATCTATTGCACTAAGAGTCAAACTCCATACAATTGGGCAATCGCTGTGCTTGCTACTCCAAATTTCCCAACAATGTAAATAAATTAGGTCTTACTAAACCTCATATCTCTTGCCTGTTGTGGATTTCTGTGTGGCTTCATGTTGTGTATGCAGCTCTATATTTGTGAAAGAAAATTGACATAAAGAGTCAAAATGCATTAATCTTATATTGTCCATATGTGAATGTAATCCAATTAACAATTATACTTGTTTATTGTTATTGTTTATTGAACAAAATGGTTGTTATATTTTATTAATATTTGATAAAGCGTAAAGGTCAAGCAATGCGATGTGGTCTATTTGGAAGTGTGTTTGATGTACCTTAAGAACATTTGAAGTAGGAAGGGAAACTGAATACACTGAAACTTCTGACTTTATTACTTTAACTTTCTCATGTCGTGATGATTCATTGACTAGAACAACAAGACATCTGTGTCTGGTGTAGGATCGCATGACTAAAGATAGGGTATCTGGGGGGGGGGGGGGGGGGGAGGACGGCACACTTTCTACATTTTAGCATATTCTGCCAACTAGATTTAACTATGAGAGACAAAACTGTCATCAGTGTATAGCTTATCCATCCATCTTAGATGAGGATATTTAAAACACACGGCTATGTGTAGACAGTAGAGTTAGATTTTTGGAACACATTTTAAAAAACAAAATGTTGTGTCCTATTATATGCAGCAAGATGGTGCAGGCAAAAAGGTGATACAAACCATTATAAAATTGAGGGAGATCGCCACTGTGACAGGTCTAGCAAACTGGCAGTGTGTAAGTCTGTGATAAAAGTAGATAGAATAAATAGATAGACTTAGTTTCGTAACTTTAATCTGAAAAATCTGAATAAAAAATAGTTTGTAAGTTCTGTTTTAAAGCTAATAATGTCTTTGTAAGGTTGGATGATCGTTATAACCATATATATTCGTCTATCCCAGCTTTAGATCAGCATAGGCAACTTTCTCATGACATCAGCATTTTTCATACATTTTTAATGCGCTATTCTGCCCCATTAAACGTGCGCCATCATACACACATACCAAAATCACATTTTTAGCAACTATCATAAATTCTGATGACAAAAACAAAGTAACTTGACAAGATAATGTGCTCAAGAACTTCACAACACATATTTCAGGTTAAACATTTAAAAAATAACGATATTAATGATAACAGCAGCCATAAGTATTTTTTTTTTAATGAATGAAACTGAAAAAATATTTTTCCGCATTGTTGAAAATTGACTGGTCCTTGATTTATCAAACTTCGTTGTGTGACAGACTGGAATGTTGCCACCTGATCTAGTCACATGTGCTACCGGAAAAACCCATATGCTCTGGAAAAAAAACCCTTCTAAAACGTCTTACCCCATGAACCGTCTTGCCCCAGGATACCCTATATGTCCAAAACATCCTCCAAGAGAAAAGAGTTTATTGCTTGGGAACACTGAATGTTAAGAATATTTAAAATGTAAGGGAAATAAAACAATGCAGCACCAGAGCTTTTTAAATGAATAATGGCTCATCTGCTGGTAACCACATGCGATGTGGTACCAAACGAATAAGGATATGTACTGAAAATGTCCTCCCAGATAAAAGGACTCAATTGCTTGGAAAAATATATGGTTGAATATTGAGAATATTTTGAATGTAAGGGAAATAGAAAACAATGCAACTCCTGACTTTATTTTACATTGAATATTATTAATTCTGCTGTGCTTTTTTGTTGTAAATTTGCTACCTCATTAAAGCTATACATATGTATTTCTGACCATTATAAACTATTCCAGTTTCTATCAGGAATATGATTCTGAATGATTGACAATCTGTTTAAAAAAGCTATATTTTGCTATAAGCAGCACATTTGTTTTGATTTTTGTGTGTACATCAGTGCTTGCCAATATACATGTTTTTTTTAAATATATGTGTTGATATTTGTGTTACATTTCATCACTTTACTTTTTCATGTAGCAATGAAAATTAAGGCAATTATCATTTCAAGATTAAGACCTCATTAGATGCAGAAAAAAAATCTTCATAACATGCTTGGCCTGGTTGATCAGTATCATTCCATCCATTCATAAGCCCATAATGTGTCATGGTTGTAGGGCTACCACGTTGGATGCATCAACACACAGAGTCCTCCATCAATTTCTGTCTTTAGCAGTGTGGTTGTGAGGAAAAATTCCAACCTGTTGAGTCGTTGATGTCGTGTCTATGATTTTCTTTGTCCTTTACTACTTCTTCCACCCTCAAATGTTCCTTCATGATTTTCTTTGTCCTTCACTTCTTCCACCCTGAAATGTTCCTTGTAGTATCATTTTGGTAAGGAATCATATGGGCATGCATGTCCAAACAATGCAAGTTTTTGTCATTTCACTATTGAAATCTCAGCACCATTCATCTGTTGGTGAAGATACGTATGTTGGTGCTTACTATTTGCTGATTATATTCATCATTTCATACATGGACACGCCCCTCCCCCAACATATTGAGGTGAAATCTTATATTAAAGTTTTGAAAATATGTACTCACTGCACAAAACTTAAATCCAACAGGTAAAGCGTGAAACAAGGTAATGATGTTTTGCAAGTAACATGAAACACGCATAGGCACACACACAAATCAACGTTTCGACCGAAATAGCCTTCACCAAGGATAACATACAGATATACTGATATATAATGATAAATCATTTCTAGCTTTCTGGCCATTTTACTAGACATGTGAACACACGTTGTATCGTCCCTACTTGTCGTTTTTTATGTATATCTGTATGTTATCCTTGTATGTTAGCCTTTCAGTCGAAATGTCAATTTGTGTGTATGCCATTGTGTGTTTCATGTTACTAGCAAAACATCATTACCTTGTTTCACATTTTACATATTAAAGTTTCACAATGTCCTGAAAATACATACAGATCACAGAGAAAACGTTACAGAGGAGTTAAATATATTTATAAATTGTTAATATTCTGTTCTTTTTACATTAGCCATCACAGAAAATTGACATAACAACTTAGAGGGGTGTTAAAGTATTTGTGTTGACTAACATTCCTTTGTTGTGCTCTTTGATAAATTACATCATTACTCAAGAAATATGTCTGCTGCTGTAACAATGGAATATGAAGATCTTCTATGCTGTCTTGAATATTTAAATATTTTTCATTACTTTCCTTGAGGATCACTGTATTTGCATCATTGCCATGTGTTCTCACAGACATTTAAATCTTAACACTAAAATGTAGAGGTGATACAAATGTTGACAGGACATGTCCATCCATTGTTAATAAACATTAACTTTTTTCTTGGAAATACCACAGAGATGCCATTGTGACCTAAGCATGTTTCATATTGTTACTACACAGAATCATTGAATGAGTTACACCCTCTAAACTTGCAAGTGGGTATATTGAAAAGCACTGAATATTGATTATAGAAATCTCATAAATAATTATGTGTGTATGTGCATTCTCAAACTTTCACATTTATGGCTCACACTGAGAACCACTATTATATGCAATAGAACTTGTTGACTCAAAAGTGTATGCTGCGCTTATGGCAGAATGTGATGATCCTGGGATACTGTCATACTGAAATGCCTCCCTTTGGGGATCCAACTTGCATCCCTAACCCATTAACACCCCTTACACAACCATACCTGTGAGACAATGAACCGTATATCAGTCCGGGTGTTCCCTCAACTACTCAACTGAGGAGGACCTGAGCTTTTATCATAAAGGCTGTGGACTGTCAAGAGCTACGTGCTCACAGCTAAAGGGATTATTTCATCATCATCATTTATTCTAAATGACAGCTATTCTTTTATCTATAAGAAATAGAAGTGAGGGACAAGAAGGTAGTCCCTAGTTTCTTGTGTTTTAGTAATAGTCTTTATAACATTGTGTCAGTGATTATATCTTACAAGTGTAAAACATGAAGAAACAACCATTGTTTATATACAAATGTGTTGTTATATTGTAGATCATGGGATGTTTTACATAAATAACTGCTTGAACACCAAAGAATGAGAACAGTTTTATTTATATGCTAACTCAGTGGTTCTTGATGTGGGCCTTATAGCCACATTGGGAACCACAGCGTTTTGCTTTGCTGCAGGGTCATAAATAGAAAAATTGGAAATTGGGGGGAGGCACAGATAGGTACCTATTTGGATGATTTCTCTATTATTGAGACATATACTAATAAGCCTTGAAGAAAGCTATGTATTTTTATTACCACACAGTGGAAATTTGTCCCAGAAGAGGGCAAACAAATGTTTGAAAACATTGAAAAAAAGGTTTTATCATATCCCAATCACCACCATTAGTTACTAATGAATTTATTGTAAAACAATCAACAATTGCAAGTGGTCTGCTGGTGTAGGCTAGAATGGATTTCCACAACTCTCTATTTCCAGTAGTGGCCTATCAGTTTCACTGCTGAATCTCTTCCATGCCTCTTTACTAAGCATACCAGAATCTATTAATTTTGTCTCCCCTATCTTCGTAGGAATGTTACATGTTGTCATGATGTTCTCCACACCAACAATTTTCATAATGTGCCCAAAAAACAAGGCTGAATTTTCTGAGAATTGTGTATATCTCATTGTTTCTCTTAGCTGTCCATGAGACATGCATCATTTATCTGTAAAATCACATTTCTTTGGCATCTAGTGTTCTCTAAAATTAATAACTTTTCAAAGTTCACAATCATATGTTAAGATTGGTTCTGTGTAGCAGTGAGTACGTTAGTGGGCACCTTTTCTCAATTCTAGCATGAGTTATTGAATCTTCACACCATAATTTCAATCTTTTCTTAATAAGACACTATTGGATAATGGAAAACAACCGTGTATTTTAAGTTTACATGTGTGTGTTCAGGGTGTCTACAGAGGCACTCAGTCCATTCCACACTGCTAAAAGTGTAATCCTGGCAGTCATAGTAGCTCAGGAGACAATGAGTAGTGGTGCAACATTGTTCAAAAGTCTGTGGTGCAGTCATTGATTAGTGAGTATTTTGAGAAGGGAACATGATTATATACACAAATGGTTCTGTTGTTAGACATGTGCACAGTGATTGGGTTTTCACAACTAAATGTATAGGGAAGACTATCAAGGAAGAGAGTGGTGCTTTTGCTGTGACTGCAAACAGCTTGGCTATGAAGATAGTGACATTGATCAACACCTTGAACTGGATGAGTACACATTGGGAAACTCATGTCTGCATCCTCAGTGGCTTGATTGGCATGATCATAAAAATACAAATGTGTTGCATTCATGAACAGTGACTTGAAGCAGTGGAGAGGTCAAAGTTAGAATGCATTGCATTCATTTTCATGTACAGTCATGTGGGTATTCAAGGGAATAAGAGTGCACATTAGTTAGCTTGTACTTCTACTGTGTTGGGCAGTAGACCAATGCATCAAATTGGCATTTTAAACTGCTTACAAGAAACAACATGGACAAATGAAATTGACGAAGGTGCGTATTATTTTTCCATGTCCAGATTAAAGGAACTGGGCTTGAAATGTTGTGTTGTCAGAATGAGTTCTACTGTGAGCTTAGAAGAATGTTTGTCAACCAACAGATAGCTGGAACTGTCAGTCATCATGCAATGGTGAATACACTAAAGTGGAGATTGGATCACATATGGACATGTCTGGAGTGCAATGATGAGGATCAGATGACTAACATAGTAACTTTAGTTTCAGTTTGAAATCTGTCCAAAGTCTGGTCACATTACAGTGATGTGCATTATTTTAAAGAATTTGTAATTCCCCATTTCACAAACAATTCCCTATTTCATTCCCACCACAGGCAGTTGTGCACCGAATCTTTCAGAAAGTAATGGCAAACTACTGGACGTATTTATATTGCATAGAAAAATCACTACAGCCATAAAATGCTCAATTGATGGCTACATCCTGAATAGGATACACTACCAATTAAAAAAAAAAAACAAACAAGTCTAGATACTTATTCTCAGCTGCATTAACTAGAGAATTTACTAATTTGAGAATCGAACCTATACTGTAGTGATAGAGTCCAGTGCACTATTTATGTGGATGATAGAACCCAGAAATAGTATGAATTTGTCACTATTGTTACCTATGCAAGGCAGTGGGTTGTTACTTTCTCCTCTGGATTACTGTTTGGGATTGTTTTATGGAAGATTTTGCATAATTTTTAAAAGTCCCATATGGCAGCTTAATGTGGTTGCTGAGTGCTGGACAATCTACTCTGGAGGGGACTTTGCTGTGATTTTCTTTCAGTTTTGAGGAATTCTGATAAAAGGTTGATTCTCTCCCAGTAGTGCAGGCATGGGTATTCAGAAGACTTCATTACAATGGAGATCATGGGGTGAGGTAGTCAACCTCATACCCAACCTACTGCCGCAGTTGAATGTGTTTGGCCTTTGGAGCGAATAAAAATGGTGATGCTGTGTATTTCTATTCTCTGGACTACATCATGCTGGAAATCAAGTAGGACCATAGTCATGCTATATAAGAGAGATCCTGTGGGAGTTTGAGAACAAATGAAAAAATATTAAACCTTAATAATGGTCTCTTACAACATGTATGCCAGGTGGCAGTGTTACTATTTGTATTCCTCATTTTGAGACCTTGCTACACACTGGTAGACTTTAGTAAAGTTAATCCATGGAATTTATTAATACCGTAGGAGTGTGAGATGTTAGCGATCTCACATTTCATTAGCTCTGCTATATGAAGGAGGTCGCCATCTCTTCTCCCTCGCAGTCTTTACTTGCCTTAGCTTCAAGCAATAATCCCAGGGATCTAAACAAAAATCCACATTTTAAAAAAGAGGTCATGAGTAGGATTCAAACCAACAATCTGTGACCTCTTGAACACACAAGAATAGTTAGTCACTATGCCAGGAAGATCTCAATAACTTTGGAATACTAGTTTAGTCTAGTTGAAAAATTTGCTCCTTCAGCCCAGAACAATTGATATTAAGATGTATTTAGTAAGAACAAATGACATTTGATATTGTATGTACAGCCTTGAACTGAATTTTGACAACAAAGTTTATATTGTTTAGTAGATGAACTGTACATTATTCCTTTCATATCCTATTGTTTTCATTTCATCATATAGATATTGTAATAGTCATAATAAACATATATTTACTACAGTTTGACTTTTTTTTTGCTCATTTCATAGTTTTGTGTTAGGCAATATGTTCAACTGTAAATTTGTAAACAATGATTAGATCGATGTACCGCCGAAATTGGGTTTGTCGGGCCATTGGCGCAAATAAAACAATGACACAGTTCCAACAGAGAACTGGAACTGTCAGTCATTGTGTAATGATGAATATACTAATGTGAAGATCGGAGCACATATGGACGTGTCTTTAGTGAAATAATGAGGATGCGACGACTGACGTAAAGAAAATAATGACACAGTGCATCTCCGTCAATCTGGCAACCAGGGCCTGGACTACTTCAGCGTGCAAAGAGAAGGGTAACTGTCTCTTTCAAGGCATGTCGTAGGAGGCGACTAAGGGAAGTTAGAGGATATTCTAACAACTACTCACCTGTGAAAAAATTAATTGTCAAAGAAATTTCGTGTTGCTTTGGGCGTTGTTGAGAAGAGTGGCACATTCCTTTCTTATTATGCATTGTCCTATCTTGCGCAGTAAACTCTGGGAAACTGAAATAATAACTGCGAGTGTTTGTGGTTGTGTTGTCAGCCAAGTGAGAACCGCTGTAACTTGCCTCCATTCTCATGCTCGATGTTGTGGTGTGATAGGCAGCATATTTTTTCCAACACTTTCTTGCTAGGCGACGAAGACCCATCCGAATCTGTTTCTTTAAGTACTGAGCCAAGTGTGTACACAATTATATCTTATGGCTTTGAGTACTAAGATTATGAGTATCGTTTGTATTATTATTTGTATTATATTGTATTATTGAGTTATTATATCATTCACTCTTAGTTGCTGTCCAGTTGTGACGTATTTAGCTGTATCATAACATTGGGTCAAGGACGTTCTCTCTTTGTTTACTTCCACCCATTCACAACCTCTTCCTACTTCTTCCAGCTCATATAATCTGAGTATATCATCTTCAAAAACGGACCTTAATCAACAATATAAGAAAAAGGCAATCTTTTTTTTTTGGCCACTTCATGAGACAGGCAGGTTTAGAGAACATAATCACAACAGGCAAGATTGAAGGCACCAGAGACAGAGGGCGACAACGTGAGAAAATATTAGACAGTTTGATAACCTGGTACGGCGTGGAAACAACAAAGACTTTGATACATAATACTGTGGACAGAGAGCTGTGGAGAGCCATGACCGCCAACGCCACCCTGCATGGCACCTGATGATGATATCTTCCACCATTCAATATATTCCACGTTTGAATCGCATTCGTTTTGTGTTATCTCTAGGTTGATGTAATGACTGGTGGTCACTGTTAACTTAAGTATTTTTCCACCAGCGCTACTCGATATCTTACTTTGATGTTATGTATGTATAAACCATGGGTGGGCACCTCAGGTTTGGCCCGTCAAAGAAACCGAGGCTGGTCTAAACTTAAAAAAAAAAAAAATTGATGGCCTTGTTTCATCATCATCGTGTGACATACTTTCCAGAACGTTGACTTTATGGACATTCTGAACATCTCCTGTCATCACCTGTTCCTGGGCGAGTTGACCTGCTTCCTCGTTTCATAAAATCATAAATTTAAATTTACGGGAATAATCACATTGGTAATTAATATAAGGTAACTGCGTGAAACATAACAATTGGTAATTAAGAAGACTTGCTTTCGCATTAGCTAGTAGGTTAATGATCCAGTAGGTTATTGTAAACGGTCGAGCTATTTTTATACAGGACGCTAACTTTAAGGAATTTTTTTTTTTTAAACAGTGAAAATTTTTAGATCAACTAATGCATATTGTAGCATGGTAGAAGCTCACCAACCGAGCTTATTGACAACAAGAGACAGAGAATCGTGGAGAAACATGATCGCCTACGCCATTCGGCATGGCACTTGGGTTGATCGATTGAATGCATATTTGACGCATGCGTAGTTGAACGTATTGCGGGAAAAACTTCCTGGTAAAAAAATTATCGTCTGCTGGAGCTTAGTTTTTGAAAGCACCGGTTTCCAAAAGTGACTACGTAAAGGCGCGTATTTTTTGTTTCTAAATCTTGCTAATACACTTTGGGGAAATTTATAACAATAAGAGCCTATATTACAGCTACAAGTCATGGACAATGAAGATCAGCCATTGAAAAGGGAAAAGCTATGTAAAAAAACTGGTAGTTTCTCAGGTAATAATAGTACAGTACAAGTACAATTTTTTTCTTTCGTTCACCTCTGGAAAATGCCTATGCTATGCCTATATTAATATATATGAAGTTAGTTTTGTTTCTTCTATAAATCTGACTGTTCTGTAACACGTACAGAGGTCCGTAAAGTTTTTCTTCCATTGTTATTCCTCTGGCCAGTGTATTTGCCCCAGCATTTCATATTCCTGAAATCCCCATAAGATGTTCTGCTATCTGAGGTGCCTCTAAAATGTAAATTAGTAAATCTATGACTATGTAACATATGACTGTGTTGACATTATAAAAGTGAAAGTATGTCAGTATGTCTCAATCTACTCATTAGAAAGAAAAATTTCCCTCTCCTCTCAAATGTGTGTACTTTATCGCCTATATAATAATTTTATAAATTTTACACCAGAAAGAATTATTGACTGTACTGTACTGAAAATAATGAAAATTAAGGTTACCCCGTGTATGAGTTGTCTGAAATATATTATATCAGACTTGCAGGGATTGTGAGATGTCAAAGACTAATCTAGCTGGAAGCAGGTTATTCTCGGTTTAAAACAAGCTGGTTTAAAAACAGGAGAAATGAGATTGTGACAAATGGCAGATATTTCTATGTTCATTTTATATCAGTTCCATGTGAAACATAGATAGTGCTGCAACTATTGCTCTCCAACAATTTCTGGGGTGCACTGTCTTTTGTAACTGTTTCCACGAGGTTCCAATGACTGACGTTACAATATTACATTAGACAGATAAGCCTATATAATTCAAGCAGATTCTCATCTTCAGTTGTCAAAAGGTCATCAACTCATTGCCATTGTCTCTCGAGACTACAGTGAAGTTATGAGATCATATAATCCAGTTCTCTACTCTCAGAAGCTGGTTTATTTCAACTCAATACCGGGCAGTAATGCGTTCAAATGTTCATGGGATTTAGTTTGATGCATGTCTTACCTGTTGTCTTTTTTCCTCTCTGGTCTGACTCTTATAATGTGACTAAGTCAGTTTTCCTATTTTCTATAATCTGCAGTTCATTTATGCGCTCCTGTCATTGATTTGAACATTTGTTTATCATATTTCTGAGTAGCTCACTTTTTGCATCCTACAATAGCACTAAGAAAATACACCAAACAATATGTTTCTACAACAATAAAAATATAATGGTGGCCTTATATTGGACATGTATGTAGAATTAATGAAAAGATACTACAACTATCAGCATTAAAATGGATACCAGATGAAGAGAAAAAGAAGACCAAAGTGCAAGCGCGACTCTTTACAGAACAACCATCACAGACTATTGGTCTCAACAACATGCAAGAACTACACATAGCTGAATCACATCTCTCAAACTGTTATTACTCAATGTTATCACTGTTTGTTCTTCCTGAATGCCTTTCTACCATTATAATCCTAGATAGTATTTTAAGCTTTATAATGGACAACCTCCATAATTATTTAGTTCAGTTAAGAAAAACGTTGCACTTATTCGGTGATCCTAAACTATATGGTGACATTTATATTTTGGGTTTATTTGGCAATTATCAGCACTTTTGCTGTAATAGTTTACATTAATCTTCAACCAATAATAATAATCCAACAAAATTTCACATTGATTTTTATGCACAATTTTTGCCTGTTTTTTAATTTTGTTTAGTTTTCTGAATCAACATTGATGATTCTGATAGAATCTATCAACAAAAGTTGACTGTAAACTTATAGGTGTTTGGTGTCTCCTTTAATTTCCACTTAAGCAACTTGTTCTGCTTGAACTGGGAAATTCCATATTGTTGATGTATACTATATCTTCTTCTAGTCGTGCGTCCTCATTTAGATTGTATTCATATAGTTGTCTCAATATGTCATTCTTCTCCATATTTAATCTCCCTAGTTTTAGTTCTAATGCCAAGATGTTAGCTCATTCATTGCCACATGCTCATGCATGTCCAGGACAATAATTTCACAGAAGTCTAGAATACATAATGTACTCAAGTCAAAGCTGATTGTGCTGTTAAGCACCCTATGGAATTTCTGTAGTTCTCTTTTTTTTTCTCAGACTGAAGGAGAATTTGCTAGACAGCTTAATGCATACATGATGCAATTCAGAAAATGTGCTCAAAACATGAGAGAAATATCTGCTTAGTTCTTGGACTTCCCCATTTGTACTCCATTCCTTCTCAATAGAGCAACATGTTTCCTGCCAAGTGTCTCTCAGATCATTAAGTTGTTAGCTCAAACAATAATTCTTAAAAAAACGACATAATTTCATGGTATTTTATAAAAACATGCACTTGAAAATTATGTTGCTGAGTTCGGTTCATTACGGAATAATGTGTCTACACACATTCCAACTTTTAAATATTAGGCTTGATTTCAAACAGCTTCCATGGCGCAGAGATAAAAAAAAACATGCAGTGTCAGCTACCGATCATTCGATCTGCATGCAACACACTGAGAACCCCATCCCCAGGGGTCTTCCAGGAAAGAAGGGTTCTCTCAGTGTATTGCGCACATATCAATGAATGCTGCGTTGTATGCATCTTTAGTGAAAGTTTGTTGGCGTTAAATAATGTATGGTTTGTTTAGTTAAAAGCGTGGACACATTATCCTGAACAGTATCCTGATTTCTAACCAGAGATCTCAGAAACATAAGGCAAATGACTTCACCACATAGATCCTTGTCAGCAATACAATTTACAATTATAGTATTATTTTGCTGCCTTCATGTTTTTTAAACTTAGTTTATCACCACTTGGTAGCATCATGGGAAGTTTTTATAGGATGTTGTGTGGAAAGGTATTTATGTTTTTTGTTTGGAGTTTTATTGTCATAATTTTGAATAATAATGAGTTACAATCTTAAAGAGATGGTGTTGCGTTTGCGTAGTCCTTACACTCATGGCTGAATCTTACATACATTATTTTCTGCTTTATACAGTGCAGTGTCTCCTTTGAAGCTCTAAATGGGACCATGGAGAAAAATATATTGAAAACCTTTAATTAACTTTAATCTTATTTATCACTGATATTTTAATTTTTGTTGTTGAAAGTGCCACTGAAGAAATCGGACACATTTGCCGTTGAGGTAAAAAGTAAATCTGGGACCAAAAGAGATGAGCAAAGTACAGATTTATCCATAGACAGTGGTCATCATGTTGAGGTACTGTATACATTTTGTGTATATTTTTCTGTAATCTTCATCTTCTCGATGTTTACTCTCAAATCTCAACTTAATATGCTAAAGGAAAACAGTTGTTATAGAGTGCAGACTTTATCATTTTTGAAATGTTTATCTGGAAATGACATTGTTTTGGTTAAACAAAGCCCTTATCCAGATATAATCCTAGGGACTGGTCACACCAGTTAGATAACCTGTTATATAAATCATGCTTTATGTTTGCTGGCAAAAAAATAAAGGGGGTCGCCTATATATAAAGTGTTCACTGAAAAAAATCATAATAGTTTGATCAACCAAGATGAGTGATGCAATCCTCATTGCATATCTGTAGAATGATTTAGCTGAACACACTTCCTATGTACCCCACAGATGCTCAGTCCTACTAATGCAACTTCTGATTGCACTTTATTTATTCAGCAGCAGTCACTAAACATTTGCAGTGTTGTTATGCAGGAGACCTTATGTGATCATACAGTAACAGTTTTGGAGACCATCCTCATTACATCCTTAATTTTTCTGATGACATGAACCTTATATCTGAAACAGAACAAGAACTGCAATAACCTCTAACTTAGAACACATAACAAAAAAGATGTGAAATGGAATTAGTACAGACAAAAATAAAATAATGGTGAATAGAAGACCCACATTCATGGAGATGAAAGATCCGATAGGCTTGCATCAAGTGCACTTTAGTTTGTGAATTTAAAATGGATAAGGGGACGCTTTAAAGTTGCTCAGTGAGTGTCTGTTAGATGTGAACACTGTGATAGTTGACATATCTAGGGTGTAATTGGAAGAAATTGATATGAAGTATGGCACAAGTATAACTGAACATCTGAAGGACAGAGTGAGGAAAGTGTTTAACCAGCTAGCCGCAGGAACCATACATACACACACTATCATATTTGCTGGGGGAGACTAAACACCTTTGGATTTGCCCAGAGTGTAATGATATTGGTTCATAACCAATGCAAATGGAATCAGTTAATATAAGATGATAGGTCCTGTATGTTTGTAAAGATAAATTGTTGTTTTAATTAAAAAAAAGACTGCAGATTGTGCATATTTTTAAAATCCTATTCTGCATGCAATAGGTTTAAAGATCTTACCAGTGGCCCATCAGACCAACCAAGATACAACAGTAAACTCCTACTAGATGACATGCATAAATAATGAGGATTTTCTCTTGTAGGAGCCTCACAGAACTTCACCAATACAATTATAATTTTGTTAACCTCTCTGAGCATGAGGTGTCTTCTTAAAGCGTTGCACATTGCTAGAGTTGGGAGCTTTCTGGGTATAAAGTAAAGCACTAGAGAAACCTCATTTGTACAAAAGAATACAAAAGATATACTGGTATTACACCTGAGGATCCAGACAAGCAAACATCCTATTCCTATGAAATCTTCAATTACTTCACTTGTTGTAATGCTGTTGTTGTTGCATCAATCCACAGGAATTACATACGTTTAGCTCATACTTTACTTTTTATGTGAAAAGAGATGATTTATACATAGTTTTATTTCATACCCAGAATATTAACTATCAGAAGTATACAATGCTGTGAAAAGTCTCCTACTCAAAGGGGGTACATTTTAGAGGTTTTATGGCTTTTTTTACCTTTCAGTAACATGCAGCGTTGGAGTCATGGGCTTCGACTTCAGCTCCTCTTCAGGCATCCCTTTCTGTCAGGTGTCCATAGCAACTCAGCGCTGGAGCAGCCATCTATGCATTTCCTGCTATGCGTGGAAACTCTCCAATTATGCAAGGCTAACATGTTTGCCTGATTCTGGGCTCTCCCAGGGAATTGTCATGTCTTGCAGAGTTGCTTTTTAACACACAGTACCCACCTGTTCATTGCCAGGACTCCATGTACACATTGACAGCTAGGACTATGTTCAGGGTTGGAGCTTTATTTCATTCCATCATCGTAATGGGCAATACTGGGTATTTTGAATGTTGCCCCACAGAGAGAAATGTAATTGTACAGATTAAATGCTGTGGAGCTTCTCCAAGCGGAAAACCTCACTGTATTGACATGCCATCTACTGAAAGTTTAATGTTGCATAATGGTTGGTTCAATATGCCAATACCTTCTGCATTTAGGACTGATTAAGAATTAAAATTAAGATAAATTAAAATAAAATTAAGCATTTTTGTTCCTTGTCATTTATGCTGCAGAGTAAACCAAGTAAACCAAAAAAGATGAAGCATGTTCTCACAGATGGCAGAATAAATGATGAGAAAACGGTGGATTCAATTCAAAAGAAAAGAAAGGTTTGTTAATCGTAATAACATGTTGTATATTTATTCTAATTTCATTGATGTTCAAAATAAATTCAGTAACTTTTTTCCTGTATCTTCTACATAGGTGTCAACTTACTGAAACATAAATCTTTTAAAAAAAATTCGCTGAAAAAATCTTTACAGCAGCAAAAAAAAACCTTACAGATTGGCAAGGATAGATTCTTGGTTGATCTATCATTAAATAAATACCATAGATCAGGGTTTCGCTTTAGTTAGTGGGAGGGAATCTCCCTGGTGAATGGATGATTAACTGTTTGCTCTGTACTAAAGAGATTGCGAGTTGAGACATCTTGTTTATAACATGGTTGATTTTTTTCAGAGATAGGGTTGTTCATAAGTTATGTCAACAATGAGGTGGGAGGGGGGGGGGGGTGTCTGAACAAGTTTTACATTTGTTGACAGTGGAGGGGGGGGGGTGGCTGACAAAAATTGACATCAACATAATGGTTTTTTATAAACCAATAAATTGTCATTTTTTCCCACACTTTATATGTCAAAAAATGGGTGGGGGGGGGGAATTTTACAAAATATAGCATTGTGTCCTTGGACTCTTGGCAAATAGGGAGGGGGAAAGGGGTAAAAAATTGCCAACAAAGTGTTGATATAATTTATGGACAGCTCCTTACCTGGGAATTATCACTTGAAACTGCAAAGTTATGAGTGATACTCTTGGCAGTTGGCATGCCGCTTCATTATGAGGGACAAAGTAATGAAGTCAGTTCTCTACACCTTTTGAGGTTTTTTGAGTCTCAAAGTACTCAATATCATGTTCTATTTTTATAAAATGGAGGGTTAAGTTTTTTTGGCCCAGTTATATGTGATCAATATCATCAGTGAAGCGCAAATTGCAGATATTATGATCTTAAATCGATATTTATTCATTCATTCACTTTCCTTTTGCGCTGAAGTTAGCGCATAGGGCAGAGGTCAGATCTCAGCAATTCTGTCTGATCAAAGCTATTCTGTGCAGCTCTTGAATAGTATGAATATTGGTTGTTTTACTTTCTTTAAGTATTGTTCTTCTGAGTGTTTCTTTTGGTCTACCCCTTGCTCTTTTACCTGTAGGTATCCATTCAAGAGATTGGTTGTGTATTCTGTTGGTGTCTGCGCATAGGACATGCTTGATGTAGGATCAATGGCGTTGGAATGAACTGACTTCTGTTACACAAATCGGTCTGGACGTTACGATGTTAGTTGATTAATCCAACGATCGACTGAATGACCCAGTCTTGATTAGAAAAACACCCTCCATCAATGGACGTTACTACCGGAAGTCGATATAGAGGTGTTTTAATCCTGAAGGGTATGGTTGATATTAGGTGTGGTTGATGAAAGATATGTTGATTATAACAGGAAAGGATTGCCCTAGTCAAGAGACATCATATACTGTTTAAACATGTCCTTACATAGAAATTTCATGTAATAAAACTTTTTTGTTGCCCATTTTCATAGCACAAAGAGAAGACCAAAAAAAATTCGGATAGTGCATTAGCAGATTCACAAATGACCTCATATGAGCAAAAACGGGATGAAAAAGTAAAGCAAAGAAAGGTGTGTAATATTGAGAAGTGTCTTTAAATATATTACCATGTATTTAAGAGTACTTGCTGAGAATTTAAAAATATATTTTACCACTTGAAGTGGTGGGAGAAGTGGCAGCTTATGCATAATTTTGAAAAATGTAACATTTGCAAAAAGATATTTTATATACAATTTTGTTCTACTCACCTTCAATTTTACCATACTTGAAATGCTGCTATCCAATCTTACTACAGTAGATGACTTGACTGTCCATTTCCTGATCATAATTGGTTTATTTTTAATAATCAATAAACTGCCTAGTGTTTTATGCCATTTATTAGTTTCAAGTCACATTTCAGAACTGATCAAAATATTGCGAAAGTTTACACAATATTCCCAAGTATTGCATTTCCAAAGTTGAACTTTATTCCACTAATTATTATCATTAAACCTAACTCTATTTTCTGTATAACGTCTTGCAAGATTATCATCGCTGTCACTAGGCCTATTTGATTCTTCAGAAACAATAGCAGTGGGAACAGTTTTAAAATCTTTTAGCTGTTATTTTTCCCTTACTAATAATATTAGGTCTATCTCTTTTCCGATTTTCAACAAGTCCGCATCTCCACTGACAAAATTGAAAACACTGTTGTTTTCTGACACATCCCTTGAAATAATATCTTTTTATAAAACAAAGAATAATATATCCGATGTTTGCTAAATCATTGAGCTCTCTTACTAGTGGAAGATGAAGCCATTTTGCTAATTTCAGGAAAGCTGAACCTACCTTTAGAATTTTAATTTAAAATAAATATGTCACACGCATCTAATTTCACAGTACCATGAGGGTTCCGTTTCATTAGCCAGATTTCTAAAGTTCAAACAGCTAAATAACTTAATACTAATTCATTTACAATCGAAACGAAGCAAATTTAGGTGACAAATAATTGTGGATACATCCGAAATGTGGATGTCTATTTGCAATGATATATCCTTTATACAGGTGGAAATAGTTAAGTTGTTATTTACAGTTGATGTTGTATCTTATATTTGTAAATATACTAATGACTATGCGAGCCAACATGGACAAAATCGCCCAACAGTATATTCTGGCTGGTACAATCTTACACGTGCAGAATTCTATATAGGGTAGCCGGGGGTAAAGATGCGCTGGGGGCAAAGATTCGCAGTCGTTTTTTTTCGGAACTATGTGTTTTTCCCGCAAACCACGTGGCCACGCCGGATGCTAATATCCGTTTCTGTCGCACAACGAATTTTCATCGGACACGGGCAGGTCATTTTTGAGCTATGAGGTAAATTCATTTTTTAACGTTCTCGATCTAACTTTTTTTCCACTTTTCACTCTTTGTCCTCTGTTATCTTTACTGTCATGTTATTTTACATGTCTGTACTGAAAACTATATTGTATTGTTAAGTTATTAAGCATGTTACATTGTCAAGATAATTTTTGTTTTCATGATATTTTATAAAAATTGTGAACAGTGTGATTTTGGGGTAACGCCGCGCACACTGACGGGGCAAACATGCGCTGCTGACTGACTGCGCATGTTTGCCCCAGTCACTTCCCCTCATGTTGCCAAATATTTAAACCAATACTTTATTGTCACGTTATGTTTCTTTTTAGGAATTACAAACGGAAAATTGAGAAAATGATGCCACTGACTGAAAATGAAGCAGTCGCTGCTATATATGCACAATCCCTTCCGATCACAGATGCACAATCTTCACGGGTCATAGTTGTACGACCTCTGCAGATAATAGATGCACGACCTCCGCCGATGCACGATCCCCGCTATACATAAATGCACGATCTCAGCTATTCATAAATGCACGTTTCCGGCTATTCATAGATGCACGTTCTCCGCTATTCATAGATGCACGTTCTCCGCTATTCATAGATGCACGTTCTCCGCCAGTCATAGATGCACGATTTCCGCCGGACATAATTGCAATATCTCCGCCGGTCATAACTGCACTATCTCCGCCAGTCATAGTTACACGTTCTCCGCTATTCATAGATGCACGTTCTCCGCTTTTCATAGATGCACGATCTCCTCTATTCATAGATGCACAATCTCTGCCAGTCATAGATGCACGTTCTCCGCCAGTCATAGATGCACGTTCTCCGCCAGTCATAGATGCACGTTCTCCGCCAGTCATAGATGCACGTTCTCCGCCAGTCATAGATGCACAATCTCCTCTATTCATAGATGCACAATCTCCGCCAGTAATAGATGCACGTTCTCCACCAGTCATATATGCACGTTCTCCGCCAGTCATAGATGCACGTTCTCCACCAGTCATAGATGCACAATCTCCGCCAGTCATAGATGCACGTTCTCCCCCAGTCATAGATGCACGTTCTCCGCCAGTCATAGATGCACGTTCTCCGCCAGTCATAGATGCACAATCTCCGCCAGTCATAGATGCACGTTCTCCGCCAGTCATAGATGCACAATCTCCGCCAGTCATAGATGCACGTTCTCCGCCAGTCATAGATGCACGTTCTCCACCAGTCATAGATGCACAATCTCCGCCAGTGATAGATGCACAATCTCCGCCAGTCATAGATGCACAATCTCCGCCAGTCATAGATGCACAATCTCCGCCAGTCATAGATGCACAATCTCCGCTATTCATAGATGCACAATCTTCGCCAGTCATAGATGCATAATTGCCGCCGGTCATAGTTGCACGATCTCTGCCTGTATTAGTTGTATGATCTCCGCTGATCATAGATGCACGACTTCCGCTATTCATAGATAGTTGAAATTATAGTCAAACGCTTTATAGAGCACTCCAACACATTGTTATAGTTTTAAACGGATCTAAGCATCCATTTTCTGTATTAAATTTTGTTTTTCATATTTACGTTTTTTCATTTTTTTTCGTATTAAAGTTACATAAAGATACATAAGCCTAGTCTTTGTGCTCTATTATCTTCCCACATTGTGACTGACTATGTTTAGATAGGAAGTGACGTTGTTATTTTGCTGGTTTTGTCAATTTTCCCATGATTTTGTAATTGTTTTTGCCTGCGCGTGTTTGCCCCAGAAATTGGGGCAAAGGTGGGATTATACTCATGTTCATAAAATCTCATTCTACGGACTAAACGTGATTGTATGTTGTAAATACCCTGACGATTGTTAGATGGATGGATAAGCTACACACTGCTGTTAGTTTGGTCTCTCATAGTTAAGTCTATTTGTCAGAATACGGAAAAAAGTGAAAAACGCGCATCATTGCCCCCGGTTACCCTATTCTGTGGCTTGCTTATGTGTACAGGCCTAATAAATCCCCCAAATGCAAACCTTTTCTGATCAAAAAAGTCTTTATGGAATGGGATATGGGCTTGATCTTTTATGTTTAGGGACAGGTTCAAGGTGATCTTTCGCTTTTTGAAAGTGTCTGATTCAGCAGATGACAAACCAACTGACAAGACTGTATAAAGTTAGGATGCTTGTAACATATATTAGAGCGAAATGTAAAAAATTATATCAGCCTGATCACAATATTGTTATTGAAAAAATGGTTAGAAATAATGAGAGATATCCATTTAGGCAGTACATGAAGGATAAACCGACGGGTATTTATGGATTTTGTAAAACCATTAGTGAGGGGCAGGGGTATAGAGTTTACTTTGATAATTTTTATACTTTGGTGCATTTACTGAAAGATTTATGGAAAGTAGGTGTACTTGCTTGTGGAACTATGTTACGCAATTGGAAAGGCTTTCCTGTAGAACTTAAAAATATAAAGAAATTTGAAAAAGGACTATGAGGAATGGGGAAAAATTAATAGTACAGTGGATAGATAATAAATCAATTTCATTAAATTCTACAATCCATAAAGCAAATAAATTTACATACCCGGTATATAAAGAGGAGAACAAAAGTAAATGGGGTTTTTTAGGAAAATTCAAGTAAAGCAACCCTAATATTGTTAAAGATTACAATAAGTATATGAAAGGGGTAGGTAAAAGTGATCAGCTGATAGGTAAATACAATTATCTTTGGAAAACGAACAAATATTAGAAAACAATTTTTTTCCATCTCATTGATATAGCTAGGGTAAATGCCTATATATTGTTCCAAGATTGCCATAGAAAGAATCCAAATGTAGAGGATTTAAAAAGACCAAATAAATATAATCAGTTAAATTTTGCAGAAGAATTAATTAGGGAATATAGGCATATATGATTTTGTTCCAGTCACAGGAAAGCTGGCTACTTTCTAGCGCCATGCAGAGAATGACCCAGAATTTACAAGCACACACAGAAATTGTAAACTTTGTTATAAAAAAATCAAAAATCGAAAGAGTAGAGTTAAATGTAAAGTCTGTGATACATATTTATGTTTCAACAATAAGAGAAACTGCTTATCAGAGTATCACAGAGCCTAACAACTTCAAACTTATATATACTGAACTAATTTATTTCATTCAGAGTTGAAATAAAATAAAAACACAATTAACACAGACTAACTAACTACCGTATATTCCTGATCCTCCATCTAATACTACCTCTTTCGCTGATCCATCTGTATATACATGTGTCCATATATCCTTTGGGTATGCTTTCTGTATGTGATTCTTAGTTGTCTCCTTTAGTACTTGTATAGTAGTTTCTGTTTTGCGAAATAATGCTTGGTATATTGTCCATAATTCTTGGGAAGTTTTTCCTGTCCCATGTTGGGTATGTGTTAAAGGTGTTTAGTGGTTTTAGGTTTTGTAGGTCTGTATCTGTGATTGATTTCTGGAGCCGTTTAGCGGAATGTAGAAAGCTACCTCTTTTGAGTCACTCTTTTGTAGGTCTGCTTAGTCTTTGGTTCATTTGATGACTCTCCAAACATTTGAACTTTGCATACTGTGTGAGGATTTTTTCATTTCTTCTTTCTTCCATTGATGGCAAACCTGTGCATGTTTCCATTTCTGTGATTGGGGTAGTATTCATACCTCCTGTTATAATTCTGAGATTGCGGTTTTGTATCTTTGAGATCTTTTGAGTGTTACTCTTGGCTGCAGTCCCCCATGCTGACATTCCATATTCCAAAGCTGGTCTTACACACCTGTATATGCTCTACTTATAATTTTTCCATTTGCACCCCAATCGGTTCCAGCCAATTTTTTAAGGAGTGCTGTCCTCATTGTACCTTTTGTTTGGCACTTGTCTATGTGCTGTTTCCATGTAAGTCTTGGATCAAAAGTGACTCCAAGGTATGTAGGTGTCTCATCTTTTTGCAATGTTTGACCATTTATGGTTAGTAGGATTTTCTGTGGTTTGGTGGACATGCTGAAGATGGTATAGGTAGTTTTTTTGGCATTGATAGACATGGCCCATTGGTCTGTCCACTTGGCCAAATTGTCCATAGTTTCTTGCAACCTTATTTTTGTTGTGCCTACGCTCTCTTCACTGCACCATATCGCCAGATCGTCTGCATACATTGCAGCATTTACTTTATGCGAGAGAATTTGGTCAATGTCATTCATGAATATAAGGAATAGAGTGGGGGATAGAACACCTCCCTGTGGTACTCCATGCTTAAAGAGTTTCTTTCTACTATGCTTCATTTCAAGCTTCACTGCTGCTTTTCGGTTGTGCAGGTAGTGTTTTATCCAGTAATACATGCGCCCTGTCACTTTGTTTTGTTGTAGTTTAAGGAGGAGTCCATCTTTCCATACACAATCAAATGCTTTTTTTCATATCTACCCACACCACTGATGTCTGCTTTTTTTCCTGGAAAGCATCCTCTACTTCCTGGGCAATTAGTGTAATCTGGTCTTTAGTTGATCTACACTTTCTGAAGCCAGCTTGCTGATTTAGCAGGATTTTATTTTTTCTAGGAACCACATCATTCTTTTTTTTACCAGGCGCTCCATTAATTTGCAAACACAGCTGGTCAGACTTATTGGGCGATAGCTGTACACCTTATTTTTTGGCTTGCCTTTCTTGTGGATGGGTATCATTATGGCGGTTTTCCACACCTGTGGCACTAGACCTCTATCCCAACAGTTGCTAAAAAATGTTATTAATTTCTTTTTTGCTGATGGTCCGATGTGAATTAGCAGTTCATTTGGTATGTCATCAGGGCCAGGTGATTTCCTAAGTTTTAATACTGCTAGTTCTTCATTTAGTTCATTGATCATGAATGGAATATTCATGACATCTTGTTTATCTTTGCTGATCTCTTTTTCGATATTCCGTAGTTCTTTTCTTACTTCTCTTCTCCTATTTTCATCGACTTTGTGGCAGGCAGTACTTTGGTAATGCTGTATAAAGTGATTTGCAACCTTCTTTCCTGTGAGTACATCTCCACCATTCTCTATAGCTACTGGTGCTGTTTTGTTATCTTTGTTGTTGAGCATTTTTGTTATTTTCCATAGCTTTTTTCCCTCTTTGTCGAAGTTTAAATTTTCTGTTTTTTCATGCCAGCTTTTCCTTGTGTTTGTAATTGTCATTTTTCTTAGTTTGGCTACAGCAGCTTTTAGTGATATGTTGTTTTCTGTGGATGGGTTTTTTTTCTGCTGTGTCTCTGGCCTTTGACACTTCTTTCTCCAACTCATCGAGTTCGTCAGACCAGTACGGTTTGTAATTTTTCCTAGCACCTCTTGGTATGGTTTGCTTGGCTGCTTGAAGAAGTGCAGAAGCCAGGAGTTGTGCAGTTTTGTTCACGTTTTTAATCCTTGGATTTAAGGTTATTGTGAATTTGTCTGTCAGGTCAGCAAACTTACTCCAGTTTGCTTTCTTGAAGTTCCATCTGGGTGTGGTTGTAGGGCCAGCAGGGGTATGGTTAATGTCAATGGTGAGTTTGATGGGGCGATGGTCACTTCCACCAAGCTGCTCCAGCACTTCCCTGTATGTTATTTTTGCTAAGGCGTCTGTTGCAAAGGCTAGGTCAGGGGTTGAGGTGGTGTGCCATCTTCTAGAGTAGAAAGTTGTGTGGTCTTCAGGTTCATTAAGCAGTTGAAGTTTCACCTCACACTGCCAGTCTTCCACTTCTTCTCCTCTAGTATCTTGTTCTGTATATCCCCAACTCTTTCAGTGGCTATTGAAGTCACCAATTACAAGACAGTTATCTTTTTCTGTGTTAATTGTGTGTAGAGATAGGCTCTTGTCTTGTGGACAGTAATGGTTATATACTGTGACCTCTTTAGTTGGAAGGGGTAGACAGGTTCCAATGATTTCAGCCTGTTCTTCTGTGTCTACTCGAATTTCAGAGGCAACGATATTGTTTTTCACAAGTATAAGAACTCCTCCTTTATGTCTTTTTTCTCTATCGTTCCGAAATGTTTGGTATCCTCGGATGTTGAATCTATTGTTGTTTGTGAGGTGTGTTTCCTGTATGCATGCTATGTCGATTTCCTCTGTGTGTAATCGGTTTGCAAGTGCAGTCTTTTTATTGTACACGCCCTCTGCATTCCACTGCAATATTTTTAAGTGCTTATTTTTGTCTTTGTCTGCATCATGATCTATATGTGATTTTTTTGAACCAGTAATTTTTTTCCTCTGATCTCTTCCTGGCTCCACAAATTGAGACAGAGGTACCACCAGTCGCTGAGGGTGGGCTCCTTCGAGGCTTAGAGCCCGGCACTTCATCCGCCTGACGGGATTCCACAGATGAAGCACCAAAACGAATCATCTGTAACCTTTTATTTGACACGTGAAGTCATTGCGTGACACTGTGGTTTTCAGCCTTGGCTGGACTATTTTGTACCTTTCGGTCCAGTGTCTCCGTCTTCCATCTTACTTTTGAGTCAGGATGTGTTTCCCTAGCCCTTATCCACCCAAGGATTGTCCACAGGGCAGTGGAGGTTTCATTTTGGAGTTTTCCTTCTCCTAGACAGCTTGCCTAACAGGGTTAACGAGCACCATCTGCCCGGGGTTTTGAAGTAGAGTTCCCCTCTCCTAGGATATTTTTTTTGTTGCCAGGTATTCATTATCCTCCTCTGTGGTTTATTTCTTGTAATCTAAGACACCTCTCACTCAGGGAAGGTGATTTAAGAACATTGTTCTCTCTTGTTCTAATATCTATAATTTACCCTACCCAACCCTCTAACCCTATCCCTACCCCTCTCCCCTACCCCCCGGCACATTCTTGGAGTGGGGTCAGTGACCCCACTCCAGTAACCCCACTCCAGCAACCTGAGCTTATAGCGGCTCATACTCGCTTTGATGCTGCCAGTCAATGGACATATGGGGTATTTCAATGGGAATATCAGTGTCGACTGATATCTCACCCCGCCCTCGTGGTCAACGACACCGTTTGGTCAGCGGCTGCTTATTTGCCCAGAGGGTTATTCACAGCTGGCTTCAAGAGGCTTTTCCACTATCCGCCACCTGTGGACGCTCCTGGTAGGGGTCGGTATCCCCCGCAGGGATGAGTGGAGTCATTAGAGAGAGCTATAATGAAGGCATCACTATGAAAACTCAACGCCTATCTTTGTTCCCAGACACGCGGACGTGGAGGTAAACGAACGGGCAGACCAATTAGCTAGCCTCGCCACCACAACAGATAAGCAGCCTATGGATTGAGCAGACATACTCATTGCTCTTTGTGAGTCCTCACGATGAAAGTATTTGAGATGAATGAGCAAGAGTCAATATCGAGAATGCACAAATTGGAAGTGAGGAAGGGTGTAGCCCGTAAAGAACACTTAAAAAAGATTTCAAAAAGAACAATGAACCAACAGAGAACCGGAACCATCAGCTGTTATAGCCTGAGCCCTATTTTATTGCATTTTCGATGGACACCTCAAAAAAGCAATATAGGCCTAGCTGATGATATCCCAGTTCAAAATGATTACACATTTTAGCAAGCAACAGCAAAACTGACTTAGAATCCGATAGGCCTACAGAATTGTACTAGTTCAAGTAATGACGGCCATAAAGGATTCACAAATATTGATACAAGATAGTTCTGCTAGTCCAGGAACGTGCAAAGGATACCAACTTTGAAAACATTAATGTAGCACTGCCATTTATGACCCGTAAAATTCATCATACCAACAAAATGTGTCAGTGAATTTACTTAAATAAAGTGTGGTAGTGAAAGTTTGTTCTAGAACATACATAATTGATAATTCATATTTTGTAATTTCACCAACAACATACTATCTGATGTTAACTGGTACAGTACAACTATCAATGTTATTAACTGGAACTTTTACTATCAATTCAGTATATTTAAAAGCAGGACTGAAACTACGAGGCGTGTTCAAATGAAAACGGGACTTGTGGATTTATTTAAAAAGTATCATACGCAATTTAATATTTTCAACGGAATTGAACAAAGCAACCACTTGTGAATAAGAATGCACCTGGGTTCATCAGAAAAAATCTCTGTATGCATTTAGGCAAGCATCCCACTGTTTAGGTAGACGTCGAATGCCGTCCGAGAAAAAGTTGCGTGGCTGTTCTCTGAACCATGTGGTCACCGCTGTCTTCACGTCTGCGTCGCTGTTGAATCGCTGTCCCTTTAGTGCTTTCTTCAACGGTCCGAACAAATGGAAATCACACGGGGATAAATCGGGACTATAGGCTGGGTGATGAAGAACTTCCCAATTCTTCTTTGCCAATGTTTCCTGCACAATTTTTGCGACGTGCGGACGAGCGTTGTCGTGGAGAAGAATCACACCTTGAGAAAGTCTGCCTGGTCGCTTAGCCTTGATGGCCTTATGCAGCTTGTCTAAAGTGTCTTTATAATGGGCGGCACTGATGTTGACACCAGGTTCCTTAAAATCAGTCAACAAAAGCCCTTCATGGTAAAAAAAATGCAGTCACCATAACCTTCCCAGCAGAAACCTGTGTCTTGAATTTTTTGGGTTTTGGTGAACCTGGATGTTTCCATTGCATGCTGTCAATTTTGCTGCTCGGTTCATAGTGGTGGCACCACGATTCATCACCTGCCACAATGCTCAACAGAAATGCATCACCCTCTGCCCTGTAACGCATCAGGTGGTTCAAACTCCACCCCATCCGTTCTTCCTTATGGTGGTCAGTCAACATCCGTGGGACGAATGCTCCGACGACGGTCAGTCAGTACTGCTTTATCAAGCACGGCTATGGCTTCTTCTGTTGCAACAATATGCACCTGACCTGGCCGTGCAAGATCTGCCGTTAACTCACGTCCGTCTTTAAACATACGCACCCACTCCATCACTCTGGTCCTCGACAAACATTTGTCACCATATGCTGCCTTCATTCTCCGATGAATGTCTACTGCTTGACATCCTTCAAATGAAAGAAACTGGATCACAGCACGCTGATTCACTTTGGACGGGTTCGGAATCACACCCGCCATATTGTTAACAGTCTTCTGCAGCACATATGCATGCTGGGAAGATGAACACGTGACCGTATGTAAATTATTGGATACTCATTACTAGTGCAAAATGTCATCAATATCAGTGCGCTCTATCACGCGTGGTGTAACAAGTCCCGTTTTCATTTGAACACGCCTCGTACATTGTCTAGGGCCTGACTTTCATCTTACCTATTTCATTGAAGTGGACATAGGTTTGAATGGTTTGTTTCCTTAACATGTCAGCTTTATTTTTTAATCCTTTTTTATTTTCCAGTAGTATTTTCTGTAGGAAAGGTTGGTGGTCTTTTTGCTTGTTTTAATTATATATTTTCTTTGGGTGGTCACATAGCAGCAAATAAAGAGCTGAGAGAGGGGGGTGTAAACCCACTCCCTTAACAAATCAGTACATGAGACAGTACTCATATTTTTTCCAAAGGGCTGGTAACACACCCACCCCTATCTGAGATTTTTTTCAAAATGGTCATCCAATAGAGAAATGTATGTACAAATATGCATGAAGACTTTTTTTTATTACAGGACTTTAGCAATTGTACCAGGTTTGTATTTGTA
The DNA here is from genome assembly GCA_034231615.1 of Meghimatium bilineatum. Lineage (NCBI taxonomy): Eukaryota > Metazoa > Mollusca > Gastropoda > Stylommatophora > Philomycidae > Meghimatium > Meghimatium bilineatum. The sequence goes on from CM067300.1 coordinate 40,193,161, forward strand.
TGCCATATAGATTTTTGTGGTGTCGTTTTTGTCTCATAAGGTTAACAGGTATGAATATTATTTTGTTCGCCTAGAAACAATTTTGAAATCTAAATTGTCTTTAGTTGCATGTTCTAAGGAATATTCATGAAATATTTTGTCATCATAAAGCTTCTGTACACTTTTCAGAAAGATGCCAAGGCAGATAAGGAAATTCTTGGAAAAAAAGGAATGAAAGTAGCACACTTGGAACTAATTAACAAAAGTGTAATAGGTTTGCAGCACGTAGATGAAAATGCAAAAAGAGGTACTAGTTCCAAAATGGTTAAAAGGACACAATTGTGTGGTTATTAAATGGTTATTGATCCAATATGTAAAATATTTTAAAAAATCTTTATAGTGTTACTGAGCAATTTGTTCTCTTAGAGGTTAAATAATTTTATAATACTAGACTGTATGTGATATGTTAGGCCATTTTTTTTATCTTGTAGAACTGAAGTACTTTTAATCACACCAGTACATGATCATGATAATGATAATACTTATACATTAGTTCTTGATTATAAACTAGCATCATGACACATTTCCGCTCTCCGTTCCAGCAACAATCCAAGATTATGCAGACTCAAAGTCCCAGGCGGTTGTTGATTATGTGATTTTTGTAACTTTCCAGAGAGGACACACTTATTGGGTCGACCATTTCTTGTCAATGCTGTACCATCATCCACAGCATTGTCCATCAGTGAGTCTGCTCTTTCATTGCCTCTGATCCCAGCATGACAAGGGCAGTATGTCCATGTAATACTTTGGACAACTCAGTTGTTCAGTATTGTGAGCCAATCCTATTTTTGACATGCAAATTTCTATCTTCCGCAGCATGCTCTGATAGTCAAAGAGTATCACAGTGTGAGTTGATATTTCAGTCACCAACCAACTGATTGCTGCAGTCACCACTTCTATTTCCACTTTCATACTTGATGTTGTAATGAAGTAGGCAGATGATTGTTTCAAGCATAATTTTTCGATTGTTGGTAGACAAGACATGGTTCGACAAAAGACATTAAAGAATTCCTGCTCATGTCACTAAAAGAGGCGGGAAAACTTGCTCAAGACTGCAGAGAATTCAAGAGATCCATAGGGAAGACTACGTTCTGAAAAGAATGTGTCACTTGATGATGATGTAGGCAGCAAAACTCCATCCGCACTTATTCATTTCTCTGTTGACTGAGCCATTTGTATACATATATGATTGTGTCTTATGGTTGTGAGTGCGTCTGAATAAATTATTATACTGTCAACTCTGTCCTGACACCATCCAATCCCTACACTCTTTCCCCAGTTGTATTACTATATTCATCAGTGTGTTTCTCTTTGTCCACATCCACCTATTCTCAGCCTTTCCCCACTTATTCCAATTCACACAATCTGAGCAATATGTTCTCTGTTTCTGCCACCCAAGATCTTCTTCATTTGATTTGTTGTCCTTTTATCTCATCTAGATTTTGGTGTAAGGGTGGTGGTCATTTGTGGCTACATTAAGGTATGCGCTTACCTGCACCAATTGATGCCATACCTTAATGCTGGGAAAATCTAACAAACATTTCAGGGCCTTAATGGGGGTATCAAGGCTTCAATACATCCTATCACTACCCTCATAGCCTCATTTTAGATTATATGCAATCTATTCACTTGAGTCTTTAACAGTGTGAGAAGACTGATGCCATAATTGATGACAGTTAATACTAGTATTTGCATCACCGGAAAGAGTGACTATTGTTGCATGTCTGCACCTACCATGACTTTGATAGCACTAATTCCTGTTTCTGTTTTCAAGAGATTGAAATATTCTTTATTTTGTTTGTGAGTTTTAAGCTCAAGCTTTTCCAATTACTTGTGTTCATTAAAGATTCTAATAAAGCTTATGTCTCAACTCAACAACTTGATTTATGAGTGTGTTTTTCAGAGAAACCAAATGATAAGGAGAATGATGTAAACAGTCAACACCATAGTTTGCAACCACAGAAAAAAAAAGCAAAATTTAATGATGATATAACAGACAAACAATGTAAGTGAATGTGAAGGCAAGCAAGGTTTTGTAGCACTCGTGCTATTTTAGCCAAATATCTTGAGCTGTAATTAATTGTTATCCTATTTCATCAGTTATCTCCATGGTGGATTTCATATTAACACGAAAGTAATAATCTGCAAGCATTGTGCTTGCCTGGAATGTGTTTAGATATAGGATGATAGTCTGTGTGCAAGATAATGACGCACACTCAAAATCGTTTCCAGTAACACACAGTGTCAAACATGGCTGTGTCCTGGCTCTGACGCTCTTCAGCACAGTGTTCTCTGTTATGCTAAATGATGCCTTCCATAATAACTGCAGGAATTTGCTTTCGTTATTGAGCTGATGGTGAGCTATTCAATCATAGTAGATTGACGAGACCAAAACTAAGAAGGAAGTCGTTCGCAACCTCTTGTTCGCCCACTATTGTGCACTCAACGATACCAGTCTGAAAGACATGCAGGACAGTATAGACCTCTTTTCTTTGCCATGTGATGCTTTTGGTCTCACCATCAGCACTACGAAGACATTAGTAATGTATCAATCAGTGCCAGGTATTGCCTACACAGAACCAGTAATCACAGTAAAGGGACAGAAACTCAGTACTGCCAATAAGTTTGTATATCTCGGCAGCACCCTATCGCAAACTGCAACAATTGACGCAAATTTTGCCCTGCGTATTGCTCAAGCTAGTGCAGCATTCGGTAGCCTTCGTGCCAACGTCTGGATCAGGAGTGGTCTCAGTTTGACAACTAAGCTGGACGTCTACCGCACAGTGGTTCTTTGGTTGCCTATAGGCGTGGCAAAAATCTTAACAACATCTTGGTCCACAGTCACCTCAGATCTTATGCTCCTGCTCACTTAGGCACTATCTATCTATCTATTCGCTAAACCATTTATTGTCTTTCAGCATCGTGGGTAGAAGAGTTCTCTGGAGATGGCCCTCGTGTGTGCTGAATATATTGTGAAATTTGTCGCCTCTTTTATTTCGGTGGTCCATCATTTTCGAGGTCGGCCTCTAGGTCTGCCTTCATTGTATCTATGTAGCATAGCTTGCTGTGGTATGTTGTCTGGTGGTAGTCTGCTGATGTGTGCAAACCATTTGATCTGTTGGCTCTTAATATACTCCAAGATTGGGGTGGTGCTGGTTCTTTATCTAATGTCCCTTTGGCATTAATGACACTTTGGCACTATTCGTTGCAAACGTGACCGTTGCTACACGTCCCTATGTAGTTCAGAACCTACCCCTGTCGTCATTCATTTCAATGGTGATGGTCATCATGGTGCCCTCAATATCCAGGTCACTGCCTTCAGATTCTGCACCACAGATGACAGATCTAGGTACGCTCTTGAAAATCGATTTATTTTTTAGTTTGGTACCCCAAGCCTTTTGGACTTAACTCCAAACATTCATTTGTTTAAATTTTTTGTGTAGTGTGGTCCTTATTGTATTGCTATCCATGCTGTATTGGGTACTAATTTGTTATATCTGTTATCATATACCATCCAATTTTCAACAAAATCTACTTCCATGACTACATGTTTCCACATACATCATTGTCACCTTGAACTTCATATTGTTTACATATCATAAGTGTATCTAGTGCCTCTGTGAGGGTAACATTGCTTTTACTGTTTTCATTGTTTTTCACTGTTTGTTTTATATATTCTTGAGAAAGACCTAATGGTCTGAAATGTTGAAAATGTCTTGTGTATTGTAATTTGTATGTTTTCGTGTTTACACCTCATAACCACTTAGTCTTAGTGATTGTCCATCTGTTGTGTTCAAGTGAAGCATCAAAAACCTGTGTTCTACGTAACTACTATAGTGGTTGATAGGACCAAGTACCAGACATGGAAATCCATCAAAATTCTTATATGCAATGCATCCATGCCCTGTTTACTAGATCCGAACTCTGCTGGACTGACCACATCATCTGTATGCCAGATAAGATTAGCACCTTCCAAAGAGATTATTAAATGGGGAGCTGTGCAATGGTAAACATTCAAGCGGAGGGCAGAAAAAGCTTCAAGGATCACCTAAAGAACTCTCTCAATCACTGCAACATCAATCCTAGCTCCTGAGAGACTACAGCCCTTGATCACTCAGCTTGACACACCTAAATGACTGTTGGCATTACTAAATTTGAAAAAGAGAGAACCATGTAGGTAATTTACAAGATACGGAAGCAGAAGGACAAATCCATCCAAAAACTCTCCTACTCTGGATCCTCTGCACACACTGCAATATAACTTTCCTGGCATGAATCGGACTCATCGGGAATCTACAAACTCACAAATCCATCCAAAACAAATTAGATAATCACTAGGGCTCGGATTTTTATGACCTAAAAATCCTGAAATATGACATGCAAATATGACCTAAAAAAGGCAAAATATGACCTAAAATATGCCGAAATATGACCATAAGGTTTTTCTCATTTATGAACCAAAAAAAAACACAAATTATTATTGTTTGCATGTTTTACGCATTACATAGTAGTCATAGTACCTACATAGTAGTAATACTTAACAAAGCATGTATAAAAACACCACATTTATTCCTCAGTTTTCATTGTTTGTACAATTGCAACCGACAACAACATGCATTTTTAGAGTTTCAAATTTGAACGATCGTCGAATGTCACTGAGAATTGTTTTATATTTTGAAAAAATTCGTTCTACATCACATGATATCACAGGGGCAAATCTAAATAATGTCAGATCATTTGCTGAAAGTTCAGGTTCATCCTCTTGAAATGTTGCATGTTTACCACTAAGTATGTCTGCAATTTTGCACAATGAGAAATAACCAGAATTTCTATGAAGAACACTTTCTAATTTTACTTTAATCCTGTTGCTTACTTCACCACGTGATCCATTTATTTCTGTTTGAATTTGTTTCACAATATCTAATGCATCATAAAGTGCAGTCCCTTCGCTTTCCAGGCGTTTTATTGCTTTTGAAATTGCCGAAAAGTTTGACTTTATATAAGTCAGATTTTGTGATAGTCTGGTAGAAAATAAGCTTTGCACTGCTTGTATTGATGTTGCGTCGTCTTTGTCTAGGGCATTAAATATTTTAATTAGTGTTGAATAGTTGTCACAGTAATACTTTACAGCATCCAGCCATGTACCCCAACGTGTAAGGATAGGTTGTGGAGGAAGTGGTAGTTGAGGAGCTTCTTCTTTGAATTTTTGTACTCGAAGAGGAGCCTTGATGAATATTTTGTTCCCATTTGAAATAAGCTTGTCCACATCAGGAAAATTACCTCGAACTTCCTCAGCTACTCGATGCAGTGCATGAGCAAGGCAAGTAATATGGATCAATTTCGGGTAGAGAATTTGAAGTCCTTTAGCAGCCTTTTTCATATAGGGAGCAGCATCTGTTATTAATAGAAGGATATTATTTCTTTCTATTCCATTTGGCCACAACAGCTTCATGGAATTATCAAATAGAACAGCTATGGAGGTATGATTTGTTCTTTCAAAAACTTCACAGTTAAGGACAAATTTTTCTCCTGGTTGATCTCCTTTTAAAGTTCCAACTATAACATTTGCGACAAACCTGCCATCTACATCAGTACGTCTAAGGAAACCCATATCTTGTTATCTGCAATAGAATTTCTAATTTTATTTAACATGTCCTCATAACATGTGGAGAGATAATTTTTCCTTAAATTAGATTCATCTGGGATAGGATGGCTAGTGTATTTCTCCAGAAATTGTCGGAAATATTGATTTTGCAATTTATTTAAAGGGATATTTGATGAAACCATCATATGACACATATCTTTATAAAAACCGGTCTCTGTGTTTCCCGAAGAAGACGAGGAAGTAGCAGAACATTTTTCAAGTAATAAACTTTGTCTTCCTTCCATTTTAGAAAGTCTACTTAAACATTTCATATGTTTAGAAGTATTGCAATGTTGTTGCACATTAAACCATTTTCCAGCTGTAACCTTGACCTCACACAGTGTACAGTACAATATTTCTCCATCAGTACTAAATACTTTTGAACCACATTCCTGCACAAATTTACGCAACTTTGCACCATTAGAATTAGACACTTTAGGCATTGTAAAACAAAGTTATTCCAGTGAATCAACTATAAACAATATAAAATATAACACTATTATTAAGACTATTATATAACTATGAGCTAGAGCACGAGATCATGTAGTCACTGTTGCAAATGGCAAATTAATAATTGTAACATACAAATGGGCGCCAAATGGTTTAAATTGAAACTGGAAGTTTTAACAAATCCAGGAATATTCGCTCTTGACGTTGAAACATTTGAAATTGTTTTCTACAATTTACTTTCGAAACAAAACCCAGAAAATTCTTTTGAAGTATTGAGCGGATGTCACTCCCTTTTTGATTCTCAGATGCCGACTGACATCAAAGAGTTGACTGATGTCTTCCCTTCCCTACAGTCGCATGAAAGACACACATGCATATTCACTAATACACACATTGAGAAATATAGCCAATCCTCACAATTTGTCTCTAAACATAGTTTAAGATGTGCTAACATTGATAAGCAAACGGAGTACACCAGAACGTTGAGTACACCAGAAAATATGCATAATATGACCTAAATATCCAATTTCAGGCAAAATATGACCTCATCAAAATTATGGTCAAAATATGCATTTATATGACAAATAAAAACAGCTTAAAATTGTTCAGAAATGCTTGAAACATGTAGAAATTAACTTAAAACTGAAAATATGCTTCAGGGAAAAAATATGACATTTCATGAAAATCCTAGCCCTAATAATCACAAATGTTTTCGTTTTTCTACTTGTTCGCCACATTTTATAGTAATTTTTTCATGCCATAGTCATCTTCGCTTTTGAATGAGGAACATCATAAATCATCAGGTATATGACATGCATTGGCCTATAGTCCTGGCTTACCTAGGTATACTTTCATTTGGGAATGAGATACATGCTTGAACTTGTGTATTTAGATTCCCTTCAGCTCTTACCAATATCAAATCAAATATGAATGTTTCAGCAGATCAAATCCACCCACTAAACATGAATGTTACTGATAATGAATAGCTTCGCAATTAAGCATGGCTTTTAAATGTTGGCACAGGCTGAAAATATAATAATATAGATGACAACAGTTGTGACCCTGCCAAATAAAAAATAATGGAATCCCCAGGGTCGGAACCCATGGATTGCAAGCAAGATGTGGCTCTATTGATGACTGCATCTGGCTCGCAGACAAATGTTTGATTATTTTAAAATATTTCTTTAGACTCCTTTGATCTATATATTAATTGCATATAAATATTTCATTCTACAAATGAGCTAAAGTCTACTGCAGCTCAGCATCAGAAGTCCCATTAATGGTAAGAAATACTCATTCTTGGTGAGCGACAGCATAGCAATGTTATTTTTTTTAAATTCAGAGACTTAATTATTGTACTTTTAGTGTTGAAATTACACAAAATGCACACATTTCCTTAAATTTTAGTTTTAAACATAATGTATGGCTCTCACAGAATTACTATTCAAAATGTGTGGTGTCCATGGCTCTCTCAGACAAAAAGGTTCCAGACCCCTACTATACAGGGTCAAGTTACCAAAAAGCCGTGCTGAAGTTGGATGTATCAGGTCAAAAAAAAAAGGTGCAGATATTACAACAAAACTGTAAACTATGACACAATGGATTCCATTGTCCAGATTGTATTCTGTTAATCTGCAGGAGTTTGAGAAAAAATGCAAAAATAAATTTCTGGGTGCCATTTTTCTTACTGTTTATCACATTCTGTCATCTCTTTTTTTACCTAATATATAGCTTGTAGAGATTATTATTATTATATCTGTTGTATTTTGTGAAACTACCTTATCTCTGTTGTGATTTTTTTGCATACAGTTTATCAGTTAACCTTTAGCACGCTGGATTTAAAAAAAAACACTTTTCCCCTGATACCGGATTCTTTTTTGAGAATTTGCGTTATTGATGGTGGCTGTTTTGAAAATGTGATAACGTTTTGGTTGTTAGAGATGTTTAAATAATATTTGCACATATAAATGAAGAATTGAATTCTGCATATATTGGTGTAATTGTTATATGTGTGTGAGTGATACCAGACGTATGAGAAAGTGGTAAAGACGTTTTTCATAAAAAAACATTTTATAACAAATAAAGTGAAATAATTATAACAAAATAACTTACCTTTCTTGTCGAATTGTTTGACAACAGTGAACACTGTAAATCCCACACAAATCTGTTGTATTTATGTTCTTGCATTGCGAAATTATCAAAATATTGCAAGGGGAACTGTATAAAACATGTAGATTTACAATAAAATCGTTCTTGGAGCTTAGGCCTAGAGTCTTATTTGGTGCCACTTCAACATATTCGATATCAAACATCTACAAGTCCCTAAACCAACACGACATTCTGTATATTCACTGCTGTGAAACTTAATAAACCCAAGAATTCATGATTCAAGCCACGATTCAATGTTATTTTATTCAAAATACGATGCAACAACGGTCTATAAACTCGATTCACCTTCATGGCACGTACTGGTGTGCAGATGTGATCAGATTAATTGGTATACAACGTGTAACTGCTACATAGACATATTCACATTGAACATGATGGATGTAGAAATGTACCGGCTTCAATTGCGCATGTTTCCCGAGTATGTGCATTGACCAATCAGGCTCTGGTATGTCTATTTAACACGATATCTCATTGGATGAATACAGTCGACAATGGTGATAGGCGGCATTAAAATTTTTGTCGACACAGTTTTACAAAAGCATCTTAAAGGTTAAATAGGAGTATTTTCATTTTTACAGGTAAAGATGATAAAAGACAAGATAAAACTGAATCAGGCACTGAATGTAAGGATAGTATAGAAAGTGATGACCAACAAATAGAAACAGGTTTGTAAAATGTTATTGTCTACTATTCTTCTGTTTTGTCATTATTTAATTCTGATACCGAAGGGATACTGGTGGCTATAGGTAAGATGTGTGTATATCCAGTGGGTTATGGGAACTGTCAGCATGCAGACATTTTGTAATCTGATAAAATAGTCTGTTTACACACTGCACAAGTGACATCAGATATGTTAATTAGCTAATGGTTCCATTAATGCAGTTCTAGTTTCTCAGATCTCCTAATGCTTTCTCTACTATGTGGTCTGCTTTAACCATGAGCACACTGAATTAAAAGTGTTTAATTTTTCCCTGCTGCAACATTATTTTTTACTGTAGGCCCTATGCAATATTTATATAGGGTATTTGGAAAATGCAATAACTTTTAGGTTTTTGAAGATTTTTAAATAATTTTTTTAATGGAAAATGTAGGAATCATTACTGAATTTAATGATGTAAGTTTAGATGGTTTATGTGTGATATGTGAGAAAATTGTGAAGGTTAAAAATGGAGGGGGGGGGGGACAGGGAAAAAAATGTTCATCTCAAACTATTCTTGTCCGATATATTAAATCCAGGATAAAATACTGCTAAATGTCTAGGCCTATTCTATTTTTGATGATCTTTTATAACCAAACTAGCAAGTTTATATAATATCACCAGTGAAAACAAACAAAACATGTTGATCTGACTTAACATTATCGGCTATGCAGATATAAACCAGAATTTAACAAATATTCCAAAAAAATGGCTGCAATGTAAAAAGATTTTGAAAGAATTACATCAGCGGCTTACCCCAGTATATATTCGCTACCTATCTATTTTCCTCTTTGCCGTTCAATCTCTGATCACCACCATGAGAATTCATGTGATTTCTGTCAGGGAGCGTGAAGTATGTTGTGCAGCTAGTTCCACAGCAGAGCTGTGTTATTTGCACCTTGGTTTGCTCAACATATCGGAGGCCTGGATATCCAATGCCCAGCACATATGTTTTCGTCAAGCCTTTAATTCAGGTAATGAGATTCTTTAGTCTGTAACATCCTTAATATCTGTTGCCAGGCGGGCGGCAAATGTATATTGACTCAATGCTGTAATGGTTTATCACCCACTGTGCCCTTGGACTTTTTAGGCCAAAACATATCCCTGAGTGGCAGTCAGGGATTTAGGCTTTGGTCAGCTACGCCTATCTCGCACAAGGTGTTCTGCTGCCAGTGAACTCGTCTCGCTTAATTAGAAGTATTGTTCCTATGTCCATCTGGTACTGAACCTTTTCTCTCCGTGGGCATGATTCCAGTATAGGAAAGCATTGACGGTAGCGTTGGGCCCGGGTTCATTCGCCCTTTCTTCATTCTTCTTCATCCCAAAGAATGGTGGGACTGAACAACTCAATTGTCCAGAGCATTACATGGATAAACTGCCCTGGTCACACTGGGGTCAGAGGAAATGAGAGAGCCGACTTATTGGCAGACAATGCGGCGATAGACGGCACAATGCTGAGAAGAGATAAAGCAGACTTGATCAATGCAGTAATAAATTCTCGTTCGCAGTTTGACATGTCTACACAGCAAGTCTTGTTTTCTTAATAAATGCTGCTGCATTTGAAAGCTCCTCAGTGCTCCCATACATCTTTTCTGTGGATATCCATCTCTGTGGGCCAGTGTTCTTTCCTTAACTGGTTTAGTGTATTGCAGTCTTGCAGGATATGTTCAGCTGTCTCTGCTGCCTGCCCACAAGGGCACAGAGCTGATGGGACCAATCTTAGTCTATTTAAGTGGCTGTTTAATCTGTTGTGTCCTGTTCTGAGGCGGAAGATAATAACTTGCTTTGCTCTGTTGAGATAGTGGTAATTGTCTTTTGGGTGGTCTACTTTCCTGATGGCTTTGATGAGGGTCTTCTTTTCTTGGTAGGTGATTTCTTGGTCTTTTTGTTCCTGTATTGCTCCATCCTTTGCCAGAATGAAGATGATGTAAATGATGCTGAGAACGTACATATACAGAGAATGTCAGAAATGGGAGTAACTAGTGGGGAGGGAAGGAAAAGTAATTTTTTTTTGGAAGGCCCCAAATACAGTAGAGTTAGACCTGGTCTGTTAGGAAACACAGGAGGACTCGAAGTATGTTCCCGAGCTGAACAGCGCTTTAGATTTTTAGATTTGGTTTCCTTTTATTTTGTTCTGTATGCACATAGCTCTGCCCTCTGGCACTGTGCTGCACTCTCATTGTACTCAAGATCATTATCTTTTGGACTCTAATATTGTTATCTTTTCATCATATCTTCCTATTTTGAGACAATTGCATCAGTCGCTGTTCCAATGCTCGAGCCGGACTGAGCTGTGTCGACCCTGACCTTTTTTATGTGTTGGCTCAGAGGTGTCGGAGATATTGCTTGTCTTTTGCAGTCAATTCTCATTCTATCGCCAGCCTTCACATTCCTGGACACAATTCCAAAAGTGTTTGCCAGAAGCAGCTCAAATGTGGGAATGAAATGCCCCATATTTCTGTTTCCAGGGTATTAGGTATGTTGATTATCATCTTTGCACACCGGACACGTCCATAGGTGCTCCGATCTCCACTTCAGTAAATCTCTCAGGGTATAACGGCTGATGGTTCCAGTTTTATGTTGGTTCACTACTCTTTTTGAAATCTTTGTTAAGGGTTCACGATGTTTCCAGGGTGCACCATGAGTAGGTACCTTTGGAATCTTGGTTATCTGCTAACCCTGGCTCTGCCGAGAGCAATGCGGTACCCTTTACGCCTCTACCTATCTACATTACGTCCTTTTTAGTTTAACGTGAAAATAAAAGTTAATTATGTCTACTTTCATTTCCTCTGTTAACTTGATGAATGAAATTAGCTTACAATCATGATGCCTTTGTTGAAAGAGGTGCATAGCAACGGGCGATTATAGCCGAGAAATGTTTCTGAAAAAGGACAGCATCTTTTAGTGTTAGTCACTGACGACAGCATGGTGAAGGTTAATTACTTCTTTTCATCTGTTGGGCTCAGTCCAGTGAATTTTATTGTTTACATTGTTCACTTATTTCCTGAGTGTGTAGTGCCCAATTCTGTTGGAATGTTATTATTTGTTGTGAAGTTAATTTCCTGATGTGAATATTAATTAACTTATTTTTTTGGGTTAATTTCACAATAGGTAAGTTGCCATTTGTTCTTTTGATGAGAGGGACCTGGCTTAGTGGTTAAGCTATTCATCTTGTAGAATCTTGTTTACAAATAGAGTTTTTTTTTGGAGAAAATGAGTATCATTTGAAGCTATGAATTACTCCAACTTATGGCATCTTGTTTACAAATTAAGTTTTTTGGAGAAAATTAATACCACTTGAAGCTACAGATAACTCTCTATAAGTGGCACTCTTGGCAGGCGCATGCCACTTCGTTAGGAGAGATGGAATATATATGGGGAAACTGGGGGTGCAATGAAATCTATTCTCTATGCCTTATTCAACTTTATTTTTGTTAAGAGTGAAATATATTTATGCTATTTGCATTTTATTATTGTTGATTGTTCCTGTATAAATTTATATTTGTTTGCAGTATTTGGATATTTCTTGATTGATGCAAAGTATGATTTCTTGAAAATTGTGTGATTATTTTCTGTGAACATATGTTGGTGGATGATTTATGTATAGCTATCATTTCTTTTTTGTGTGCTATAAAGACAAGTTGCTATTTTAGACAGTTAAGTGATAGCTGATTGAGCAATACTCTCGTGAAAAATATACAAGATAAGGGTAACTGAGTTATAAACCAGTGATATAGTCACAGTTTTTCCATAAATGCACGGTTGCCTAGCCAGTGGTTGACTAGAAACCTCCTGACTAGTGTATCTTAAGCACTTAGTCATTAGCAATTGCATCATTCCTCAACCTTCCCAGAGCATGAACCCTAGTGCTCATTTCAAACTGAGGCACAGTGGTGTCAGCTGAACAGAACAAGTTAAAATGTTTTCTGCTACATTCTGACTTTTTTTAAAATTCCTTGGTGTACATCTAAACCAACTATTTTATTTTATATTTGTCACCCCACAGCATAAGGCTTAATGGTCTGTGCATTGTAAATTCATAATGGTCTTTGCTTGTTTAAATGTATGTAGTTATAAAGAAATTTACATACCTGTGCAATTTATGTATTGTATTTGTGTCTCAATATAATGTTCCATATTTATAGTGACTAGAGAATACACACGGATGCCTTGACTAAAATAGCATCTTTTTTTAGTGAGTACTCTATATTTATCAGAATAAGGAAAACATACCGGTATTAACTCAAATTGCGAGGTGAATTAATGTTGCGAGACAGACTTGATTAAAATCTAGTCTGTTACCTTCTGATACTTTTAGATACATCATATGAAAGGGTCAGAGCATCCATGGGGATTCCATTATTTATATTGAATCCTTATATATTTTTTTTCTTATGTGAAGAATAACTTACCATATATTTCAGCCATTCATAAAGCCAATTTTTCTAAAATTCAGGAACTTGGGTGCAGTGCTGCAACAAAATGTGCAACAAATGGAGATATCTAGCAGATATTGAGGATCCTATCTTGGTGCCTGAGAAATGGGATTGTACCATGAATTCTGGTCTGTAATCTATCTCAAGTCATTTCAAATACTAGTTTCGTAATTTCTAACATTGTTTGATGCCACTTCAGATATACTTTTCTTCATATTTATTTTGTTGTTGCTTGAAAGCATTTTATTATTAAGAGGTTATTTAAAAATAATAATTTGTTTCTACATCCTGATCTGACATTTTTAGGTATGGTGGGAGCATGTACCTTGTGTTATAAGAGTTAATGTTTTTCTTTTCAGTTGCCATGTCTCTATCTTATGTAGAAATACTGCCGTTACATTATAATTAAATATCATTAACTTAGCATTTTCAGTTATCGTTACTGAGTCCCTGAAAGAGGAGCAAAAAATGACTGACAACAGTGAAGTGCTATGAATGTCATAAATAACTAATAATGAGGTGTGGTGAAGTAGGCTGTTCAATGTCATAGGTCAAAGTGACCAAAAATACAGGCTGATATTGGTTGTGTCAGGCAGAAAGGTACAGATATCACAGCCAAGCTATAAATAAACCATGACACAATGCATTCTGTTCTCCAGCTAACAACCTACTAGCCAACAGGAGTTTTTGAGAACACAGAAGAAAGATTTTTTTGAATAGTGGGTAGGGTAGTTGGTGACAAAGATATTCACTTTTTAGCGTATTATGACAACTAGACTTAACTATGAGAGATCTAACTGGCAGCAGTGTGTAACTTATCCATCCATCTTACATTTGATGGTATTGAAAACATACAATTACGTGTAGTCCGTAGAATAAAAATTTATGAACGTTTGTAAAAGGCCACATTTTTTGGGACAAAAATATGCAGGTAAACAATCATTACGAAATCAAGGGAAAATTTACAAAAATAGCAATATAGCTGCATCACAGCTTGCCTGCACATAGTCGATTTTGTGTTAATTATAGAACACAACGACTGTGACCATATCTTTTTTTAACTTTAATATGAAAAAATGGGGAAAAAACAAATATGAAAAACCCATTAATATAAAGGATAGATGCTTAGATCCATTTTGAAACTATAACAACGTGCTGGTGTGCTTTATAAAGAGCTACACCATAATTTTGACTTTCGTACATTTATGAATGGCAGAGTTTGTGCATCTATGACTCGTGATCGTACATCTATGACCAGTAAAGATCATGCAACTGTGGCTGGCAGAGATCATGCATCTGTGACTGGTGGAGATTGTGCATTTATGACTGCCAGAGATCGTGCATCTGTGGCTGGTAGAGATATATATCTATGACTGGTGGAGATCATACATCTGTGGCTGGTGGAGATTGTGCATCTATGACTGGTGGAGATCATGCATCTGTGACTCGTGGAGATTGTGCATCTATGACTGGTGGAGATCATGCATCTGTGACTGGTGGAGATTGTGCATCTATGACTGGCAGAGATCGTGCATCTGTGACAGGCGGAGATCTTGCATCTATGACTGCCGAAGATCGTCCATCTATGAATGGTGGAGATTGTGCATCTATGACCACAGCAATCTATGACCACAGCAACAGCTTAATTTTCATCAGCTGCTTAATTTTTTTTTCATTTGTAATTTAATTCCTAAAATGAAACATAACATGACAATTAATATATTGGTTTAAATATTATACATCATGAAGGAGCAGAGAGTTGGGCAAAATGTGAGCAGTGAGTCCACCTCGCTTGTTTACCTCACTAACTGTGCATGGCTTTGCACCAGTTTAAACATGTAAAATAACATGACAGTAATTATAACAGACAAGGAGTGAGAAGTTACAAACAATATATATAGGTGTTTTTTTTGTGGTATGTACATTTTAGTGTAAGTATATTAACATCTGTCATCGTTAACCCCTCAGCTGCGGAGATATTCTTAAGGATACCATGAAAAATTACTGCCATTTTGCGAAGATCTTCTTAGTTTCCCAGGCAAATAATCCATCTGGAATCTTATATTAAATCATCCATACAAATTTTTTTTCTTGGGAAACTAAGAAGAAGATCTCAACAAAATGGCAGTAACATTTCATCATATCCTTAAGAATGCCTCCAAGCTAAGGGGTTAGAATTTTATTTTTATGATAATCACTGTCAAACAAGTGTTATTCTCTTAACATTTAAAATCCTTTTCAGATCATGAACACAATTATTGTGATGCACCTGAAGTAGATTATTCCGTGGTTGATCATATCTACACAAAATATACCATTGGCTCCATTGTGTGGGCTAAAATTGATGGCTACCCACGGTGAGATCTAACTTACTTATACTGTTTTATTCATTATTTTCCCCAGTCATTGTTCTGCCTTGTTCCTAATCCTAACTTTATATCTGTATCTTTATAGTGGCTGTTAGCACTTAACCTACTTTATCTCTGTAATATAGTTTTGGTAGCACAGTAGCTCATTTTTATAGAGTTTTAAATTCACATTATGTTAAAACTACTCAGGTGGCCAGCTATGGTTGAATGTGATCCAGACACAGATGAATACTTTGAAGTGCTCGCACAATCCCATATGGTGCCAGTAGGTGTAGCCCTTAAAAATTCTTTGTTATCTTTGTGTTATGACGCTTGTCTTTTGAGATTATTTAATTACGAGTTCAGTACTAACCGTAACTCTATCCAGATGTAAAAACGATATATCTTGGATAATACAGTCCGGAATGGATTTAAAAATGATATATCGTTGTTACTGATAGACCCTCTAATTTTTTTTTTTTCTATCGTAAATGAATTTATCGTAAACTAATTCACCTGTTTAAAACATAGAAGTTTGGTACACGGAATGAAACTATCATGGTACAATGTAATCAGATGCCGGTATCAGTTTAATTAAAATGTGCTCTGTCAAGGTGGGTTTAGCTTTTGTGAAATAAGCAAAATAACTTCATCTTCTACTGATAAGAGATCTCAAGATTAAGCCAATGTCAGGCTTTATTATTTGTTAAAGTTTTATAGCTGAAAAAATTTAAATGATGTCAGAAAACAGGGACATTGACATAGTATACCAACCTGTTACAAATCGGGAAAGAAATATACCTAATATTCATTCATTCATTTTCCTTTTGCGCTGAAGTTAGCGCATAGGGCAGAGGTCAGATCTCTCCAATTCTGTCTGTTCAAAGCTATTCTGTGCAGTTCTTGAATAGTATGAATATTGGTTGTTTTACTTTCTTTAAGTATTGTTCTTCTGTTTCTTTTGGTCTACCCCTTGCTCTTTTGCCTGTAGGTATCCATTCAAGAGATTGGTGGTGTATTCTGTTGGTGTCTGCGCGTAAGACATGCCCGATGTAGGACCAACAGCATTTTCTGATAACATCTGTGATGAAATTTTTATGTGTCTCTTCTCTGATTTTATCATTCGATTTGAATTCACTCCAATGGATGTTAGTTATCCTACGAAGACATTTGTTCTCGAAACTCAGTAATTTCTTTTCTGAAGATAAAGAGCTTTTCCAGCTCTCACATCCATATGATAGCACCGGAATAATGCAGGAATTAAATACGCAAATTTTTGTGCGTGTGCTGATTGACTTTTGACTTCCAGATATTAGACAGTCTGTTAAATGCACTTGATGCTAGGGCAATGCGAGTTGTAATTTCTGGCATGACATTACCGTCGAGTGTTAATTTGCTTCCTAGATAGGAGAATTTCTGTACTTTTTCAAGTTGTTGTCCATTTTAAGTAATTTCGTTAGGTGAATTCACCAGTCCATAATTTTTGTTTTTGATGAATTGATTTGGAGACCTATTTGTCTTGCAATGAGTTTTAATGTATCAGTTTTTGTTTGTGCATCTTGATGGTAAGGACAAAATAACTAAAACATTTAGAACTGTTCCCACTGCTGCTGTTTCTGAAAAATCATATAGTGGCAGCAAAGATACTCTTGTACTACATTATATAGACACTAGACTAGATGATAATATTGAGTGGAATAAAGTTGAACAGATTGTTTGTATCGGGTCATCTCTATTTATATCGACTGCGTCTAGTATCCAAGTACCATTGAATGAAAATTAATCACCACTGGACTGTTTCTTTACACTGCTGACAACTAATATTACTGATACTCTGGTAGCTAATATAAATGCTTAGCAGAGAACAAAATAAAAACCATCAGTACTCTCAAAGGATAAAGTATTTATTGGCGCTGTACATTTATTTGATTATGATGATGCAGACAGGTATGGTTCACAGTGCAGAAAACCAAAGCTGAAAAAACAGCAAATGCTACTGTGTGGCATGTATAGGCGAACCCCTAACTGTGACCCAAAGCATATTTTAGGGCATATCATACCAAAAAATAGAACAAATAAATCATCAGATGTAAATAAGGTCTAAATATACATTTTCAGTTCTACTAACATTGGAAACCCAGTACCGAGGAATATATCGTAAAGTTTCACAATATTTTATTCAGTTCTGAAATTTGACATGGTACACACAAATATGAAAACGATGGACCACTGAAATAAAAGAGGCGACAAATTCCACAATATACTCAGCACACAAGAGGGCCATCTCCAGAAAACTCTTCTACCCCTAACGCTGAAAGGCAACAAAGGGTTTCAGCGAATAGATAGATAGACACACAAAAATGATATACAACATTAGGCAATTGAACGATTTACATCACATAAAAATTATGAGAAGTAAATGGACAGTTAAGACATTTGCCTCGCTAGGAATTGGATAACAACAACATTTTATGCGAAGTAAAATTTAATTTGAATAAAAAATTTATGTCAAAAAATATTTTGTTTGTCTAACATCCCTGTTTTGGTGTCATTTTTGTATTTCTTTTGTTATAATTCTTATATTTTTATATTGTATATGCATTCCATATTCAATTCCCATTCTTTTGGTACTTATATAGCATTCTACAGCTACTACTGCATCACCTGGATGCTTTTAACTAAATCACGTTGCTGTCCAAAAGTTCAGGCAAAAATTAATTCTTCCCACACCCCAGAATTATTTTTCCTGAAAGAGCATACATTTTTTTAAAAATGTAGCTAACAATACAATTAATGACATTCTGCTATGTATTAAAGTTTGGCTTATTGTAGATTTTATTTATAAGCTTAATTAAGTCTAGGATGCTACCCCTCTGAAACTTATGATTATTATGTGTAACTCTACTCAGCAAAGCATTCTTCAAAATGCATAGCACAAATATGGACTGTTTACATTAATGAACTCTTAACAGACATTACTTTTTGGTCACTTTAAAAACAATTCTGGAGTAATTTTAGTAAAACCAATTGTGTAAAATTCGGTACAATACGGGATCAGTATCTACATTCAACTTTGTAAAGTTCAATCACATATCACGTACCTACTGCACTCACAGTTTTTAAGTAATCTCCGGCGATCTTAATTTTTGTAGTTTGCAATTACATCGCAGATTGCAATTGTTCAGTAGTTTATAACGTCACCCTGCCAGTTCATTTCTTTTAGGGAAGTGGCTGCTGTATCGATGCTGAACTTGCATTCGACTGATAAGGGCGCAGCATGCTTGATGCAGAGATGTATAGTGGTTGGGGGGTGTTAGGATTAGGTCTAACCCTATCCCTAACGCCCATGATCATACCTTCTGTGATGCACATTCGTGGTATTAAATCATGGCATATTTTAATCTCCACTAAAATTAGCCATTATGTTTTTCTGGCAACGCTTGCTGCAGAGATTTATAGTTTAGGGAGGAGTGTGTTATGGTTAGGAATAGGTCTAATCCTACCGTTAATGTCCACGATCTCCTCTGATGCTGAATCATGGCATAATCGCAGCTAAAATTATCCATTTTATTTTTCTGGGAACAGTCTGCTCGTGGCGTAATTTAATTGACAACACGAAATGTGCATGTACTATAGCAAACTTGTAATGAAGCTGTGCATAATATCATACTTTGTCCACATTTTGGAAAAAAGTGGGTAGGCAAATGATAGGGCCTATGTGATTATACCTTTTTTAATATAATACTTAGTTTCATTCCAACTTTGTTATATATATGCAGATTTCATGACATCACTAGCAAAACATGTCACCAAAAAAAATGGCTAATTTAATTGGAGATGCCTGTTTACTGAGCTTGCCATCTACAGATAAATATGCTGTACATTTACTACAAACTTTATTACAATAGTTTTTTTGTTTAAGACTAAGTAATGTAGGTACTGCTGCCCATATTGTACCTAAAATTTAAATTAAATGATACAGTAATATATCAGATCAAATTGTTCATAATACAATAAATACTCTAAGTATCCTTTTCACAAATGTGATCTTTCAATGTAGTTTTAAATTAGCATATTAAATTAATAATTCCATAGTTTTAAATTAAATTTTTAATTTTGTAATACAAAATTTTGCTTAACTTATCTCATATATAAAAACGATATATCGTAGCAGAGAAATCCCCTTTCCGGACATATCCACGATGAAGGCTATCAGTCTTGCAGATATGCCATCTAAATTTGCTTAGTTTAGATCATAAATGAATTAGTATTAGCTTATTTAGCTGTTTAAACTTTAGAAATCTGGCTAACGAAAGGAAACCCCCGTGGTTGTGTGTAATTAGACACGTGACATATTTATTTCAAATTAAAATTCAAACAAGGTAGGTTCAGCTTTTTACTGAAATTAGCAAAATGGCTTCATGTTTCACTAGCAAAAGAGCTCAAACATTTAGCAAAAATTGTGTTTTTATTATTCTTTGAGTTTTATAATTGGAGATGTTATTTCAAGTGATGTGTCAGTAAACAACAGTGTTTTTGATTTTTACAGTGGAGATTACCGACATGTTGAAAATTGGAAATAAATAGGCCCAGATCTAATAGGCAAGTGCTAAAAAATTATCAAACTGTTCCCACTGCTATTGTTTCTGAAGAATCAGATAATCCTAGTGATAGCAATGATAATCTTGCACTACGCTATACAGAAAATAGTTATACCTAATGATAATATTGAGTGGAATAAAGTTTAACTATGAAAATTCAATATTTGGGAATATTTCCTAAATTTTCACAATATTTTGTTCGGTTCTGAAATTGGACATGTCACACAAAAAATGCATAAAACACTAGGCAGTATATAGATTTACTTCAACTAAACAAATTATGATCAGTAAATGTACATTCAATGCATCTACTTTAGTAAGATTGGATATCAACATTTCAAGACAAATAAAATAGTGGGTGAGTAAAACAAAATGCATGTCCAAAAAATGTATGTTTATCTAACATCCCTGTTTGTGCTGTAATTTTTGTATTTTGTTGTTACAATTATTATATTTTTATATTGTATATGGATTCCACTTTTAATTATCTTTATTTTGATACCTTATATGACCTTCCATAGCTAATACTCTGTCTCCAGAAAGCTTACGCCTAAATCATATTGCAGCCCAAAAATGTAGCCTAAAATTAATTAAACCCAGAGCACAAGAATAATTTCATCCTGAAAGAGTTAAATTATATAATTGACACACTGACAAATAAAACAAAATTGATATGAAATGGAAATCATATAGAAGTTAGTTTTTATTGCACCTAGTGCATTTTTTTAAAACAGCAGAAAAATGCATCAATAGGGCAAGAAATGTAAGTACAGTCCACATGTAAAGAATTGTATGTGTAATGGGATTGTTGTTTTTTTTATTTATAAAAATTGTTATTTTTTGGTTGCTTAATATTTCCATTTGCAAACAGTACATAATATAAAAGGATTAACCTTAGGCATGCTGTGTTTATAATTACACAATTTCTCTTCTGCCACGGAATTGGTTTTTGGTAATGTTACGCAATCGTCGGTGGCTGTTTTGAAATCACGATAACTTTTTTGTTGTTAAAGATATTTAATTAATATTTGCACATTCACAATTTTCAGACGTAATTGTAATTATCGAAATCAATACCCCTGACAAATGTTGGTCATGTACGGAAAACCTTTTTACTTAATTCGTTGTGTTGTAATAGTCCTTGTTTCGATTGGTCCGTTCTCAGTGACTTGAGTACACAGGCTGAAAGTCTTGACGAGACCACATCTTTTTTTGAGGATGTGGTTGGTCAAGTACGGAAAATCTGTTTACTTGTGTTGCAAAGCGATTTGGCGCTGCTAGAACGGACCTGGTTCAATTTCCATCAGCTGTAAGAATTATTTTCATTTATCCTCATGCTTCTTACTTGAATTTACTTATCAGTCGAAGGCAAGTTCGTACGGTGGCCATTTCGCTAATAGAAATGAACCAGCAAAATGACGATACAAAATACTAAACAATTGCAATCAGTGATGACATGGAAAACTACACGCAAAATGGATATTAGCAGTGAATGTGCGTTGAAATTAGTGACAAGTTGCGATAGCACTTCTGAAATTGAATATGTCTTGCAGGTAAAATGACATTTGTGCTTCCTGACTAAATTATTTCTCGCAAGTCTTCTCATATAATTTTAATTTTCAAAATTAATATTTTGACATTGGTTCTAAGTTTCTATAACAAATACGATCATTTTATATAATAAAAGTATAATGTTTTACCAAAATAGTTGGAAAAAACTGTTAGATTTATAGTTTTGTAATCGTCGTCAAACTTTCTACGAGATTATATGGTCTTGTTACATAAGTGTTAAGAGACAACTAAAAATTCTTGAGACTAACAGGAATTTAACCAGTTCATTCAAAAGCACCAAATCGGCTAACAACTCTCGTACACTGGTTTTTCTGTACTTGACTAACCGCATCGCCAAAAACAGATGCGATTTTGTCAAGACATTCAAACTGTGCACTCAAGTCACTGAGAACAGACCAATCGAGACAAGGACTATTACAACAGCAAACATCCCATACAGGTATTGAAGTATCCTCAGTAACAACAAACATATAACATCTGTATTAGTTCTTGAATTTACTTGTATAAGAGACAACTTGGGAGGTTTAGGAATGGAGGGTCAAATTTATCCAGAAGCTATGCTGAAGTCGGATGTGCCAGGCAGATAGGTGCAGATGTCGCAGCCAGGTTGTAAGTCATGATACAGCTCAATCAATTCTCAGGACTGCATCCTGCATCAGCAGGAGTTTTAGAACAAGAATAAAAGTTTCAATGTACTTCAGCCTTTATTCTTCACATTTCAAACACATAACAAAAGGACAACAGTTTATTTCATATATTTGTCAGAACTTTTCATTGTCTCTCATCACTATCAAGTTAGACTTTGTGCATACATTGATAATGGTCCATGAGATTCTTACAGTATTCTATAAAATTGCTCTAATTTATTTATCCTGCTTATATATTAGGGGTAGTCGAAAAGTTTTGCGCTTCACTTCACTAAGAAATCTGAAAGACAGGCGGGATTGCTGTGTATCATTTTAAAGACACACTATAGGTTGACAATTCCCATGTGTTCATGGCTCGTGAGGTATGGCACGTGAAAGAGACATAGGTGGGATAGGAAACAGTCTCATTGCATAATCAAATTCTTGCACCTGCAGGGTAAATCTGCAAAACAAATTCATGATGATATATTTTCCATTTATAAAGATGTCTAACCTTTGTATGACACTGTAAAGCGTTGCAAAATCACTCTCAAATGAAACATGACAGTATTCAAGAAGATTCAGGCCGTCCATTGCAGATGATATAAACAACATTGCAAGAGTGGAGACCCTAGTCCAGATAGGCAAATTACCATCGAGGAAATAATGACTGAGTTGGGATTAAGTCATGGGACCCCGTTTAAGGCTTTACATGAGCAACTTTGCATGTCAAAGGTGTCCGCTAGGTGGGTTCCTCGTCTTCTCATGCCAATCATGTCTCATGCAGCTCATGACTCCATTGTCTTTGCAGAGCAGTGCGGGTATGAAATCATGCCCCTTCCACCTTATTCACCTGACTTAGTACTGAGTGACTTCTTTCTGTTTCCAAACAAGAAGAATATGCCTCGTGGGTGTTTTTTTTCTGACATCTAGGAGGACCCAGGAGGAGGTGTTCTACAATCAAGGCATTGGGAAGGTGAAGAAAATATGGGAGAAGTACATTGCCTTGAGGGATGAATAGAGAATGGCTAAAGTTCACAGCAATTTTCAGGTAATTGTTTTGGTTCCTTCACACTAAAGTGCAAAACTTTTTTACCCCCCTCCCCCTCTTATTGTACAAGATTTCTTCTATATAAATTGAATATAATGTAACAATGTTACTATTGTGCACTAAGTAGAGGTGCTTTAGTATCTTAGTTATCAATCATGGACTTTCATGTTAGAAATATACATTTTTTGCATCAACAGTTTCACCTGACATATTTTTTTTGTTTTCAATATTTAAAATCTAGCCCCATAGAAACTGTAACAGAATTGACAACTGAATAATAATGGAACATTGTGACATTTGTCAATAGTCATCTATTACTCTGAAACTTAACCTTCTGGTCAGAATTATTTTAAATTGTTAATTCTCTTCATAGTTTCAGTATCATGTAACCTTCTTTGATGACAAAGTGACAAGATCATGGGTCATGGCACATTGCATAGAACCATATACCGCAGATGAAGTGCCAAAAATGAGAGTGAGTTGTATAGTATAGTATATATATATATATATATATATATATATATATATATATATATATATATATATATATATATATATATATATATATATATATATATATATATATATATATATATATATTAATGTGCCATGATACAGCATAACCTGAGTTTCTCAGGACTACATTCTGCTAGCTGGTAAATTTAATTAACTATAGTAGTTTAGTTGTTAAGTGACTTGCCGGCTATCAAGCACTTTGATTTTCAGTTTCTTCAACGTTTGTTATCAAACGCCTGCTTTTTAACAGACTGTAGTCTGCTCCAGTCATGGACCCATTGTCATGGTTTATACTTTGACTAATATCTGTGCCTTTCATTCCAACACATCAGATTTTAGCATATTTTCAGTTTGATTTCTGCTGTCAATGGTTGCGTTAATTATGGCTTGCAAAAAGTAAACTCTTATAATTGACCCATCCTCCAGGAAACATGGTTCAAGGAATAATGCCATTGCTTTATATGTTCTCTGGTCAACCACTCTTTAGGTATTCTAGCACTTCTGGGTAAAATTGCCTACTGTGCACAATATAGCGCCTGTATATATGCAGTAATTTGTTCAATCTCTTTTCAACTTGTTTTTAGTCACTACAAATACATCTAGCTGGATTGCCAGTTCATTGTTGATATGCTTTCAATAAGTTGATAAGCTTTCAATAAGCAGCTTTTTATGAACAATGTTGACAGGGTTGCATTTGTGAGGTGAGCTAGTTCACTAATCACTCTACCATCCACACACGTGTTGCTGCGCTCGAAAGGGGAGTAAAGAATAGCAACACTTTTTTACCTTCTATGCATGCCATAAGAGGCAACTAAGGAAGTTATGGATGAAGTTAACTGCTCCATATAGAGTCAAAGTGACCAGAAGCCATGATGAAGTCGGATGTGTCAAGCTGAATGGCACAACAAAGTTGTAAACCATGACACAACAAATGCAAGTTTGAGAACAAATGCAAAAAAAGAAACTACCAATATAAATGTAACCAGTGTTAGATTCAATAAAGCCAAGAGTCGCAGTAACAAAAATAAGAAGTTAATTTGAGAATAAAGTACTATTGCCACTGTTACTGATAAATAGTAAAAATACTAATTGTAAAATATTGTCAATGAAAAATAAGGAATAAGGACTTTTTCTACATTTGGTCAAATAGGAACCTTTATCAATAAACAACAAAGAACAAGAATAAAATGGAAAACAAATACAATGGAATGGTCTCTTCACTGTGTTCCAGTGTATTCTTCAAATACTCAATATTCTTGTTTGTTGTTTCTTGATAAATGTCCCTATTGGACAGTAATGTTGAAAAAGTCATTGTTCCTTTATTTTTTTGTTATTTTTCAGACAATATTTTACATTTAGTATTTTTACTATTCATTAATTTTAATTAAGACTACCTAGCTGATGCCTAGAATTATACGGATTCATAACTGAACTTACCAACTCACTTCAGATGTTTGAGGGTTTGGGCATACATTGTGTCACCTCCATGTTACAAAAACATTATGGTATATCAGTGTTTCCCAAAGTGGTCTATATGGACCTCAGAGGTCGATTTTTACTTTAAGGGGGTCTATGTTAATGAGAAAAAAAAATTTGGG
This sequence comes from Meghimatium bilineatum, assembly GCA_034231615.1. NCBI lineage: Eukaryota > Metazoa > Mollusca > Gastropoda > Stylommatophora > Philomycidae > Meghimatium > Meghimatium bilineatum. Next base: position 40,218,908 of record CM067300.1, read on the forward strand.
ACCACGAGATGTAAATGGGGATCCATATGAGTGGATTCCATTTAGGCAGGTCATCATCAACATTTAGCCATTCTGTAAATGTCTTATTACACATAACAGATCATCATCATTAAGTACCGTCACCGCAATGACGGTTGGCTGCAACAGTCTCTTGTCTTGGCAGTGCATTCTGCTAGATTTTAACCTGTCCATCTCGTGATATTACTCTCCCACAAAATCTCTACCTACTTCTTGTTCGCCTCCCTTTGACTTTACCCTCAAGTAAGGTCTTCAACACAGTCTTTTAATATGTCAAAAATATTTTATTTGCTTGATCTTTATCTCCTTTAATAATTCTTTCATCATACGAAGTGTTGTTAGAACCTCTTTCTTTTCTTCTCTTTCTATGATGTTCTTCCTATTCTTCTGTATATATCTTAAAGGCATCAATTCTGTCAGCTAATTGTTTGTTTATTGTCCATATTTCTGAGCCATATATTAATATAGAATAGATGTAGCATTTTATAATTCACATTTTTAGCTAGTTTAGATTTAAATTTGTTTAGATGCTAATATTTTCTTCGTGTCATGGAAGAAACGATTTTAGCGATTCATATTCTCATTTTAACTTTGGTTTCACATCTGCTATCATTTGTGATTTATGTGTCCTAGATATTGATAATGTTCTACTTGTTGTATTTTTTGTAGTATCTACTCACCATCTATTTTTATGTTTAGCACCTGTTCTTCTGTGACTTTGCTACTTATCAGTTTTTGTTTTTTGGATGTTTATATCCAGTCCATATTCCTTACTTGATTTATTGACTTAATCTATCAGTTTTTGTAGTTCCTGTTTACTTTCTGCTTAAAGGACAGTGTCATCTGCATATCTCAGGTTATTATTTTCCCACTGATCTTGAGTCCTGGCATTCCTTCTATATGTTTAAAGATATTCTCTGTGTAGATATTAAATAGGCTGGGTGATTTAAATACATCCTTGTCTTACCTCTCTTTTTATTTCTATGTATGGTAAGTAACTGTTTTCACACCTTATTGATGCAGTTTGTTCCCAATATATATTTCTAATCAGTGTGATGTCTTTTTCCATTTATGCCTATTTCTTAAAGATATTCAATTAATTTTTGTGTGTTAGACTCTGTCAAAGGCCTTGCTCTAGTCTATGAAGCAAATATAATAGATACTTTTTTGAACTTCTATATATTTATCCATCAATAGCCAGATACTAAGTGTGGCTTTTCTGGTTCCTTTGTTTTTCCTAAAACCAAATTGCTCTTCATCGATCTCTATGTATATCTTGTTTTTAATTCTTTCATGTATTATCTTTTTGGTTATGTGGCTCATCATGCTTATTGTTCTGTATTCGGTACAATCCACAGCCCTTGGCGTCTTAGGTAGTGGTATGAATATTGATGATTTTAGGTCTTTAAGTATGTGATCTGTTTCATATATGTCATTGCAAAGTTCTGCGATAGTTTCCACACCAAGTTCATCTAGATTTTAAAAATTAGTTCTGCTGTTATGTTGTTGGAGCCTGCGGTCTTTCCACATTTTATTGTGTTTTCTACATCTCCTTTCAGTATTACTGCTCCGTCTTTGTTGTGTTCTGTTGGTCATCAAACAACTCTATCACATAATGTGCCCATCTTGTATCTTTTCCACTTTTGTCTTAAATGCAGCCATCACCATTTATAATACAGATAGTGTATACATAATACTTATAATAGACATATAAATTAAATATACATACATACATACACACACACACACACACAGAGAGAGAGAGAGAGAGAGAGAGAGATATATATATATTTCATAAAACTGATCAAGTACCTATCTAGTTCATGGTGTGCTACGCTCATGTGCAAGTTGTTATACAAGCAGCAACTCATCATGTGCATAACATTTGTACCAAACATAGTTGCCACTCAACATTTTAAAAAGTCAGAAGAGAACCATGGTGGACAGTATGATCGTTTCAATTTCAAATAGAGACAATGATGGTTTTGTCTTACAATGTCTCACTTCTCTTAGCAAAATCATGAAATTATCATACTATTGGGGAACAGCTGATTGTCCCAGATTTTGAAGATTTTTAAAAACAGGTCTACACAAGCTTGCATATGATATACTAAAAAGAATTCCTTTAACAACAACACAGTTCAAAGACATATTGATGAATTGAGTCATGGTGTTGAAAGCTACTTGTGTAATTATCTTGAAACGAATCATTTCTCAATTCAACTGGACGAGTCAATATTGTCTAGTAATGAAGCACCATTATTAGTATATGTTTGTTTTGTGATGAACCATGAAATCCATGAAGAACTGCTCATTATATTCAATGTTTTGAAAAATTATTTTATTGAAAAAGTGATTCCTTTATCAAATATAATATTGGCAGCAGCAAATGAAGGACCAGCCATGTTTAGGCGCTATCACAGTTCTTTAAGCGATTTAAAACAAAATGTACCCTGGGTGGTTGCAATTCATTGCATCATTCATGTAAAAAATTTAGTCGCTAAAACTCTGAGTGCCAGATTGCATCAATCTCTTCAATTCATCATAAACGCAGTAAACAAGATTCATAGCAGCGTGTTGAATTCTAGGTTATTTGTGCAGTTATGTGAAGAAAATGATGATGACTTTCATCAATTACTCCACCACAATTAAAAGCACTGGTGCTCGAAAGGCTTATGTTTGACAAGATTATTTTCACATTTTGATGCTGTTTAAATGTTTTTGGATTTTAAAGATTCCGTTTTGAAAGAAAATCAAACAGAAATCAGACATTGCTTATTTCAGATTTGTTTACTAAATTTAATGAGGTTAACTTGCAGTTACAAGATGAGCGTGGAAGCCTAGTTGATAGTGAGCTTGCTTTCTATCACTGGGTTACAGCGTGCCAGGTTCGAAACTACGTCCGGACAAAAATAAATCTTGGTTGTGATTTCTCGCTTGACACGACCACTCCTCCAGTCAACTCAGCTGTAAATGAGTACCTGACGCATGAGTTAGGGGAGGTAAGGACAGCAAGGAAGGGAACTGGCCACCCCACCTGATAGTTGCTGTGGCTTAGTACATGAAGAGTTATCTTCATCCCCAACGGCAGGTTGCTGCCATGGGACATACCTTTACTTACAAGGTGACAGTCTGAATTTAATAAAAACAAAGTAAGTCCATCATTACAGCTTTACTTGCCAGAATGAATCTCATGGACAGTGCCAAATTTCCGAGCTCCCAAACTTGTCACTGACAAACGCCCAGGATGATAAGGTGTTGGTCTATGTTCAACATTTAAATGTCCTTCAGAAAGACTTGAAAACCAGATTTTAGGATGTTTTGACTAAGGAAATACTAAAGTGACAATCAATCCATTCAGTGACATTGAAAAATCTGGTGTCATATTACAAGAAGAGCTGATTGGAATAAGCATGAACATAGAACTTAAGGTGCAGTTCAGAAAAGTGTATAGCAGTTTTGGCTCCAGAAAGATATATCTGTTACTTATCTCACATAATGGACTATTGCAAGAATATTTTTGATAGCTTTTCCATCTTTATACCTCGTGGAGAGGGGTTTTAGCAAGGTTACAAGTCATCTTTCGAAAAATAAATAGAATGCAAATCATTGGACGTGGAGATTTAAGACTATACCTCACTAATGTGAAGAAAATATTGAACAATTGCTATCAGAGCATCAGGTTTATAAATAAAGGTATTGGCAGACAACATCAAGGAATGGACAGGGCAAGATATTTCCACACTTATCCGCATTGCTGAGGATATAATTCACTGGAGGACTCTGTGTGCTGAGGCATCCAATGTGGTACCTCTACGACCCTGAAGGGTTGCGGGTTTATTGATAATGATCAGGTTTAATGACCCTCTCATTGACAGAATTATTTTTGTATTAATTTTTTGTAAAATTTTTACCAAGTTATGATTTGTTGTGTTTCTAATCCAAATATTTACTTGTATTGTGTGTCTTCTCAATAAAGGTAATAATAAAAATTGTACCTTTTTGTTTTTTACAATTGTCCACTCTACACAAAAAAACTATCAAAGTTAGCAGCACTGTGTCAGCTGTCAAAAACACATTTTAGAATGAATATGTTTAGGCAAATATAATATTAGACACACAGGGGGGATCTATGGAAAACAAAAATTGGCATGGAGTACATGTGGCAAAACAGTTGGGAAACCACTGTGCTATATGCTCAATTGTGATTTGTTAATTGTGTTTCCATCCACAGGTACTAGCTAGATCTTCTGATTTCAAAAAAGATGTTGAAGCTGCAATTAAAAATGCAAATAAAGCATTAAAACTGAGTTTAGAGGTAAATAAAAACTTTTGTTTACATAAATAATATATATTTTTCTAGTAGATTCTGATCTTGGTCTATTAACTTTTATTGGGAAGGATAGAATATATCCTTTGCAAACAACTAAGTTACATAATGGTTTAATGAAATTATGTTGTTGATGTTCAGATTCCCAAAGAATCATAAGTCTTTTCTTCATGTGTCATGCAGTAGAATTTATACCATATATTTCCAAATACAAGTCAATCAGTTTATATGCCAAGAATGTAACTTTAATGTCTAAAATATGATAAAAGTTTAAAACTCGTGCATAGGTCGAGTATACAAAAATAATACCGGTAATAATGCTCTGAAATCCTGATATAAGTGAAATATTGCTAAAAAAAATATTTAAACAATGGTAAGCAGCAAGGTCATTTCTTCTATTTGCACCACCCTACCTGTACAGACATAACATATAAAATCCAGGATAATGCAGTGCAATCTCTGCCTGCAGACATTGCCAGCCTCATAAACCTGCTACCATCAGAAATAATGTAAAAATTTCCAGTATTGGATTGTTTCCTAAAACCAAAGTTTTATCACTTGACCATCATGTATCAGACAGAGTGTTCAGAAATATCAGATTCATTCATTCCTTCACTGCTGTCTCAGCAACAAAGGTTAGCTGCAATTATAACAACAGCGATTACTGTAAATTCCAAGCCTAGTCAATGAATGTCTGTCTCTGTAGCTGAGTGGTACAGGACCTGTCTGTGAGGGCCAGGGTACTGAGTTTGATCCGCACCACAGGCAATTGTGCATCTGGACCGTTCAGAAAGCACTGGAAAACTACTGAACGTATTTATATTGCCTAGAAAATCACTACAGCCAAGATGAAGCATGTTTTCTCTTCCCACCTGGCTATTTTTAACCAAAGAGCAAGATTTTTCCTGAGTGGGAGAAATTCCTAAGTAGCATGTTTGTGTGTTCCCGATGGATGAAAGTGGCACTCTGCAATGTCTAGATAAAGTGTGAGTGCAGAGGAAGGAGACAGCTATAATAAAGATTATCCATGCTAGTCTGGGACTTATTTCGGGCACATCTCATCGAAAATAGATGGAAAAACAATGTAGTGAGATGGGGCTGTTTGTATCTACTTGCCTTAACATAGCTGTTTAAGGACAAACTTATGCATGTGGTTGTGTCTGTGGGTCTCACCAATGGCCCACTAGCCATTCATTCTCAAACTCCCGCTGGATCTTCCTTGTAGCATTTCCAGCAGTATGTAGTCCAGAGAATGGAAATGTGTTGTGTCACCGTTTTATTTGCACCAATGGCCCAACACATCTGTCTTCTGCGGACTGTGAGCTATTTCAGAATTGAGTAATTCCGACTTCCAAGGATCAGAAGAATTTTTGGTATTGGTAAGTTTTTTTTTCTTGTTACAGGTAGACTTATTTGACTGTATACTGTATTACCATTTTTGTGTTTCTATGTTGCTACAGGTAATTCTTTTTTAAAAATGTTATTGCACTTGTATATAAGCTGAACCTCTACATCAATAGTGAAAAAAATATAAAAACTATTGGCTTATAATCGGAAATATACTGTATATAATCTTCCAGCTTCTTAAGGGGTGTTTCTATTGGCTATTTACTTATGTGATAGTGTTTCAAAATTTTCTGTCAAAATCTCAGATACGGGTAGAGGTAAACTTACGTGCGAACCGGAGCCATAACATATGGTTTTTCCATAGGTGCACATCTGCCTTGTCAGTGGCTGAATATAACCCTCCTTACTAGGATCGCCAACTGTACTAGTTTAGTAGTGATGGCACCATTCCTTAACTTTCCCAGTGAGCCCTTGGTACCTTACTTCCTTGTTGCTGAACCACGAAAGAAAGTTTTTTTTTTTCTTAAACCGTGAATAGTGAGTGGACTCAAAACCTGGGAAGGCGGGTGACTCAACACTAGACTACCATAGCTCCAAGTTATGGAAGCATGATGTATACCACATTTTTGGTTGTCTTATTACTAGATTGAATTTTGCAGAAATTTTACTGCAATCTTGAAAGTGCACTGGAGATGACCAAGTCCTCAGTAGAGTTCAATGTAATGAAGATCATTTATATTCTTGCTTCATCCATCAAACTTGTACATTCGTAGGATCACCACAAAAATGGGAGACAAGATATATGACAGTGAGTGCATCATATCAAGTGCACATTAACACTTTGGTATATATGTCCTGCAAGGTCAGCTACATTGGTTGATTATAAATGTTGCCTAGAAAATAACTAGTGCCGGAAAATTATTGACTGATTGCTTCATTCTGAATAGGATATAGGATATTCTACCAACATATTAAATTTGTTTATATGGTCTGAATAGAAATAAAATCTCCATATTACAATATTATTTGTGAACTATGAATTTTAAGTGTGTCTTCATATTATTTTCAGAAACGTGTCCAAGAATTTGGATTCCTTACACGCTATCCATGTAAGTCAAAATATATAATAGAATAATGTGTGTATGCAATGAATTATCTGAAAGTTATCATACTGACAGCATGAAGTTCTAGCCAGGAAATGGAAAGATATCCACATATTTTCTTGAAGAATCTGTGATATGTCTTGGGCAATCAACATCTTCATCAGATACACATATAAATTGAACAGCTAAGATTAATTTTGTTTACAGATTGAAAACACAAGGCAACAAAATAAAACTTTTTTTAATCATCTGAAACCAAAATACACTTTTCTAAAGGATTTTTTGGCGCTGATTTCAGATCTGGTATCAGTTTTTTTCTATCACGTCAAGTTTTAAAGTTATGAGTGATGTTAGTTTTCACTGAACTTGGCTGTATTTTTTTCGAGAATCGCAAACATCAATTAAGCAAATGATTCACATCTTCTAGACTAAATCAAATATACTCACATCACAGCATAGATATGTAGAATGTTTCTTCAAAAATGCTTGGAATTTGATTTTCTGTTATATTCTTCGCCTGGATTATCACGGAATAGCATCCAGCAGAAGTCGGCCATCATACTCTCATTCCACAAACCATGATAACGGCGCTCCATTAACTGAATGTCCTGGTGAAAACGTTCTCCTTGCTCTTCACTCACCATACCAAGATTTTCTGGGAAGAAATCTACATGGGAGTGCAAGAAGTGCACTTTTAATGACATGCGACAGCCAAGGTTCTGGTAAGAATCTATTAGACGCTGAACTCCTTCCCTGTACGTAGGGGACTTATGATTACCAAGAAAGTTTTCACAGACCCACTTGAATGCCTCCCAGGCTTCTAGCTCAGCTCCTGACAGAGACTGTTTGAAACCTTCATCTTGTAAAACAGATCTGATTTGTGGACCTATAAATATCCCTTCCTTCATTTTTGCAGCAGTGATGTTTGGGAATTTATTAACAAGGTACTGAAAACCTTCTGAGTTTGTCTTACCCATGGTCTTCACAAGGGTTTTCATCAGTCCTAGCTTAATATGGAGAGGTGGCAGAAATATTTTCTGTGGATCAACAAGGGGCATATTTTGGACACTGCTTGCTCCTGGCGTATAGATATGCCTGGGCTCCCAGACACGTTTGACATAATGTTCCGCTGTTGCTCGACTATCCCATAGGCATAGGAAACAGCAGTATTTAGTGAATCCTCCTTGCATGCCCATCAACATGCCAATGACCTTTAGATCACCACAGATGTTCCACTGGTGTGTTTTATAATGGATAACTTCAAGCAAACTGTTCATGTTGTAATAAGATTCTTTCAGATAAACAGAATGTTCAACTGGTATGCTTGGTTTTAAATTTCCATTGTGCAAAAGAACTGCCTTTGGATGATTGATGCATCTTCTAGGCATGATAATAAGTTAATAAGTACACAAAATAAGTTATCAAGTACACAAATGCAAGGTTTTTGCAACCTTTAAAATAAAAGAAAGTACAAAACAACGAAATCTCATAATATACTTGTCGTAATTACTTTAAGCAAACACCACACGTGTATAAATGGATTTACTATCCTATCGAATACACAAAAATGGTAGCATCGATACTAAATCACGTGACCCGAAACTGAACAAAATTGTAACAGCCAGTAATAAAGTATCGATACCAATCTAAATAAAACATTGTACTCGATTTGTGGTCATAACCACTGTTGAAAGATATTATAATTAGCTATTACAAAAAAATGTTACGTGGTAGAAAAAAACTAAAGACATATTTGAAATCAGCTAACCAAATACTACAAAACCTATATAAAATTATCTGTGATGATTTTTGTGTGTTGCCTTGTGAAATCTCTGCTATAATTAGTGCAAAATGTCAAAAATGAAAGTACAGTAAATAAAATTATAGTGAAGGAATAAAACCTATAGAAATTCATTGGTACTTCAAAGTCCATTATGGTGATGCTTGTTTGTCAATCCAGCAAGTGTATGAATGAAGTGGAAAGTCAAAATGGAGTAAGTTCTGTGGAAGACTGTTCATGACTGGCGTCTCTGTTTTGAAACATCCATTTTAGGTTTTCATTTGAAATGCCATTGTACTTTAATCATCTCTTGTGTTGCTGGCAGATTTAATCCTCTAGCTAAACGTTTTTGAATCAACTACTGTTGATTCCAGTGAGAAGATTAGACGATAAAATAAATGATTGTAGTGTTTTCATCTCATTATTATAGGAATATGATTTGACTGCACTATATAAAAATATGGGTTGACTGACTGCTGCACAAACTGAGGAATTGCCTATGGAATCATTCTGATCTTGAACCTTGGTTATTCCAATATCATCACAGACTCTAGACTTCTTCTAAATACTAGTGTTAAACTCTTTGTTTCCGTAAGCCCCAGTAAAGTTTTCCTGCTATGCTGGAGCACATTTTAAAATATTCTTAGTAATTTATGGCAGTATTTGTATTTCTATAATTTCTTCCTCACTATTCTGTCCATATAAACAATTCTGACATCAAAATATTCAGAAATAGATAGGTAAAAGACTCAGTTTAGTTTGTTTGCTTACATACAATATTGTGTTAGTTATGGAAAATTTAATTCAGGAAAAAAAACAAGAAAATGTGGGCAAAAATTTATAGAAATGTCCAAGCTTGTATGCCAGAAGACTGAATCATAATCCATTTATTTTGAAATAAAACACATCTGCATATATCCTGAACCATTTTGTAATGCATACAAGTATTTATATATATATAGAATTACTTATAGGCTTATTTTGTTATTATTATAATTACTGAAGTCAGCAAAAAAATATGCATTTTTCACAAAATGTTCTATTCTTTAGTCCTACATTTTAATACCCAGGACTTATTTACATATCCTAAGATATATATAATACAAATTACTATGCCTTATATAAAGGTTTCAATATTCACATCTGTATGTGATACTCCAAGAATCCTGTTTTTGAATGTAGATAAGGAGGATTGCCATATATATTGCTTTGGAAATTCCCCCTCAGCTTCATCAACACTCAAATCTGAATCAGAACCTCCATTAAAGTCAGATTGTAATAATTCCATATTATGCCTACAATTGTCATCTAAGCTAATGTTGAAATTATTACCCAACAAATTTTTGGAGTATCACATACAAATGGGAATATTCAGACCTTTAGGCCCCCTATACATAATTTCTGTTGACGGAGTGATAGATTGGGCAGACATTTTGAACACTCTACGGGAAAACGCATGAACAAATGACTATAAATGACAATTACTTGTTCCGCGACTAGAATAAGGGAACTTGGTTTGAAATATGGTGTTGCTAGAAAGGAGCAGTTTCATGGGCGAGGAAGAATGATGGTCAATCAACGGCATACTCAGTCAGTTAATATGTAATGGTGGATACACTCGAGGAGAGATCTGAGCACCTATGAACTTGTTGGAGTACAATGACCAGGAAGCAATGACTAACTAATTAACCTAATGTATTTTGGAACATTTCCAAAACCTAATAGCTGAAAAACATCAAGGAGGTCTCGATTTCATTACTTCAAATACAAGTAGCAATAGGTTACACAAACTGAAAATATAAACACACCTGTTTATATGAAAATATTTTTCAAGTTCAAAATGAATGCCTGAGTTTCACATGCTTTCGAAGATATACCTGATACTTATTTTTGATAGGAGGTACCACAATTATGAACGGTTCATTTGATTTTAAGGACATCATGATGTTTATAATTCACAATAGTTTTGGAATGTCAGGTCTCCAAAATGTAGATATTAGTGGCTCAATGGACATGAAGTTGACTCTTTTTTTTTTAATTGAGTCAATTTGCTTCAAACAATAGACCAAATACAGCAATTAAAGGAACAACCAATTTATTAACTGAAATAAAGTTGATAACAAGTTATTGTCTGTTTTATGTTGCCATTTTAAGTACATTTTGTTACTTTTTGCAGCATCAAAATCAAAGAATAAAAGAAGAAAGAATACAGAAAAATGTAGTAAATTGGATGATCCCACTAAAGAGGATATTTCAAAGGTTGGATCTTCAGACTCATTTGAAGGTATGATACAATATTATATATTCACATGATTATTTTTTTTAAGGTCATTGGAAATTATCACTTGAGTCTAGTGAAGATCGGGTAACATACATATCACAAGAGATATAGAGGATGCATTTCAAGATTAGAAACGTCCTAGCAGCCTGAATAGACGTGAGAAAAACTTTTGACAAGGTTTGGAAAGAAAGACTTCTAAAGAAACTGAGAAACTACAGAGTTATTGGTCATCATCATCATGTGACATATTCTTTCCAGAATGTTGTCTTTGCAATTGATGCCCTGAGCCAGACTCTATCCTGTGCCAATCTGCCTGCCTAATCCAATGATGCAGTCTTTAATGTTATCTGTCCATCTCCTTCTAAATCTACCTCTTCTTCTACTTCCCTGAATTCTGCCCTCTAATATGTGTCTTTCCATGCCATTGTGTCTTTTTATATGTCCAAAATATTTCAGTTTTCTATGTAAAATTGTATTCACTATCCATCCTTCCTCTATATTTAGCATACAGAAAATTCTTAATACTTCATTTCAGTTGTTGGTAGGATTTATAAATGGATAAAAGCATACCTACATAACAGAAGATCTAGAGTACAACTAGATGGTTACAAAAGTAAGAAAGTCTCACTATGTCATGGGGTACCACAGGGTGCCAAATCATTGTCCCCCATTCTTATCTGGTCTACATCAATGATCTATAGTCCGTTCAGATTCGTTTGCCGAGATGTTATGATTTATAATTCAAAAAGTTCTTGATGATTTCACATGAATTTTGGCATACGTTGTTAAAATGTCCATGTCGCGAAAACATATGTGTTACTTGATGTCTAGCTGTAACGGTTATTTGAAAGCGGCGAATTCTTTTGATGTTTGCCCATGTAAATATTATTTCGACCATAAACAAAATATTTTACAGTAATCTAGTGCAATGATGACCCATAGGCGTGTCCACAAAATTTTACATGGTGGCAGGTGTAAAAAAATTTAAAATATATCTTTTGTTCGTAGAGTCAATTTGATATTGTTCCATGCTCTTGGTGTGAGTTTCACAAATGTTGTCGCTGCCTTTGAAATAAGTACATATATTTCTTCATGTAAGGAAATTTTGTCTGTAATAGTTGATCCAAGATATCTGAACTTCTGTATTGAATCAAGCGGGCTAATTTTTATAAGTAATGGTTGATGGTTTGCTTATAACATTTTTTTGAATTGCTTGGGTGGTATTGAGCAATGAAATGTTTTACAAATCAACTTGTAAATTTTGCAAATCAAACTTTTTTTAGTGTAGACTTAATCAGAGTAATGATCATTCATAATCAGACGAGTCAAATAGGTCGATTACTGTTTTCGGCTGAACAAACAACAAACCTTCCTTTTTCCAATATTCCTCTTCTTGGCGTAACACATGATCCTCACATTTCACTCAGTAGTCTTTATGTATATTTGATAGAGCCTGATTTGTAAGTGTCTCAATATCACATAATTTGAAAGTTGTATTTGTAGATGCTACGTGTCCTTTAACTTTTGCCCAAATTAGCTCTATAGGATTTAAGTGTGCATGATATGGAGGTAGTCTCAAACATCTATGACCATGTTCTTCAATTAACTTGTCTATTTTAAATATCTTTGTTCGTTGTGTCTGTTTTACAAGGTTAAGCAATTCGGGTTTCAAGTACCTGTCGGTAACTGGTATGTGTTCTTTTATGAGCCACGTTTTGATTGCATCTTTTGTACTTGATGATGTTGGGATTCTATCTTCTACGTTCACTACGTTATGGTATAAAGCATTGTCCATTATCAGACAAGAAGGTCTATCTAATATTGGAAGAATACTTTTTTCGATCCAGTCTTCGAATATGTGCCCATTCATTTCGGAGTGGTAGTCTCTATTGTCAATGGATTTTGAAATGAAAAATAGATGAGCATTCTGCAACAACCCATTATGTCTGCTACCTGCATGTGCAACTATCAAACGTTGCCCTTTACTACTTGGTACTGATCTTTTAATACTTCCATCTGCTAACTGCCATTCCTTTTCATTTGTATGATGAGCGTTGATCCAAGTTTCATCTAAATACACAATATCATAACCATTCTCGCGCATTCCCTTCACTTCACGTAAATACTTGCTTCTAAGAGCTACCAGATGTGGCTTTTCACAAATAATGTTTTTTCCACCAGCATACTTTCTAAAGGTGAAGCCTGCATTTCTTACAGTTTTCCATAATAAAGTTTTTGATATTTCAATGTCGTTATTAGTTTTCAGCCAAATCTTCAACTTTCTAAGTGTCACTTCTTCGTTTTTATCAAACATTCTACATATTTCTCTTTTTACTAGGTCCTTATCGAAACTGTCTATCTTTTCTTTCCTTCCTTGCTTTCGTGAATTTGTTGGCAATAAATATCCGCTTGCTTCCACTATTCGATCAAATGAACGTTTACACAAACCTAAAATATGCATTGTTCTCTTCTCAGGATTTGATAAAGAACAATAAAGATGTCCCTTTTTACGCTCTCTGCAGAAGTATTGATAAATCTTTATAGCAATGTTATGCTCAGTAAAATATTTCGCTTTCAGATTCATTCTCACATAGACTTGCAGAAGGTAATATGCTTAGTGCCGCCTACTTTCTGTAAATATTGAGACGTGCCTCTGACTTGTGACTTGAAATCGAGTCAATAGCCGTTTTTGATTTCACATAATTCTAAGTTCAGGAAAAATAATATTTGGTGCTAAACGGGAATTTCCATATGTAACATTGCTTTATACAAATGTACAGTGGAAACAACTACTTTTAGAACGGTGCACATTCTACCGTGAGGGTCATGCCTTTATATTTAATAATCAGCTGTGAGATGTAAGCATCTACATAATCCAGCGATTGTTTATAATTTAGATTAACTTTTTTTTAATATAGGTTAAATAAGGTATCTTTGATACTGGATCACATTTCTTTGATAAAAAAATATTTCTATAGCGACATTATTATTCTAAACCTAACTTCAAATGATCAATCCAAATGAACAATACGTTTTTGATAAAAATAATTTAACATCTCGGCAAACGAATCTGAACGGACTATAGTTGCTTACCTACTACATGGTACAAAAGTGGCAATGTATACTTATGACTTGGTAATATGGTTCACAAAAGAACAAGTGACTGGCTACCAAACATGTACAGAGAGCTATGGATGCCTTAACCAAATGGGCAAACAGATGGTTAAGTGACTGGCTACCAAACATGTACAGAGAGCTATGGATGCCTTAACCAAATGGGCAAACAGATCGTGTGTCAGCATAAGATAAGTGCAACACTATTCTTTTTACTCGTCACCAAAACAAAAAAGCTGGTGACATCAAGATAAATAGAGAGTTCTTGAAAGAAGAGACAAACAACCCACATATCTTGGAGTCACATTTGACATTGAGCTACATTAAAGGAACACATCAACAAATCAACAAAAAAAGCTAGGAAAAAGTTATCCATCCTGAGAAAACTAAGTGGAACCACATGGGGAGCAGATGGGAAAATACTTAGTAAAGTTTACCAGCAGGGTGTAAGTCCATACCTGAAATATGGGTCAACTGCAGTGTCCAGCATAAGAAACTGCATTACGTGAGCTAGATAAGGTGAAAAACCAGACACTTAACCTGCAGCCACCTCCTGGAGGCATATATCACATATTTCCTGTCCCGATAGCAACCCAACGGCGGCATATGTCACATTCTAATTAGTCATTTGTTGTCACAGCAAACAGTTTCACATGATCTTTTCCAATCAGAATTTTGTAATAACTCTTTTCTAGAGTTATTGTCCCTAAATTTTGTAGCAGTATTTTAAAGACCTGTACATTATATTTGGTCTATTAATGTTAGGAAACCACAATGTTTATTCCACTTTGGAAAGCCATTGTTCATGTATAGTTCAGATATAAACACATTCCAGGCGAATGAATGAAGAAGAAAAAGAATCACTGACGCCACAGAATTATTATCAACAAGAAGTGAGATGGTTGATGAGAGAGAGTGAGTCTGCTCTTTCTAAACAGTAGTTTTCAAGATGACACCATACATTTATGTGATGTGCTTGTAATTTCATTTTTCTTCTTCTTTCGTTCACTTGGAACATGTCTATATCTGTAATTCTGTCTCCTGAATGAAACTCCCGCTGAAGACGGATGTTTTGGTCCATTGGCGCAAATAAAATGGCAACACAGCGCATTTCCATTCTCTGGACTACATCCTACTTGAAATCTAGTAGGACCATGGTCCTGCAACAAGAGAAATCCAGCGGGAGTTTGAGAATGTGACAATGTGAATGCCAAAGAAGAATAAAACTCACTGTCTTTTGTAGTTTACACAGTATCCGATAGAACTTTTATTCCTATGTTGTTTCCTCTGGTCAATATGTCTACCTCAGTGTTTCATACTCAGAACACTCTTGAAGTATATGTTTGGCATTCTGTGTTGTCTGTCCACTTGTACACATGGCTGTGTTGCTAATCTTGAATTTTTTTTAATATATGTGACTGCGGAGTCGGTTGTGTCCTGTTCAGAGGCGTAGAATTACAACTTGTTCTGATCTATTCTTAATTTCATTTTTTTAAATTTCTCCATAATTGTAACCTATGAAAACTTTTAGTTCCGATATGCCGATGTGGGCAATGAACTCAAGTGCCTAACTAAATGTGTGATTCAAAAGTGGTAAACTATAATTTATAATTACAAAAAGGAGCATGGGCCACAGTTTGTACACCTCATTGTGTGCCTCAGAGGAAGCACATTTGTCAGGTTTTTATATTTGAGTTTGGCTAACATTATATAAGGAGTTCTTGGGAATATGTGGAATTTATTTACCAATGTACCATATATTCAGTGGAATGCACAGTATAATGGTTTCTTTCATGATTTGTTTTCTCATTTTGCATTATATAACTTTTGCAATTTCTTTTGCTTCTTAGAATACAAGAAAGTTGCCACTACTGAAGGGATTAAATCCAAGTGTAAAATTAAGACCGGAAAGACAGACACATCAAACAAATGTGAAATAAGTCTTGGTAATATTTTATCAAACAAGAACAAATGTACAGATGAAAATGATACAGGGCATAATGCTGATGTGGGTCAAGAAAGTAGTTCACAAAGTAAAATTGACATAGTAAAGAAAAATGCAGACAAAAAAGAACTAAAAAAGAAGGAACATAAAAAACATACTGCAAATGAACATAATAAACATAGTGATGTAAAGAAAGTAAAAGAAACTGAAATTCAGATAAAATACAATAATGAAAAGAATAATAGTCATGATGGTCTAGTTTTGGAAGTGAGTGAAAAAAAAGATAAATATTCTCATGATGTATTAAAGATGAGAGGACACAAAATATCTGAAAAATCACAAGTTAAGACCTGTAGTAAGGTACATGATGACAGTGAACATAGAAATCTTACAGACTGCCTGACTAAAGATATAGTCTCACAGAAGGTTAAAATTGGGAAAATCAGAAATAAAATACACAAAGAGCATTCAGAAATAGATAAAAAGAGAAATTCTGAAAAAACTGGAAACTCAAAGAAGAAAATAGCAGTGGAGAAAGTTGATGATTATAGTAATGAAAAGAAATTAAATGTATGTGAAACCAAGAAGGGTGACTCTTTAAGAGAGAAACAAAACAATATTGACAATGTTAAAGAATCAAGTAGCTCAAGAAGTTTCTCTGATCAAGAGTGTGATAATACGGATAAAGTAACATCCCAAAAAGATTTTGAGTTTGCAAAAATGATCACTCCAAGAAAATCTAAGAGCAGTTGTAGTGATAGGAAACGAAGGCTACATAACAGTTTGGAGAGAGTAAAATCCGGTTCAGGCATTTCAGACATTGACTGGAGCCCTAAGAAAGATCAACATACTATTAGTGAAAGATCTACAGTGAAAGAAAACAATAGCAAATTAGAGAAAGATGAAATATTGGATATAAATATTGACAGTGAAATTAATGATGTAGACACTTGGGATCAAATTACCAGTAAGAGTGCAAAGAATTCTGAGAAGAAAAACTCAGATGATATTGAAGTATCAAGAAAAAGAGTAAAAAAGGATTATGATAAAGAAAGTAAAGATAGAAGACAACAGATGAAGAAAGATTGTAAAAAAGCTATGAGTGGCATAAAAATGACCAAAAACACGAGTCCAGTAAAAAAATATAAGAAAAGTGAGAAAGTAAAAGTCGATTCAAAGACAGAAGTTGATAATAAAAAATACAAAGACTCTGAAAAAATAGGATCAACTCAATGCAGTGAAGAGCATATTACAGAAAGTGTAAAGATAATAGATAGAAATGACATGGAAGCTGATCAACAGATAGTCCCAGATATTGAAATTGAAACATTTGATGATTCTAATAGCTGTTTAGATTTAGAACTTATAGATCCTGTTGAAAAGAACATGGTAAAAGAACCTACCAAACACTGTAATATGAAAGATACATTAAAAAGCAGATCAAATGAAAATGACAATGAACTAGATTGGGAGGATGCAGACTCCAATCAATCAAGTGTTAACATTAAAAAGAAAATGGTGAAAAGTGTAAAACAAACATTTATTAAAGATGATGACTTTATCATTAATTTGGATTCTGGTAATGAAACTGAAAATATTATTGAAAACACACATAATGAACATTTGGCGTGTAATAAATTAAATTATTGCTCTGATTTTGAATTAGACTCAGATGTAGATTGAACTTAAACATTAATTATCATGACAACAGTCTATCTTCTATAGGCTATAATCTTTACTTATATGAGGGCTGAAGCATAGGGGGGGTGGGGGAGAAATCAAATTTCACATCAGAGGGAACTACACATGAAAATTAGGGAATGACTTTTTTCATAAAGGTTAAACCCCTCCTTACTGAATACATATATATGGCCATGTGAGCTGTTAAGTAAGTTTACTGATTTTGTTGTACAGAAAATCATAATTTATAGAGCATTACTATTACCAGGTAGGCCTACATATGTGCCTATACATAAAAATTCAATAGCCTTACTATCTGAAGAAATAGATTCTGTAATTTTCTTAGACCTATCTTTTCAACATAGTAATACATAGGCTTAGCTGTGCAGCTGCGTCTACTTTATGTGTGTGTGCAAACATATTAGCAGGAGACCAACTTGAATCAAATTTGTTTGATAAAATATGTAGAATATGCCTCCTTCAACTACCACAGATTGTAGCTTGACCCACTGATGAACCAACATTACAACTGTTGTAATTAATAGGTCTACTACGAATAATATTCATTCAGGCTCAAGTAAGCCATCTGAATCTATTTCCATATCATTTTCAGAATAATCACCGTCTAAATCATCTAATTCAAACCATTAAAAAAAAAAAATTAATATCATTTTTCATAAATTAAAACCATCTAATTCATCATCCTCTAAATCATCAAACACAAATTCAACAACTTATTCAGCTGTTTTATATAAAAAATTCTAGCTATCCCATAATCAAATGCGTACATTTTGAAATTTGTAAAATGAAATTTGTGAAATTTGTAAAATTGACTTAATAATAATTATTATGATTTACTGTTTTGTGAAGTTGAAATACTGAAATATCAGTATCTAAGGGAATTTATATTTTGTGTAAATCTTGGAATTTCAGAATCCTGAGTTCCAAGGGTTAAGAAAGCAATCTGCAAAAACTAAAAGTTTCAGCAGCACAGTTCTACCTTAGTAGCTGTGGTGATAGTTTTTCTCCAATTCAGAAAGTCTTGGTTGTAGTAGAATCAATTATACCAGAGATTTGAACATCACTAGTACTATTCTTCTTCTGAATTCATTCTCAAACTCCACTGGATGTCTCTTGTAGCTAGGCAATGGTCCTAGATTTTCAGCAGGATGTAGTCCGGAGAATAGAAATGTATTTTATTTGTACCAATGGCCTGTCACATCGATCTTCTGCTGTACTAGTACTCAAATTCAGCTTATGTTGCATGTGGTTCTACCTCTTATTATGGGATATTTATAATAAACTTATATACTGAGTATTAAAGAAGAAAATATAGAATAGACTGGGGAAAAAACAACATTTCACAGGATGAAGAATATTCTGCCAGTATGATCAATTAAGGTGAGGAAGAGAGTTCCTGAAGTTAATTATAACAATTCTGATGTACAGAAGTAAATCTTGGACAATCAGCACAATAGCAATAAATTATTTAGAGGTATTAGAAATGTTGTTTGTAGAAGAATGTTGAGAACACCAGGGACATATAAATAGCCTAATGAATCTTGAAAGATATCTTGAAAGAAATTAACTCAAAAATAGAGCTGCTCATTCACATCAGAGAAGACAGTCCACACCTTTTGGACATAACATGAGAAGAGGAAAGATTTAACACATTGTTACAACAGACCAAGACAAGATGCCGGACAGCTTGGCATTATGGCATGGAATAAAATTGGTATCAGAAATGATTGGCGGCACACGAAACAGAAGGCTGTAGACACATAATAATGAGGGCACACGGCAGGTACTATAAGAGGAATACTAATGGTTTGTTCTTGACCAGTGACTAACTGTGTGGACAACACAGCAAGATAACAATTTTCTAGTATGAAGCATTTCACAGATCTATGCAATTCCCTATTGTTAATGTTGGCATTTATCTTTCTCTCTGTAAGGATTTTCCTACCTTGCCATAATGTATTTAGAAGTAACTGTAAAATGGAGGTTAGCTGCTCACCTGCAGAAAGTGTTTGCTAGTATAGTAATAAATTCAGCATAAACAAAATGCAAATAAAATGTGGGAAATTGACTATGTACAGAACAAATAGTAAAAACAAGTGACCTTCACATAAGCACAATAAAAGCATAGATGTGAAATGCAAAAGTATGTTTTTGAAAGCTATTAGTTTTTAATTCAGCATTTAAACTTTCATTTAAATTTTCAACATTGTTCTTTTTCTGTTATACTCTTATCATTAAATTGAATTAATTTTCACAAGTTGTGTGATCACTAAGTTAATTTTAAAAAGACACAACACTGTTAATGGGTTGGTTTGTTTTATCACGTCTTCAAGACAGTATATTTGTTAGTTTCATAAGTTAATGTTTGTGTTAGTGGAACTGCATGCATAAATAACTTTTGAAGTGGTATTGGATGACCATTTTTTTTGAGGTTTGCAATCTGGATTTTGTGTATAGATTTCACAACATCTGACAATATACTTTGCTGAACACCCTACGCCACTCAGAATGGCACATGATTGATTGAATATATTTTTTCAAGAAAGTATTAATTAGACCCACAATCCATTAGGATCATAGGGGTGCCACACTGGAAACATCAGAACAAAAAGCTCTCCAAATATCTCTATGCTCCTCATATATTCTTAGTTTAGTAGAACTTTCAACTAATATATCCTTAGTGTAGGCCCTAATAGATCTTCCTCACATAGAATCTATTCTTGGTTTCATACAGCTTCTCATGTATTACTGATTTATTTAAGCTGCTTCCTAATGTATTTGTAATTAATTATACCTTCCTGTCAATGTATTCAGCATATAACTGCAAATAGTTAAATTCTGGGAGTGTTTTCTGTAATTCAAGTGCTAATCTGACTTGATCCGCAAACTTTCCCTAATGTGTGTGTGCTAAGTAACTGTATAATCCTGAAATTGAAGTTGGTACTCTGTGAGCGCAATTTATCCATTCTTAATAATGATAGTGCAAATTTTGCCTTAATCTATTGCGTCAGATGCTGTTGATGAGTCCTGACAAGGTACCTTTAGTGTGTTGTGATATCTGTTTTGTTTAATGTAATATATAGATTTCTATTGGGATACTTTCCTGTTAACCAGGCACATACATTTGTGTTACAAAATCCTTCTTTTTTAGATAAATTATTTTGACGGCAGTGCATGTCTATATGACATAATTTTTCATTGGTCAACTTATTTTGTTCCGTTTATGTTGACGTGCACTTCATACAACTGTTGATGTGAGTCAAATTTGGTTATATCAGACTTTTTTGGCCATAAAAAAAATAACGGAGGTTATGATTCACTATATATTTCATATCCACGTTACAATTTGTTTCATTAAATCTGTGTGCCCGGGTAATAGGAAAGTACAGGTAATGATTTTGGTCTTGAAAATAGTACACATTTTTATTAAAAATAATATGTCTTAAATAGACTTCAGCTTGAGAAGACTACTTACTTTAATATGTAACTTATTAAATGATTCCAGTCCTTTAAAGGATCAATGACTTATTTAGTATAAAATGATGACTGCAGAAGAGGCCTGATAACAATATTTTTTTAGTTTAATATAACTCTTTCCACTTGTATTATCAGTATATTAATATAATTTCATCATGTAGTCTTAATTTACTAGAACTCCCTCCAACTGTACTCTTATATAAATTACTCCTGTAGTTTTGATGATTTAATATAAATCTCTCTGCATGTTTTTTTTGATGTTGTATTGCAAATGTCTTATGGAATTTCTTTCCAGTCTTAGTATAATATAGTAACCCCCTGCCTATATTCTTATAATATACTTTATTTCTGTACTTTTAGTTTGACTTCCTTCTCTTGTAATCTTAGTTAAATACAAGGACTGTTCAATAAGTTCCCGGACTGATTTTCATTCAGAAAACCATAATACATAGAGCATTGCTATTTACCATGTGTTTGTGATGAAACTGAACATATGTAACATGATGTATGGCTTCTGTAGGCTCCTATAAGTGAAGGTGGTTCTGATTTGGAACTTTTATCCTCCAATGTAATTATTAAATTATTTTCCTTGGCAATGTTTGTTTTAATTATTAATTTGTTTAGGATCTGGGATAGGAGAGGTTTTATTTTACATAACTAACCCTAAATAAATTTATATTAAAATACAGGATAATTATAAACTGACAAACATTGCCAAGGGAAATAATCATATCGAGGCGTACGCATTTCAAACAAGAATCATGAAGGTTACCTAGTCTGTCTTGTTGCATTTCAAAAATGAACATTAATCTTCAACGTGTGTAGGCTTAATTCTGCTTGGAAAAACTGGTTCCAAGAATTGTGAAGTGTTGCAATAAGCTTTCTGTGAGTCCTATTTAAATAGATCTACTACATTTGAGTAGTACTCCTGCGTCAAAAGTGGTCAAAGATCGCCTGAGAGTATCCCTTATGTAGGCAATTGATCGCCAACACTGATGGAATCATGGCATATGTGCAAGAAATCACATGACACGACAGATATTTGATTATAAGAGAGGTTGCTGAGGATATTGGAATATCTATTAGTACCAGTATGTGCCATACAATTGTAACTGAAGATTTGCGCACACTCTGAGAAGTGATGCACGGGCAATTTGAATTGTGTATCATGACAATTCCCCTGCTCACAGGTCTGTCATCATGAACACATTTTTGATGAACTCAACATTCCATTGCTCCAACAACCTCCATGCTCACCTGAAGTTGCTCTGTGTTACTTTATCTTGTTTCCGCAACTTATACTCATCTGATGTTGCTCTGTGTCATGTTATTTTGTTTCCGCAACTTAAGAATAATGAAAGGTCACAGATTAGATGACATTGAGTAGTGACAAGAAAAATTAAGAGTATTCCAAAATGTTTCTACAAGGATGTTTGTTTGAGTGGCAGGAGCACTAGAATAAGTGTATACAATCACAAGCAAACTACTTTGAAGGAAATAGATCCAATTAGTTTTAAGTATAACACATTTAAAGGACAAATAAATCAGTGATTATTGAACATACCTCATATTTCTAAGAGAGAGCATATTGTTTTTTTAAAAGTTTTTTTTTATCTTGACAGTGCTTGTCAAGTGATGTGTTAAATGAAAGGTGATTCTAAAATTTATAACAATGCATATTATATTGTTCCCTGTTGCTGTTATATAACTGTGAATTAAACAGTTTTCCAGTAAATTCATTCACCAGTTTTATTTATTTTTTTATTGTATGCCTTCAGCTTTTACATTATATGTATCTAATTTTTATTTTTACTAATTGCTAAATGTTGAAACAAGTACAGTACGGTAATTTTGCAAAGTACAGAATGGTTTACAGTGTCATCACAGCACTCCAAAGGATCCTTGAACATAATGATATATCAGGACACAAAGCAGCAGATAAATTTGTAAAATGAAGTGCCTCAAAACAACTGAAAGAAAGACCCTGAAGCATGATAACAAACTCTACAATGATGACACAAGAGAAATCTAACTGAACGTGTGGGTTGACAAGCTGAAAAATATTTAGCAAAATGATGAAACCAAAAGACAGTGACAACAAATAGTTTGCAGGAAAAATAAATCCTTTATCTCTCGAGCAGGATATGTCAGTCAATAGCCATATAAATCAAAAACTGAGGGCTGATTTGAACAATCTTGGCTGAGTCGTTAAGCTTATTTCTGAGGTATGTTCTAGCTCCATTTTCTCCTTTTTTTCTCTAACTCCATAAGCTTTGGTGTGTTCTTTTTCATAAATCATCATTATATTGTATTAAAATCTTTGAACAGAGTAGAACACTGCATGCAATTCAAAAGAGACAAAAATTAAAGGATATACGAGTATTTTGGCTGCTTTCCTTATCTGAAGATCTTTGTTATTCCTGTTCATACTGCAAGGTTTTTCGAAATGCATGGACTCCTCAGCCATCTCAGGGCTCACCAAATCTAGTTGCCTTTTTCAATGCCATGCTCATCTTCACTTGTGAAGGGTAACATCATTATTTGCTATCAACTCTCACCATGTATTGATAAATATCTGCAGCTGTGATGTCATTTTCTGGGTTACATGCCATGAAACTATAATGAGTAATGGAAATTATATAACATGACAGTCATGTGTCGCTTGGGCACGAAAGGGCAATAAGATCTCCTTGCAAAATTCGTCCCATTTTGACGCCTTTGCAATATCTTTGAATGTTTGGACTAAGATATCTTTCTTCCATTTCCATTGTGCAACCTCCATGGGCTGAGCCGCAACACGTTTCCTTGCCCTTTGCCATAGTGATACTGCTTTCCGTTTCTCGCTCCATGCCCTTTGAACCTATTCGTTCCACCAGGGAGGCCTATCCCACACCTGATTTCCCACTACTTGAGCCTTACGTTTGTCTTGTCGAATTCTGCTCACAACATCCACTCCTCTGCGATCATACTTAAAGGATCTTACCTTTGGCCGTATCTGTTTACTTTTGTCATTTTTTAAGAGAACAACACATGGGAGGTGGTCACTGCCATGATGCCCCAGCACGTCCCATTTGCAGATAGCCACAGAAGCTGATGACACCAATGCTAGGTCGATAGCGCTATCATCATCACCATCCCTGCTTGCCAGGTCTGACAAGACGTGTGACTATTGCCGATTTCCAAAGCGACGATACCATCTGGCAGAAGTCGGACGAGACAAAAGGTGCGGCGTTGCTGGTACACTACACCGCACAAATTGGTCAGAGAAATGTGGAGGCATATCAAGAAATCAGGAAAACGATCACAGACACGTGTAAGAACTTGAGCATGGAAAACCATATGCTAATCACAGTTGAAGAAATCAGGAAGGCACTGAAAAGTACAAAAAATACAGCACCAGGGCCAGATGGCATTAGATACGATGACATTAGTCGAAGAACGGATGAAGAGTTGGCGGACATGTTCAATAATAGCCTTCTAAAGGGCACAGTGAAAGAAGACTGGTTGCACAGCTATTTAGTTCTACTACCCAAACCTGGAAAGGACCACACCAGGATACAAGGCTACAGAATAATAACAATGCAGAATACGATTGGCAAGCTTTTGGAAAAAATTGTGGCCCGGAAGGTATCGTGTTATCTTGAAAGAAATAAGTGTTTACCAACATTGTTAGGATATCGTCCAGGAAAGAAGACATGGCAGAATGCAGCCATATTTGAACAGGATGTTTTTGAGGGGTTCGATTCGCGCATGGACACATGTGTGGTCGCAATAAACCTTGAGGATGCGTACCATAGGGTGTCCTTGGATATCTTGATGCACCAGTTGTTAAATCTTGCAGTTAATCCTTTTGTCGTGCGTTGGGTTGGCGCCGCCCTGATGCACAGGGTTGTAGTTCTTAAGTGTGGTAACTGGATATCTACACCAACGGTTATTAGCCCTGGCCTGCCACAGGGATCGCCTCTATCTCCTGTACTTTTCAATGTATACACAGTACATATCGCTGACAATAAAATCACAGGTGTTGGCAGAACGATGTCATATGCCGATGATATCCTGGTGTATAGACAGGGCAGAAATCGAGAAGAGTGCGTCGTGGAACTACAGAAGGAGCTGGACAGACTGACAAATTGATGTCGAGATACGGGAGCAGTGGTTAATCCGTCTAAGGCATTCGTGAAGTGGTTTTCCTTGACCAATCATATGGTTAAGACACCCATGCCACAAGTTTCGTTGTCCGGGAAAAGTTTAGAAAGAACTAGCACAATGAGATATCTGGGTGTGTTTTTTGACAGAAGTCTGAGTTTCAGGGAACATGTTGACCACATTATCATAAGGGCAGGCAAAGGCTTAGCAGCAATGAAGGTTATGGCTGCTGCGCAGTGTGAGCAAAGATTGTTATTTCTTTTGTACCAGGTTTGGTTGTGGCTGTGGTGGAATATGCACTGGAAATTCTGACTCTTAGCCAAACTCAGATCGAAAGACTGGATAGAATCCAGAATGCAGCAATGCATATCATTCTGGGATGCACAAGAGACACATCGACAAGAGATATGCGATACCTACTTGACTGCCCAACAGCTGAGCATAGATTACAGTATTGCCGTGCACGGGCGTACCTTCAAATACATGCAGATAAGGAACACCTGTTGCATTCCGAAATACAGAAAGTTAAAGGCAGCAGACTCAAGAGAGGAAGGTCGTGGATGGGACGTGCTGAGGATGTAATACAAAGCGTGTGCAGATTACAGGATGTGGCAGCAGGTGTGAAATGGATAGGCCTACCCACAGATTTCGAAACTTGTTTGAGAGTAGTAATATCACTTAGCAGGGAATGCAGAGAATGGTGTCCCACAGCTGTGGAGAAAGAAATGCAGGCTTTAATCCGTGAGAATACCAAAGAGGGGGATGTGATTATATACACTGATGGATCTGTAATTAGGCATGTTCGCAGTGCTTGGGCCTTTACAGCTCAGTGCGCAGGTAAAACGATCAAGGAGGAAAATGGTGCCTTTGCGGTCACTAACGAGTAGTATGACCATGGAGACTATGGCGGTGACCAAGGCATTTGAGTGGCTACGCACACAGAAGGTAACGCAGGTCTGCAATACTGTTTCCTGCCATGCGTATTGTAAGAGGTGCCTAGGATGTTTTGGGGGTGGAGTTGGCAATCCCATAGAAGGTACCAAGAAGATGATGTGTTAGATCAAACGCTGCTGTATTTCATGACACAATACATTTCATTCTTTACTACATCCTGCTAATCTATAAAAGTTTGAGAATAAAATATATAACCTGATATGTCATCCACATAATAATTAAGTTGAATAATTATGAATATTCAATTTAATCATGAAACAACATTTTTTCTTCTGAAATTAAGAAAGTATACATATTGATTATACTGAACAGGTATATGATAGTGTAAATGCCTTTTATGTGTGTGGGTATGTGCATGTATAACTAGACAAGACACATTTTCACAACAACAGCATAAGAGATGTAAATATATTTTTTTATTAATTTTAAAAAAGCACACATTATTATCAATTTTGAACAACTTGGTTTCATCATTTTTTTAAATTATCCCTTTCAAAATGTATTGGCTATCAAAACTGACTTCAAGCACTTCAAGTAAATTCATGGTTGCTCAGTCACTTTCAAAATATCTAAAGTGCATCTCATGGATCATAATCAACATAACATCAGGTAGCATACGCTGGACAACACTTCCAGTTTTTTTTTGCTAGTCTTCATACCTCTACGAGTGCCATATCGATGTGCTCTCCGATGTTTTATATTCATCGCTTTCTTGACCTGTCTCTGTTTTATCGTTCTGCAATATCCTCACCATTTGTGACTTTTCTAAGCTGTCATGTAGCCAAAAATTGTATTTTCTAGCAAAAACCTTGTTTGTAGCAACTTTCTTTTACATCAATTTCTCTCAGGATGGCACTATTGGTAAAGTCTTATACAAGGAAAATACATTAAACTGTTTAGTTCTAAAAGTTATACACTTATACCTTTGACACATACAATAAGTTATTGTGTATAATAAATATAGTTATTATATAATAAAACAGATTGTGTGATTGTCCATGTATTGTTGGCAACTGCAAGGGAACAAATACTGGTCACATGCTGAAGTCAGATGTGTCAGGCTAAAAGTTGCAGATATTGCAGCCAAGCTATAAAATTACACAAAACATTCTGTTTTCTGGACTACATTGTGCTAATTGGTAGGAGTTGGAGAACACACACACAAAAATGAGACAATGCAGTGACCTGCCATGTCTTTTGTAAGAAGCAACACGTTTTTAAGGTGGGATTGGTTGTTGTATCTCATAGAGGGCCAACATGACTGAGAAGCATGCTGAAGTTGTTTGTATCAAGCCAAAAGATCGATATCTCGTACAAGCTGTAAACCATGGCACTGCATTCAATTCTCTGGACTACATCCTGTGAATCTGCAGAAGTTTAAGAACAAATGCAGACAAAGAGTTATGTGACATTCTTGCAGAAATATCTTGTCACTGTAAGAAAGAACAGAACAAAATATCTCACTCTTAGAGTGACATATTTTTTTCAAGAAAGCAGTCATCCTTATGGATACTCTGAACTCCTCAATGTGTTCTGAGATAGTCAACGTGTGGCAAAAAAGACATGCTCAAACACTTTGTGATGTTCCCTGTTCATCATTGTCTTGGTCAGCTCTTTCACTTGCAACCATGCCTTCCATTACAAATTTGTCCATGTTTTGATGCCTTAAAATATATCACTTTCCTTGTAATAATGTTTAGACGCCAGTCTTCTATTTGTAATGTTTATATCACTTCTCGATTCATCTTTTTTCACTGTCCGCATTATTCTTTAAATATTTATCTGATATTAGTGTCATATCAATAAAATTATTATAATTTTATAAATATGCAGATTTATTTGACAGTTCACACAGGTCTGAAAGGGGAGCAAAAAACAGCTACACTGTTATCTGTCATACATGTTGTAAGAGGTGACTTAGAAGGTTGTGAGGTATAATTGGCAGTCCCATCTCGTATAGAGTCAAAGTGACCCAGGAGCCATGATGAAATTGGATGTGTCAGATTAAAAGGAGCAGATTTCGCAGTTAAGTTGTAAACCCTGAAACAATGTACTCCATTCAACAGACTACAACCTACTGATCTGAGCTTGAGAACGCATGCAGAAGAATTTTATAGTTAACCAAAAAACCAGTGTGAAACTGAACTATTTTAGTATACAACATTGACAAGTATAGCAAAGTATAAAATTATGTATATATTTTTAAAAAAAACACATTTCTTACACATTGAGGGAGTATTCCCTCTAGCAGTATATGTTTGGATATTTACATGATAAATGCAGTTAAGTATAGACAAAGTTTGTATAAAACATTTCATTGATAATTTGTGAGTTTGCAGTTACAACTGGTTAAATATAGCCATTGATGGAAAACACAAAGTGTAAGTTCTACAGATCATGAAACAGATTGACACTATTACAGTCCATGAAACAGATTGACACTATTGCAGTCCATGAAACAGATTGACACTATTACAGTCCATGGAACAGATTGACACTATTACAGTCCATGGAACAGATTGACACTATTACAGTCCATGTAACAGATCGACACTATTACAGTCCATGAAACAGATTGACACTATTACAGTCCATGAAACAGATTGACACTATTATAGTCCATGGAACAGATTGACACTATTACAGTCCATGAAATAGATTGACACTATTACAGTCCATGGAACAGATTGACACTATTACAGTCCATGGAACAGATTGACACTATTACAGTCCATGGAACAGATTGACACTATTACATTTCTTTAAACAGATTGACACTATTACAGATCATGAAACAGATTAACTGTACAACCTATTACGTCATGTTTTTCATCAATACCTATTTTAAAACATTTACAAAGAAAACAGGTTTTGTTAAAGAATTACATAAATGCTATAATGATATAATCAGTAACAGCAATTGATAAAAAAAAAAGTATGTCTGAAACTGATATATACAGATCTAGGTTCACAAGAATTAAACACTATATTTGTATGATTCATAGTTAATTACAGAGAATTTGATTGTTTCATATCTAATAAGGTATTGTCAATGGATTTACGAAAGATGTTTTCTCAGTTTTAGGCAATACTGTTATATTATATAGAAATCATTAGACAATGTTAAATAAACAGTAAGACTAGGATTATTGAGTCATAGCAACAGGTAAAGTGGGTCCTTTCTACACCCACTGAGGCTACTAGGGAAATAAAGTCTTACCTGGTAGAATTTTTCATACGTAGATGTGATTTTGTTAGCATTATACCCACAGGGCCTTAACATTCCAACAAGATCTTGTACCCATTTCCTTCAGCCTAGAAGTTTTTTTGTGAACGGAATATTTCTAGTTAAACTGAAAAATTGGATCTAGACCATCCAATTAGGAAGTCAGTGTACTTTGAAGCTCAGATACTTCTGCTCAGAAGTTGTGATGTGAATTATATACACACCAAAACAGTAATATTTAATAAACAAATGAAAACAGATGCTGAAACTGCCAAAAACAGATGTGCTAGATGTGCATGTCCTACATGGTGCAAATAAAATGGTAGTACAATGTACTTAACGCTCCCCAGTGTAAACCACTTAATTTCACACTGGTTATCAGAGAGAGAATGTAGAATATGTTGAAATACAAAGAATAATTATACACATGAGAACAAAGTTTAGGATGAGAGATATCTTAATTTTTTTGTAATGGATGACCAAAGATGTCTGTTAAAAAATGTATGGATAACAGATATGTTAAATTTGTTATGGATGACAGCAAATGTCTTAAAATTGTTTCATGCTGACTTAAGTTATCTTAAATTTGATATAGATAACAGAACATGTCCTCAACTGATTAGCAGGACAGAAATTCTAAATTTCTTTAGAATGATAGATGTCTCAAACTTGTTTAGCATATGAGAACATACACATTTTAGAATATATGCCTCTGCATTCTGGACAACACCACAGGTGCTTGGTCCCTTTCAGCTAATTTAAATTATCAGTAACAGAGCACTTACACAGTAGTTCTGGAAATGACATACAATTTTCAACCAATTCTCAAAGTTCTGGATTCTTTTTTAGGTAATGGCATTTTTAAAACTAATTTAAAATATCTTATGGTATTTTCTTAAATAATTAAAAATATTATTTTGAATTATTTCTTTTGGCTTTTTTAAAAATTTCTTTTAGTTTCTGCTTCAGTAGTGGAGAGTTTTATTGAAACAACCTCATAATCCCACTTGAGAAAACTGTATTGCAGATATCGTAGCTAGGCTGTAAACATGACACAACGCATTCCATTATTCGGACTACATCCTGCTAATCTGCAGGAATGTGATCATGAACACAGAAGAAGAAAGTCTGTAGATGCTGTAAACTATCCACAATCTAACCATGGACACCATGGATACTAAGGAGTGCAATGTTGAGTGCTGAAGCTCAAACATAAGAGACTAATTAGTCATGAGCAATTTGTGAAGATAATTATCATACAAATAAGTTCCCACTGATAAACTTTCTTTTAAGAGAGGCTCAATTAATAAATAATGTTTTATATGGACAGAACAATGTGTGAAAACCAACAAGACCTTCATCAGAGAAGAGGAAAACCAACTAAACTACACAATAGAAACAGATATGAAATTAAACTAGAATATTTGTTTTAATAAGTTATTGGCAATACCATCTTTTTATGGAGATGTGGACACAAGTAAGCTGTTTATGGAGCTGTGGACAGAATTAAGCTGTCAATATACCATCATCAAAATGACCTTTGTTGTTGTTTCTTGATAAAGACCATTGGCTGCAACATTGAAATAATCTTTGTTCATAACATATCATGTTTATTACAATTTATATTTATTAATTAGATTTTAAAATTTAAGGTTAGAGAATCAAATGTACTGAGAATTGAATACCATATTTAGATAATCAAAACAAACTCACTTCTGTTGTGCTATACAGACTTCTCAAATGTGAAAAACAAAACAAACTCACTGCTGTTGTGCTATACAGACTTCTCAAATGTGAAAAACAAAACAAACTCACAGCTGTTGAGCTATACAGACTTCTCAAATGTGAAAAACAAAACAAACTCACAGCTGTTGAGCTATACAGACTTCTCAAATGTGAAAAACAAAACAAACTCACTGCTGTTGTGCAATACAGACCTCTCAAATGTGGAAAACAAACTCACTGCTGTTGTGCTATACAGACCTCTCAAATGTGGAAAACAAACTCACTGCTGTTGTGCTATACAGACCTCTCAAATGTGAACAACAAAACAAACTCACTGCTTTTGTGCTATACAGACTTCTCAAATGTGGAAAAAAAAATAAAAAAATTCACTGCTCTTGTGCCATACAGACTTCTCAAAAGTGGCAAACAAAACAAATTCACTGCTGTTATGATATACAGACTTCTCAAAAGAGAATATACAAAGAAATGTAGTAGTACGTATATCAATAATTTCAAGAAGACACTACCAGCTGTAGTTCACATTTTTAACACTTTCAGTTTCTTCCAATTTTCAAACAAATTTCAACAAATAACTATATATCAACAAATAACTATATATTTTGTGTAAGGGCAATTAAGGCACTAAGAATATAATCATATAACACTGTACAGTTTATTCTCACAACACAGACAAAATCACTCTGTATTCATCAGATAATTAGGAAAGAATTAATATAGAGACACAATGGATACAAAGCCAGGGGCAGACTTTGCAAACGATGGGTTACAGAAATAAAAGTCATTGAAAACAAACATATATTAAGCAAACAGGAAAAGTCATCTCCAGAGAATTCTATCACTGATGCTGCAAGACATAAAAGGGTATAAAGCGAAAAGAAAAGAAATAAATAATTAGTGAAGGTGTTTTGTGTATAGATACATATAAATATGTCTGATTATAAAATAATTATGTTTGAGAGTTTACATGAAGCAGACACAGTTAAATAAAGCTTCATGCACTATAAAACTCCAGAATAATGTTTATAAAATCAAAATAGACTTCAATAAAGAATAACTCTAAAGTTCTGGATATGTCTCTTTACACAATTCCTAAACACATACATGGAAAAAATATCTAGATTTTTTTAAGGTAAAAAATAGAGCCTTGTACTACAATCTAAACGTTACAAGGGATACATAATGCTGTGATCTTCAATATATCTTTACATGTAGCTCAATTTACTGCACATTGCAGTATTTCTACGTTGTGTTACAACTGAGGTTTTCTTTTCTATATATCGCAATATGTTTATCCTCCTCCATAATCCTCTATTTCTCCCTGTAACAAGATTGTTAGAGATTGTATATATGTCTCACCATATGCCATCAGTGTCATATATTAGTTACAGGAACATTACAAAATGACTAGCACATGTTAAAGCATAGAAACAAACATATAGCAAAATTTTTATGGATCAATAAATGAGATCATGATGTAACGTGTTCCCTCTGTTGTACGAAGTCCTTCATGGTAGTGGGTCAAGCGTCCAGGATGCATGAACATCCATCCTACCCTGGGCGAAGTGATGCTGCAGTTGTAGCGTAGGAACTTGCAGCCTCCTCCCTGATAGAGAAGAGAAAAATTATGTTTTAGATTATCAAAATACTGAACCTAATATAAGACTATAGACAACTACACAATGTAGAAAAAACTTACAACTTGTTAAATAGGTTTGTAAACTGAGTCTAGATACACAGCATACTATATTTTGCCCTCTTGTCCCATGTCATGTAGTGATATCGACAGTTGTTTAATTGTTGCATTGTTCAAGATAGCGTAAAAGCCAAAATACAGTGAATGTTAGCCTCTACAGGGAAGTAAAATATCAACTGACATCAGAATCTGAGAGATTTTATGACTGTTCAGATGCTTATGGTTATGATGAGTCGATATTATTGTACTCCAAGCATACCTATAAGTGCTCAGTCTCCCCCTGCATATAATAAAGGATATGCATTCTGATAGTTCCCATGGCCAGATGGTTAAATATTCTTCCCTGCAGGCGTCCGGTTTCACTACTACCACACTTAATACCGAGTTCTTCAAATTTCATCCTACACATGTCATCAATAGAGGTAGCAACATCAAGCAGGTGCTCATGAGCTGATGTTATTTGTTATAAAACTCATGTCCATGTTCCATGGGTAAATCGATGGGAGTATAGTCCCCTAGGCAGATATTGACAGGCATCAAAGCTGACTGTTTTCATAGCTTGCCACACTCCTCAATCTGTTCCACAGGTACTCAGTTCTAGATGTACCACATATGATATAGAATCTCCTCATTCGCACAATAAATGGATCACTGGCTTTCTAGTTAGGTGATCGAAGGCTTACTTTCAGTTCAACCGCAAAAATTGTTATCACCACCAACAGCTCATTGCTCAACCCAGTCTGAGTAAATGGGTATCAAATCTGGGAAAGTAAAGGAGACAGGTGTGATGCAGAAATTCTATAATAAACAAAAATATCATAAATAAAATAAACATGCTCACGATTCCAAGAATTCCTAAAACAGTTTTGCAGGGAATGATAGAGGAGCAAGAACCAGTTGGAGACAAAAGGAAATCATATCGCTTGACAACATAAAAAAATGGACAGGACTTGGAATTCTACACACTAATCCACACCTCAGGTGAAAGAAGAAAATGGTGATCTTTGTGTGTTGATGCATCCTTTACAGCAGGTGTCGGCAACCTTTCGCTAACTGTGTGCCAACTTAAGGTTTCAAATTATTCAGAGTGCCAACATCACATATCATTTTATACAAGTCGAGGCCAATATTCTTATTTTACCATATATTTTATTTTTATATTTTAATTAATTAATATATAGTGATATTCAATAATATGTATAATATGTAACAAGTCTGTGGCTGGTACCCTGCTATGCCCAAGTGCTGAAATGAGTGAGGAAACCCCGCTAATCTATTTATAATCAACTTTATACAAGAAATGTGAAGAGTCTGCATGCCATTTGAAATTGCTTGGCGTGCCAAGTGTGGCACGCATGCTACAAGTTGCCGACCCCTGCTTTACAGCACTCCTACGATCCTAGAGTGTTCTGAGATATATTATAGTATATATAGTGCATTTAAAAAATCTACCACACAATATAGACTGTCCGATCTATTGTTTGTTTTCAAACTCCTGCAGATTAGCAGGATCTAGAGAAAGGAATGCGTTGTGTCTTGGTTTACAACGTGGCTGTGATACCTGCACCATTCTGCCTGACATATCCAACTTCAGCAAGGACCAAAATTACAGCTGTGGTAATTTACAAGATATTTGTTCACAAAAAATAGCTTTTTAACAAGATAGACATGGTACTAGAGTTGACAACCTGTTCCAGTCTTCACAATTAATAAACAAGACAAGTGGATACGTACTTGAAAATCAATGCCAGGTCTGTTCAGAGCAATGTTGATGGTGTATGTGGAAGCATCATGGTGTGGTTTCAAGTAAGGTTGTTCATCTGGTCTATAGCGCACAATGAAGTTCATGATGGCATGGGGTGGCTGTACAGAAATATTTATGAGTTATCAATCTCAACAATGATACAGCAACAGACACATGAAATAAGCGCTTCCAACCAATGAATCTAAGAGAGACTATGATAAAACTGTACAATATGCCATATGAAAATTATTATTATTATTATTCAGGTGAGATATCATTTCTAGTATTCTTTATGGATGCTCTGGACTGCTCACAATTATTGTTGAAAGTATCCATTTAGAATATCTAGGTACAACACTTTCATAGGTTGCCTTTTCTTTCAGACATTCATTCATTAGATGCCATGTTGGCTGGCATAGGCGATCATGGTTCTCTATCACCAGTATTATGTATCAAGATTGTTTTGTTTTCCTGCTGTTTCAGGTTGTTAAACTGTGTAATATTTTCTCACATTGTCACCCTCTGTCTCTGTTGCCTTCAATCTTCCTGTTGTGACTGTCTTCCCCAAACCTCCTTGTCTCATAATGTGGCCAAAAAATGAAGATTGTCTTTTTCTTATATTATTGACTGAGCTCTGTCTTGCATTTGACTCTTTCAACACCTCCACTAGTTTTTCTGATAGTCCATGGTATTCTCAGCATTCTTTTGTAGAACCACATCTCTATTGCCTTTAATTTCCCACTTTCCTGTTTGTTTATTGTCGAAGACTTGCATCCAAATGTTAGTATAGAAGTTATATAGCACTTCACAAGTCTCTTCCTCACCTCTAATGACAAGGTCATATTACACAATATATTTTTCTGAATGTTGTTTTGCCTGCCCTATTCTGCTATTATTTCTGTTGAACTTCTTCTATCTGCTGTTATCCTTGTACCTAAATACTTGAATTGGCGTACCTGTTTTAATATATATCATTCACTGTGATATTGCAAGGTGATTTTGTTTCTTTGAAATAACCATTACTTCTGTTTTCTTGATATTTAAGAAGAAGCCTTTCTCTTTACTGTCTTTCTCTATCACTTGTCTGCTACATTAATTAATTCTTGAAGATATTCCTCACTTTAAGCAATCAGAACAGTGTCATCCGCATTCCTCAAATCATTTATGTTATGTCCTCCCACTGATATTCCCACTTTTAGGAATAAATCAATTTATCAGTGATAGGAAAATACCAGTACATTATTTTCATCCACCATTTTGAACAAAATAAGATGTCTCTATCTTGACAAAGACCTTTTGGTTCAAATGTCAATTTTGCATTAGTTGTGCCAACTTGTACAACTGCATTTTACCACATTTTTTTAAACAGGAATTTGTTTTCCTGCTGGATCTCTTGTGTAGCAGGACAATGGTGCTACAAGATTTTCAGCAGGATATAATCCAGAGAATTGCATCAGTTTCATTTGCATCAATAGTCAGACACATTCAACATCGACTGTAACCCATTTTAAAAACAATTTTCATTTGTTCTCCTAAGCAGTACAACATCCTAAGCGATGTATTTTTGGCAACACTATTCAGCATCTTACTTCTCTCAGATGCTAGCAGAGCATACATATCAACCTCCATATTTTAGTTCAAAATGTCGCCCAGCTCTGTGGCAGCATGGTACAGTGAACATCTGAGATGGCCAAGATACCGAATTCAACTTCTGTCGCAGACAACTGTACATCCAGATCGTTCAGAAAAGAATAGCAAACTACTGAACATATTTATATTGCCTAGAAAATTACTATGGCCAAAAAAATGAAAAAATGCTGGGTTGATGGCTACACCCCTGAATAGGATATACTATTAATTTTTATTTTTTGTAACATTATAAAATATTCATTTTACCGTTCAACCTCAAAAACTGAATAAATATTATTTGACTAATGTGGTAAATATGGACATAGTCAATGATAGCTGAGTAGATTCTGTACAAATACAGAATATATGTTCTAGTTAACAGGTATAATCAGAGAGTATGATGATGACGACATACATATCAAATGATGGGTATGAAATGACAGGCAGCAAATACAGCATGTATTTTTGTTTTAATTTGTCACTAATTTTGATTTATTAAGTTTTGTCTTGTCATATCCAAGATTTATTAATTCTCTTTTTTTACACATGATTTTCCATGTGTACACCATACCATCTTCAGAAATATCTAAGTTCATCATCAAATTTTCCATGATCTTTCCTTCCTAGGAGGTTGATATTGTCTTTGGGATTTGGTCTTGTCATATATTTGTAAATTTCTCTCCTGTCTATTCAGTCAAGCCTCTTTGTCGCCTGATATGATACAGCACATGATGATGATGATGATGATACAGCACATGATGATGATGATGATACAGCACATGATGATGATGATGATACAGCACATGATGATGATGATGATACAGCACATGATATTGATAATGATTTGCTTCTGATAAAAATATACATTAAACAGTTCTGCTCAATGTTCAAAGACACTACTTTACAAATCAGGAAAATCTCATCTTGATTAGGACCCAGCACTCCCATAAATGCACAGCTCGCCAATCCACCAGTCATCTAAGGGTGTATAAGCTCCAAGTACGTTGTTGGTTGTGTGTTCTTCTATTTCCAGAGCGGGCATACTTTCTTCCCTCTCCCTTGGTTTCTCCTATTTGTATCATTCTATTAACATGCATATTTGTCACTTTCAACCTCCTCTACATTCATAATTTCCCTAATTAACTCAGCTATTTTTCCTTTCATCACTGATCCATCCACTATAGCATTGCTCACCAATGCATCAGCTCAATAACTGCCTCTGATTCATGCATGACTTGGAGAGTTGATACTTTTGATGTTGCTGATAAAAGTGGCCTACTCCTACTTAGTATGCATTATTTTTCTATCTTGCACAGTATGTTTTAAGAGTCTGAAAGAATCACTGTGTGTTAGTGGTTCTGTTATCAGTCAAGTTTGAACCACTCTCAGTGTCTTTATCTCTATTTTCATACTGGATGTACACTCAGATCTTTTAGTAGTGTGTTAAATTTACATGGCAATATACATACTTGCTTCTCTTCTACCTAGGGTGTTTAGGTGATTATCATACTATCTATCATTATTTTCTCTGATTTAGCTGTAAGGCATCACAGGACTGAATGATGATTGGTTTTTGAGTTATTGCACATTTGGTTACTTGATATGCAGTAATATTGTGATATCTCAATGTCATACACCATATAATAATTGAAACATATCCTATAAAGAACATTGATTTTCAACTATTATTGAATTTTAACACAACCACTCACACCCCAGCATGTCCGTGTCACATTGCCAGTATAAGTGTAAAAGGCTTTCCCTTTTGCTTCAAGCTAGTTCTGAAGAGTTGGAATTGCGAGACTAACACATTAAGCATTTTACCATAGATTTGAAGGGATACTAGCAAAAATAGATAGATATACAAGTGGGAGGGAAACATGAAATAGATAAGATAGTCTAGCAGAGTGCACCACCAAGACAAAGGAACAAGGATATTGACAATCTATTGTAACTAGTCTTTGTTGAGGAGAGAGAGTACTTGATGATGATGATGGCATACAAGATAAGCTATCAATATCACAATGAGAAAAACATTGAACAGATCTGCAACAAATTGTCTTTATAATAAATCATTAATATGTCTTAAGAGACAACAACTAAGGTAGTTTGGGAAGGGAGGTTGGCTGTACCATTACATAGAGAGTTATCAAAAAGAATCAAAATCCATGATGAAGTTGAATGTATCAGGTTGGATCTTCTTCTTCTGCGTTCGTTCTCAAACTCCTGCAGATTAGCAGGATGTTGTCCGGAGAACGGAATGTGTTGTGTCATGGTTTACAGCATTGCTGCAATATCTGCGGCTTTCAGCCTGACACATCTGACTTCAGCATGGCTTTGGGTCACTGACCCTATATGGGATGGGACAGCCAACTCCATCCCATAACCTCCTTAGACGCCTTTTACGACATGCGTGGAAGGTAAACAGTGTTGCTATTCTTTGCTCCCCTTTCGGGCCCCGGCAACACACGGGTGATCAGGTTGGATGAAGTTGAATTTATCAGGCTGAAAGGAAGATATATCAAAGCAAAGCTATACAACATTCTCTGGACTACATCCTGCTAACCAGGAGTTTGAGAATGAATG
Source organism: Meghimatium bilineatum (assembly GCA_034231615.1). Classification (NCBI taxonomy): domain Eukaryota; kingdom Metazoa; phylum Mollusca; class Gastropoda; order Stylommatophora; family Philomycidae; genus Meghimatium; species Meghimatium bilineatum. Next base: position 40,257,728 of record CM067300.1, read on the forward strand.
AGAAAAAAGACTGACATAAAGGACAAAGTGGCTAATAATAAGTAATAACATACATTATGGAAATATCCTGTGAATACTTTCTCCTGTAGTGGTCGAACATAATCCTTTAGGAATTGGAGCCAGTGTCTCTCATATCCAATCTGATTTGTATGGATGTCAACTGTTGGAACATTCTCATATCCTCCAGCTAAGCGTGAATCCTGGTTAAAAAAATAATAATCATAATTTTTATATTGCCTTAAAAAAAGATTTTCAGTATAATTACATTCAATGTAATAAAATGCTTAATCACCTGTGTGTTGTGGAGCCCAAAAGGGGAGCAAAGAATAGCAACACTGTTTACCTTCCACGCATGTCGTAAAAGGCGACTAAGGAGGTTTTGGGATGGAGTTGGCTGTCCCATCCCATATAGGGTTAGTGACCCAAAGCCATGCTGAAGTCAGATGTGTCAGGCCGAAAGGCGCAGATATTGCAACAATGCTGTAAACCATGACAAAATGCATTCCGTTCTCCGGACTACATCCTGCTGGTCTGCAGGAATTTGAGAACGAACGTAGAAGAAGAAATGCTTAATTAATTGTTTTACCAGAGTTTTAACATTTTCCTTGTGTTTTTTTTTTAAGCATTTGTGCCCAAACTCATTCTGAATCTCTCTTATTGCAGGACAATGGACCTACTATATTTCCAACAGGAATTCCTGCAGTCGATAGAACGAATATGTGTTATGTCATGATTGTTATATGCGCCATTGCCAAACACATCCAACTTTGGCAGTGGTATGTATAATTTCAATGTGTTATCTATTCCACTAAACAGTAGATGTTTGTAGTCATATTGTAAACAAGTAGCATGTACATTGTAACCTGTTTACCAACATCACTCACACAGCATGCTAGCCTCTTTTGTCACCCATCCTAATTGTGACTATAGTTATCATTTTAAGATTGTCTGTGTCAATATTAACTTGACCACAGACACTCATTTTTTCATTGTTCAACTTCCATATACCGGTACTTGCTTTTCTATGCAACATCAGTTATTTTGCTTTAAATTTCTATCACTTACCTCATTTTTACCACTGGACCATTTACCAAAATTCTCAAACTCTGCAACAAACTCTTCACAAAATTTCTCGCTGACAATGGGGAACCAGTAAACATCAGGGCAAGGCTGTGGATATATTGGTTACGGTAATAATGAAATATCAAAACATGAAAATAACAGTCTTACAAACAAACATGATGTTTCAGCTAAAAGGCATTTATCGAGAAAATTATACATGACAGAATGAATGACAAAATATTGCCAAAGTTAAGGAAATAACATACAAAAGCCTGTTAGAAAGCTGCTCTGAAAACAAAAATAATACATGACATTACAATGGTGATTTATAAGAAATTATCAAATTAGGTCAACAAAACCTCCAGAGGATGATCTAAAAATACAGGACGCTGACAACATATATTTAATATACATATATACAACATATACAACATATATACAACATATATACAAGTAATGAAGCTCTTGTTTCCTATGATCAATGGGTTTTTCCCCCATATCTTTATTTCATACCCAAAAGACTCCCACTATCAGCAGTATGCAATGCTCTGAGAAGTGTCCTACTCACAAGGGGGCCTATATCATTGGCATAAGAAGGACATGACTGAATTAATTGAAGGTCCATGTACCATTTAATCTTTCAGGTAAAGTAGAAACACATATGGTCAAGATTGTTTAAAGACAAAGGTAGGTTCCATGGCAGCAACCTGCCATCGGGGATGAAGATAACTCTCATGTACTAAGCCTCAGCAACTATTAAGTGGAATGGCCAGTTCCCTTTCTTACTGTCTTTACTTCCCTAACTAATGCGCCAGGTACCCATTTATAGTTGGGTTGACCAGAGAAGCGGTTGTGTCAGGTGAGAAATTACGACCCAGATGTTCCATGCAAAGTAAAAAAACTTGAGGTCAAGATATTTTAGTCAAATATTTAAAAAATGTTTTAAAAATATCTTTCTTAACCATAGCATGACACACAAAAGAGACAGATGCACCAAAATAATATTTACCATTTCAATATGTGCATTTTCCTCAAGTGCTTTGGAATAATCTGGGTGAATGTATCTGTTTGCCCAGTCCTAAGAAAAAGGAAAATGAATGAATAATTTGAAACAAAATAAAATTGTATCCATTATGTATTCATGAAAATAGCACAGTATCATTATCTACTTGAACAATAAAAATATAACCACAATTACAGCTGACAAAAAAATAACCTCTAACAGCTGAAATGGCATGCTTATGCAGAATACTAGGAATATCGCTAAGAGATCAAGTGAGAAACGAGGACATTCGATAAAGAACCGGTACCATCTCAATCTTGGAATGTACGAAGAGACAACAGATCAAATGGTTTGCATGTATCAGTAGACTACCATCAGAAAGCATACCACAGCAAGATATGCTACACAGATACAGTGAAGGCAGACCTAGAGGCCGACCATGAAAATGATGGACCACTGAAATTAAAGAGGCAACAAATTCCACAATATACTCAGCACACACCAGGGCAGTCTCCAGAAAACTCTTCTACCTCTGATGCTGAAAGGCAACATTGGGTTTAGCGAATATATAGAAAAAAATAACTTTCACAACGTATCTATCCACCTTTAAGCTCCCTACTGAGCATATGTCCTCAACAGATCTCTACCATCCTGTCCTATCCCCAGCTGCTATTCTTTTCAGTTTTGTCTGTTCTTCCTATTCCTTTTGTATCTATATCTAACTTTATCTCATGGTGTTGTCAGCTTCTTTTTATATTTTCCTGCAGGTTCCAGAAAAATGTCCATCTTGCAATGCTTTCTTATGGTTTTCTAAATGTATGTCCTATCTATATTCAGCGTCATTTCTAGAATTCTCTCTCTACATGTCTTTTAACTCTTTCTATGAGTTTCTCATTGTTGGTCTTATCACACCATTTCAAACTTCCATTCAAAGCAGGTAACAATTTATGAAAGTTTGTATCTTTCTGGCTATCTCATGTGGTGTTGTCCAATGTCTCCAAGCCATACAATAGTACTGATTTAATATTTAAATTGATGATATCCAATTGTTGCTGAGTTTATCTACTCTTGTCAGCTCAATGGCATTCTGGAAAAAAGTTTAGGTCTTCTGAAGTTTACTTAGCGATTCATACAGTGAGTTGGTGACTGTTAAGTGTGAACATTTGAATTTCAACTTGCTAAATATCAATGCTAATAATATTTTAGCTGGTCAGAACATATTGCCAGAAATGCAAATTACTGTATTCTCCATAAGGCTAACCATAACTTGAAATGTTTTTCTTGAAGCCACAATTTATCTTGTCATTGATACATCTACATTTGGGCTCTCATACTTATATCTCATGTATAATTTTTATATTCTTCACCAAGCAAATATAATTTTTTCTAACTTTTGTTAAGACATATTTTAACATATTTTTAGATATGTTCAACACATCGATATGCACTTGTTGGAATTGTGTTGCACTGGATCTGGTGTGGCTTTTTGTTGATTTCCTGGTGGAGAGATCCATTTTGTTTATATTCATTATGGTCTTTTGTTCTTAACTGTTTTTGTTGCCTTTAAAGGTCCCAATTGGACCAACATGTTGACTGTTGTGTTTGTTCCTTTTATTTATTGTTATTTTCTATATTTTATTATTTTATATTGATATAGTAACCTATTTACTTTATTTGCATTTACCTATATTTTATGTGACATTTTTAAGTCACTAAAGTTCACATTGTATTCGCTCCATGCGGTCAATGCCAGTGGATTATGAAGAGTTCTCTTGGGAGTCTGTGTGATCAAAAGTTCAAGATGTAGTATGTCATCTACATCTAAATTCTGCATCGCAATGCCTTTTACAATGGTTTCCAGTTATCAGACAACAATATATAATGATGACTTTTCCTCATATTTGTTAGGTTTTTGAATTCCAAACCAGAGCCAGTAAAGTAAATGTTCCTTTCTCCTCACCTCTCAGGCATATTTGGGAATACAGTGTTAGGTCTGTATTTTTCATTGACCAGTGGCATATTTAGGGATGATGTGGTCATCTGTGGCCTGCTGTTTTTTCTTTATCAGGAGACTGACACCCTTTTCCTTTGGCTGGGTTTGACCATAGGTGATTTTTTTTATATTGAACCTCGGATCACCAGACTAGGAAGCCAGTGCACTAACCACTGAGTTACCACAGCTCCTCCCCCAACTACAGCTTGTGAACCAAGTTTATCATTGAAATGTACTTCTCTTTTTCTTCTTGCTTCACTAGTTCTTTGGTAGTGATATCTCTGGAGCTTTTTTGTCAAGCCAAAAAATTCTACACTTGACAGGGAGTGGAAGCCTCCTACTAGAGGGATCTTGTTTCTATATCCTTACTGCCAAGCAGTGATCTATCTCCCTGATGTCATGACTAAGCCATTCACTCAGTGCTCAAGAGGTCACGGGTTCAAATCCCACTCACAATGTCTTGTTTAGAGTGTATTTTTGGTAGATTCCTGGGATTATCTCTTGAAGCTATGGAGTTACATGCTATGAGTGATACTCTTGACAGGTTGCGTGCTGCTTCGCTGAAAGGGACATAGTACAATAAAGACAATCCTTTATGCTGTCGAGTTTCTGCCCACACCTGTTAGGGCAATCGTGAGCATGATGTACCTCTTCACAACAATGGTTGATTATGAGATTTTGCATATCCAGTTTTATTAATCACAGTCTCTAAATTCAATGAACAAGCCAATTTGTCTTATTTAAATGATCACCTCTACTGAGTATGAAATATCTGCATTACTACCACAAAAACAATTAAGAAATAATGACAGAAACAATAAAAAGGTGAATACCTTTGCTGCATATATTGAAGAGTATGAATGCTGATGGTTCCCATGGCTCACTAGCTAAACAGTCCTCACTCTACCCCTCAGATGACAAGTATTACAAGTGCCACATTTAATACTGAATTCCCTCAAATGCAACCCAGTTGTTTCAACAATTAACACAATTGATTAATTTGGTTAATTTTACATACATTAGGTGCTCACTAAGAAATTCAAAATGTCTCCCTATAACCATTATAATATTACGTTATAATAATGTAATACATTGAGCAGCATCTTTCATTACCGAACCACTTGACAATCAAATCACAAAACTTTTGTGTTGCGTCATTCTCTTTTTTCTCCATCTTTTATCAATATTTTCCTAAATTCTTGTTTCCGTACAATATATTTATTGGCTAGCATTTCCTAGTTTAAAAAATTTTTTAAATTTCACTAAGGATTTAACCTTTAGGGCTGGATTAAATTGAGAAATTTCTCCCCTGGACCTGGATTCTTTTTGGAAAATTTGCGTTATTGATGGTGAGTGTTTTGAAAACGCAATAACTTTTTTGTTTTAAAAGATATCAAAATAATTTTTGCACATGTAAATAAAGGAGTGAATAGTGAATATAATCGTGTTTTTTTGTTGTATGTGTGATATAACAGTTGTGAGCAAGTTGTGAAGTTGAAAATTCGGGGGAAAAACGCAAAATCCATTTTCAAAATCGCAAATATATCTTCTTGGCGACCCTAATACTTGAGCAATGTGTGGAAACATTGATAAAATCCTCGTAAATACCTATGCTTGTTGTATATATATTGTTTCATATCCAAATTAATATAATATGGACTAAAAAACTGAATAAAATGTGAAGAAATCGCATATAACTTCCGTCCGGTCAACACTAGGTCTAGGCTGACACGCAATGTAATTATTGTCCATGCACACATGTGGCACCCCTGATACATATTATTTTTGTGTTTTTTGAATAAATACACAAACATTCTTATCAAATAACAACATATTAAACACACAAAAATTAGAACATGTAGTCACGATCATTTACCCATGCCACGTGGTACTCAATTTGATAGTAAAATACGGCCGAAAATGACAAAAGTTACTCCAGAAAAGCGTTGATAACATCACCGGCTGTCTCCTTCTATACAATGCTAATGTTTAAAGGAATTTGACCTTTAAACTGTGATGTATTCCTAGCTTCGTTTGGCGGTCTTTATATGTCATATGTTCATTACTTCGTGAAGTTCCGTACTCGGGAATCAGGCGATATCGTATGGTGAGTGACCTCGCCTACAGGCACAAGTGGGCGTGTCCTCCGGGTGCGTGACCTCATCTACAGAGTCGTAAAGGTTAAAGATATCTTTATAGCTCATATATGGTCTATAACTGACCTGTTGCCCTTCAGAAAGTTCAGCACAATCTGCTTACACAATCCAGCCATAGTAGTCTACTTTTAATAAGTTTAATTCTTTTCTGGAGTGTTATGCTTTGCCTGGGCAGCTCAAAAGTGGAATGTGCTTTGTCCATTTTATACATACACTACCACCCGCTCTCAACCCTACTGTTTTACTCCAGAGGAAGGACAAAGTACCTCCGTCTAGAGTTGATCAAGATTTTCATGAGAAGCGAGAAGCTGACTGAATATAAAATACTAGATAACTCCCTTAGAAATAGTCTTAGAGAGTAATTGGAGGGCAGTAGAATCAACCTCAGCCTCACACTAACCAATTTTTCTTTTGTTCATCTAGAATGTGTCTATTTTGTTTCTTCTATCAACGTGACTACATTTTTTAGCTCATACAGAGATCCACAGTTTTGTTTCCAGTGTGGTATCTCTGGACAGTGTGTGTGCCTTGGTATTTCATATTCAAGACATTCTTGAAGTATGTTCTAGGCAGTCTGAGATGCCTGATCACATTGTTGTGTTGCCACTCTAGAACTTTGTGTCCATGTAGCTTGAAGATCAGATGTATCTTGTTCTGAGGCATAGAATGACAACTTGTTCTGATTGTTCATAATTTGGAAGTTATTTTGTGCTGGCAACTTTCAGGTTGCTGTGATCAAATGTTTCTTTGATAGTAAGTTTGGCACAACTGGTTGGTTATCAGCAGCACCTTCCTTAGCACGCTGATCTGCTTTCTCATTTCCGTATATTTCACAGTGTGATGGTTTCCTCTGCATTGCTGCCTTATGCTGACTTCTTAGTTTGGTTAATAAGCTCTGGTAGTTTTCGGGATTGCAGCATATAGAGTACTGATCTTGCATCTACTAACTACTAAAAATGTTAAAAATAATATTTATAGCCAAACAAATACAAGAAACATACAAGACAGAAAATGAGTAGAAAAGTAACCTACCAGAGGATTGTTGAAAATTTCATAGAGATCATTATTTAAGTGGGAAGTGTCAAACTCATCTGCAACGACTAGATGACCCCAGCTGTCCCTGTTGGTCACGTACATAAAGATATTCTGAAACAGATTGATATTGTATTTAACTATAAACAGCATATCAAAAACAATAGTTGAAAATTGATGTTTACAGAATAAATTTGGCTTATAGATTACACAAACAATGATTGTTCAGTAATAAAATGTAGGAAGTCCACACCACACAGTGGTGATATGCTGAATTTGATCTCCTCCACTTTCTTTCTAAAACTGTTGGTTAGCAGAATGTAGTCTGGAGAAGACAATGATTTTGTTCACTAAAATGTACAATGTTCAATTTCTTAAACTGTCAATTTTCCTAGCTGAAAATTGGTATTTTGGAAAACTTCAGTATTATTAAATTGACTAAGCTTTGTCACTGACACATTCAGTCAACTGAAAAGAACTGAGCACCTGATTGCTGAAGCAATGATTTTAACACATTTTCAACATTAAAAATAATAATAAGGTTGTTTCTCCCATAAGCAGAATTATCTATGTGAGGAGTTCGGATAATTCATAAACTACATTCTGGAAAGGATTTGTCACCTGAAGAGGAAACTGCAGGTAAAAAAAATAATTCCAGATGAGTTGACCTGCTGCAGCCAAAGGTATGTTTAAATAATCTGAGATTCTTATCCATCGTCGCTTTGGGTGGCCCTTACCCCTGTTACCAACTATCATACCTTCCATTATTTAATTTTCCATGTTGTTATCTCACTTTATATTGCCAAAAACCTTAGCTTTCTTGTTATAATGTAAGTCACTGCAGTCTCCTATTCAATAAATATTAAAGTGCAGTATAATTAACAAGCTGTTTAAGCATTAATCTAAACAAACATGTTTTAATATAATAAACAAAATGGTACTTTCATAAGTAAGCAGGTTTGGCCAACAATTTGTTTTATATTACTACACATTTATGCTTTTTAGATAGAGCATTTTCCTTATAGAGCATGTCAATGACATAATTTTTCATTTCCCGCAGCAATGGCAACCATGAATGTTGTGAGCATTATGTGCACAAAGAAGGCTGCATCTGTGCTTAAAGCTAGAAGAATATTCCCCTCTTTGAAGTTTAGCAGCGAAGCAGAACACAGAGAGGATTGTGTCTCAAAAGTGAGCCACAGGCCAAAAAAAGATGATAACCACTAGTCTAATGTACTGCCAATCATATCCATATCAATGTATCATCCAGATCTTGCTTTGTCTGTCTTGTTATTCAACTTGTCTGTTGTTACAATATGTTCCACTTTGCCTTCCCTCGTGTGTTTAAAAAAATATGGACTGTCTTCTTCTGATGCGGGTGAGAAGTTGTTTTTTTTGTTTAACTTCTTCCAATATATCTTTATCCTGCTTTTTATCTGTCCATGGTGCACTTATCATTCCTCCTCTCTATTGTCTCCACACAATGTATTACTATTCTGCTGATTTTTCACGATACACCCCCATACATCATGATGTTTTTAAGTACATCCTGTATGTGACATTGCTTTTCAGCAATTTTTGAAGATTTTAGTCAGGGACATCCTGAACAAACACGGTCATGGCAAAGCCAAGGTCACACATCTGGCTTTGGTACACAAGCTTGAGCTCCAACCACCCCTATGCTTAACATCTAGAGTGGATAACAAACCACCTGGGAAAAGACAATAGACTAATATGTTTCAGAAACTCTTTGCAGAACAACCATGCAAAAATGATATGACTGGTTCTCCACAACATGCAAGAAACAACTACATACAGCACTATAATATTGCTCAAATTGGAGAGCACTGGTTTCTGCACTATGCACCATATTTGGTGCTAAAGGAAAATAGATAGATAGGTAAAGTATGTTTCAGTAACATTGATACATTACATGACATGGCTTGAACCAAGACCAACTTCACAATGTTGGGACTGTTCATTATGGAAATCATCATGTGTCCACATTCCAACTTTTTAATATTATGTGTAATTTCATACAGCTTGCGTGACTCAGAGATTAAATAACTTCTGCTGGCAATGAATCGATCTGCACCCAATGCACTGAGACCCCCCTCCCATGGTCATCCAGGGGGATGGGACTCTCAGTGCATTGCGCGCAAAATTATTGATGCGGTGGTTTATGCGTCTTTAGCGACAGTTCGTTTCGTTAAATAATATATTATTTGTTCCATTAAAATGTGGCCACTGATTTCCATAATGAACCATTGGGGCTATTCAACTATTAGACTTTCTCACTAGCCGCTTTGCCAAGGAAACCAGAATACATCAGAATTGACTCAACACAACTTTTAAAAACACTCTGCCTGACACGAACTGACAAAGATATATAACGTAGAATATGCTGCTGCTTCTTCTTTTTCTGTGTTTGCTCTCAAACTCCTGCTGGTTAAAAGTATGCAGTCCAGAACACAGAATGCATTGTCATAGTTTACAACTTGGCTGCAGTATCTACATCCTGACACATTTGGATTCACCAAAACTTTTATGTCACTTTGACTTATAGGATGCAATAGTCAACTCCACCCCCATACCTCCTTAGTCACCACTTACATGGCAAGCCAGTGTTTCTACTCTTTACTTACCTTTCAGGATACGACAGCACACTCTGATACTTGGTTGATTGCTGATCCAGCGGTTCATGCCCTTTGACCCAATGCCATTGTGTGATATATGCATGTGTTTATGAGCTGCTGTTATGTTCCATATAAGGTGTTCCATCTATCTAGCCCTGGAGTGAACTCTGATACTTAAATACTACACTATTAAGCTAAAATTAGAATAATTATGTTACTAATACTTCTATGCTACTAATCACCTTATGTCTTGCAAGCTGGGAAAATGACATGTCAGGATCATAAAACTTGCTGAATGTATATGCGTCCTTCAGTGCTGGTATGCGGTGGCCATGAATCAGAAGCACATTGGTGATGTGTGGCACATTCCACAGTCCTCTTCATGAAAAAAACAAAATACATGCTTTACACACAATAATATTTCACTGCAATACTAGCATTCTTAACCTTTAGCACCCTACCATCGTCTATTAGTAACAAACATATATCCCTCTTCAATATAGCCCTGACTATTAGTCCCCCATTGCTATGCACCGATTTATCGGTACGGAACCACAAAATGTTAGGCTCACATGATCTGAATCAGCAAATACCTAGCTAGTAATAGCATTTTACTTCCTTTTCCTGGATTTGGTTTAGAAAAAAAGAGAATATCGCACAAGTAATTTTTAATCTAGTCATCTGTACCGACTGTCAGTAAAATCATTAACAATTGTGATTCTGACAACGAGAAATTCTTGGGAATTATGTTTGTTTTCAAAGTAGATATGAGTGATAGTAGTGACACATTAGTTTTGTTACAAATGGAATTACACTGGACAACTTATAGGCCGGATATAGACTTTGTGAACTGTTAACATTAGACATAGAGAAAAATGCATCAGACACGGTAAGTGACTACACATTTTATTTATTTTAACAGTTGATATTATGTTAGTTTGGTTAAGAAACAACATAAATACAATAGGCCTAGCTATATTTCATCAGTTTCTCAATTCTTTATTATAAGCTGGCTTCACATCATATGGGGCATTCCCATAAGTGCTCTGCCCTCCGTTCCAGCAGCCATCCCAGTGAAAGTTGACTCACGAGACCCGGTCAGATGTTGATTGTGTGATCTTCGGGGCCTTCCAAAAGAAATTACTTTTCCTTCCCTCCCCTCTAGATACTCCAATTTCTAACATTCTCTCTATGTGTACGTTCACAGCCTCATTGACATCATTGTCGTCTTGAAATGAATTTATTACTGCCGTGATCAAGTCTGCTTTATCGCTTCCCAGCATTGGACCATCTATCGCCACATTGTCTGCCAATAAGTTCGCTCTCTCGTTTCCTCTGACACCAGCATGACCAGGGCAGTATATCCATGTAATGCGTGTGTTGTTCAATAAGATCTACCATTCTTTTCTTAGCATGTACTTTTCTATCTTGCGCAGCATGCTTTGAGAGTCTGTGAGTATTACCGAGTGTTTTAATGTATCAGTTATCAACCAATTAAATGCTGCTGTAACTCCATTTTCATGCTCAATGTGACAGTGGAATATACTGAAGATTTCTCAACCAACTTCACGCCATTTCTGTAGGCAACAAAACTCCAACCGCTTTTATTTATGTTTCTGTTAACTGAGCCATCTGTGCATATAATTATGTCTTGTGGCTTCGAGTGTAGTTGGGCGAGTTTATACACTGTAACCAGGACCCTGACACTCATCCATTTTCGACACGCTTTATCTAGTTTATTATTACTTTAGTCAGTGATTTCTTCTCTGTCTACCTACACCCATTCACTGCCCTTTCCTATTTCTTCAAATTCACATACTCATCGCAGTGTATCTTCAGCCTCTGCCATCCATGATCTGCCACGCTTGATTCATTTTCCCTGTGATTCATCTAGATGCTGGTGCAATGGATGGTGGTTGTATTTTGTCACTTTAAAGTACGACCTAACTTGTGCTACCTGATGTTGCACTCTAATGATGGAGAGATCAAGCAGAAATCCATTGCAGATTTGGGTGTATTCCTAGTACCACTCTAATTGTCTCATTTTGGACTTTTTCTAATCCATCGACTTGTGTCTGTGACAGTGTTAGTAGGCTGAAGCCATAATCTATGACAGATAGCACCATCACTTGTAGAAGCAGAAACAGTACCCATTGTTGCATATTGAAGGTCACCATAACCTTGATAACACTGATCCCTCTTTTAGCCTTCTGAATCATATTTGTGACGTGTTTGTTGAATGAGAGACTTCTATCAAAGATTATCCCAAGATATTTAAGGTCCTGTTCTGTTCCAATGAATGAGCCCATGCAACTAACAGCTGGCAGTGAGTCACTGGCCAGATTATTATTTAAGGAGTACCAGACGACCTTTGCTTTTGAAGGATTTATCACAGCATTGTATGTTCTGCACTATAGTTGTAATTGACACCATATCATCAGCCAGCTAAAATTGCATAAGCTCAGTGTCCCAGTGAGTTGCTGAGTACGTGTTTTTCTGATCTTTCCGGAGAGGGGCAGTGGTTCTGGCAATCCAGCCACCATACCATTATCCCCGGGATACTCCTAAATATATATCAGTAGTGGAGATTGTGATTTGGATAATCGTGTTTTTAGTTAGGTTCGGTTACTTAAATTCACCACTTTATGGTGAGGAACACGCCTTTCAGTCATGGATGTTAGTCCAATATGGTTATTTCAGAGTTTTAAAACCATTAAAAAAATAGTGCAGGTCATGGTTCTGGTAAACCAGTTACCACTTTGATGGAGCCATGATTAATGAGAAAATGTATGTGAATTTAAATAAATAATGTAATAAATGCACTGTAGGTCTACTAATTTATTTAAGTCAGTTCTTGTCTCTCTTCTTCTTCTTCTTCTTTCGTTCACTTGAAACATGTCTATATCTGCAATTCTGTCTCCTTAATAAAACTCACTGTCTTTTGTAGTTCATACAGTGTCCCATAGAGCTTTGATTCCAGTGTTGTTTCCTCTGGCCAATATGTCTGCCTCAGCGTTTCATGCTCAGAACACTCTTGAAGTATATGTTTGGCACTCTGTACTGCCTGTCCACATGTACACATGGCCGTGTTGCCAATCTTGAACTTTGTATACATGTGACTGCGGAGTCGGTTGTGTCCTGTTCTGAGACGTAGAATTATAACTTGTTCTGATCTGTTCATAATGTGATAGTCATCTTGTGTTGGTGTTTGTGGCTTTCTTATTGACTTGATCATCTGTTTTTTCTGATGGTAGGTGATTGGTATATCTGGTTGATCTTCGGCAGCACCTTCCTTAGCCAGTTGGTCTGCTTTTTCATTTCCTGGTATTCCACAGTGAGAGGGTATCCACTGCATGGTTACCCTATACTGGTAAGACAATTCGCTAAGTAGTTTTTTCAAGTCTGTTAGTTTTCCAGACTGGAGAGCTTGAAGCACTGACCTTGCATCTGTCAGGAATACCACAGGCTGTAGGTCAGAGTTGGAGTTCAGCAGTTTTTTAGCTGCCACAGTAATTGCCTGGATTTCTGCATCATAATTATTGCAGAATTTTCCTGTCGGTGTTCTGATTGTATCTCTAGGCTTGTGTGGATATTCTATATATACACCTGCACCTCCATTCCTCACAGCATTCTGTGCTGACCCATCTGTGTATACTCTGACCCATATATCTTGTGGATATTCCTCGTCCAGGAAACTGAGGGTGGCTGTCCTCCGCTGCACACTGTTCTGTTCGTCCTCGCTTAGTATTCCTTTCACATGGGTCTGAATGTATATTGGCATTCCATGCCTTTCACTCCATGGGGTTTGTTCTGGTACAGACCTTAAGGGGCTGTCAACTTCAGGTAGGTCTGTAAGTTGTCTACGGAGTCGTTTAGCTTGATGGATAAAGCTGCTTCTTTTCAGTCGCCCCATTGCTAGGTTTTGGAATCTTTCCTTCATTGGATGACTTGGCATACACTGAAACTTTTCCGTTTGAATTAGTACTTTTGTGTCTCTGCGTTCGCCAAGTGTTTGCATTCTTCCCATTTTCTGCATCTCTGCTATGGGTGTTGATTTCATTGCTCCCAACATTATTCTAAGTGCCTGGTTTTGCACTTTATCTAGATCTTGTAATGTGGTGTTTGATGCAGGACACCACGCAGCTGAACCATATTCCAGGTGTGGTCTTATGCCTTGCTGGTAAACTTTACTGAGTATATTCCCACTGGCTCCCCATGTGGTTCCACTTAGTTTTCTCAGGATAGCTAACTTCCTCCTGGCTTTTGTTGTTGCTTTGTTTATGTGCTGCTTCCATGTCAGCTTATCATCAAAAGTAACTCCGAGGTATGTTGGTTGTTTGTCTTCTTTCAAGAGCTCTCCGTCTATCTTGATATGACCGGCTTTTTGTTTTGGTGAGAGGGTAAAGAGTGTAGTGCTGCACTTATCTGTGTTAATGCTGACACACCATCTATTTGCCCATAAGGTTAAGGCATCGATAGCTCTTTGTATTTGTTTAGTGGCCACTGTCGCATGTTCTTCCGTGCACCAGATCACCAGGTCGTCAGCATACATTGCCACTTTGATCCCGTGTGGTAGTTCAGCAACTAGGTCATTGATGTAAACCAAGAAAAGTGTGGGTGACAGGACTCCTCCCTGGGGGACTCCCTGACGCAGTAGGACTTTCTTGCTTTTGCGACCATCTAATTGTACCCTGGCTCTTCTATTATGCAGGTATGCTTTTACCCATTTGTACATTCTTGAGCTAACCCTGCAATTTCGCAATTTCTTTAGGAGCCCTTCTTTCCAGACCTTATCAAATGCTTTCCTGAGGTCTATCCATGCTGCTAGTACCAGTTTCTTATCTTGGAAGGCATCCTCAATCTCTTGGGAGAGGTAGGTTGCCTGATCTTCAGTAGAGTAGCACTGTCTGAAACCTGCTTGCTGTGATACCAGAAGGTTTTCACTTTCAAGGTACCACTGCATCCTAAGATTGATAATGCGTTCCATTGTTTTGCATAGACAGCTTGTGAGGCTGATGGGCCTGTAGTTGGAGACAGTGTTGCCATCTTTTCCTGATTTGAGGAGAGGTATCATTATTGCTTCTCTCCATGCCTGTGGTACATTACCTGTGGACCAGCTTGTGTTAAAGATTTGCAGCAGCTTTGCTCTTGCTGCAATTCCCAGGTTTCTAATCATTTCATTGGACACTCCATCAGCTCCAGGGGACTTTTTCATTTTCAATTTGGATATTGCATGCTCCAGTTCTCTCATTGTGATTGGTGCCTCCATGACTTCAGGTATAGGTTCGTCTTGTCCAATGTTTTGCTGGTTCACTCGAACCTCCTGTTGTTTGTCTGGGCTGACTTTGACGTTATTGTCTTCTGCAAAGGAATCTGCAAAGTAATCAGCTGCATGTTTACCTGTTAAAATGTTTTTATCTTTATAAAGTGTGATCCTGGTATTTCTCCCTGTACCTTCATCATTTAGTTGTTTTACAAGTTTCCATAATTTCCTAGTATCTCTTTCTAGGTTCAGCGACTCTGTTTTTTCTTTCCAGCTGTTCCGTCTGGCTTGTAACTTGGCTCTTTGAAATTTAGCCTTTGTTTGCTGATATTTGTTGTGATGTTCTTGGCTAGGTCTGTTCTCAGCCTGCTTTCTAGATGTTTCCATCTCATTTTGCAGCTTTTCCAGTTCATCATTCCAGTAGGGTTTGTAGTTTTTGCGTGCCCCCCTGGGTATGGTTTTACTAGCAGCATGTAGTATACATCTATTAAATTCACTCACTGCTCTATTGATGTCTTTGTCCAAGTTCATGTCCTTAGCTAGAACACTGGTTAAATGCTGGTACATTTTCCAGTCTGCCCTCTTATAGTTCCACCTAGTGAGCGTGCTGCTGTCCTTGGTATATTCATTGTGAATTTCCAGAAATACTGGTCTGTGGTCACTACCCCCAAGCTGCTTTCCAACGACACGTGTGATGTTCCATTCCAGGCCTGGTGAGTAGAATGCCAGGTCTGGTGTAGAGGTGGTGTGCCATGCTCTCGAGTAGAAGGTTGGTGAGTCAGCTGGCTGGTTAATAAGAATGAGATTATTTTCATCCTGCCAGCTCTCAAGTTCCTCACCTCTCTTGTCGATATGATCGTAGCCCCAGCTCTGAGAGTGGCTGTTGAAGTCACCACACACCATAAGCCTTTCTTTGTCTGGAATTGTGTCTAGTGCCAATGGTTTATCATTTGGGCAGTAGTAGTTCAGGAGATGGAATTCTGCACTGTCTGTTTTTAGGTGGAGCATCTGGTATTCTGCCCCGTCCATGTATACTTCCAGCTGACATGCGCTGATATTGTTTTTAACTAGTGTCAGAATTCCACCCTTTCGCCTGTCTTTTCGGTCAGATCGGTAGCACTGGTAGCCTCTGATTTTGAAGGCTATGTCGCTGCTGAGGTGTGTTTCTTGGATACAGCATATATTTACTTGTTCTTCACTGAGGACATTTTCAAGTTCCAATTTTTTGCTGTATCCATCTCTTTTACTGTTGACACCCTCAGCATTCCAGTGCATTATTTTTATTGGTCGTTTGTTTGTTTGGCCAGTAGCTCTATTCCCTTGCCTCCTGGCTCCTCGGGGCAATTGAGAAGGACTTCCAGTAACTGAGGTTGGGCCCTTTCGAGGTATAGGGCCCGGCACCGTCCCTGCCTGAACGTCCGCCACAGGGCAGGCACCATAACGTTTATTAGATGCAGACATGTTTCCATTGTGTTTTATGCGTGGCAACCTGATTATCTGTGCGCCTTTTGGCTGGTTGCCTCCGTCTTCAGCACTCTGCTTACTTGGGCCGGACTATGGTCCTGCTCGAGTGGGAGTGCCCGACCAGTCTTAGTTTCCAGCCTCTGATGGCTGAACTAAGCCCCATCACCACTTCAAGGTTCTGGCCTCGATGGGGCTTGTCTCTCTTGAATTGAACTCTTACCTGTGCATAATCAGAAAATTACCTAGTGTGTCAAACTTGTGACATCCCCCAGCCCTACCATTTCTGTTTCCAGACACCAGCGTTTTATGTTTATCTATTGTTAAAACTAAGGGAGCACCAAAAATCCACTGTGCTACGCTTATCCCTGTACAGCCATAATAAACAACACACAAGACCAAGAAACACAGAAAGAAATTAATAAATAAAAAACCCTAGAATAAAGTAAAACATAAATCCCTAATATCTATACATAACTAGCTGGTGTTATTGCTACAGAATACCCATAATAATTGTTGTTTATACTTACACTCTATGGTAATCAACTATATCCATGTAATCTTCTGAACGGGCGTAAAAACCATCCTGATTGAGCGCACCCCAAAAATTAGACCACAATTTTCCTGGACGCTTTAGCATAGGTGCCACAATAGACCTAAAACAAAATAAGAAAATGAGTTCTTTTTAATCACTATTTGAAAGTACTTCATTTTTATGTGGTACTATCAAATACCATTTGGAAAAAAAAATTGCTTGCATCCAGGACAGCCATCCACACAGCATATTTTGACTAGTTATTATCTTGGAAGTATTTTCATTCAGTAATTTGCCATTGCTTTCTGAATGATCTGGACTCCGCTGAAGACGAATGTGTTGGGTCATTGGTGCAAATAAAACAGCGACCCAGCGCATTTCCATTCTTTGGACTACATCCTGCTGGAAATTTAATAGGACCATGGTCCTGCTACAAAAGAGATCCAGAAGGAGTTTGAGAATGAACAGTGAAGAAGAAGAATGATCCGGATGCATAATTGCCTACACCAGGATTTGAACACGGTACCTCGTCCATCACAGAGCCGCAGTATTTTTAGTTTACCATTTTAAGGTACTGTTTATTCTTCGAGTGCTCTCAAAGATCAAAAGATTAGAGGATGTAGTCCAGAGAATGGAATCTGTTGCATTATGGTTTACAGATTGACTGCAATATCTGCACCTTTCCACCTAACACATCCAACTTCAGTCTGGCATTTTTTATCATTTGGACTTTCTGCAAGATGGAGTAATCAACAATATGTCCAATCCTCAGTAATGCACCTCCTATGACGGGCTCAACTCTCAGGGGATTTCCCTGGCATAGTGGTTAAGCCATGTGCTTTGTGCTAAAGAGCTCATGGGTTCAAATCCTGCTTGTGACGTCTTGCTTATTCAAGTGGATTTTTTCTTAGATCACTGGGGATTATCGTACAGAGTTATGTGCTATGAGTGGTACTCTCAATAAGTGTTGTACCACATCATTGAGAGGGACAGGGTACAAATGGGGTAACCCAAGTATAATTAAATCAATCCAGTACACTTTTTGAGCCACATTGAGAAAAACAGTCATCTTGAAGTTGCAAAAGTTCTGAAAATCTTCCTTATCAAAAAAGAATGCTAGAAAAATACTAACCTGAGACTAAAGTAAAACTTCACCACCTGATATAGGGAACAAGAGTGACAAACTTGTACTCTCACTGGTTTCTCTCACCATCATTTATGAAACATGATTGTCTTAGAAAAATTAAGTTCTCGCTGCTGGACAAAGAAAGGTTCAAAGGCAATGGTACACATTACTGACCTGTTCTGCTTGATAAGATCTTTCAAAAGACTTGGTTTTGTTATCTGTACAACAGAGTCCACAGTCAGCAGATACTGACAGTTTTTACTGATACACTCATCGCTGTATGATAGAAAACAAAGAACAATGTAATATAATATTTCATAAACTGTTAATTCACACTTTTACTCAAATATTTAACAAGAGGGCTTCAAATGAAATCTTTGAATTTGTGATATAAATTCAATAGTTTAACTCTGCGATGCTGATCAGTTAGTGTGACTATTTTCTCAAACAATGAGTTATAACTACGGGTTAACATCAGTGCACACTGGACAAGTCTATAGGTATTCCGATCCCCGTCTCAATAAATCCACTAGAGTGTAGCGGCTGACAGTTCCAGTTCAATGCTGATTTATCAGCCGCATGTGCAATGTTTGTGGGTCTCACCAATGGCCCAGTAGAAAAATCACCCATGCAACAGAAAACCTTAGTAGATGACATGCCGTAATATTGAAGCTTTCTTCTCATACAAGCTTCGTAGCGCATCATCTTTACAATTATGCTTTTCATGCTTTTATACTGTTGCATTTTGTGTTTTATGATTTGTTAGGTAGACACCAATATATATTTTATGGAACAATATTTAGCGGAATGAAGTTCTCTCATAACTAGGCTACAAAGGGACATAATAAATAATACAAGGGACACAATCAGAAATAATGCCACACTTTTTTATTGGGACAATTAATCTTTCATCACAACAAGAATAGCGTAAAATGCAGTGTCTGTTGCTGTTAGCCTTGACGTCCACACAAATTCTGCATGATAGCTTTAAAGATAGTGTAGAGATGTGCTACGGTGTTTATCGTTTCTCCATTTCACGCTATCCCAAACTCGTTCAATGTTCAGAGCGCCATTGATTTCTCTGTGCTTCCATAACACATAAATTAAAAAACGACAATCATTTCTTCTGCGTAATATGCACTGGGAGCACCCCCCTCCCCTCGGTGCATAGCATGCAGAAGGAATCTACACTACAGAAATTATCAACTGGTATTATTTCTCTGCTTCGCAGAAACACAACCAATTTCTGCTCATTTCTGGGGAGACTCATATCATTAATGGTTATGTTTGTATTACCAGCAGCCATGTTTGTTATTGTAGCAACGAATAACAGTGAATTGTCATGCGCAGTGACTATCTATCTTGGCTGCAGTGGCTCAGAGCAGTGCATAGTTAGAAACCTACCTTCCTGATGGTGTGATAATTATTTTCTGGCTCTAACCCTGGGTGGGTCGAAAATCCAGACTTCTGTCAGTTTCTTTGCATATCTATTATGTTTCTCTTTATGACCTGTTCTGATCTTTACACAAATCTCACAGTCTTGAAGGCAACCATGATTCGCACTTTTGAAAATCTTTTTTGAAAATTTAATGCACTAAAGGATGAAGTCCCTTAGTGCATTAACTATGTCAGATCAATCCATTAATATTGACGCTACAACTCCACCCATTAATGGCGGACAATTCTCACTTCAACTTTGCAAAGCATGTTCATTGAGTCATTAACCTTCACGACGCTTATGTAATCACTTGTCGAGAGAAAAAAATGCCGGCTTTCGCCGTGGTCGACAGAATTCATCCAATGAGATATTGTGTTAAACAGACGTATCAGAGCCTGATTGGTCAATGCACATACTCGGGAAACATACACAATTGAGGCCGGTACATTTCTACGTGCGTCATCATTGTGAAAATGTCTAGTAGAAGGTACATGTTGTATACCAATTAATTCTGCACACCGGTATGATGCCATGGTGAATCGGGTTTATAGACCGTTGTTTCATCGCATTTTGAATAAACTAACATTGAATCGTGGTTTGAATCATGCATTATTGGGTTATTTAGTTTCACAGAAGTGAATATACAGAATGCCGTGTTAGTTTGGGGACTTGTAGATGTTTGATATCGAATATGTTAAAGTGGCACCAAAAATGACTCTAGGCCTAAGCTCAAAGAATGATTTTACTGCAAATCTACCCTTTTTATACAGTTCCCCTGGCAATATTTTTATAATTTTGCAATGAAAGAACATAAATACAACAGATGTGTGTATGATTTAGTGTAGTGTTGCCAAACAATTCTATAAGTAAGGTAAGTTATTTATTTACTAATTTTTTCGCCTTATTTGTTATACAATATATGGTTTTTTTTGTGAAAACCGTCTTTACCACTTTCTCATACGTCTGGTATCACACACACGTACAGAAATTACACTAACATATGCAGAATTTAATTCTTTAATTATATGTGCAAATATTATTTAAATTTATCACAACCATAAAGTTATCACATTTTCAAAACAGCCACCATCAATAATGCAAATTCTCAAAAAAGAATCCGGTGGCAGGAAGATGTTTTGTATTTTTTAATTTGGCTTGCTAAAGGTTAAGTATGGAAGCATGAGAATAGCTCTGTGACATCAGCCATGACAGTACCTCCTCTGCAAACCATTTTGAAGTGGACTAATCAGTATTTCTAATGGTCTATAAATAACAGCTGTGTGTAGAAGCCAAAAACACATGAATAGAAGTGTGTCTTTGTTATTTAAGTTGGCAGTATTGTTGATTAACAGAATAAACCAACAAGCCCTTATGTGGTCACCTGAGGGTAAAAGAAAAAGAGGAAGACCTAAAACAACCCTTAAAAACACCATTCTTAAAGAAGGGGAATTAATAGGCCGTAAGACCATCCAGGAACTAAAGCTGCAGGCAGCGGACCGCATCATATGGAGAACCAAAACTTCTGCCCTATGTGTCGCTTGCGGCATGAAAGGAACAAACTAACTATTGTTGATTAGGACATAGGAGTGTTCTGTTGGTGACATATATTTTAGTCTAGGTTAGAATTTACTTGCATTAATTCAAGATTAAAATCTTCATTAGAAACCAGCATCACAACACATGGGACATTCCCATAAGTGCTCCGCTCTCCATGCAGCAGTCATCCAAGAATATGCAGACTCAATGTTCCAGTCAGATGTTGATTATGTGCCATTCGCAACTTTCCAGAGAGTACACACTTTCTCTCATCACCCCTGGATATCACCATATCTGTCCTCCTTTGTATGTACACATTATCACCTCCAGCATCTTCTTCACTCTTTAGTAAATCAATGACCGCCCATATAGGGTCGGCCCTATCTCTCTTCAATACTGTGCCATCAATCACAACATTGTCCACCAATGAGTCTTGTCTTTTGGTTACCCCTGACCCCTGCATGACCATCACAGTATATCCATGTAATACTTTGGACAGCTGAATTGTTCAGTAACATGACCTAATCCTTTCTTAACATACACGGTTCAAGTTTGGATAATGGGACTACTTTCCAACATTTTATAAAATGCTGCAACGACCAAAAAATTTTGTGTAATTCTGTGATGTCACTGACTGCCGGCTGATACAAAATGGCTAACCTAATTGTAATTTTATTTAGCTTACCAGCGACCGATAAACATCTAGTATGTTTGTTACAGTTATGAGGACTGCTGTAGGATGCACAGATCTGCATGATTACACATTTAGAGCCCCACCCATACAACCGTCCTAAATAAATGTCTCCACCTTCACCCGCTGATGGGAAATTATAGCCAAGGGAAACAATTGCTGAAAAACTTGTCATTTATTTCATTTCGCTCTCTGCAAAAAAAGATTGGTCACGTTATCGAAACATAAACCCACGCACATTCTATTTTCCACAGTATATTCTGGGTGTCCAAGAGTATCACTGTGTGAGTTTATGTTTCAGCCACCAACTAAGTGCCGCAGTCACTGATTCTATTTCCATTTTCATGCTCAATGTTGTTGTGGAGCAGGCAGACAATTCTTCAAGCACCCTTTTCCATTCTTGTAGGCAACAAAACCCAATCCGCACTTACTCATTTCTCTGTTGAATAAGCCATCCTTATATATGATTGTGTCTTGCGGTTGTGAGTTCATCTGGACAAGAGGTTGAAAATGATTTACAATTTTTTTACATTCATTTTTATTTATATGGATTACCACTATTTTTTGTGGTTAAAAGCTCTGATATAACCAAATTAGACTAACGTTCTCAGTTGAAAGAAGTGTACCTCACCTTAAAAGGTACACTTGAAAAATAAAAAATTTACGACTTAATGAATACAATTATACTATATTTGGACACAATTTAATTTAACCTCATTATGTTTGATCCAAGATTACATGATGATGAAGTAATCCCTTTAACTGTGAGCAGGTAGCTCTTGACAGACCACCAGAATTACATAGAACTACATTTAATTCAAAATTGGACATCTTAAATTTGATTAAATATTGAACTAAATCACTTACAGTGCCCAATTTCTTGCCTGCCCTTCACTGACATTGCTATCAGGGAGGATAACTCTCACACTTTTGTATTGCTCTTGAGTGTCCTCTAAAAATTGGCGCACGTCTTTAGTGTGATTGTTCACCTATCAAATATTCAGATAACAAACAATAAGCAAAAAATAATGAATGGACTAATACTAATAATAGGAGCTCACTGTAATACTAGCATTCTTAGTTGGAATCATGACCACCCAGCAAATACAAAGCATGGGAGAACTCTAGTTTTTCAAGAGCTAAATAGATGACTTAACAACGGTGGATACATAACGACTAGATACATAATGATTAGCTGTATGTTATCGTCGCTTGTTATGCTGGAGGTCATGGTGACTGGATTACCACTATTGTTTGTGGTTAAAAACTCTGATACAACCAAATTGGACTAACGTTCGCAGTTGGAAAGTAGTGTACCTCACTTTAAAAGGTACATTGAAAAAGAAAAAAGATATGACTTAATGAATACAATTATACTATATCTGCCCCCCCCCCAGAGTAGAAGGCTCCTCCAATAGGCATTGCACCAAGCCGAAAGGTGAAGTCTCCTGGGTATGAAAGAAAGCTCAGAAACCTCCCCATTGCACATAGGAAGTAAGAGCTAATTGCACGTAATTCCTCAAGTTCTCAAACAAACTATATTTGGACATTGTGGTGACTGGATTACCATAAACCCCCCTACTCCCAAATTTAATATGACTGCTAAAAATATCCACAACCACAATAATTTTTTATGATAAAAAGCTATGAAACTGAATTAATGCCTGCGATTGAAAAGAGCATACCCTACCATAAGAGAGACTTAATGCGAATTGGGAGTGAAGATGAATGAACGTGGCCTGCACAGAACACCTGACAAAGATTTCAAAAGGAGCAGTGATCCAAAATAGAATTGAAACCATCAGCCGTTATACCCTGAGATTTGCTAAAGTGGAGATCTGAGCACCTATGGACGTGTCCCGTGTGCGAGGAGAATTATCAATAAACTAATACCTAAGAGGGACTTTTATTTGAGTAATAATACAACAATGTACATTTGTGAACTGTGTCTTAAAATTGATGTTTATAATTCTGGTTTAGTTCACCATGTCATGTGCTAGTGTCTAATAGCAAGAATGTCAAAGTAGGTGTGGGCAATAGCACAATTAAATAGGCAATATTAACATATAAAGTGTTGCATTTAAAAATACTATATAATAAGTAAATATAAATAGTATAGCTGAGAACATATTCTATATTTCATTTTTTAAACATTATCAAGAAATAGAATAGAAACAATAGATCAACAACACCCATGTATTGCCAGAGCATGAAAGGGAGCAAAGAATAACTACACACTTCTCATGTACATCACAAGAGGCAACTAAGGAGGTTTTGGGGGTGCAGTTAGCTGTCCCATCTTAAAAAGGGTCACAGTTACCCAGAAGCCATGCTGCCGTTAGATATATCAGGCCGAAAAATCCAGATAACATCCAAGCTGTAAACCATGACACAAAGTATTCCGTTCACCGGATTGCATCCTGCTAATCTTGAGGAGTTTGTGAATGTATGTAGAAGAGGAAAAAGATCAACAAAACAAAAATATACCACATATATTCAACTTTTATGCTAATGCAACATATTTTAAGTGCTTGTTTATATTACATATTTTAACGTCTTGTGTATTTATAGTTCTTTTTTTGGCCCAATCACATATCATGTGCCTACCATGCTCAAAGTTTTTAATTAATCTGACAATTGCAATTTTTTTAGTAATTTGTGTCATCACTCTGCCAGTTAATTTCTATTAGCGAAATGGCTACCATATCAATGTCAAACAAGCCTTCGATCGATAAGTACATGCCTAACCAGACAATACAACCCTGGGGGACAGGGGGGAGCTCTCAGTGCGTAGCGTGCAGATTGATTCATATAGCAGCAGCCCGAACACCCACGATCATCTCTTCTCCTCCAATGCGTATTTGTGGCATAAAATCATTGCAAAATTTAATCTCAGCTAAACATAGATGTATAGAGTTTAGGAGAGATGGTTGGGTGTTAGGATTAGGTATAACTCTACCCCTAACACCAACCCACCATATCTCCTAAAATCTAGGATCACTCCTTCTCCTGTAATGCCAATTCATGGCATTAAATTATGGCATAATTTAATCTGCACTAATATTGTTTTTCTTGCAACACAGTCTGCTATTGATGTAATTTCATTGACTGCACAACAACTGTGAGCACATATAAATTTTGGAATGAACCTGTGCATAATATTTAAATTCGTTCACATTTTGAAAATAGGCAAATTTCATATGATGTGAATGAAGGGCAATCAATCCATTTTTTCTTATGTATGTATTGTCTTATATGTTTCTTCTTCTTCAGTGTTCATTTTCAAACTCCTGCTGGCTCTCTCTTGTACCAGAACAATGGTCCTACTAGATTTCCAACAAGAAGTAGTCTAGAGAATGAAGATGCATTGTGTTATCATTTTATATGCACAAATGGCATGATACATCAAACTTTGGCTGGATATTATTTCTTAATAAGGCAAATAAGCAAAACATAATTAAACCATGATTCAACACTAAATACAACCAGTATATACTTACATTATTGTGTATATAGACATCAATTTTGTCTTTTGGGTAGTCAAGGGATGCTACTCTCTGAAAATACTCTCTGATGAATGGAGTTGCATATTCCACAAACAACGCAACCAGCACTGTTGGGTAATCTGATGTCTGTTAACAAAAAATCTGGCTATAGTATATACAGAAATTTTGCTTGCAGTTAGTTAGTTAGCTCTTTTTGGACCAAAGATGGCTCATAGTAGTCAAGTAGTCATTTCTTTTCATGTTAAGCACCTCGTTGCAAGTTGCTGTAGTTGTTGCATATTGTTATGTCCAATAGTAATTTTTCTCTGTTGATTGTTCTGTGAAGAGTTTATTTTGGATGACTCACTTTTCTTTTGCCCTCAGCCTTCCATATGAAGGTTTGTTTGGGAAGTCTGTTTTAAGTCGCCATCAAGACCAACTCCTTGAAGTGGAGATGGGGGCTTAGTCCAGCCAACAGAGGCTGAAAACTAAAATTGCTTGGGCCATCCTTGATATCGAGCACCACAGACTTGCTTAAAAAATCGCTAGTAAGACGTCAGAGATACTAGGCTGAGAGGTGCACCAGCAACCATGGTATCATGCAACACAACTAGATAACGTGTCTTCACAACAACAAAAAAACATTTTAAGTACATAACCTATGTAATTTCAACGTCTTCATTATATAAAACTTGTACTACAGTGTGTTTAAAAACAAAATTAATTGTGGCATAGCTTAACCCTTGTTAGGGATCAATAAAAGTTATTCTAGATTAGACCAACCAAGGCACCAGTTTTTAATATCATATCTTGAGGCAGATCAAAATAATGTCAAAGTATAAAGAGTACTAGCAAAAGTTCTCAGCAAAATTTTGTCAGTTAAATAAGGTAAGATAAGGTGAGGAAGATAAGGTATGCTGAGTTATGAATTAGTGTAACAACACTCAGTTTTTACACATGTTTTGCATCACGTGAAACTTTAAGTGTTTCCAGAGTGTCAAAGGGGTGACACTCTGGAAACATCAACACAAAAATCCTGCCATATCTTTCTGTTCTTAGTTCCTTGTTTAAGTGTGGAGAATCTTAATCCTGTCTAGTCTTTAAAGTTATCAGTTCATACTGCCTGTGTATTACCGGAGTCGAAAGGGGAGCAAAGAATAGTGACACTGTTACCTGCCAGACGTGGCATAAGAGGTAACTAAGGAGACTTTGGGAATGGAATTGACTGTCCCATCCCATAGAGGGTCAAGTTACCAATAGATCATGTTGAAGTTCGATGTGTCAGGCCAAAATACAGATATCAGTCAAGCTGAAAACCATGACACAAAACATTCCGTTCTCTGCTAAGTTTGCAGGTTTGAAAATGAACGAAGAAGAATCAATCCATACTGCCTTTTCTCTTTTTCAACTTCCTCCCACTGTCACCATGCAGAATAATTTTAGAAAGGGAATCATGCCTCATCATATTCTTCTTCTTCTGCGTTCGTTCTCAAACTTCTGCAGATTATCATGATGTAGTCCGGAGAATGGAATGCGTTGTGTCATGGTTTACAGCACTGCTGCGATATCTGCGCCTTTTAGCCTGACACATCCGACTTCAGCAGGGCTTTGGATCACTGACCCTATATGGGATGGGACAGCCAACTCCATCCCATAACCTCCTTAGTCGCCTCTTACGACATGCATGGAAGGTAAGCAGTGTTGCTATTCTTTGTTCCCCTTTTGGGCCCCGGCAACACACGGGTGTGCCTCATCATATGACCAAACCACACAACTTTATGACATTTCACCACTGCCAGATGTTCTTAATGTCCTGCAGGAGCATTTATTATGTTTCTCACGTATATGTTTGTTTTCTGAATAATAATGGATGCATAATACTATTCTGAAACATATATAGCGAAGCCTGACAACATAACTAGACATATTCTGGACTAGAATCCACAGGGAAAGAGGAGAGTTGCAAAACAACGAAACACCTGGAGAAGAACAGTGGAGGACGAGACCAAATCATTTGACACCTTGTGGATACAGATCAAGAGCACATAGTACAGAAAACAGTGGAAAGTGATATCTGCAACTGTATGTTCCACAGGGGACTGAAAGGAAATAGAGAAATGTATTTAGCCTGGATGTCAGACAAAGGTGGAACACATGTCATGCCCTGTAGAGTTGATATGAATAAAATAAAAAATATGGTTCATAATTTTTGGGCTCCATTCACAGATATGTCTTCCCAATTTTAAGTTTTCTTTACTACTCTCAATTTGTTTCTTGTAAAACTACAAGACCTGTGTTCTAAGTAGGTACTATTCAATTTGTTGTGTACTGTTAAGATAATGGTATAAGAAGTCCTGCACAGGGTAAAGTTGCTCAGCATTTGGTAGAGGTATTTCAGGTCTGCTTTTGGGCACTTTTGCTTCCAATGTTTCTTAATTATGTTTGTATAAAGTGTTTTTTATATTCATGTTACATGTCATTTTCATTATGTTCAAGTGAAATGCCCTCCATTGTCAAAAAGTCTGCTTTTTTAAATTTCCTATCATGCAGAAGGCTAGAATTAATTGCAATACAGTTTCTGTAATGATAATACTGAGATGCAGTAAAGAAGATGTAAGTTTATTAATAAAAGTGTTCTTTTAATTTCCTAGGATTGTGTTACTATAACTATACTTTCTCATAACTATACTTTAACTATACTAAAGGACCTGGTTCAGATCCTGTTCGCTGCCTTCTGGTAAGATGCTAGGAACCATTTGTCTGTTCCTTAATACTATATACAGTATCTGCAAAGTGTTAACTTTGCTTGCAGCACTTATTCTATTGTATGTTAAACCATGTCCTTACCTTTAAAGTCGAGAAATCAACCAGATTCTCATCACATGATAAGCAGCCTGTACTTGTTGTCCACCCATCAGCCAGATAATTAGACAAGCGGAAAAACTCAGGCTGTGAAAAATAATTTTTGAAAAAAAAAAAAAAGAATATCTCAAAATATGCTTGAGAAATCATATTAACAATTTTAATTATTTATATGCTGATAGAGTACTTGCCAATTTCAGAGAAACAAACTTATAGATCATAATTATTACACCATGCAAGGACAAAACATAAAAATTGTTCACACAAAACAGTTTAATAAATGCAAATTATTTTTTAAAGTTCATATAACATGAAGAACTTTATTCACTAACTTCTAATGTACATAAATTAAAAGCATGTTGTTGCATGATAAGAATATGGAAAGTCACTTAGTGTTGCTTTTTGTACAAATTGGACTCACAGCAAGCTGTTCAGGTGGTATTTGGTACTTAAGTACTAAATTTGTTACATTTAAAACCAATAACAGTCCATTAATTAATTCCCCAATACAGTGATTCTCTATTCTACCCAGCTGAAAATGGGAACCCGCACTTTTAGTTATGGCAAAATTCAGAATCACTGCTGAAAGCCGGTGTGTTATTTCCCTGACATTTTTGCTATTATTTGCTCCCCTTTTGGACCACATCAACAAATGGACGATTCTTAACTTTAATTTTGTAATAATTTGTAGGACTATACTTCATTATATGGGGCCGTAGTAGCTTAGTGGTTAGTGCACTGGCTTCCTAGTCCAGTGATCCAATGCTCACCTCCCTGTACAAATGGAATAATTTTTTAATCATCATTAAGTCAACCCATCTTAAGGAAATGGGTACCAGATCTTCTGGGAAAGTAAAGGTGGCAGGTATGATGCTAGCCACTACATTATCCATTGCATCCTGTTGATCAATGAAAAATATGGAGATGACACCATATTTCCTGATATGCACCAGGCATGAATAAGGGAAACTTTCCTTCATAATGCTTAGTATGAGTGTGTCATAATTTGTATACATTATTTTGTATTTGCATGGACAAAGAGTAGTTGAAGAGAACTAGCATATTATGAACTGTGTATACCTTAATAGGTCCATTTCCATGAACAACAATGGGTGCTGTACCAGTCTTGATATTGTACAGATAACTGTGTGAACTTTTGTACTTCAAAGTGATTTCCCCTAAAAATAATGATATAAATCTTATTAAAATTCATTATAAGCTCTTGATCTTTCAACTATGAAATAAATCAAAACCAAATCATTATTAGTCAACATCACTTTACGGGATGCAAAGGGATTCACACTGCTCTTGTGTGATTCCCAGGGTTAGCCAATAATCATGATTTGAAATCTCCAACACAATAAAGTCATGAAGTTGTCTATGAGTAAAACTGAGAATGCAGCTACAGTAACCAATGCAGCACTTGAGAGTTAAGTAAATGAGGCCAGTAAACAACACCATACAATGAGTCTCAATTTTTAATGCAGCAATAGCTACAGTAATTTAATGGTTATGTACATACTATATGTCAATACTATATGTCAATACAATCTTCAAACTTGTGGCCAACACAAAGTTTCAGTTGCACTGTCCTCGTCATCTATCATTCAACTAACATCAGTGTTTTCATACACCTATTCATGCCGAAATCGGATGTGCTAGGCCTACAAGGTGCATAACGGTGGCACAACGTAATCACACTCCAGGCGGAAATCGCATGGACATATATTCTCTGCCTGCTTACAACTTTTAACGTATATATAAATATATATAAAAATATATACACTCAGTTTCCCAGTCCATCAGCCATCTAAAAAGTATATGCTCAGTTTCCCAGTCAGTGGTTTTTGTTTTCATTCGTTCTCAAACTCCCACTGGACCTCTCTTATAGTAGAATGGTCCTACAAGATTTCCAACATGATATAGACCAGAGAACGGAAATGTGTCATGTCACCATTTTATTTGTGCCAAATAGTCCAACACATCCGACTTCTGTGATAGCCAGCTGTTGATTTCAGAACTTTCCAGAAAGGATGCACTTTCTTTTCTCTTCCCATGTCACTCGATTTTCTATCATTCTATAAACAAACACATTGTCTCTTTAAGTCTTAAATTCATCACTTTATAGTGTTTTATCTTCACCATGACTACTTAAATTAACCTTTAGCAAGCCAGACTATAATTACGCAATCTTGCCCCTGCCACCGGATTTTTGTGTGGACAATTTGTGTTATTGTTAGTAGCTGTTTTGAAAACGTTATACCTTTTTTATTGTTAGAGATTTGTAAATAATATTTGTACATTTAAATAAAGAATTGAATACTGCATATATTAGTGTAAGTTTTGTTTGTGTATGTGTGGTACCAGATGTGTGAGAAAGAGGTAAGGACATTAACTCACAAAAAACAAACAAATTATAACCAAAAATAAAGGAATTTTTTTTAATTAATCTATGAATCACCTTTAATTGTCTAAAGTGTAAGTGGGAACACTGATAAAACACCTAATTCTATAGTATTTATGTTGTTTCATTACCACATTATCATAATATTGCTGGGGAAAATGAATAAAACATGTAGATTTGCCATAAATCATTCTCTGGGGGCTAGACCTAGTCATATTTTGAAACGCGACAAAACAGATGTTTTGCCTCTACATAACGAAACCATTGTGATCTACAGTATATTCTACTGTGAAAACTAATTCTTTCCAAAATATTCATCATCAGAATCACAATCCATAATGATTTTACTGAAAATACAATAAAACCAAAGTCTATAAAAACCTGATTCACTTTCGCAGTGCCGGTTTGCAGATAGGGACAGATGTCATAGATTTTGATATTACAACAATCTAGCTGTCTTTCATGTTCATTAAAATGTAGGAAAAGGAAGTCTAATCAAACAAGAAAGCTATGATTCATCAATTCCAGCCACGTGAACACTAAACTAACATCACGTTGTTCCTGTCGCAAACTCAATGAATAGCAACCGGGCTAAACATTCTGCCAAAAGCGCTTCGAACGTTGTAAACCATAGGCTAAATTTAGCCAAAAGCACAGTAAAGGTTAACTTAGCCATGTATCTTCTTATCCAATGTATCAGATGAATTCTACACATTCACTATTGAAAAATATAAGACAATAAAAGTAATATATAAGTATAAATATAAGATATAAAATATAGATGCACACAGGTCCAAGAGAACCACTTTCAATGGTAAAACAACAGAAAATTGCATGGTTTGGACATATAAGCTGACATTTTTCATCGGAAGAAACAGAGGAGGACAAATAAAATCATGAAAAGACATCAAAGACTGAACCAGTCAATATTTTTCCACACACATCCATATCGCTGAAGATATAAATCTCCGAAGGACTCGAAGGATGTGTATTGATGCACCCAATGTAGTACCCCCTGCAACCCTGATGGGGTTATGGATTTTATGGACATGGATCACTGACAACTTGGCTTACAAATAAACAATGTATTAATCCTGGCACTAATCATACAAAACCATATAGTATATCAAATCATAGCAGGCGGTTGACCACGGGAAGACTGCAAGCTTAATCCTGACAACAAGCTTGAAAGGTAATTTATCTTTGATCTGAACTCAGAATAACGATAATAGATAATAACTGTAGTAATACTGCAATTAGTCAGGCAAAAATTGAAACCAGTTATGAAGTTTTGCTGCTCACTGGAAACACACAGGAAAACACACACAAATTAATGTTTCACCCAAAAGGCACTTATCAAGGACATAACATAACACACAACAAGCAAAGAATGCCACTGTCTAATATCACATTAACAGAGTTAATTGTAAAACTTGCAATATAATACAATAATTTTGAACACAGAAAAATAAATGTTGACAAAGACGCACACACAAACAAAAAATAAACTTATGAAAATGTTACCTAATGCATAGTTTAAGCTCTGAAAGATTTCTGAACGTGTATCCAGTTTAATATCCAAGTCTTGCTGAAAAAAATAAAATAAACAACTGCTAAATTTTTTTTTAAAGAATGAAAGAAAACTGCAAAAAATGTTAAAATATATAGTAACATCACTTTTCTCATACAGAGGCATATGGTGTGATACATGAAGGCATTGAAAGAGTGTTGTTGGAGAGGGGAGATAGAAGGCAGTAGAGACAATGGTCGACCAAGACATCGTTGGACTGGAGATATTCAGGAAAGCATGGACATGTCGCTAGAGGAGGTGGGAAAGCTTGCCAGAGACCTCGGGAATTTCAGGAGAATCATAAAAAAAACTATGTTCTGTAAAGCATGCATCACATTACACATTTCATCATCATCATTTTCCTCTTGTGCCAAGCTTGGCACATAGGGCAGATGTCATAGCTCTCCATGCTTGTCGATCAACAGTTAGTTGTTCCAGATCATTCATTTTCATACCAGCTGTTGGTGATTTCTTTTCATTGTTGTTTTTGGTCTTCCCTTTTTCTCTTGCCACTCTGTGACCATGTAAAGACTTTACATGGCATTCTGTCTTCATTCATTCTGAGTGCTTGACCAATGAATGCCCAACGCCTTTTTCTAATAACTCCTGTGATGTATTCTTGTTTTGTCTCTTCTCTTAGTGACTCGTTTGATTTGAAATCTTTTCAGTTTGTATTTGTGATTTTCTTGAGACATTTAGTTTATTTTGAAGAGATATAGTTGATTTCCAGCTCTCCCACCCGTATATCAAAACCGAAATAACACATGTGTTGAATAACACATATGGACAATATTATATACTGTCCCCCAAGAGCAATGGTAGTAGTCTTAAGTCACGACCTTCCGACCAGTAGACCAGGGTTCATGTACACTCGTTTAAAATAACAATTACTCCTGTGGATTCACCCAGCCACCAGAAAGTAGAGTGCTTAGGCTCATGCTCTGTGATGGTCGAGGAATAGGTGACAGTAGTCATGCAGTTTCTAGTCAGTTACTAAGTAGCTAAGTACTTATGGGTAACCATGTGCTATGATTCTGATTCATAACTCAACTTACCTTTACAGTTACCATACTGTGATCAATGGCATTCTACATGGAACACCCTGCATGGAACAAAACAGTTCACAAACACATACACAACATTATTAGACCAAAGTTCATGAGCCCACAAGTTAATGGAACTGCAACCAACTAACCAATGGCATTCGGCAGCTTATGTGTTAAACTCCAAGATGTCTGTCTTTACTTTTCCAGATTTATTATATCTTTCTCCTCATGACAAGGTCTTGATTTTTATTCTTCAGAAGCAAGGTCTGAATTTCTCTTGTATTAGGACAAAAGTCCTACTAGATTTCCAGCAGGATGTGGTCCAGAGAATGGAGATATTTTCTGTCACCATTTTAATTGTCCACATTATTCTGACACATCCAACTTCAGTTGTTTTTTCAATTAATATGATGAATATTTCTCATCTACTTTTCTTTACTCAATATTCTGCTTAAAAGAGAAGCCATGTCATGTATGCAAATATCCATGCACGTGCTCAAATTTTTAAAACACACATGAAGGACTACATCTAATTGTTTCAGTGCGCTTTTACAGTCAGGTTGATAGAAGCCCAGACAGCAACAAAAAGGTTAAGAAATGTTGGATATAAATAACTTTCAGAATGTGAAAAGGGCCAGTTTGAAATGTAAGCATTGATGTTAAACAGTTTGTGATACACGGCTGGCAAAATAGCAATATGGATAGGGATGCCCATTATTCTGTGGAATTGGTAAAAACACTGAACATATTAGATACCACGGTCAAAGTTAAAATTTGTCGGGTCATTGGCACATATAAAACAGCAAGATAATACATTTCATTCTCTGGATTACATCCAGATTGGAGGTGCAAAGGGTACTACATTGCTCTCGGTGGACCCAGATTAGTACCTCCTCGTGGTGCATCCCATAAGTACCTCCTCGTGGTGCACCCTGAAAACAAAAATACAGCTGTTCATGCTGTTTCTGGCTAATACTTTTGGGGATCGTGTCTGTGAATTTTGGAGCTTGCAGATGGAATTAGAATTGACTACAAAGGATAGGCAATATCTCTGACACCTCTGCACCAACACATGCAGCGGCACTGTCATCACACAGTGACACTAATCTGATGAGTAGATGCCATGACAAATAAGAGTCTTGCGTTAGTCTCTATAAGGATAATATATTGAGTACAATGAGAAGGCAGCACAGTGCCAGAGGGCAGCGCCACGTGCAAATAAAACATGTTATAAGGAAATTGGAACTAAAGTTTTGGTCAGCTAGAGACAAGCTTCTAGTCCACTGTGCTCCTAAAGATGTGTAGAGACTCAGACTTGGACAAGGGATCCACAATGTCAGTGAATGACACTCGGCTAATATGGTGAACGATCTGGGCCAAACTCTACCACCAATGCTTTCCTAAACCGGAATCATGCTTGCAGAGAGAAAAGGTTAAGTACCAGATGGGCACAGGTACACAATAAATTACTTTATAATATAATTATTCTAGATTAATTCACTGGCAGCGAAACACCTCTGCCTGATATAGTTGACCCAAACCTAAGTCCCTGATTACTGCCTCCTCAGAGACTGCCAATCAGGGATATGTTTTGGCCTGTAAAGTCCAAGAGCACAGTGGATGGAAAACAGTTACAGCATATGGTCGATACACATCCATCATCTGGCAACATATAGGAAGGTTGTCACAGGTTAGAGAAACCTACCCGAATTAAAGGCATTCTGAAAATGGATCTTCTGCTGGACCCTCTGTGGGGCACATAACACAGCTCTGATGTGGAACTGGCAGCACAATGTACTTCATGCTCCCTGGTGGAAATCACACAAACTTTCGTGTTGCTTATCAAAGAGCAAATGCAGAAGAAGAAGAAGACATTCTGATGGAAATATAATCGGAACATATGTCTTGCTACATGAGACATCCAGCGGGAGTTTGAGAACAAATGCTAAAACAATAAAAACATATTCCAAATGTTTTGCAATAGGCTCTGCCCCATTATGTTAATTTGTGCAGTCATAATTTGAACACAAAATCCATTAAATTTCAACCTTACCCTAAGACTTGTGTTGAGGTAGATCTGAGTGTAGTACAACTGATCATCATCTGAATCTTCAATTGTCTGATAAGTTACAAGTGAATAGACTTCCCTTGCATATCCAATAAAACCTGAAATATACACAAGCTGATTATCTCTAATAAAACCTCATCATTATCCATCTTTATCTAGCAGTTTTACAGACTACTTATATTTAAACATTATTTAAATTAAATGTTTCCTGTATTATTATGTGTTTTCATATATGTTTGTTCTAACATCTTAGATCTAAATCATTTTCATCCTTATTCTTTTATAATTGTTTTTAAAACATTTTTTTTATTGGTATAATAATCTGTTCCTAACACATATTTACTTATTTACAATATTTACTTTCTTGTGTTACTATGGCCCATACCTGATCGTTGAATATTCTCTGGCTTTTCTTGCGAACTATATAACCATTTGATCACGCACTACCACTAAAAATATCAAAGTGGCTAAAAATGGATATGCTGAAATCAGATGTGTCAGACTGAAAGGCTCAGATATAGCAGCCAAGTTGTAAACCATGATACAACACATTCCATTCTCTGGACTGCATCCTGCTTATCTGCAGAAGTTTGAGAACGAATGCAGAAGATCAGAACACATGATCTAAGTAGTTAGAGTAGACCAAGCAAAGAAGAAGAATATATTGTCTATGCATGACTTACCTCCAGAATTCAAGAATCTCTTTTCTGATTCTTTGACTGTAGGATATTGCTCCTGTAAACGTAAGAAATAATCTACAGGTAATGATAGAACATATGCCTGATTTCAGTGTTCACATAAATCAAAGGTTGTATGATCACTATGTAGTTAGTATGTAAAGGGTTCTTATTGATATGTGGATATCTATTGTTAACTTTTAGAACACTGTCAGGACATTTATTTTTTACCAGACTCAATGTATTTTGAGCCACTGTCTGCATCTTGATGCACTTGTTTCTATACAGTTCTTTCTAAAGGGAAATCGAGATTATAAACTAATGTCATTCATCCTGGTAACACAGGAATCGGAAGTAGACAAAATCTAACATCCTTTCTAGTATATGTATGCAAGTAAGATGATTTGTGGTATATATTTAAAGTTAGTTAGTCGTCTGATCATCACTGCAAACTGGACACGTCCATAGTTGCTCCAGTCTCTCCCTGAGTGTATCCGTCATTACACTTCTGCTGACAGTACCGATTTTTAAAGAATATTCTTTAGTGGTTCCTTCAATCTGTCAAAACCATTCCAAATAGCATCCATTTGTAATGAATATTTTTCTGATTCCAATGATGAGAATTTATTGGTTTTACAGATGCAGATATTGTTTCTCAGTTCTACATAGCTGGACAGCAGTCAGTATCATGGATGTAGCTGATAGTGCCCACTACAGGTTACAGTCATCACTGACTTTACAACTTTTCTGTAGGACCATTAGGCCTAGCTGATAATATCAGAGAGATTTACATGTTTTGTCTGTTTTCACAGATGATAATATGAACATGTTAGTTTTCTTATGAAATGGCAGCAGAAATAGAATAGGTGTTGGCATTTAGATGCATCATATTTTGCGTTTAATATATCTAACAGAATATGTGAGCCACTCATGTGTGTGGTTTTTGTGTGTTTTTTTGCATTTTACATCTTCAACACTTTCTCACATACAACAACACGTACAACAACAAACTTGCATCCTTACACTCAGAAACCATTCCTTTTTAAAATATATTTCCAGTTTAAAAAATACAAAAAGCTCTAAATATTTAAAAAATTAGCATTTTTCAAATACCCTTCATAAATAATGTATCAAATAAAAAAAAGAATGCAGTGGCAGAGGAAAATTAAGCATATCCCCTACAGAATGCTAAAGGTTAATATCATAGCTTTTTTTTCTCTCAGGTTTTCATCTAAATGGTGTTCAATTAATTTGAAAGTATGTAAAAAAAACAGAGCTAACTGCTGCAATTAGTAGATAGAAAATGTGGACAATCTGTACATGTCTCTTTGTAGATTCAGAATTTTATTGCCACATATGACCAGAACAAACGGTAATTTATGTATCAAAGAATATCTCATATGGAACATAAATTGTTCTGTATTATCTGGATCTGGAGAAAAAGAAATTATAATACTGTTACATACATGTCATAAGAGATGACTAAAGAGCACATAGGACCTATTGGTAACCCGTCCTATTGGTCAAAGAACCCGAAAATAATAAAGCTGAAATCAGACATGTTTGGTCAAAAGTACAGATTTTATATTCACATAAATGAAGATAAAATGCATTCTGTTCTCCAGACTATGCACTGATCTCCTACATCTTAATTGTATGCATGTGAGATTTGCCACTGACAGAAAATCCCCCCCCCCCCCCAATTTACAAAAAGAAGCTATTTTAGCCAAGTTATTTGCATCACATTTTCTGTCATAACTAAGGAACACAGAACACAGACTTTATCGGTTAAAAGAGATATATAACAACACACAAATTGCAGCAGTTTGCAAATTCACTTCAACTGTTCTGCAGGATTGTACTTCAAGACCTTAAATTATTGTCCTCTTGAGATAATTTAATCTTCTTTTGTTACCCTTAAATTTCTTCATCAAATATCTGTTTTTTATTTGGAAACAACCTATAATGACTTTGTTCACCCATCACATCATTGATGGTCATTTCTTACATCCATTCTTGAAATTCAGTTAGAAGTATGTCCTTGTCTATGAGTTCATAGATGGATGAAAAAGACTATGGTGACTCCAAAGGTCCTGAACATGGGAGTTTACACTTTAGATGGTGTCTGATCTGTCCTTGTATTTCTAGCATGTCTCCACTGTTGAGCTTCACTATTTCAAATTTTTCACAAGATACTGCATCCTTTTTATTGCAAAACACCATGTAGTTCTGTTTCGTG
Source organism: Meghimatium bilineatum (assembly GCA_034231615.1). Classification (NCBI taxonomy): domain Eukaryota; kingdom Metazoa; phylum Mollusca; class Gastropoda; order Stylommatophora; family Philomycidae; genus Meghimatium; species Meghimatium bilineatum. The sequence goes on from CM067300.1 coordinate 40,296,011, forward strand.
TAGCATCTTTCTTTGTATATTGTACCATGATTTATGCCAAAGACTATCATTGAGGCTTTTAGTGAGCACTTGAAGTGCTTCCTTTGGTCACCTTGAGAACGAATTCGACTTTAACCTTTAGGGCTCTGAATTAAAAATTAAGAAACATCCCCTTGGGCCTGAATTCTTTTTTGGAAAATTTGCGTTATTGATGGTGGGTGTTTTGAAAACGTGATAACTTTTTTGTTTTAAAAGATAACAAAATAATTTTTGGATATCTAAATAAAGGAGTGAATAGTGAATATAGTCATATTTTTTTTTTTGTTGTATGTATTATATGACAGTTGTGAGCAAGTTGTGAAGTTGAAAATTCGGGGGGAAAATCGCAAAACGCCATTTTCAAATCGCACATATAACTTCTTGACGACCCTAATACTTGAGCAATGCGTGGAATCATTGATAAAATCCTCATAAATACCTATACTTATTGTATATATATTGTTTTATATCAAAACTAAAAAATAATATGATATAATATAATATGATAATAATATAATAATATGAACTAAAAAAAACTAATAAAACGTGAAGAAATCGCATATAACGACCGCCCGGTAAACACGAGGTCTATCCCGACACGCAGCGTAATTATTGTCTATGCACACAAGTGGCACCTCTGATACATATTATTTTTGTGTTTTTGAACGACTACACAAACATTCTTATCAAATAACAACATATTAAACACAAAAAACAACAATTAAAACATGTAGTTATAAGAAATCGCATATAACGTCCGTCCGGTAAACATTAGGTCTAGCCCGACACACAGCGTAATTATTGTCTAAGCACACACGAAGCACCCCTGATACATATTATTTTTGTGTTTTTGAACGACTACACAAACATTCTTATCAAATAACAACATATTAAACATAAAAAACAACAATTAAAACATGTATTCATGATCACTTAGCCATGCCACGCGGGACTCAATTTGATAGTAAAATATGGCTAAAAATTGGCCAACGTCGTTCCAGAAATTTGTTGACAAAACCAGCCGGTTTTCTCTCTTCTTGCAGTCGTAATGAGTAAAGGAATTTGACCTTTAAACTGCGACGTATTCCTAGCTTCGTTTGGCGTGTTTTATACGTCACGGGATCATTACTTTGTGAAGTTCCGTACTCGGGAATCGGGCGATATCCTATGTAGCGGGATTGTGCCTGCAGGCACAATGGAGCTGTGCTCATAGGCGCATTATTGCGACCGCAGAGTTGTAAAGGTTAACAAGCCAACAAATGACAAAATGGCAGAAAAAGTATACGGATTAAATGTGCATATCAAATAGCATAATCTCATTTGTTAAATGTTTGGTTTTATTTTGTTTCTGTCAAGATATATTTGTTTATGAAATAATCTTCTGACCCTTACTTCAGTAATAAAAACAACAGGAAAACCTTTTTCCTCTTCCCAGATAGGTTGGTTCCAAAAATAAAAAACTCAAAAATAACTCAAGTTATTACTGCTTACCTCTAATGACTTATCCGGCCAGCACGTGCCTTCAGCCGCAAAGACCAGTTTTGATTCAAACTTCAAAAATTTCTCTAAGATGGCATCTTTACCATCTGTAAATACTACATCATAACTGTGGAAAACACATTTAGCAAACATTACTTTCGCTATAAAACATCATATCCAAAAAATGGTTGAACAACCACACATTACAATCAAATTAGTCAGTGTGAGTAACTGGATCTTCTGAGAATGTTTGATATCTTATGCATTATGTTTGTGGTTATGACAAATATTCAGATCTGCAGCTGTCCAGATCAAGGTGGCAGTCATATTGTCTCTATCTCATCTCCTTGCTTTCCTTTCAAATCTAATGTTACTCTTGTTGTTGGATCAATAGGTCTTGCCGTGTGGCATGACTCCAGAATGCAAGGGATGGTGACCACTAGTACAAAGTTAGAGGTAGGAAGCACTCCACATAATCTTTTTGTTCAGTTTGTTTGCAGTGTCTTCATAGTGAAAATATTTTATCCTGATCTGGCATGTACTCTCATGCATTCAATTATTAAATGTGTACCATACATATTTTGTCTGGTCCCAAAGCTTCAATCTACCTGGTATTGAAGGTTATGGTAGCATTACTACTACTGCCATAGTTTTTGAAGTTATGGGACATACAAGCCTCTACCACAACAAAATGGCGATATATCATAGGAGCAACAAGATCTGATGCGATGAATCCTTAAACACTGGGTAATCAAGAAATGTGTATATATTCAGCTATCCCCATTTCAACTTGCAATTAATGTCTTACTACTTGCAGTATGATGATGGACGATGGAGGTTTAAGCTAATTAAGTCATCTAATGGCTCTCTTAGAATCAATTTACTATAGCAGTTATAGTCTTATTTTCAGTCCATGTTTTGAAAGATTTAAAATGGATGGTATCTGTATGAGTGGATGGCTATAGCTTATTTGAACCTCATGGGTATCACATGGATTCCCTACCCTGGACTCACTGATATTTGCATAAATGAGAGAGCAGATAGGATTGCATAAAATGTTACTATAGTCGATGAATTGAAGATGGTGAAGGGAGATTGAAATTGCTCAGTAAGCACCTGTTGGATGTGGACACAAATAAATGGTGCATCTAGGATGGAGAAATTGATAATATGTGGCTCTAGTAGAGCTGGGCATCTAAAGGTCAGAATAAGGAATGTATTTAACCATCAAATCACAGGAATCATCAGTATACATACATTTCAACATTTGCTTGGGAGGGTTGGGAATCTATGAGCTTGACCAGGTTGCAATGGCATCAGTTCATAGCTAATAACCAATGGCACTTAATATCAACCCTAGTCGACTCAGTGGTGAAGTGGCTAGTGGGCTTGAATGTCCACCAAAGATGCTTGAATGTGGGTATGGGATGATCACTTTCAATGGTGTTTAACCTAAAAGAATGTCTACACTGCTGAGTTGTTTTTATAAACCAGAAACAAAAATACCAATATAGTTAAAAGAAACAAAGATAATCTTCTTATTCTTCTTCTGCGTTCGTTCTCAAACTCCTGCAGATTAGCAGGATGTAGTCCGGAGAACGGAATGCGTTGTGTCATGGTTTACAGCATTGCTGCGATATATGCGCCTTTCGGTCTGACACATCCGACTTCAGCATGGCTTTGGGTCACTGACCCTATATGGGATGGGACAGCCAACTCCATCCCATAACCTCCTTGGTCGCCTTTTACGACATGTGTGGAAAGTAAACAGTGTTGCTATTCTTTGCTCCCCTTTCGGGCCCCGGCAACACACGGGCGCAAAGATAATCTAAGGTAATTTCATCGAACTGTCGGAGACAAGGAACTAATTATATTTTCTGTGCCTATATATATACATACATACATACAAGTGATCTTCTTATTCAGCATTCATTCTTAAACCAACGCTGGTTCTCTCTTATATTTACTCTCTTATATTTATAATATCAAACTATTACAATGGGTATTCTTCTTCTTTCTGTCCTCATGTACCTTTCGGTGTTGAGGGGAGAGTGAGTGTACGGTCTTGTCTTTTGATGGGTATTCTTCATGAACCTGTAAAAATACAGCTAGAAAATCAATAGCATAGAACCCACAGAGAAAAAAGGAAACATGGAAGACCTAGGAACACATAGAAAAGAGAGGCCATGAAGGAAATGACAGAGATGAGAATCAAAGGGAACAAGACTGAGAACATTTCCAAGTATTAAGACAAATAGAAAATCATTATCTGGCCTTTACAACCAAGGATATGTTAACACATTGTGGGGGTCAAAGAGCATATATTGATCCTTCATGATCTGTTGAAAGGAAGTACAGTTATTAGTCTGCCAAAAGCAAAGTGACATAAGTTGTGGCAACTAAATGACCAAACTACAATGCATGTTTTTTTATTGTGTTAATTTCAATAAAATCACAGTTTACAAACTTTTCCTTACCAGTAGGCCCATGATTGAACATGAAGAGAGAAATAACAAGAAAATAATTTGAAGAAAAATGGGTAAAGTGTTTACCTGTCTGTGAACAAAATAATGAGGTCCTCTCTATTTTTGTATGGCCTCAGTCCCTCTTTCAGAAAATTAACTTTCTGACCTCCTCCTGTTGACTCCATGGATCCTCCATGCCATTCCAATCCAAGACCAAACACCTGATATATTGGGTATCATTATTAAATTAGATAGGCATATTTATTTTATTTAATTAGCATACTTATTTAATTTAATTTAATTTAAAATGATACTTCTTTCACATTGCTAGAAAATTTAATCTTAACGTTGATGGGAAAGATCTAAGAATAGTAAGAAATATGTATTGGAATCAAACGGCTGCGATGAGAGTTAACAACACAAGAGGAAGATTTCAAAAGATAGAAATGGGTGTCAGGCAAGGTTGTGTAATGTCACCAGATCTTTTATCTCTGTATACAGAATACATTATGCGAAATATAGAAGATATGCCAGGAATAACAGAGAAAGGTTGCAATATAAATAACTTGAGATATGTTGACGACATAGTATTTATCGCAGGAAGTTAACAAAATCTACAAACACTATTGGAAAAAGTAGTGAAAGAAAGTGAAAAAAAATCCTCAGCTTAAACAAGAAGAAAACAGAAATAATGGTTGTCTCAAAGAAATATGCACCACCAAGATGCAACATGATGATTAATTACACAAAATTAACACATTGAAAAATTGAAATATCTTGGCACCCTGTTAACATCAGAAGGTAGACGATCAAGTGAGATAAAGAGCCGAACAGCACAAGTCAAATCAGCATTCCAAAAAATGAGAACCATTTTGTGCAATGGAAGACTATCAATGCAGACATGAATTCGAGTGCTGAAATGTTATATCGAAAGCATTATTTTCTATGGTTGTGAAGCATGGATTGTAAACAAAAACACTGAATACGAACTGGAGGCTACAGAGATGTGGTTTCTGAGAAGAATGATGAAAATACCATGGACAGCTAAAAAACTAATGCAGATGTTCTTATTAATACTGGTGTAAAAAGATCACTAATATCAAACATTAGAGGCAGACATTCAAGGTTTCTAAGGCATGTGCTGAGAAGAACACAACTTGAACACTTAATAACCACTGGCCACTGGGAGAAGAGATACAGGACGACAAAGAGAAAAGTTGCGAGATGGACTAGTATTGTGGCATGGTAGAAGTTCACCAACCAAGCTTATTGACAACACAAGAGACAGAAAGACGTGGAGAAACATGATCGCCTACACCATTCAGCATGGCACTTGTTTGATTGATTGTACATACATAATCAGGATTTTCCTCTCATCTGTATTGCTAAGATAGTAATCGATGGAGGACTCTGTGTGCTGATGCATTCATTGTGGTACCCCTATGACCATGACAAGTTATGGGCTTATGGATGGATATACATATATACGAGCTAATTATATAGTGTGTATACACGTAGCTTATATACTACAGAAAATTAAGACGTGTATATACAAAGCCTTAAAACTACAGTGTGTTATGCAATGTGTATATACTGAGCCTTTAAACTATAGTGTGTTATGTAGTGTGTATATACACAACAATATACATTTTCTATAATGAATGTATCACCTCAACATTCAATCCATATTTCTTTATAGATCTCATAAACTGATGGAAGCCATCATTCTCTTCAGTTGCTACTGTAACAATGAGAAGATCTGAAAAGTACAAAGATTAATCAAGATTTGAGAAATTAAACTAAATTTTCCACAGAAATCCTACAATTTTCATGCATAACGATGTTACAACTTATTTTAATATGAAAATTATAGCTTGCAAATTAAGATAAACATGAGTAATTTAAATTAAAGACAACTATGATAAAAATGAGTAAATACTGTATCAATAAGTAGGTATCTTCAGGTGATATGTTCTTTCCAGAATGTAGTCTTCTTTATTGATCTTCTGAACTTCTCAGTTGGGGCAAATTTAAATAATGTCTCTTCATTTCATGAGATGTTGATCATCTTCGTCAAAACAGAAAAACACAGAATAATGCTTTAAAAAATGGTTTACTTGAGCCTATATATTAGAAATGATTTATTTGGGTCTATATATTAGAAATGATTTATTTGGGTCTATATATTAGAAATGATTTATTTGGGTCTATATATTAGAAATGATTTATTTGGGTCTATATATTAAAAATGATTTATTTGGGTCTATATATTAGAAATGATTTATTTGGGTCTATATATTAGAAATGATTTATTTGGGTCTATATATTAAAAATGATTTATTTGGGTCTATATATTAAAAATGATTTATTTGGGCCTATATATTAAAAATGATTTATTTGGGCCTATATATTAAAAATGATTTATTTGGGCCTATATATTCCTGAAATTTTTTAAGTAATAATATTTTGTGTTGTTTTTCCTAAAATTATTACATTAGGTAACACTTTTGGTTGCCACAAATGTTAGATCTGTTTATTTGACATGCTGATTCGAAAAATGGCATCAGTTTTTCCCTATTCTAGTTTTTGAGATACAGACATACATATAGAAGTATGTATCTAAAAACATACAGATCATAAGGAAAAACTGGTGCCAGTTTTGGAATCAACAAGTCATATATACCCAGAAAAAGGTTTAGACAAATAGTCATCCAAAAAAAAACATTGTATGACTTCTGTTATTATGAATGTGATCAACCAAAACAACAATAATTTTTGTCTTCATTATTTTTATTATCACTATTTTTTATTAAATATCTATAGTAACTTACACAAGATGTTCCTCATCTTCTGGAATGCTGCTTTTGCCTGTGCTGTTCAACTTTTTATCTCAGTGAAGCATCTACCATCTTGTGTAATAATTTATTATCAATAGCAGTAAGAAAGAACATACTAAAATGTTACATAGAGCCCATACTGTTATATGGTAGTGAAGCATGGACAATTGACAATATTGCAAGAAAACATCTGGAAGCCACAGAGACGTGGTTATAAAGAAGAATGTTGAGAAAATCATGGACAGCTAAAATGAGTAATGCTATAATTCTACAACTAGTCAACTCAAAAAGAGAACTTATTAACTGTATTAGAAGACAACAATCACAGTTGTCTGGGTCATGTCATGAGAAGAGGTGGGTTGGAGAACATCGTAACAACTAGAAAAATCGAGAGTAAGAGAGACAGAGGAAGACAACATGAGAAAATGCTGGATGGCTTGAAAGCCTGGCATGATGCTGAATCATCAGAACCTATATTTAAATGTTAAACAGAGGACTGTGGAGAGAGACATGATCGCCTACGCCAGAAGGCATAGTACCACTACAGCCCATGCCCGATCATCAGATCTTATCTGGTAATTATATATACACTAAATTAGTCAAGTATTATTGAATAAAAGTATTATTAAAGTTAGCTATGTTGAATTAGCCAAGTATTACTGCACTAGATATATGCATCAAAGCTAGCTATACTGTTGCTGTTATTGTTCTTGTTGTCAATATCTTCTTCATCTATGTTTGTTCTCAAACTCCTGCACATTAGCAGGATGTAGTCTGAAGAATGGAATCTTTTTTGTCACTGTTTACAGTACTGCTGTGATATCTGCACCTTTTAAGCTGACACATCCTATTTAAGCCTGGCTTCAGTGTTACTTTGACCCTATATGAGATGGGACAGCCAACTCTACCCCAGAACCTCCATAGTTGCCTCTTATGACATGTATAGAAGGTAAACAGTCTTTCTATTCTTTACTCCCCTTTAGGAGCCCAGAACACACGGACTGTCACTAACTAATTACTACTGAGTTGATCTACTCTTGCCAGCTCATGCCATTCAAGTTGACTTAGTGATCCATACTAAGAATTATTCATTTGTATGGATATTTGTGAAAGTTTTTTTTCCCTCACAGTTGAGAGGGAAGTGCAGTCAATAAGATATTCACTGTTGCATTGGGATAAGAGCAGCTTCTATAAATGGGTAATACTGGGGGGAGGGGATTGCTATGGTTTAAATGGATATTGACTAACATTTCCTGTTCAAATATGAAAGATAAGAAATGTATTTCTTTGCAAGACCATTTATGTTGTTACATTGTCTTTTGGTACTTATGTGAACTTAGTCAAAAGTAAGGCATAAAGTAGTTCCTAATATGATTCTTATAGTGGGAATGCAGTATAGATAATATAAGACAATATAGCAACTATATAGGTGTAGTTTAACTACAGGTTGGGAAAAAAAGGAGTAAAGTATTGATTTCATTGTGCTAGGATGATACCTCATATGCTCTCTATATCTCTCAGTGAAACAGCACGCCATTTGCTGAAAGTACCAGTCATAAAACATGACTCCGGAGCTTCAAGCAATAATCCCCTGGGGGTCTCTGAAAAAATCCAATTTGTAAACATGACATTGCAAGCACATTTGAACAGCTGACCTCTTGAGCACAAAGTGAATGACTTTATCACTAGGCCATGAAGATTTCCTTAGATTGTAGGTTTCAAATTAGTTCAATCTGTTCACAAGAGCCCTTTCTTTTTAGATTCCTGGGAATTATCACTTTAAGCTTCGGAGTTAAGTGCTGTGAGTACTACTCTCAGCGGGTGATAGTCTATTCTGTTGAGAGGGATTCTCGTTGTTGTTGTTGTTTTAGCTCTTACTTCTTATGTGCAATGGTGCAGTTTCTCATGAGTTTTATTTCATACTCAAAAGACTCAATGGAGTACAATATCTTGGGGAAAGTTTCCCACTGAGAGAGGGTAAATTCTAAAGGTTTTGTGGCTTTTCTACCTTTCTGCAACATGTAGGAATTGGGGTGTCATTAATTTCATCTTCCTATTCAGAAGGATCCATAGCAACCCAGCTCAGGACCATGGCCATTGTGTTGGGTGTGACATACAGCTATGCATTCCCTGTCATCCATGGAGGATCTCCAATTATATAGCGCTAGCATGTTTGTCTGTTCTGGGCTTTCCCAGGGAATTGTCACATTATGTACAGAGTTTCTTTTCACATACGCCCATGTGCCACCCATTCATAAATGGGGCACCATGTACAATTGTCAGCTATGACCGTTGTCAGGGCTGGAGCTTATCTAGTTCCCCTAAAATGATATGCAATGCTAAGAACATTGCACCACATAGATAAACATATTTGTACAGATGAAATGCTATAGTGCTTCTACAAGTGGAAAACCTCACTATATTGGCATGTTATCTACTGAAAGTTTATGCCTCATAACTGTTGGTCTGATAGGCCACTAGACCTTCCGCATTAAGTGCTGAGAGGGAAAAAGTACATACCGGGGTATATGAAAACCCCCAAGTACAATTAAGTTAAAACTCTGACTTTTGGGACCTTTTTTTATTATATAAATAAATAAAAACTCATATAAATTTTATTTAACTCTTAGAGGCCGGTATTACAAAATTTTGAGATTTACACTAAATATTGCTACTCCGAAATACTGATTTTTCCTTATTTCGACATCACAAAATAGTATCCTTTAATAATAATTATTAATAAATTTTGATTTCCAATATTTATGATGTCACGAGACACACATTGCATTGTTGAATTGCTAGTCCACAAAGTTGCAAAATGGCGATCTCGTGTTGATTCTTTGATAATCTATTTTTTTTTAAATTAGCAACCATGAAACATCGGTATGAAAATCTGGATTTTTTGTGTTTCTTGATTCTTGATTAGAAACTAGCATCACAGCAATACAGTATTCCCATAGGTGCTCGCTTTCCACTCCAGCAGCCATCCCATAGACTCCCAGTCTGGTGTTGATTATGTGATCTTCAGGTCTTTAAAATAAAACTACTTTTCCTTCCCTCACCTCTAGACACTCACATTTCTGACATTATTTGTATCTGGATTTTTGTGTGTTCTAAAAAACTAACAGCTGAACATGTTGTTGCGATTGTACTTGATGATTCAGAGGATGATAAATTAGATTTAGATTGTGATTATTCTGAAATTGATATAGAAAATGACTTAGATGATCATTGATTGAGTGAATACAATAGCATTAGTATAAATCATGAGAATAGTAGTAATGTTACTGGTTCATCACTGGGCCAAACTACAATCTATGGTAATGGAAAAATATCTTTGCACCCACATGTACAGTAGACACAACATTTGTTGAACAGATATATCCTAAGATCATTCCAGAATCTATTTCTTCAGACACTAAGACTATTGAATTTTTATAATTATTCCTGGACAATAGTTTCTGGCAAAATTTATGTTAGAAGACAAATAGACATATTGCACAAGTTAGAAGCAAAAAACCTTCTACTTATTATACTAAGAATTATAAAGATGTAGCAATTCCAGAGATAAAAGCTTTCCTTGGACTGCACCTTCAAATAGACCACAGTGTAAGTAAACCACGATATAAAAATTATCGGTTCAGCTCATCAACAAATTTCATTTGCAAACTCCTGATTTTCTCACTTTGATGGAACAAGACTACTTTCTTGCTTTATAGACATTTATTCACTTTGTTGATAGAAAGTGAGACCCATGTTGAATGTGCTGCTTCCAAGGTTTCAACATTATTATTCTCTACTTGAGTTTAACGAAGGAATGATCCCATCTAAAATCAGACTTGCATTCCAACAATACATCAAGTCACAGTCCATAAAGTGGGTAATAAAGACCTACATCAATGTGAAGTGAGCACAGGATATATTCTGAATGTAGAAATATATGCTGGAAGAACAGAAGATGTTATTCTAGAACTGGGAGTAGTTGGTAGTGCTGTCATTAGAATTCTCACTTTAGCTGATTTAATCAACAAAAACCAAATCATTATCAAAACAGTTTTACAACAATGTAACTCTCTTTGACAAGCTGTACAATGAATTTGGAACATTTGCAGTGAGGACAGCAATGGTGAATAGTTAATTGTACTCAAAAGAACTTACAAGAAAGAAGAAAATAGGAAAATGTCATAATTTGCTTCTCACAATAACATTGTTGATCTTGTATGGATGGATAAAAGACAAATCCATTTTATATCCAACTACTACAACCAAACACAAATTGGAACTGTTAGAAGGAGAAACAAGGATGGGATAACAGTGGACATTCCAATTCCCCAGTTATGTATTGACTACAATACTTTCATGGGTGGGTGTGATGTAAATGACCAAGTTTGTCGTCTCAACAAAATATGTCAACATTATCGCTGGCCTCGAAGATTGTTAGTCAAGTTTTTCATGTTAACATGCAATAATTTATATATAATAATGAATAATTACAATCTGCATAAAATGACTAGGAGACATTATAGAACATTTGGTATGTTCATGAGTGAAATCTGTCCCTCAATGGTGATTACAGAACAGAGGCAAAGAAATGTCAGATCTGTATTGATACACCACAGAAGCTGAAACATGTTGGCTTGAATCATCATCAAGTTTCTCCACACTCTACAGGCAATAATATTTGTGTTGTGTGTGCCTTTTAATAAACATGTCAGGGACTTTCCAACCATGGCATACAATGACAGAACTTTCAAAAATGTAAAGACCAAAATTTGGTGCAGCTTTTGCATCACTTATCTGTGCCAAATGAGAGGACGGGAACAAAAAGAATGTCAGTCAATATGATATAACAGAACATAATTTTATGTCTTACTTCTTTTAAAATCACTAACATCTGTTGGAGTGTCCTTTTTTTCTCAGGAGTGCAGGGGAATGGGATTTTAAGGGAGAATGGCCAGGTTTCATAGGGTTAAATAATTATAGATGCATATTATACTTCCATTCATCTTAAATATTGTATAAAACTTTACTTAACCTGTAGCAACCCGTAGTCGACAAATGTCATCTATCGATAGACATTCGACATTCTATAAATGTCTATATCGAAGTAGTCATTTGTAGTCATGGACAATAATCGGCCATGTTTATTTCCCACCATGCTCTTTTAGTAAGTGTGTGCTGGAGTGATTGTTCCTTAGTTTTCTAAAGCGATATAAATACATAGTTGTAATTTATTTGACCTTTCTCGTTTGGAAGCAGAACTGCATATGCCTAGCATCGGTACCATCATTTTTCACTATTTCTTCACGGATTATGATTCAGAAAAGGACAAATTTTAAAGCTTTAGTGTTTCAGTTACTGTAGATCAACATATGGTGTTTGAGAGAGATGTATGTCTATAATATTTAAGTGATGCAAAAGATGTCATTTACAGCGAGGAATTTCAGGAGCCGTGTTTTCTTTGGCTAGGCCTATGCGTGATCTTGACGGTGTAAGTACTTGGCGTTTGTCCACATTCTTGATTTTGGCTGTACACAATATAACACTGACACACACAAACAAATAATGCCACCAAATTATATCCATCATCCATTTATCTCTATTGTCTCCGAAGTTGAAATTAATCACTCAATAAATAAAAACGTTATGCCAAAAAGGCAAACACGTGCAGAAAAACCATAAGTCATAAAAAAAAGGTTGAGTGTCAGATGCAATATTTTTAGCTGGGCTGCTACAGGTTAAAATGTTACCTGTTGCACTTTTCTTACCTGTTTTATCCTCTGCATGTTGATTATCAGCCATACAGAATCCAATGACAATAAAGAAGACAGTAACTGATACTAACAGCAGCTTCATCTTGTGTGTTTTGTTCTAAAACTGCTGTGGAACAATATTAAAAACTGCTGTACAATATAACACTTATGTGAAACAATATTAAAAACTTCTGTGAAATATAAACCCTACCACAGCCTGTATATAGTTCGGGACATGCGCAATCGAAGCCAGGACATTCTCTCCTTCTGACATGATCGTTGTAAAGATGTCAAGTTAGAAAGTACACGTGTAATAATAATTAATCTGACCACATCTACACACCGGTACGATGCCATTATGGTGGATCGGTTTTATAGACCTTTCTTTCATCGTATTTAGAATAAAATAATATTGAATCGTGGCTTGAATCATGAATTATTTAGTTATTTAGTTTCACAGCATTGAATATACAGAATGCCGTGTGGTTTGGGGACTTGTACATGTTTGATATCGAATATGTTGAAGTGGCACCAAAAATCACTCTAGGCCTAAGATCAAAGAACGATTTTACTGCATTTCTATATGTTTTATGCAGTTCCCCCGGCAACATTTTGATAATTTCGCAATGAAAGAACATAAATACAACAGATTTTCGTGTGATTTAGTGTACAGTGTTGCCAAGGAATTTGATAACTAAGGTAAGTTATTTTTTTACTATTTTTTTTCCTCTTTGTTATAAAATATGTTTTTTTGTGAAAAACGTCTTTACCACTTTCTCATATGTCTGGTATCACACACACACGTACATAAATTACACCAATATATGCAGAATTCAACTCTTTATTTATATGTGCAAATAGTATTTAAATATCTTCAATCTTTAGCAAGCCAGATTAAAAAATACAAAATGTCTCCCTGCCACCAGATTCTTTTTTGAAAATGTGCATTATTGATGGTGACTGTTTTGAAAATGTGATAATTTTTTGGTTGTTAGAGATATTTAAATAATATTTGCACATATAAAAAAAGAATTGAATTATGCATATATTGGTGTAATTTATTTACGTGTTTGTGTGTGACGTATGAGAAAGTGGTAAAGACGTTTTTCACAAAAAACATATATTTTATAACAAATAAAGAGGAAAAAAATTAATTAAAAAATTTACTTACCTTAGTTATCGAATTCCTTGGCAACACTGTAAACTAAATCACGCAAATCTGTTGTATTTATGTTCTTTCACTGCGAAATTATCAAAATATAGCTGGGAGAATTGTATAAAACATGTAGATTTGCAGTAAAATCGTTCTTTGAGATTAGGTCTAGAGCCATTTTTGGTGCTACTTCAACATATTCTATATCAAACGTCTACAAGTCTCCCAACCAACGCGGCATTCTGTATATTCACTGCTGTGAAATTAAATAACTTAATAATTCATGATTCAAGCCGCGATTCAATGTTATTTTATTCAAAATACGATGAAAGAAATGTCTATAAAACCGGTGACCATCATGGCATCGTACCGGTGTGCAGATGTGGTCAGATTAATTGCTATAAAATTTATATCTTCTGGCTAGCCATTGTCACAACGATCATGTAGGACATAGGAATGAACCGGCTTCAATAGCACATGTTCCCGAGTAACCAATCAGGCTGTGGGGTGTCTATTATAACGATATCTCATTGGATGGGGTATGTCGCCAACGGCGCTAGTCGTCATTTTGTTTTTTGGCGACTGGAGTTGATATAGGCGCGGTGCAGGTTAACAACAACAAAATTATCACATTTTCAAAACAGTCACCATCAATAACACAAATTTTCAAAAAAGAATCCGGTGGCAGGGAGACGTTTCGTATTTTTAAATCTGGCTTGTAAAGGTTAAAGTCAAAGTCTCGCATCCATATGTTGCCACAGGGAAAACACATGATCTTAAATGGGTTACTTTAGTGTCGTTATTACTGCTTTGCCATAGCTTTCTCATTTGTTCCACACACAAAATTTTCTGCACAAACCCTAAATAAAAACTATGGGGCATCTATTAATTTATAAGACCTCATGCATGAATTTATTTGCCTATAGACCTAGGATACTGCCCTATGGTATTAATAATATAATACTAATTTAAATAATTGCAATCCATTTTCATCATTGTCTACATTATTTTCTTAATAAATTAATTGTTTGCAAAGATTACTAGACTCAGACTATAACTTTGTGCTCCTACGCTGTCCTGAAAACAGTCAATTTGTGATTTGTTTTAAAACGTAGTAATACTGTAACTGTAATTACATCTATCTGATTCACAGGCTTACATAATAATGATCTAAGATAACTACTGCAGAGTGTCTTATTAGAAGGACATTGGACAGAACTTCAAATTTTTAACTACCTTTACTACTCTACTCTGTAGCCAGTAGGCCCCTACAGACACTACTACTAGTTACTGGTACTACTGACCAGTGACTGTGATCTTGCGGGGTAGAATTTCTTCTCTCTAACAATTCATGATGATATCAGATATAAGTTCATAACTTATGACTTATTTATAAGACGCAGTCTATCATATTCATAGCATGATAGTAGACTCTATTTGACATCATTTACCCATCCTTCCTTCGTACAAATTATTGCTGCTGACGTTGCAATTTAATTTTATAAGTAAAATAGACTTTGTTTCTTTATGTTATTAATTATTATTAAAATAATTAATCTCATGTAATCTGCAATGCCATGGACTATACAACTGTACTCTATTATTCATATTGAGTTAAAATTATCGTTACATACATTTTCCATTAAACATCAATTTCGGAAAGCCTATGAAAACATAACGATACCTTGACTTCTGCTAAACCTTTCCTTTATATCTGATTCAGAATACTGCCACGTCGCAAACTTTCTTACAGCTTCTGCAAGAAACCTGACACGAATTCCTCCAGACGATGCCAGAAACAAGAATCCCTGGTCTCTCTTGACTTTCCGCTCACTCTAAGCATAAATATATTCTTATTCGCGAACTGTTCGTAACACCCGCACTTCTTATTTTATCTCATCAATATGACGCGAGAAGTCGCAAATAAACAGCTTTCTTCAGAATGGAACAACGTATTATAAAAACTATCAAATTCAACAAATTGTCGTATTATTTATTCAAATATTAGTAATATTTTATTAATATCGATGTTAATAGCTTCAAATTTAATGAATTCACTAGTAAATATCAGGCTTTAGAAACATACAAAGTATCGAGATATTACAGAACTTTTTAGTGGGTCATTCTTCTCACCTTTCTGTACTCACGTTCTTGGTCATGAATTCTGCTGCCAGTAAACTTTGAAAAAACAAGGCATATCATTAGCCTACTTGAGAGGGCGTTTCATTCCTTTATTTGTGGGATTGGTGAAGAGGTCATCATTTACTAGTATAGGCCTAAATATAAATGCACAGTGCATTTTATTGTTATGTACTGCGTGCGCGTGAAGTGTACTTGAAGTTCTCACGATTTAACAAAATTAGTCAAGTGCAGTGAAGAACATGTGGAAGTTCACAATAAATTGGTGATATACATATATACAAGTGACTAGGCTACCTTATTTTATCTTCGTGCTCGGCAAGTGGAAATGGTTGGAACAAATGAACAGACATGCAAGCTGCTGTTTAATTCTGTGTGATAGAACGCCAATACACTAGTCTGTAGATGGAGGGAGGGTATCAAAACGTTCCTGAGGTATTCAGAATATAAAATTTAGTAATAAAATAAGGGGCAAATCCCTACCCTGGTTTTCCTAACAAAAGCAAATTTAAAATCCCATGAAAACTAAAATATTATTTGTTTAAGTTTTTTTGTTAGGCTCCATCCCCACGTTAACCGAAGACGTATCTACAGTTCTGCCAATGCTAGCAAGTCCGTATGTATAGATTCATCATCATTAAGTGCCGTCTCCGCAACGAAGGTTTTCTGCAACGTATCTCCAACATCTCCTGTCTCTTGTCTTGGTGGTGCACTCTGCTAGACTGTAACCTGTCCATCGTGTGATGTTATTCTCCCACTTGAATCTTTGCCTACCTCTTGCTCGCTTCCCTTTGACTTTGCCCTCAAGTAAGGTCTTCAATACGGCGAATAAGGTGTCATCTCTTTTAATGTGTCCAAAGTATTTTATTTGTCTGATCTTTATTTCTCTTAGTAGTTCTTTCTTCATATTAAGTGTCTTTAGCAACTCTTTATTTGTTTTCTTCTCTTTTCATGATGTTCTCCCTATTATTATATACAGGGTCGGTCTTAGGCCATTGCAACCTATGCGGCCGCATTGGGCCCCGCACTTCATAGGCCCATAAATTAATATTAGAATTTATTTTATTATCCTCTTCCCTACCCAGACTGGGCCCCGCGCAATCATTTCGCATTGGGCCCCGCAATTGTTAGGGCCGGCCCTGCTTCTACATACCCACATCTCAAAGTCATCAATTTTGTCTTCTAACTGTTTATTTAATGTCCATGTTTCTGAGCCATACATTAATATGGAATAGATGTAGCATTTTATAATTCTCATTTTTAACTTGTTTAGATATTAATAATTTCCTCATGTCATTGAATGTACTTTTAGCCATTCCTATTCTCCTTTTAACTTCTGTTTCACATCTGCCATCATTTGTAACTATGTGTCCAAGATATTGATACTTTACTTGTAGTTTCTCTCCCTGTATGTTTATGTTTACCTCCTGTTCTTCTGTGTCTTTGCTGATTATCATGGTGTGTATAGATTAGGGGGTTAAAATTCTCCTTTATGAAGTAAGAACATGACGTTTAGTACTTGGAAGCTACCAAACAATCTGGTAAATCCCCCCTTTCCTAAATAGTTTTCTCAAGAAAGGTCACCAAATACCATATTATAGGTAGGCCTACCACCATCACCCCCCCCCCTCTTTTTCACAGAAGAATAGTTTACGGTCATGAATACTAAACTTAATCTGATGACAGCATGTCAATAATGTCTTCTTCGTTCGATTTTAGATATCAATCAACCCCAGGCTCTGAAGAGTGTCGTAAGATTTTTCATGAAAGGGGCATGGCGAAGTGTTTCTCTCTTTTTTCCTCCGTACGCTGGGCAGGTCTGTAACAAGTGTTTAGCTATCATAGTGCTGGGGACGCAAGTGCATAAGTCTGATGCGCCGCTCATGTATTTGTGATATAGGTGATTGCGCAATCTCTTAGCCGGCGTCTCGCCTGGACATAGTCAGAAAGGATCACCTGGTCCAGTTTGAAGAGTTGATAGCAGGCATCATTTTTATTTAATATACTGTATAGGCCTATATAGGCCCCTATATATATATATATATATATATATATATATATATATATATATATATATATATATATATATATATATATATATATATATATATATAGGCCTATATATATATATATATATATATATATATACCGTATTTAGTATACTGAATATAAGATAACACGCATATAAACAGATGATGTAATTCTAAATTAATATCCGAAATGTGACCACAATTGGAAACCCGTTAAGGCCACAAAGACCAAAGTATAAATAATTATACCTGTAATAATACTATAGAATCATGTTATTATAAGAGTGTATGGACAAGCGAAATATTTATAAATGGAAAATAACACAAACATTAGCAAGGGTATGACGCAAGGTCATTTCTTCCGGGAAAAAATAGACCGACTTAACAATTTCTCAGACCACATTGGTCCAACCATCAACTCATTTAGCGCATGCGGTTGCGTCTGTGGGTCTCACCAAAAACCTTAGTAGATGACGTGCCTTTATATTGAGGTTATCTTCTTATAGAAGCTTCGTGGTACGTCATCTATACAATCCCGAAGTCGTAACCTTCGATAACAGCTACCATGTTGTTCCGACAACCGACGTTGTGTTTTAACTAGTTACGGGCACGGCGTGGGTGGGCGGAACAACAAAGAAACCTGTCGCAAGGGCCAGAGTTGTGCCCTGATATCGACGCCTGTTTCAGCGGCATTGGACTCGAAACACCATCGAGTCTGATGGCTCTGGAACAGGGGGCGGAGCACTTATGGGAATGCCCCACGTGCTGTGAGGCCAGTTTCTAATCAAGAATAAACTGATTTACAACGGATTTCACAAACGATACAACTGATGTGCTAGAGAAATTTAAAACTTTAAACTATTTAGGAGCAACTTATCACAAGATGATGATATAAATAAAGAGATATAGCCCCACATAGCTGTGACAGTAACAAAGTTTTGGTACATGACCGGCAGATGCAGTGGCGTACCGATGGTGGTGCGGCCGCACCGGGCATCATGGCTTGAGGGGCATCAAAATAGTGAAAACTTTGAAATCGGGTTTAAGTGCCTTTGCCGTGCCAAAGCTGATGCCCAGTACCGTTTAAAGATCACATTTTTCTCTTGTTAAGCACAATTATTTGGCGATTAGGCAATAGCACATTTTTTGGCTCATTATTATGAAACATTTTAAATTAAAATTACTTAATAAGTTAGAACTAGTTCCTCTCGAAAGAAGACACTCCCACAGTTTACTTCAAAATGCTATTTTTGTAAAAAAACACGAAAAGATAAGTTAAGTTTCAGTTTCGATCGAGTAGTCAAAATATTCAGTCGTTCACTTAGGACCGTAAAACATCTTTGAGTTTGATTCTTTGAGCAGTATTTGAGTTCGACGACACATCAACAGTTGATCAAACATATAAATCAAGTTTTTAACTTTGCAAGGCGCAATCATGCTCGTGTTTTAACGCATCATATAAACTAACTATAACTAGTGAAGAAATCAGATTGCAAAAAAGTGTAAAAAGTGTTGTGTACAAGTGCATTCTTGATATTAGATAAAAACTCTTTAACAGTGAGGTAGTCTTTAAAGAATTATCATTTTACTTATATTTAAAAAAAATTCTTTTCTGTTTAAAAAAAAAAATTTCTTCAGTAAGAATCATATTAGAATTAATTTCAATACTTTTGGTGTAATTTTAGATGGTTTTTTTCCCCTTCAAACAGCCATTTAAACTTATTCAAAATGGCTTTAACAGTGTTTAAAAAAATCTAGCAAATTTTCTGGATATTAAAGAATTTAAATCGTTCCATCAATTAATTATTCGATGCACATATCCTGAAAAATGTGCAACTTTCAGATATCCAACGGTTCATTTATTTAAAATAATACTTAAGAGGGAACCATTACAATTAATTGATTCTTTGCGAATAATTAACGAGATTTACTAAAACCACTATTTTTACAGATGAAACGACAACAACCAAGTGGTGCTGAGAACAGGACGAAGAAAAAAGCGAAGGATGAAGCAAAGAAAACGAAAGAAGGAGCACTGTTGAAATTCCTGGGCTCGATGTCAACCAGTAGCTGTGCCAGTCGAAACCTTGTCGAGGTTTCAGGAATTGATGACGAAACTGAAACTGTAGCAGCAGTTCAAGATCAGGTTACAACTGCAGTCGGAGAAAAGAGGAAGTTGACCACAAGCTAGTTCTTTAAGAAAATACCGAATGGCGAAAATATACGCCGAATATGGATGTGGTATTCTCCAACAAGAAAGGCCTTGTTCTGTTTCTGTTGTCGCTTGTTCCCGACCCTGACCAAGTCTGAACCTGCCTTTGTTTCAGAAGAAGGTTTCAAAAACTAGAGGAAACTCTCGCCTTGAGTAACAGACCAAGAGTCCAGTCCATCGCATCAACAATCGCTGATGAAATGGAAGGAGCTTGAACTTCGGCATCGTACTGGTTACACTCTCGACTGGACCACTCAAGTACAAATTCAGAAAGAGAGAGAAAAAAGGAGAGGTGCTTAAATGAATACTCAACATTATTATTTTCTTGGGCAAATAAACATTGGCACTACGAGGTCATCGGGAGGCTGACCCATTCAAATCGACGCAGAACAAAGGCAATTTCCCTTTTTGGGAATTTTACTCGGAAATTTTTTTACAATTTCGGACGGGGGGGGGGGGGGGGGAGGGGGATAAAAATATTCACCGACCCGGCTGCACTTACCCCAGGTACGCCGCTGCCTTACTCACCCGCAACAATGAAGATAGAAATCGTTGGAGGACTGTGTCTGCTGAGGCGTCCAATGTGGTACCCCTACGACCCTGAAGGGTTACGGGATTATAGGCTATGATTCTCCTCTCAGTTTCCACTGTGAATGTCCAACTCTGGTACCCGTATAAAAGAATAGGGCCTATGTATTTTTTATATTTATAGGTCTATAATGGTACATATATGGTACATGCATGGCCTATTCTTCTTCTTCTGCGTTCACTCTCTTATAACCACAACGATTAAATCGTGTGATTTCCGCCGGGGAGCGCGAAGTACGCTGTGCCACAAGTTCCACAGTTGAACTGTGTTATTTGCACCTCGGCTGGCTCACTTTGCGGTCTAGACATCCAATGTCCAGCACATCAGTTTTCGTCATGCCTTTAATTCGGGAAGTATGCTTCCCTAGCCCGTGACAGCCTGCCTATCTGTCGACAGGCACGCTGGTGCGTAGTGACTCTTCGTCAAGACGATTATCGTTCACGTCTATCTCGCGCGAGGTATTATGCCGTCTGTGAGCCTGCCTCGTGTAATTCAACGTTCTGTGCCTGTGCCCACCGGGTGCTGAACCTTTTCTCATCCGCGAGCCTAGTTCCGGTTAAGGAAGAACCCGACAGAAGGGACCATGGCTCTTTCGCTTTCTTAGCCGAGGTGTCGTTCACCGACATCGTGAACCCCTCGCCCAATTTCGAGTCTCACACCACAACATGGCCTATAATGGTACACATGGCATGCAATGGTATCCAGGCATATCTTCACTGCTCTACTTATTCTGTTCCTTCATATGGTATTTAATCTGGGCATTGCAGCCGTGGCTATTTCAAGTCTAATTTTCAAATGTTGACTGCAACGGATCTCCATCTTCTATCTCACGGAGTTGCCATCTCTTTCACATGGTTTCTATATCTTTCACAGGGTTGCCATTTTAAATATCTGGCTCATGATTAAGTTGAATATGACACTCCGAATGGTGCAGATATCTCAATATGGCTCTTGACCACGAGACAATGAATTCCGTTCTCTAGACTACATTATATCAATTGATTTTGAGAATGAACGCTAAAAACGAAATATTTGGCAATTTTTTGCCTATTTTGAAAGCATATCTACTTTGACATATAATCTTGTTTAAATTTATCAAAAATGAACTTGGAAAACACAGGTTTTTAGAATGTTCCACTTAGACACGACGAACAATCACTAAAACTATGGGGTTATGGTATGTAAACAAGAAAATCTACAAATTACAATATACAAAACATTTTCAACATTTCTACCAAAAGGCTGATCATGTTTTCTTGTTCACACTTCATAATCCCCTAGTTTTAGTGATAGTCCGTCGTGTCTAAGTGGAACGTTCTAAAAACATGTGTTTGTTGTTACGTTTCACGCAATATTACCTTACATTGATCGCCCTAAAAATGTATGGAAGCTCTGTTACGATAGTAAAAATACCTGATATAGTGAACAATGAGAACAGAAGTAATTATTATGAATAAGTAAATATGTATTATAAATATCTGTTGTTGTTGATGTTCCTCCATCGCAAGCGAAGATCAACATGGTATGAAAAACAATAAATGTGATGAAAAAGTAGAAAAACAACAAAATATTTGTGATTGTCTAATTTGGTTTGTGAGTTCGCAGATGCCCGGTGAGTCAGATTCGTGCCAGGAAAATTCTATTGCAGTGCATACATGAGTGTAGAGGGTTTAGAGTAGGAGAATTTTCGGATTTGTTCTCCCGCTTCTGTCGCTTGTAATTTACCCGCAATGTTCTTTCGTTTTTCAAATTTAGTGATGCCAGCAGTGATCTGTGTGTGTCAAGCTGAGAGATCAAGGGTTGTAGTCTCCCAGTAGCTAGGATCGATCCTGCACGTTCTTGAGAGTCTTTTAGTTGATCATTGAAGCGCTTTTTCTGCCCGCCGCTTGAACGTTTATCATCGCACAGCTCCCCATAGAATAATCTGGAAGTCGCTTTTCTGGTATACGGACGATGTGGCCAGTTCAACGGAGTTGGGACCTAATCAACAGGGCATAGATGCTTTGCATAGGGTACTTTTGAAGGATTTCCGCGTCTGGTTTACGATCGTACTCCCATGAAGTTTCTTAGGCACCGAAGGTGAAAAGAGTTAAGCTGTCGATTGTGTTTCGCATAGACAGTCCCGGATGACACAAAATATCTACTACTACTAATAAAAAGATTATAAAAACAATTATAATAAAATGGATAAGACGAAAGCGGTGCTTGTGTAGTGTAAATCCACTCCTTGCCATTTCCTAATGCTACTTTCACTATCACTATATTATTATGCCAACGCTGTGCTACAAATGTCAAACATGGACAACGACAGAACACGACAAACGTAAACTTGTGACAGCTGCAATGGCATGCTTACGCAGAATCCTAGGAATATCGCTAAGAGACAGAGTGAGGAATGAGGACATTAGACAAAGAACTGGCACCACCCCAATCTTGGAATATATCAAGAGACAACAGATCAAATGGTTAGCACACATCTGAAGACTACCACCAGGCATTATACCGTAGCACGCTATGCCACACAGATACAGTGAAGGCAGACCTAGAGGCCTACCACGAAAGCGATAGACCATCGAAATAAAAGAGACGACAAATTCCAAAATATACTCAGCACACACGAGGGCCATCTCCTGAAAACTATTCTACTCCTGACGCTGAGAGGCATCAAAGAGTTTAGCAAATAGGCAGACTTTCATTATCGACGGTGTCTATACAAATAAATCCAGCAACATAAATGATTACAAATGATAATTTGTACATTATCTGTAAACGTTATGACATGCTCTCGCAACTATAGAGAATACTAGAAAACACTAGTGGGATGCAAAGGGAATGCAATGCTCTCGGCGTTAGGTTAGTCCCAGGGTTAGGAGATAACCAAGATCCCAAATGTACCTCCTCGCGGTGCACCCTGGAAACAGAAATACAGCGGCTCGTGCTGATTCTGGCTAAATCATTTGGGGATCGTGTCCGAAAATGTGGAGGTAGCAGATGGAAAGAGATTTGACTGCATAAGAGACAGACAATATCTCCGACACCATCAGCCCAACACATGCAGCGTCAATGTCGACACATAGTGGCGCTAGTCAGTCCAGTCCGAACATTGGAGGGACGGTCAATGAAAAAGTAGATGCATGGCGAGAGACGAATAAATTTCATATTGAGTACAATGAAAGGGCAAAACAGCGCCAGAGGGCAGCACCAACTGTAAACAGAAAGTGAAAACGTTCCAAGGAAATCGGAACTACAAACTCTGTTAGCTCGAGAGAAACTTTAAGTTGCGTGTGCTCCATATGGGCAGAGACCCAAACCCAATCATGGGCGCCCGGCAAAGCAAGAAGACCTGACCTAACTCTAATGTCGAACTTTCCTAAACCGGAAACATGCTCGCGAAGAGAAAGGGTTCCGTACCTGACGGGTTCAGTCACAAAAGGGACAACGATGGCAGCACTGACCCATGTCTACTGTCAAGCTTTCCTATACCAGAGTATACTTGCAGAAGGAAAGGGTTCAGCACCCGATGGGCTTAGGCGTAAATGGGACAAGGTCGCTCAGCTCGAGAAAACCTTGCTCTTAAACACGTTGTGTGAGATTCGAACTTGGACGAGGGGTTCATGATATCGGTGAACGACACATCTTCTAAGAAGGCGAAATAGCCAGGGTCCAACTCTTCTGTCGAGTTCTTCCTCATCCGGAACCAGGCTCGATGATGAGAAAAGGTTCAGTACCCGATGAGCACAGGCACAGAACGTCCAATTACACGAGGCAAGTTCATAGACGGTGGAACACCTCGCGCGAGATAGACGTGAACGACAATTGTCTCGGCGAAGAGTCACTACACACCCACGTGACTGTCGACAGATAGGCAGGCTGTCACGGACTAGGGAAGCCTACTACCCGAATTAAAGTCATGACGAAAACGGATGTGCTGGGCCTCGGATATACATACCACAAAATGCCCAACTGAGGTTAAAATAACACAATTTTACTGTGGAACTTGCAGCACAACGTACTTCACGCTCCCCGACGGAAATCACGATATATTAGTTGTGGTTATAAGAGATCGATCGCAGAAGAAGAAGAAAGCACTAGTGTATACAGTTTTATTTTAACACTGATATTGTGTTTCCAAATGAAGTTTAGCTTTGATTTGTGATCCAGAGTCAGTGCTAAAGTCGGGTAAATTCAAGTAGGAAGCAAGAGGATAAATAAAAAATTCTTGAGACCAACGGGTATTGAACCAGTCTGTTCTAACTGCACCAAATCGCATGGCAACTAGAGTAAACATGTTTTTCCGTACTGGACTAACAGTATCTCCAAAAAACAGTATCTCAGTGACTTGTCTATATAGAATATCCATAAAAAAACATCTGATGAGTTGTTTGATGCCTGTAGGGAGATATGTTCTAACTATGAAGCCGAAATAACATCACTACAAGTTGCATCGTACCACCTGAAGACCATATTTGATGAATTTCTATAAAAAATTCACATAATTGTTATTTTCACAGACTCTATGTCCGCTCTTCAAGCACTAGAATGTGATGGACATTGTAAGCCTGAGCTGGTGGAAATATATCACTATGCCAGCCAGCTGCTTACATCTTATGATGTCAGCATTGTTATGCAGTGGATTCCTGGCCACTCAAACACACCTGGCAATGACAAGGCAGACAGACTAGCAAAGATGGGAGCTCAACAAGAACATCTATATACACAAACAACCATGCACACAGTTAAAATGATGCTGAAATCTGTGAACAAAGAAAATTGAATGAACATATGGGCCATGGGAAACACTGGGAGGGAAATTTATAAATATATGACCAGCCCAAATCATAAGGATAACATCAACCTCCTGGGAAGAAATGACCAGAGTATCATATTCCGACTGCGCACACAACATGTACAGCTTAACAATCACCTTAACAGAATACAACCATAACACACCCCAGAGTGCCGGCTGTGTACTCATCCCTATGAAACTGTTGACCACCACCTTTTTGAATGCCCAGCACTGAATGACATCAGAAAAATGCTCTCCCTCCTGGGCCAGATAAATGGAACACATTATTTGGAACAAAACAACAGCTCACAAATACATGAATATATCACACACTGGCATTGGGTCAAAGGGCATGAGCCCATGGACCGCTGGATCAGCAACCAACCAATAAAACTTGCCTAGGAAAGAAATCATGTGTGAAACATAGACACTATGCATTTTGGCAATTTAATTCATTTGAGGGTCTCCTCGTTCATATGAAATTTTGCACTGTAAAAATGCAAAAAGCCGTAATTTTGTATGTTTTCATTTAACTATATCAAGACCTTGTTTTAATGTATTCGGATAAAGGGTACTTTTGTTTTGTAAAATGGGTCGCAGATCAGTATGTTTCTATAAAATGGGGTCATGACTCAAAAATATTTCAGAATCAGAGCAATTGATGTAGAAGAAATCTCTTATTTCTGAGACATATCTCTAATTCTGTGACAATCATTCTTTGATATACTTCTGTTATTCATTGTGGTTAAAAGAAATGACAAAATACTTAATATAATCTTCAACAATTTTATTTACATTAAATATCTATTCTATCTATAAACCTGCACCCATCAGGGTCATAAGGGTACTACATTGAAATCTTTAGCACACAGCGAGGTGAAAATTCTTGAGACTAACGGGAATTGAACCAGGCTCATTTTAGTGGCACCAAATTGCCTTGCAAGGTATGGTTTTAACAATACATTTGCGTGAAATGAGATGTTTGAGGAAAGTGAAAAATATTAAAAATTGAGACCAATGGAGAAATTAAGATATCAGAAAAGAAATAAAAACCATCTCAAGTCAAGACTTCATCAAGAGACAGCAAACAAGATGGTTTAGCCACATCATTAGAATGGAACCAAAGTAACCAGCATTTTGTGCATACAACAGCTGAAGATCGGGCTACAGGGCACAATGAAGACCAAGAACTAGGTGGGTGGAGACAATCAAAGAAACCTTAAAGAGACACAGGCTGATGATAGCCAAAGTCTGACAACTCCAACTTCCCCACGACATTTAACAATACAATTGGAGGACCCATGTAATGGACAGAAAAGTACACCCATAAAGCTCCCTCTTTGGGCACCCCAATCATGAAGCCCTAATTGTTTCCATTCATGGGCAGTAGGGTTAGCAAAGCTCCAACAAGAGCTTTTAGCAGCTCTAGCTAATATTTTTCTTTTCCACTCTTCATATTCCACTACTGAAGTCATTTGTTGATGCTTATCTGTTAATTTGTTGATGTCTGTTCTACTTTCTGTCTTTTGTATCTCTCATCATCTGAAATATAGAAAAGTTTTAAAAAAGGGTTCAAACGTTGTAGAGGATTGACTTCACTGTACTTGGTTTCCCCATATGTAATTGTCACTCTCAAAGAAGCGGCACGCCGCCTGTCAAGAGTACCACTCATAGCACGTAATTCCGTAGCTTCAAGTGATAACCCACAGGGATCTCTGAAAAAATCCACTTTATGCACAAGATGACATGAGCCAGATTTGAACTCATTACCTCTTGAACTCAAGGCGAACAGCTTAACCATTACACTAGGGAGATATCCTTGAAAATTAGAAAGTCGTGACAAATCTTTAAAATAATAATATAGACTTTAAGTAATGTTTTGTTTGGGTTAGCACACATCACGGCCAGTTCCTTGTCATGAATATGAAGATTTTGCCGCCCCTAGTATGTTGACGGATCTTAAAGTGTTGCACAGAATAGCAACACTATGACCTGTCATGTATGTTGTTAAAGATAAATAAGGAGATCTGGGGTTGGCTTGACCCATCCTATCGAATATTAAAGTAACCCAGAAGTCATCTGAAATTGGGATGTGTCGGCAGAAAGGCGAGATAACGCAGATAACCTGTAAATTACACACAATGAACTTAATTCTCTAGACTCATCCTTCAACATGACTTTATGGTCACTTTGCCCCATGTGAGGATAGAAAAGTATACCCCTAAAGCTCATTATCTGTCTCTTACGACATGCTACTATACTTTGATCCCATTTTGGGCCACCAGCAGATCAATATAATAATGTTGCGTCTGTCCTGGTCTGGAACGTGTTCCTACGTAATAGTTCGCCTATAAGCGGAATATGGAACAAACTTAGACATTATGGACAGGTTCATTGAAAGTTTGTTATGGTGTACACAGTTTTCATGAAGTCAATAATTTTACATCACTTGCAGAGCATGTCGCAACAAAAACGGAATGCGTTGTGTCATGGTTTACAGCATTGCTGCGACATCTGCGCCTTTCGGCCTGACACATCCGACTTCAGCATTGCTGTGGGTCACTTACCCTATATGGGATGGGACAGCCAACTCCATCCCATAACCTCCTTAGTCGCCTTTTACGACATGCGTGGAAGGTAAACAGTTTTGCTATTCTTTGCTTCCCTTTCGGGCCCCAACAACACACGGGCGATCTGTGTTTCAAAAACTGTGTTCTTCTATTTTCGTTGATTATTTCCCCTGGCTTAAAACTACTAAACAATTGTATTCTGCGATGTCACAAACTATTAAAAAATTATGACCAGACAATTCTTTAAAATCTATGAGCGCTGTAAACATTGGTAGGCACACGTTCCAGGCATGAACCGTTACTTCTTCTTCTGCATTCATTCTCAAACTCTTGTAAACTATCAGGATGTATTCTGGAGAACAGAATCTGCCAAATCAAGGTTTACAGCTGTCTGAGATATCTGCTCCTTTCAGTACAACAAACCAAATTTAGTACAGCTTTGTGGGTCACTGACGTCACATGGGTCGATTCATTATTCGTGGTTTAAATAAAAATTACTCCCATGGTTAAACCAGACATGAGAAAGTTGCATATCAAGGCTCAAACTCTGGGAAGGTGCCATATTAATTTAGCAAGTGTTGTCGAGGACCCTCTTCAGGAGGTTTCTGGTCTTTTTCTTCATTCCAAAACTTCCAATGGATATCTCTTGCAGCAGAACAATGGTCCTACTAAATTTCCAGCAGAATTTAGTCCAGAGAATGGAAATTCTCTGCGTTGAGTCGCCATTTTATTTACACCAATAATACGACACATCCATCTTCGATGGGGGTTTCTGGTTGGTTGGTTGGTTGCTGATCCAGCGGTCCATGGGCTCATGCCCTTTGATCCAATGCCATTGTGTGATATATGCATGTGTTTGTGAGTTGTTGTTTTGTTCCATATAATGTGTTCCATTTATCTGGCCCTGGAGGGAGAAGCATTATCCTGATGTCATCCAGCGCTGGACATTCAAAAAGGTGGTGGTCAACAGTTTCATATGGATGAGTGCACAGCCTGCACACTGGAGTGTGTTGTGGTTGTATTCTGTTCAGGTGATTGTTAAGCTGTACATGTTGTGTGCGCAGTCGGAATATGATACTCTGGTCTTTTCTTTCCAGGAGGTTGATATTGTCTTTAGGATTTGGGCTGGTCATATATTTATAGATTTCCCTCCCAGTGTTTCCCATGGCCCATCTGTTCATCCAATTTTCTTTGTTCACAGATTTCAGAATCATTTTAACTGTGTGCATTGCTGTTTCTGTATAAGGCTGTTCTTGTTGTGCTGCCCTCTTTACTAGTCTGTCTGCCTTATCATTACCAGGTGTGTTTGAGTGGCCAGGAATCCACTGCATAACAATGTTGACATCATAAGATGTGAGCAGCTGGTTTGGGGTTTCTGGTCAACCACTGACTAGACAGATCAGCACTTATGGGAAACCGTGTGTTATGACACTGGTTCATAACTCATATTACCTTTACCTTTTACAGTTGATCCCAAATCATCATTATCGACTATGACGGATGAACATGACAGGATGATCATGTAGTCTCCGGATTGCATCCTGCTAATATGCAGGAGTTTAAGAACAAACACAGAAGAAGAGTGCCCAAAGAGCACTAGAAAACACTTCAAGCGAATGGATTCATCAAACTCTGTGGTCTGTATCAAAAGGTAAAAAAAAAACATCTGCCAACTGGGTCAGATGGTCTGCCAAAATTAATTAACATCTTTCAGTAGATATCCGTCTCTATAGGCCAGCGTTCCTCATTTAACTGGTTTAGTGAAATGCAGTCTTGCAGGATATGTTCCATTGTCTGCCCACATGGATACAGATGTAATGTTACCAGGTTTGGATTAATATGTAGTATAAGAAATATAACAAAATAGAGGACAACAAATACACTGATATTGTTACTACCTTGAATATGAGCTTCTACGACCTCCAATAAACTCCTCTTTGTACTTTTTTACTTGTGGACTTTTGTCTGTGGATTGATGATTTATTCATTGCAGACATTTAATATTTACTTTAATAATACAAAAAGGGTCATAGAATAGAAGAGATCAAACATTTCAAAAGATGTAGAGTTTAAGTTTTACTTACATCAAATATTGACAGACAGTTAATCCGTAGGAATAAATGAATAGACAAAAAAGATTCTATCAAGGACCTTCTTCACCCTTGTTGCCCGGCCTGAAAAGGGAGAATATAATAGTGAAACTTTTACATGTCATGCATGTTGTAAGAGGTGACTCAGGCTTTTTGGGGGTGAAGTTGGCTGTCACATCCCTTACAGGGTCAAATGACACAGAAACTATGCTAAAGTCAAATGTATTAGGTCCAATGGCCAAGATATCACAGCCAAGCTGCAAGCCATGACACAGTGCATTTAATTCTCCAGACTACATCCTGTTAATCTGAAGGAGTTTGAAAAAGAACGCAGAAGAAAAGGGCCTCCTTAATATGATACTGGAGAAATTATGATGGTTGCACAGAACAGAGAGTAGCAGTGCTTGATGATGTTCTGCTAAAGAAATATCACAATAAAGAAGCTATTGGTTAATCCATGTTATTGTACTTCACGGCAAACCCACAATTCTACATCTCCCTGAGAAGATGTCAAAGAATATGCATGCTGATAGTCCCCATGGCTAGCTAGCTGGATAAACACTCTTAATTCTACTCGATGTGTTCTCAGTTCTATTTATACCATAAATAATATTGAATTGCCGCCCATGTGTTACCAAGGTCTGAGAGGAAAGTAAAGAACAGCAACATTGTTTACCTTTCATGCATGTTGTAAGAGGCGACTAAGGAGGTTATGGGATGGAGTTGGCTGTCCCATTCCATATAGGGTCAACATGACTCAAAGCTATGCTAAAGTCATATGTGTCAGACCGAAAGATGCAGATATTGCATCATTGCTGTAAACCATGACACAAGACATTCCGTTCTCTGGACTACATCCTACTAATTTGGAGGAGTTTGAGAATGAACGAAGAAGAAGGAGATACTGAATTGCCTTGGATGCAGCATGGATACATCCTGGATACCTCATCTATCCCATTGCCCACTCCAGCAAGTGACCACAAACTTCAGTACATCACCTGTGTTTATCTTAAATTCACAGATACAAGTCTGTCTGCTCTCTTATTACTACAAATATCAGCACACCCAGGCAATAGATCAATGTGATACCCAGAAGTTTAGAAATAGTTATAGTTTTGACAATGGATGTTCTGAATATTTTGTTTATTTGCATATTGTCGAAAGGAGCAGCTATCACAGACAAGTTGTAAACCATGAAGCATTAAAGACTTATAGTATTGATTTTAACCCCCACCATCATAATTGAAGCAATTATTCTGTATTTCCCATTGTGCTCCATGAGAACTCTCAATATCAATAGTTATAATAAACCCCAAGCAGGATTTTTCTCATATTTCCAGATAAATCAAAAATCACGGGACTTACCAGTTCAACAAATAACATCTCAGTAAATAACCAAATACTGGAAAAAGTTTCAACTTTAATTACTTGGGTAGCCAAATTTTTGTTGATGGAGACTCAATGAAAGAAATAAATACACGCATAGCAGTTGCAGCTAGCGCATTTACCAAACTAATATCTGAAAGTCAAAAGATCTAGGAAGAAACACCAAGCTAAAGCTATTCAACTCCTATATTGTCTCAGTATTAACATATAAAAGAGAAAGCTGGAAATCAATTCACAGATCAAAAATTAAACAGCTTCGAAAACAAATGTCTCCAGAAACTTATGAACATAAAATGGAGCGATTTCATCACAAATAGTGATTTAAGAAAGAAAGCACACCAAGAATATGTTTCAAACGTCATAAGAAAACGCAGATGGAAATACCTCGGTTATGTTTTAAGACTAGGTGAAAAGAGAATAAACCAACAAGCCCTTACATGGACGCCTGAGGGTAAAATAAAATGAGAAAGGAGTAAAGTAAACCTAAAAAACACCATGCTTAAAGAAGGGGAAATAACAGGCTGCAGGACCATACAAGAACTAAAACTGCAGGCAGCGGACCGCAACACATGGAGAATCAAAACCTCTGTCCTATGTGCCGACTGTGGTATGAAAGGAACATATTTCTCACCACCACGGAGAGATCTATCTGGGAACACAATATCATCCTTCCCGGCTTTATTTGATATCAGTTGATTCATTTAAAGGTCTGCTTTTCCATTGTTCCATTTTCTCCATTATTTGTCAAGATTCTGTCTGTATTCATCAATAATGTATGTGTAGTACAACATTACCACACATGGATAAGATCAATAATATGTACTGACTGCAGTAAAACTGAAATCCATCAGGCAAAGCTTGGAACAGCGCAATGAAGTTTGCTAATCACTGTAAACACATATAAAAACACACAAACTGATGTTTCAACCAAAAAGCCTTTATCAAGACACACAGCAAAAAACCATGGGTAAGAACGGCACTATTGTATATACACATGGATAAGCATGGCAGCCAATTCCTCCACACCACAAAGAAAGTCTGCAACCTCTCCAATATCAATTGACTGACTGTTTTCTATATCGGTGGCCGCTCCATAGATTGTCTTGTTGAGTTACAATGTTCTGTTTACACTTTACCCACACCATCTGAACAATCTGCAATCTACATATAGTGGGTACAATGATAGGTCTGCCAACTAGGTCAGATGGTCTGTCAAATTAATTAACAGCTTTCTGTGAATATCCATCTCTGTGGGCCAGTGTTCATCCTTTAGCTGGTTTAATGAAATGTAGTCTTGCAGGACATGTTCTGCTATCTGTCTACATAGACACAGAGGTAATGTTACCAGTCTTGGATGAATATATAGTATATAAAATATAATAGTTGTAGTGTGACAAGTATGTCAACAACAATATATTCACGTGATCAAATAAACATGAAAAGTGAGACAACATTATTACCAAGTGTTTGAAGTACATGTTTATTCAACTGGATAATCAGTCTGTCTATAGTTGCTTTCCCGACTCCACTTTGTTCTTTAAGTTTGAATAAGTCAATTTTAAGCTTCAGTGTCCTGTTTTCAGAAAGAACACAACTTTGTTAGCTAGTAGATAGTCATGTGAACTAGAAAACAGATGTGTGAGCTTATATGATATGTGTGAAATAGATGACAGATGTGTGAACTAGAAAACAGATGTGTGAGCTAGAAGATAGTAGTGTGAACTAGAAAACAGATGTGTGAGCTAGAAGACAGTTGTGTGAACTAGAAAACAGATGTGTGAGCTAGAAGACAGTTGTGTGCGCTAGAAGACAGATGTGTGAGCTAGATGACAGATGTGTAAGCTAGAAGACAGTTGTGTGTGCTAAGACAAACATTGATCTAGAAGACAGATGTGTGAGCTAGAAGACAGATGTGTGAGCTAGAAGACAGTTGTGTGCGCTAGAAGACAGTTGTGTGAGCTAGAAGACAGTTTTTGTGCTAAGACAAGCATTGATCTAGAAGGCAGATGTGTGAGCTAGAAGACAGATTTGTGAGCTAGAAGACAGATTTGTGAGCTAGAAGACAGATGTGTGAACTAGAAGACAGATGCGTGAGCTAGAAGACATATGTGTGAACTAGAAAACAGATGTGTGAGCTAGAAAACAGATGTGTGAGTTAGAAGACAGTCATGTACGCTAATACAAACGTTGATCTAGAAGGCAGATGAGTGCATTTTTAAAATACATAATTAAGCAAGGCTGTAGTTTCCTAAATATTTGGGGTTACGGGTGAGTGGGATGAGATGGGTAAAACCTATTGATGAATCTATGAACAGCACTTTAGCAGCAATATCTTATCATATCAAACTCTAGCAGCAATATGCTAATTTGCTGTCATTTTTCATATTAATTAGTTCTGCACGCACCTAAAAAATGTAGAAATAACCTAGGTTTTACTTTTATGAACACAAATATATATACTTTCTGTGGTATTTAATTATATTCAATAGTTTGATAATAAATTTTCATTTTTATTATGCTAATTTGCTTCAATTTTTAATATTAATTAATTCTGTGCGCACCTAAAAATTATAGAAATAGAATCAACAGATGCGTCTTGCCTATGCCAATAAAAATATAGGTACAATACAAGAACCAGTGAGCAGGTTTCTATGGAATAAACAGCTAACATAAATAGACGGAATGAAATTCCTAATGTTGCATATACAGACGTGTCCACTATTCGACACATTGCGCGATGAGAGCCCCTGACCACTTGACATGCGCGCTGCACACTGAGTGGGAGGTGGATAGCCAGTTCATTGCGCGCAAATTGCTAGATCGGTAATTTATGTTACGACTTTCTAAGTTTCTGAGATAGTGCAATAGCATATGAAATTAAAAAGTGGTATGTTGTCACATGATTTGTCCACGGATTCTTGTATTGAAACTGAATATATATCATTTCTGTGGTATTTAAGTATATTCAATAGATTGATAATTTATTTTCATTTTAATTATGCTAATTTTCTGCAATTTTAATATTAATTAGTTCTGCGCAACTAAAAATTATAGAAATAGGATCAACAGATGCATCTTGCCTTTGCCAATACAAATATAGGTACAATACAAGAATTAGTGGACAGCTTTCTATAGAACACATAGCTAACATAATTAGATGGAACGAAATTCCTAAAAGTCGCATATACAGACTATTCGACACATTGCACGATGCACACTGAGTGAGAGGTGGATGGCCAGTTCATTGCATGCAAATCGCTAGATCAGTAATTTAAATTACGACTTTTTAAGTTTCCGAGATAGTGCAATAGCACATGAAATTAAAAAGTTGGTATGTTGTCACGTGATTTGTTCACGGATTCTTGTATTGAACCCAAATATATATAATTTCTGTGGTATTTAATTATATTCAATAGTTTTATAATTTATTATCATTTTAATTATGCTAATTTGCTGCCATTTTTAATATTAATTAGTTCTGTGCGCACCTAAAAATTATAGAAATAGGATCAACAGATGCGTCTTGCCTTTGCCAACACAAATATATATAATTTCTGTGGTATTTAATTATATTCTTCTTCTTCTTCTTCAGCGTTCATTCTCAAACTCCCGCTGGATATCACTTATGCAGGACTATGATGCAACTAGATTTCCAGCAGGATGTAGTCCAGAGAATGGAAATGCATTGTGTTGCCGTTTTATTTGCGCCAATGGCCCGACATATCCGTCTTCGGCGGTAATTATATTCAATAATTTGCTGCCTTTTTTAATATTAATTAGTTCTGTGCGCACCTAAAAATTATAGAAATAGGTTCAACAGATGCGTCTTGTCTTTGCCAACACAAATATATATAATTTCTGTGGTATTTAATTATATTCAATAGTTTGATAATTTATTTTCATTTTTAATTATGCTAATTTGCTGCCTTCTTTCATATTAATTAGTTCTGCGTGCACCTAAAAATGATAGAAATAGAATCAACAGATGTGTCTTGTCTTCACAAACAAAAAAACATATAGTTTGTGGCTTGTATTATTGAAAATAACAAAGTTAAGTTACAAATTATCAGCTTGGATACATTTTGTCACTGTGGTCACAAGTTTTATTTATATTTTCCTATGTGTTTCAATGTAAATTATTTTGATGTCAAATTCATTAGAAAAAAATATGTAACATTTTTTCAGGATTGACGTACAGACTTGGTTGAGGTATCGTTGAAATGAATTTTTGAAGGGCTATCTAACCAAATAACATAGTATATTATTTGTAATTATGTAGAAATGTAGCACAATTCTGAAAATTTTGTCCAAGTATCTAACTAACAACATTTTAGACTTAGATTCCATGTCTCTCGTTTCATTGCAATTTGTTTTAGATCTTTCATTATCGAATTAAATAAGGTTGAACGAATCATGATGTAAATATGGAAATCATTAAATCCGTTTCAGTAACACAGATATTTAATTTCTACGATATTAATGTTTTAAATGAATGATCAACCAGTTCTTGATACAGCAAAACAAAAACATTATTTGAACCGGAAGTTAAAGATAGTAGCATTTATTTACCAAGGGAAATAGCCGGGCATGTACTCCAAGATCAAGGGTGGTAATAAGTATGAGATATTAATAAATCATCAAAACACAAATATTTTGATCTGACAATTGGCAATATCATTTAAATGAACAACTATAATTTATTTTGCGAGATTTTATGTAACTTTTCCCCGTTCTCCTATTTATAAAAACGGTTTTTGAAAGCAATATGCGCGACAGTCTTCCCTCACTGTTGTCATGGGTAACAAAATGTGTGGCACATAAACTTTTGGATGTTATGGGATAATGTCCGTATAAGGTTCAAGTTCCCCGCGGAACTTTACAAAAGTTGGTTCTTGACTTTGTATGGGAACCAGTGTCAGTAGTCCGTTCACATGTCTTAGACTCCACCGCGGGGTCAAGGTTCAGCCAGTGTCGAGTCAGCTCGCTCGTCACAGTACCGCTTGGGATCTAGGCTGGTTCCTCCCCATATGACATGTTAAGACAGGACGAAGTCACCGGGGTGAAGTTTTCGGTCGTACGGAATGTTAACAGCATAAACGTGCTCAGCTGAGTGGTGAGCTATACTCAGCGTCCGAGTGGCTTTCGAATGTCGGCGCCTGCTATGTCATACCGCCTCGAAAGAGGATTACGGGGGTATAGGAGAGCTGCTTAGAAAGTGCTTCACTCGACTTTTTTGTCATGAAATAACTTTGTAATTACTTAAATTTTAGTATTATTTGTAATACACTTAAACGTATTTTTTTTAAACGTAATATTTGTAATGCACTTAAACGTATTTTTTGTTGTTTCTTCATTCGACTTTTTTGTCATTTTTTTTTACTTTTGTAATTAAAATACTCTGTGATTAAAAACAAATGTTTAGTCAAATTATTTCATTTTGTTTTATTGTAAAGAATACATCTTTTTTTGGAAAAAAAGAAAAAAATATTTTGATACAGTGATAATGTATTCTTAATTGTCACATTTTACAAGAAAATGATTTTTTTTTATTTCTGAGGATTCTTGATTTTTTACTAGAAACAAGTGTCACAGCACTGGGGGCATTCCTATATATGCTCTGCTTGCCGTGCCGTCAGCCATCTAAAAGTGTATAAAGCCATCTCAGTGTCCCAGTCAGTTGCTGATCACACGTTCTTCTGATCTTTCCGGAGAGGGAGCACCTTCTCGAATCACATCTAGTCAATACCATTACTGCAATTCTCTGAATATGTACATTGTCACGTTTCTGAGGGGGAGGGGGAGACGGAATTGCAGTTTATGAGTTTTAAAAACTTAATGGTTGAGGGAGCATTTACTTTCAAAAATAACGCAAATTCACACTATAAAAACATATATTGTGTTGGTTGAGTTTTTTTAAATGTAAACTTAAAATATTTTGACTTGATAAATATATTTTTCACTATAATAGCGGAAATATGCATTTGTTTATGTGAATGGCAGATATGTGTGTTAGTCACGGTCTCACGTGAATTGTATTAGTTTTATATCGCTGCCTAATATCTCGCTCGGTTGTAACGTGTCCCGGTTTCTATCAGTTTAATAATATGCATATAACGAATGTGTCACGTGTTTGAATCAACACACTTGGTATAGCTTCGTGAAAACAAGAGAAGTGTGATCATGTTTACGAGTTTGGCACGCTTTTTGACACGGGGGCATGGTAACACTAAGCGCAGGCGATTGTAAAGGATTAAATCTATTTATACATAGATCAGTGGTCATAACGTATTTTCTGTAGACGTATTACATTATTTGAAAATATTATGTGATTGTCAGGAGTCTGTCATGTGACCTATCAAACAGTTCGTAAGCAGCAACTAAGTGGATTTTGATGTGGAGTTCATTGTTCCATAAAGGCCCATAGATAACTATCAGGGCCGTAGAGCCGTTTTCGATGTGGAAGGGGTTTTACATTAAAAAAACTAATGTAAAAAAGGCATTCTTCCGTTGTTGTATGAAATAATTCCATCTTTTTACTGAGAAAGGGGTGATTACCTTTTTTTGTAAAAAAAAAATCGTTACTGGAGGGGTTTCACCCGCCATTTGGCTAAATTACTAGCAATAAAAAACATTTAATGATTTCTTAAGAGTGAAAGGGAGTTACCCCCCCCCCCCTTATCAATAGAAGTATAAACCACGCAAGTAGATATATTTGTCGATTTAATATTGATTGACTGATTCGGAACCACAATAAATGTGCGCTATTAGCTCTTACTTCCTATGTGCAGTGCAGTAATTTTTTTTTGTGAGCTTTCTTTCATACCCAGGAGACGTCAGCTCAGTGCAATGCCCATTGAATGAGTTTCTACTCAGAGGAGGTCTATAATTGTATAGATGACATGCTACAAGCTTCCATAAAGGAGTCTCAATATAACGGCATGTCATCTACTAAGGTTTTCTGTTGCATGGTTGGTTTGTCTAGTGGGACATTTGTGGGACCCACAGATGCAACCGCATGCGTTTAATATTGAAAGTAATGGTTCTTGTAGACATGTATGAATCTATAGCATTGATTTTGCTTTTCCAAATGATAGTTGATCTTGACATATCAGCTAAATCCATCTCCAGCCTTAAGCTAATGTCACATTTTTGACTAGGAAATCATGTGACTTCTGGATCACTAGAACGTCAATGGAATGGGTCAGCCAACTCAACCCTCAAAACTTTCTTAGTCACCATTTACGATGTGCATGTCAGGTAATAGTGCAACTAATATGAGCTCCATTTTCTGGTTTCCGCACCACACGGACTGACCTCTGATCTATAATACATAGCACACTCCACATCACACAGGCTGACCACTGATCTATCATACATAGCACAGTCTACATTACATGGGCTGATAATAAATCTACCATACACAGTTTAGTACACATTACTCGGGCTGACCACTGATCTAAAACACATATCACAGTCAACACCACGCAATGTTTTTGTCTTTTCTTATAGGCCCTAATTTTGACATCTTATTTGGCAGCAATCTTACTTTCGTGAACTGTACGAGATAGAAAAAGGGCTCTGTTTACAGGAAGAAAATTTGACTATTGTGTCTTAGATAGTCACTTTGATTTAACATAATGTTTTTTTGTTTTTTATAAACCCACTAATTTAATCACCGTAAACAGAGAACTTGACATTTTATGAAAGGTGGTTTTACGTTTATAATCAAAGAGAGATAATAAGAACAATTGTCAATAAATTTTTTCAACTAATTATTCTCCCCTTATTAGTTATCATCCCACTGTGGCATACCAAGAAATTGAAAAGGCAGACGGACTGGCAAAGGATGGAGCAACACAGGGACAAATAGACCAAGAAATCGCCTACCAAGAAAAAGGACACTCATTAAAACCATCAGGAAAGTTGACCACCCGAAAGACAATTACTACTATCTCGACAGAGCAGAACATGTTATTACCTTTCGCCTCAGAACAGAGCACAACAGATTAAACAGACTTAAATAGACTGAGACTGGACCCATCACCTCTGCGCCCTTGTGGGCAGGCAGCACAGACCACTGAACATATTCTGCAAGACTGCAATACACTAAACCAGTTATGGTAAGAACACTGGCCCACGGAGATGGATATCCACATAAAGATGTCTGGGAGCACTGAGGAGCTTTCAAATACAGCAGCATTTATTAAGAAAACCAGACTTGGAAGAAGTGGAAGACTAATTATTGTATCCAAAAAAAATTAGAAGAAATGTACTCCTGTTACATCTTGAATTTAAACACGAATTAAACAAATAGTTTTTTTTCTTTTTTCTGTTGTATGCATCTGTCTAAAATGTTTAAAATATTATTATGAAAAACTCATATGTAGGTTGACCATGATTCCTGTGTACAAAAACTGGAAATTAGAATGATATCCCTTGTGAACCAAATAAGAACCAAATTGTTAGTTAGTTAGTTAGTTAGTCGTCGGATCATCATCACTGCAAACTGGACAGTTAGTTAGTTAGTCGTCGGATCATCATCACTGCAAACTGGACACATCCATAGTTGCTCCGATCTCTCCTTGAGTGTATCCGCCATCACACTTCTGCTGACAGTACCGGTCCTATGCTGGTTGACCATCATTCTTCTGCGCCCTACAAAATGTTCACCTCTAGCAACACCGCATTTCAATCCCTGATCTTTAATCCTAGCCATTGAAAAGGAATCATCATCCACATTAGTCTCACTCTCGCGTGTTATATCTCTTAAGGAGTTCAAAACGTCAGCGCGATCCATTGCCCCATCGCCCTTTGTCACAATCGCCGACGATTCCAGTTGATCCGCTCTTTCATTGCCTCGAACGCCCACATGTCCAGGCACGAAAATAAATGTAACCGCTTTCAAGCTCGCATTTCTCAAGGCCTCATTCCACTGTTCGCGAACGAGACCCACTTGTACCTTCTTAATCATACTCATAGAGTCACTCAAGATGCAGACCTGCGTTACTTTCTGTGTGCGTAGCCACTCAAATGTCTTGGTCACCGCCATAGTCTCCATGGTCATACTACTCGTAGTGACCGCAAAGGCACCACTTTCCTCCTTGATCGTTTTACCTGCGCACTGAGCTGTAAAGGCCAAGCACTGCGAACATGCCTAATTACAGATCCATCAGTGTATATAATCACATCCCCCTCTTTGGTATTCTCACTGATTAAAGCCTACACTTCTTTCTCCACAGCTGTGGGACACTATTCTCTGCATTCCCTGCTAAGTGATATTACTACATCGCATAGCTCTTGTCGATGTGTCTCTTGTGCATCCCAGAATGATACGCATTGCTGCATTCTGGACTCTATCCAGTCTTTCGATCTGAGTTTGGCTAAGTGTCAGAATTGCCAGTGCATATTCCACCACAGCCACAACCAAACCCTGGTATAAAAGAAATAACAATCTTTGCTCACACTGCGCTGCAGCCATAACCTTCATTGCTGCTAAGCCTTTGCCTGCCCTTATGATAATGTGGTCAACATGTTCCCTGAAACTCAGGCTTCTGTCAAAAAACACACCCAGATATCTCATTGTGCTAGTTCTTTCTAAACTTTTCCCGGACAACGAAACTTGTGGCATGGGTGTCTTTACCATGTGATTGTTCAAGGAAAACCACGTCACGAATGCCTTAGACGGATTAACAACTGCTCCGAAAACCAAATTGTGCTTATTACAAACGTGTGTGTTTCCAGTAACGACGAATGCAAAGCATGCGAAACATGGGTACTAATAAAACATTGTCCAATATAACAACATCATTTAAATTAAAATTCTACAGAATAGTTCTGAGAAAACCATGAACAGCAAGGAAAACAAACCAGGAGGTACAAAGCACAATCATCTCCCAAGAGAGCTGGCTTCTGAAAACCATATTAATTGAACAACTAGCTTTTTTCGGTCATGTTAAGAGACATGACGGTATGGAGATGGTGATATTTGAGGGACGATAGAAGGTAACAGGTTTAAAGGCCAACCAAGACGCCCTTGGACAGAAGACAAACAAGAATGTCTGCCCTAAAGGAGGCAGTACACCTTGCTCAAGACCGAGGAGAATTCAATAGAGCCATAAGGAAGACCACGTTCTGGATAGAATATATCACGTGTTTATCCCCTTAAGGTGCTCCAATAACAAAATTGGTATGATAAAACGTGATGTATTATATACCCAGGCAGTTTTAGTTCAGCAACACACTCTTAAACACATACTCTTGAATTCGCGGTGACTGGATTACCAGAACACGACCTCTATTATTATAAGCTGATGGTTAAAAACGTTGAGGATACAACCAAATTGTCACCTGAGTGTTTCCAGGGTCATAAATTGGAGTAAAGAAAGGCGACATTGCTACCTGCCAATCATGTTGTAAGAGGCGACTAAGCATGTCGAGGGCTCGCGTTGGTTGTTTCATCCCAAAAAGAGCCAAAGGGACGCAGAAGCTATGCTGAAGTAGGATCTGGAAGGCCGAAAAGCGCATATATCGCAGCTTTTTCTTCTTTCGTTCACTTGAAACATGTCTATATCTGTAATTCTGTCTCCTTAATAAAACTCAGTCTTTTGTAGTTCATACAGTGTCCCATAGAGCTTTGATTCCAGTGTTGTTTCCTCTGGCCAATATGTCTGCCTCAGCGTTTCATGCTCAGAACACTCTTGAAGTATATGTTTGGCACTCTGTGCTGCCTGTCCACATGTACACATTGCTGTGTTTCCAATCTTGAACTTTGTATACATGTGACTGCGGAGTCGGTTGTGTCCTGTTCTGAGACGTAGAATTATAACTTGTTCTGATCTGTTCATAATGTGATAGTCATCTTGTGTTGCTGTTTGTGGCTTTCTTATTGACTTGATCATCTGTTTTTTCTGATGTTAGGCGATTGATATATCTGGTTAGTCTTCGGCAGCACCTTCCTTAGCCAGTTGGTCTGCTTTTTCATTTCCTGGTATTCCACAGTGACAGGGTATCTACTGCATGGTTACCCTATACTGGTACGACAATTCGCTAAGTAGTTTTTTCAAGTCTGTTAGTTTTCCAGACTGGAGAGCTTGAAGCACTGACCTTGCATCTGTCAGGAATACCACAGGCTGTAGGCCAGAGTTGGAGTTCAGCAGTGTTTTAGCTGCCACACTAATTGCCTGGATTTCTGCATCATAATTATTGCAGAATTTTCCTGTCGGTGTTCTAATTGTATCTATAGGCTTGTGTGGATTTTCTATAAATACACATGCACCTCCATTCCTCACAGTATTCCGTGCTGACCCATCTGTGTATACGCTGACCCATATATCTTGTGGATATTCCTCATCCAGGAAACTGAGGGTGACTGTCCTTCGCTGCACACTGTTCTGTTCGTCCTCGCTTAGTATTCCTTTCACGTGGGTCTGAATGTATATTGGCATTCCGTGCCTTTCACTCCACGGGGTTTGCTCTGGTATAGACCTTAAGGGGCTGTCAACTTCAGGTAGGTATGTAAGTTGTCTACGGAGTCGTTCAGCTTGATAGATAAAGCTGCTTCTTTTCAGTCGCCCCATTGCTAGATTTAGGAATCTTTCCTTCATTGGATGTCTTGGCATCGAGGCCAGCACCGTGAAGTGGTGATGGGGCTTAGTTCAGCCATCAGGGGCTGGAAACTAAGACTGGTCGGGCAGTCCCACTCGAGTAGGACTATAGTCCTGCCCAAGTAAGCAGAGTGCTGAAGACGGTGGCATCCAGCCAAAAGGCGCACAGATAATCAGGATGCCACGCACAAAACAAAATATCGCAGCTAAGATGTACGCTATAACACAATGCACTTCGTTCTCCGAACTACATAAAGCTGATCAGGAGTCTGAGAACGAAGACAGAAAAAGAAGAGCGAAATTGGATCATGTCCGCGGTTGAAAGAAGAGCTAATGAAATCAAGAACTAAAATTGACTTGTTCGCAGAAATGCATAGACTTGTACACAGTGCGTAGCGTTGGTCAATGGCGTCCGGGGCGGAATCATAATTTTCCGCCCTTGTGACATGAAAAAAATTTGTCAGTGATTGTGAAAGACTGGACGAAAATAAATTTGCCGCCCTCCCGATGATG
The DNA here is from genome assembly GCA_034231615.1 of Meghimatium bilineatum. Taxonomy (NCBI): domain Eukaryota; kingdom Metazoa; phylum Mollusca; class Gastropoda; order Stylommatophora; family Philomycidae; genus Meghimatium; species Meghimatium bilineatum. The sequence goes on from CM067300.1 coordinate 40,339,634, forward strand.
CCGCCCGGGGCGGTCCGCACCTCCGCCCCGCCTCGCTACGCCACTGGATGTTACTCTCCCACTTGTATAACTGTCTACCTCTTGTTCTCTTCCTTTTGACTTTACCCTCAAGTAATGTCTTCAATGTCTTTTAATGTGTTAAAATATTTTATTTGCCTGATCTTTACTTCTCTTATAGTAATTCTTTCTTCATATTACATGTGTTTCAGAACCTCTTTGTTTGTTTTCTTCTCTTTCCATGAAGTTCTCCCTATTCTTCTATATTGTGTTGTTCGACCATCACAAGGGATGATGACCATTTGTTACATCCACTTTTGAAAATTCAGTTAAGAGTTATGACCTTAATTATGAGTTCGTAGATGGCTAATGAGCCCCATTCGAGCTGTACATATCCTTGGACAGTTTGGGCATGAAATTACCACTGTATACGGATCTCAGTCTATCCGTGACTTTCTAGCTACTCTTCCCTGCTGTGCTTCTGCGTGTCTCCTCTTTTCACAAGATGATGCTCTCTTTTTGATTGTAGAACACCATGTAGATCTATTTTGTGAAAGTTCTTCCCATGTATATTGGTCTATTTCAATGGCTTTCAGTTAGGTCTTTAACGAGTCCTTGTAGCGCTTCTTTTGGCATCCTTGAGTCGTGTACCCTTCTCCAGCTCACCATAGAGAAGTATCTTTGGCAGACGATGGTCTGGCATACGCACCAAATTACATGCCCAACGAATCTGTGTCTGCATCAGGATAGTGTCAATGCTGGGGATTCTTCTATATACCCACATCTCAAAAGCATAAATTCTGTCTTCTAATTGATTGCTAGCTTAGTGCCCATGTTTCTGAGCCATTCGTTACTGTAGAATAGATGTAGAATTTCATAATTCTCAGTTTTAACTTGTTTGTAATTTGTTTAGATGTTACTATTTTCATCCTGTCATTGAAGGTACTTTAGCCATTCCCATTCCTTTTAACTTCTGTTTCACTTCTTCCGTCATTTTACACTGTAATTTTACCTTTTATAAAATTGTAAATAATCACAGCTCGCGGGTATGGGGGGGGGGGGGGGGGTGTGGAGAGCAGCGTTGCAACTGCTGTACTTTTTCCACTAGGTCCGACAATCAGCGGAACATGCCCATATGGACACACAGGTGATGGAGCCAGTCTTAGTCTATTTAAGTGATTGTTTTGTATGCTGTGCCCAGTTCTGATACGGAAGATAATAACCTGCTCAGCTCTGTCAAGGTATTGATAGCTGTCTTTGATTGACTTTTCTTAAAGCTTTGATGAGGGTCTCATTTTCTTTGTAAGTGATGTCTTGGTATTTTTGTTCCTGTGTTGCTCCATAATTTACAAGCATAGCCTATCTATCTCCTCACGCCCTGGTATGCCTCAGTGGGATGGTATCCACTGTAGTACTACCCTTCTTTGGAGGTTCACTTCACATATGACTTCCTTCAGGTCCGGCAGTTTATTCTTGAAAAAGGCTTGTAAGACATATATTGCACAAGAAAGAAATACCACCTGTTGACATTGGTTTATTTTATTTTTAGTTATTTCTGCAGCAATGTTTATTCGTTCGCTGATATTTTATGTAAACCTCATATCTACAGTAAAAAAACCATCTTGTGAAAAGAGGAGAAATGCTGCAGTCAACAGCGGAGAGTAGCTAGAAAGTCACGGATAGACCAACATTCGCCTACAGTGGCCATTCTATGTCCGAACTGTCCAAGAACATATACAGCTCGAATAGGGCTAATTAGCCATCTACGAACTATTAGACATGGTCATAATTCTAACTGAATTTACAAAAGTGGATGTAATATTGGTCATCATCACTTGTGATGGACGAATACACACATGTAAACTTCAGCACCTCCATTGTGGTACACATCTTCAATCGTGTTGCATACTACTGTTTTCGTTTGAAGATTGTTCAATTCTCTCATAGTGTACCGATACTTATTGTTTGTGGTGGTTGAAGCAGATGTGACCAAATTACGTCAACAGTCCAACTTGTGTAATGTTATGAGCAGAGCCATATAAATCTGTGCTATAATAGGTCTATGCGCATCTTCTGTGGCGTTACAGAAATATCATTTGACAAGCAGAACTAGCAGACGAGTCGATACTGAAATAGGTAATGCAATCGCAGACGTCTGTTACACTAGCTAACATTGTTCCTAACGTACCTGTGAAACCACCCATCTAACAACTACACATACTACTCCACAATACTAGAATTCTAACATCAATCCTGACCTGCCCCCTTCCCTCACAACAACTAAAATTAGATGTCTTCCCTCCAAGCTATATTTGTCAACTTCACGATAACAGTTTCATTTTTTATGAGCCTATGATTTGCTCCACTAAAACTTGGTAACATCTCCCAGACATGAACCCAAGTTTTAAAATATATGAAGTGTACAAGAACTGACGAAACTTACAAAACTTACACTCTTCAATACATGCATACTACCTGTATTACCATCTTTCTTTTTTCTTTACTTTCGCTTTATACTCCTTCATACATTGCCGCCTCAGGGGTAAAGGAGTTCTTCTGAGACTGCCGTTTTTGTGTGCTTCGTATAGGCTATGTTTCCTTTTGTGGACTCTCTTATTTCTGTGATCCATTTTTTATGGTCTGCCCATATCTTTGTATCTATCATGCCTGTATAGCAATGCTTATGGGGGGGGGGGGGTTATCTGGTGGAGGTCTGGAAGAATGAGAAAACCATTTAATTTGTTGTCTTCTGGTGTAATCTGTATTACCCTATTGACGCAAAAGATGTAGGCCCCCTAAATCCACACAAGCAATAGACACCAAATTAATCACCGCCGAAAACATGCGCCTTTAAAGAATATTGAACATTAAATTGACAGATTTAAAAATAAGCGATTTACTGAAAGGAAGAAACGAACCCAGAACTTGTATTCAGTTTTATAAGACGAAGCCGTTGGGATTACATCGGCCATGTCCTTAGAATGGATGGGGGAAAAAGACTTCCCAAAGGAACCATATTGAAGGAAGAGGGGAAAAGAAAAGAAGATCGACCAAAAGAAATTACACAATGCAATCAACAGAAAAAGATCAAGAGTGGGCATAAACAATGCACAAGAACTACAGCAACTTTCAACAACGGGCTAGTCTTGCAAAGTATGCGTACATTCTATGCACACAAAATCAGTGGGGAAACCATTTTCGTTCGAGTGAATTTTCGTGGATGTAAAAATGACATACACTAGGGATTTGGATGTGAGGAAAAGTTGTGCAAAGCGTCGACTACACTCTCTTGTCGAACCTCATTTGAAACTAGTAACAAGACGAATAGAGACGACTGAAAATGAAGTCCGATGCAATGGATGACCATAGTTTTCCACTAGCAGACCTACAATGGAGATCAAGACTGATGGAGACACTGTCATGGCTGATGTCACAGCGCCAATCTTATGCATGCATGATTAGTGACTCAATGAACATGCCCCGCACAATTAAAGTGGGGGTCGTACACTGTCAATGATGATTGTCAAAGTATTGGCTGTGTTTTTTTATAGTTGTGTTGTCTTAATTGGTTTATGTTTCTCGATAAAGGTATTAATAGGACCGACATATCGATAATTGTCTTTGTTCTATGTTTTGTTGTTATTTCTGATTATTTTACATTAACTTGTAGGTTTTTCTGTGACGTTTACAATAAGACCAAGTGAAGTGTAATGCAATTCATCATCAAGTGCCGTCTCCACAAAGAAGGTTGGCTGCAACAGATCTCCTGTCTCGTGTTTTGGTGGTGCACTATGCTAGACTGTAAACTGCCCATCTTGTGATGTTACTCTCCCTCTTGTATCTCTGAATTGTTGCTAGACGCATAACCAGGGAACTATAGATAAAAGGCGTTCTCCCAAATAACCTAGTTGCATACAGACCTAGACGAGACGCAGTCACAAATGCAGCAGTTCTTGCATATGAAGTTTATGAAGGTTTTCAGAACAAAGAAGAATCTGCAGTTGCAGCGATAGACCTGGAAGATGCATACACACAAGATGAGTTAGTTACACACATCTTATCGACATGCTAAGGGAACAAGATATTCACCCCTGGATCATACGCTGGATAGCAAATGTGCTAATCTGTAGAAAAGTCGCTCTGAGGTGTGGATCATGGACGTCTGAGATTAGAACAATAGCACATGGTAGACCACAAGGATCTCCTCTGTCCCCAGTACTGTTTAATGTGTATACATTGAGAATTGTTCAATTGCAAACTCCCAGCAATTGTAGAGTTCTAACATACGCTGACAATATCCTACTATACAACATGGGCAAGAACAGAACAGATATCGCGGACAATGTACAGAATGAACTAGATCAATTGTCGATATGGTGCAGAACATACAACGCTGTGATCAATCCCTCGAAAGCAAGGCAAAGGTCGTCTGGTACTCCTTAAATAATAATCTGGTCAATGACACACTGCCAGCTGTTAGTTGCATGGGCTCATTCATTGAAAGAGAGCAGGACCTTAAATATCTTGGGATAATCTTTTATAGGAGTCTCTCATTCAACAAGCACGTCACAAATATGATTCAGAAGGCTAAAAGAGGGATCAGTGTTATCAAGGTTATGGCGACCTTCGACATGCAGCAATGTGTACTTTTTCTGCTTCTGCAAGTAATGGTGCTATCTGTCATAGATTATGGCCTCGGCCTACTAACTTTGTCACAGACAAACGTCGATAGATTGGAAAAAGTCCAAAATGAGGCAATGAGAGCGGTACTGGGGTGTACTAGAGACACACCCATCTCTGCTATGAGATTTCTGCTTGATCTCCCCAGCATTAGAGTGCGACAATCAGGTAGCACAAGTTAGGGCGTAGCTTAAAGTGACAGAATACAACCAACCCCCATTACACCATCGTCTAGATGAGTCAAAGGGAAAACGAATCAAGCGTGGCAGATCATGGATGGCAGAAGCTGAAGACACACTGCGAAGAGTATGTGAATTGGAAGAAATAGGAAAGGGCAGTGAATGGGTGGAGGTAGACACTGAGAAGAAATAACTGACTAAAGTAATAATACAACTAGATAAAGCGTGTCGAAAATGGACGGAAGTCAGGGCTCAGGATACAGTGAACGAACTTGCTCAACTACACTCGAAACCACAAGACATACTTAGATACACAGATGGCTCCGTTAACAGAAACACAAATAAAAGCGGTTGGGGTTTTGTTGCCTACAGAAATAGCGTGAAATTGGTTGAGAAATCTTCAGCAGTATTCTACTTTCACATCGAGCATGAGGATGGAGATAGAGGGAGTTACAGTAGCTCTTAATTGGTTGATAACTGATACATCAACACACTCGGTAATACAGACTCTCACAGCATGTTGCGCAAGATAGAAAAGTTCATGCTAAGAAAAGAATGGTGGGACTTATTGAACATCTCAGTTGTCCAGAGCACGAATATACTGCCCTGGCCATGCTGAGGTCAGAGGAAACGAGAGAGACGACTTATTGGCAGGCAATGCGGCGATAGACGGCACATTGCTGAGAAGAGATAAAGCAGACTTAATGAAGGCAGTAATAAATTCATTTCAAGATGCAGATGATGTCAATGAGGTTGAGAACGTACACATACAGAGAATGTTAGAAATGGGAGCATCTAGAGGTGGAGGAAGGAAAAGTAATTTTTTTGGAAAGTCACGAAGATCACACAATCAACACCTGACCGGAACTACGAGTCTACATACACTGGGATGGCTGCTGGAGCGGAGGGAAGAGCACTTATGGGAATGTCCTGCGTGCTGTGAAGCTATTTTCTAATCAAGAATCTCTGTCTACCTCTTGCTCTCTTCCTTTTGACTTTACCCTCAATTAGGTCTTTTAATGTGTCCAAAATATTTTATTTGCCTGATCTTTATTTCTCTTAGTAATTCTTTCTTAATATTAAGTGTTTTTAGCATCTCTTTATTTGTTCTCTTTTCTTTCCATGATGTTCTCCATATTCTCCTCTATACCCACATCTCAAAGGCATACATTATGTCTTCTAAATGTTTATTTATTGTCCATGTTTCTGATCAATGCATTAATATAGAATAGATGTAGCATTTTATAATTCTAATTTTTAACTTTGTAATTTGTTTAGATGTTACTATTTTCCTCATGTTATTGAAGGTACTTTTGGCCATTCCTATTCTCCTGTTAATTTCTGTTTCACATCTGCCATCATTTGTGGCTATGTGTCCAAGATATTGATACTGTTTTACTTGTAGTTTCTCACCATGTATGTTTATGTTTAGCTATTGTTCTTCTGTGTCCTTGCTAATTATCATGGTTTTTGTGTGTGTATATTTATATCCAGTCCATATTCATTACTTGATTTATTGACTTGATCTATTAGTCTTTGTAGTTCATGTTCACTTTCTGCTAAAAGAACAGTATCTGCATATCTCAGGTTGTTTATTATTTTCTTGTTGATCTTGAGTTCTGGCATTACTTCTATATTTTTAAAGATATTCTCTGTGTAGATATTAAATAGGCTTGGTGATAAAATGCATCCTTGTCTTACCCCTCTTCTTATTTCTATGTATGGTGAGTAGCTTTTTTCAGACCTTATTGATGCAGTCTGTTCCCAGTATATATTTCTAATCAGTCTGATGTCTTTTCTATCTATGCCTATTTCTTGAAGACATTTTATTAATTTTTCATGTTGGACTCTGTCAAAGGCTTTGCCTATGAAGCAAATGTAGATACTTTTTTGGATTTCTATATATTTATCTATCACTTGTTAGATATTAAGTATAGCTTTTCTGGTTCCTTTGTTTTTCCTAAAATTGAATTTTTCTTCACCGTCCTTCGTGTCTAGTTTTTAATTCTTTCATGTATTATCTTGAGTAGTAATTTAGTTAAATGACTCATTAGACTTATTGTCCTATATGCTGTACAGTCCACAATCCTGGGCTTCTTAGGTAATGGTACGAATATTGATGATATTAATGCAATTACAAGATTTTATATTGAATCGTACAATGTTAACGTTTGTGAACTGTCGTTGAATCGTTCAGCATGAAGTTCAAAATGAGATATAGTATCAACATCAGTACAGTGTAATGAAGGCTGTAAGAGAAAACACATCCATGTAATCATGTTATAAGGATAACTAAAAAAGGAGATGGTCGTCATCAGCTAATCCTTTCGCCCACATTGCAATGGATAATCATACAGAGAGGTATTGCTGGAGGACACCAATGTGGTATCTTTACAACCCTGACAGGCTACTGGTTTCTATATAGATAGATACTAGTAGTTTACCAGTACCAAACCTGGCCTCCTTCATCTTCACTTTACAGAAAGATAGTGACATGTGAGATGAAATGCTTGAGGAAAGCCGCCGGGGTCACTAGGCTCGATAGATTACGAAATGAAGATATCAGGGAAAGAATAGGTATAATACCTTGTACAGATTACATAGAAAACCAGCAGTCGTGACAAGTTGCCATTACAGGCATATAACCAAATGAGATCAGGGTACAAAACCAGAGGAAGACCACAGAAAAGATGGATAGAAAACGTCAGGGACATCCTGAATAGACATGGTCATAGCACAGCCGAAGCCACACATCTGGCTTTAGAATGCAAGCTCAAGCTCTAATCACACCTACGCTTCATGGCAAGAGTGGATAACAAACCACCTGGGGAAAGACAATAGACTAATAGAAATGTTCACCTGCACAGTCTAACAAGAAGAATGATCAACTAGTGAGATACAGAAACAATCAATATGCATACCTTTCGTCTGCTAAGGGAGACTAAGCACCTATGGATCTGCCCGGAGTGCAATCATGTTAGTTCATAACTAAAAACCATATAAGCATTTGTATTCTGTACAAAACTATATGCAGGTATTAAGCATGTTTGGATCATCTGAATACATGCTTAATACAATACAGATTTGTATTTTATAACCATCAGCATTAATATGTAGTCATTCACAAATTCATCTCCCTACATTGTACAGGCTGTCAATAAACCTTCTCCTGTCTTTGGCTACTTCAAGCTCTTTCCAAGTAGTGTCCATTAACAAAAAATTTGTATCTAATTCTTTCCTCCATATATTATTTGACCTTTCTCTCTCTGCAGATTCCAGAACAATGCCCTTTTTTTACACTTTCCATTGATCTTCGTATTGTATATCCTATCCATTTCCAACAAAATTTCTTTGAACTACACATTGCAAATTAGTGCCAATATCATCACACATCATACAGACTGACTGGTTTATCATGGATTTCAATGTTTGACCATTGTTCATACCGTCACAAATGCAATGGATAATGTCACAAATGAGGAAAAAGAATAGGATTACTGCCACAAAAGAAGAATGAGGGTAGACTACCTCTTCCTGTTGAAGGATATAAAGACAGAACAATGGCATGCTGAAGTTGGATATAGAGGGAGGAAGGGTGCGAGTATTACAGCCCATACTGTAAATCGTGAGGCAACAGAACAGAAATCAACAAGTCATGATATTTAGACTGAGAACGGGATACTGCTGTATCACACCCCGAATCAGTGTCTGCAGTATGCATTTACGGAGCATCAACACAGACACCAGAAAAAATACTACAGGATTGTCCCAATTTTGCTGTAAAAAAATCCACAGAACGACAACCTGGTTCACATGAGCTTCTCTGCAAAACAATTTTCAGGAAACCCAAGATGATAAAATAGCTCTATATATGACCAATATTGGACTGGATGTTTAACAATTGATTGTAGAAGAAGAAAAAGACTGGTTGGTATTCAATTCAAGCTGATATTTCTCCATGCCAAGATGTGTACCATATTAAGTTGTTTAATAGTTTCTTATTTCATACATCTTCCAAGGGTATTTTCTATTGTCACAATGAACTTTCTTTCTATAGAATATCAATCCATCAATAAAACCCATAACCCTTCAGGGTCGTAGGGGTACCACATTGGAAGCTTCAGCACACAGAGTCCTCCAGCGAATTCTATCCTCAGCGATGCGGATGAGTGTGGAAATATCTAGCCCTGTTCTATAGAATATATTAGAAGAATAATGTACATTTATTAGTTAATGGATATCTTATATGTTAAAATAAATATTCAAAGACAAAAAAAGTCAGTTTAGGGGGAGAGATTGAGGTATTTATTAACATTTACAACAATTCTTACACAGGAAAGCAACAAATATAAAGTTAATGTATATCTCACAACCATATGTATCTTGACATAGGCAATATCAGCCCATATTCTTGTATCGTTCATCCATCACAAGTGATGCTGCCCATTTTTTACATCCACTTTATGAAATACAAAATTATGTCCATATAATGTTCTAATTTTAATCACTGAAATCTCCTAACCCACATGCTTACAATGTTAATAATTTGTCAACATGCAAACTTAAAATCTTCCAATAGAAATTACTTACTATTAATGGTCTCATAATTCTTCAGATAACATATTCTTTCATGAATATTGTCTTCCTTATGGTTGCTTTTGTGTGTATGTGTGTATATATATATCTGGCACATCTTCAGTGAAGTCTTTACAGATTCTCAGAGTTAACTTGTGGCAGTCAAGTTCATGCTCAAACTATATCTCTTGTCCATCATCATTATCATTGACCCTATTCTTCATAATCATGCCTCTCATTACACATTTTTACATGTTGTTATATCTGTTTAGGAGCGCAGTAACATAGTTGATAGTGAGCTTGCTTACTATCACCGGGTTACAATGTGCCAGGTTTGAAACCAATTCCCGAAAAAAATAAATTTGGGTTGTGATTTCTCACTAGGCACGACTCCAGTTGATCAATCTGTAAATCATGACGCATGATTTAGGGGAGGTAAAGACAGCAGCAAGGAAGGGAACTGGCCATCCCACCTAACAATTGCTGTGACTTAGTACATGAAGAGTTACCTTCATCCTCAATGGCAGGTTACTACCATGGGACCAACCCATATCTTTTTATATGATCAAAGACCTCAATTATCTTATCATGGCATTGTTTAGCAGCCAACCTTCCTCCACTATTGGTATTCCTAACACTTCAATCTTATAACCACACAATTAAAAAAAATGGTTCATATTTTCATTATTTAATAAACCATTTCATCATCATCAGGTAGCATATCCTGAACGTATGTAGCAGTCATCCCATCCTTTCGAAACTCCTGTCGATCTTGAGCCAGTCTTCCTGCTCCTGTTACATACAAACTAGCAAACTCAATTGATTTCTGTTGTATCAGGGATTGGTAGTGGCGGTGGTAGAGTACACACTGGCGATTCTAACAATGAGTCAGACTCAAACAGAAAGATTGGATAGAATCCAGAATGAGGCAATGCAAATCATTTTGGGGTGTACGAGAGATACGTCGGCACGAGCTATGCGATACTTACTGGATTGCCCAACTGCAGAGAAAAGAATACAAATCTGCAGGGCGCTGTACTACCTTACGAATCACCATTGATAAAGAACATCCTCTACACCCTGAAATTCTCAAAGTGAAAGGCAGTCGACTTAAGAGAGGAAAGTCGTGGAATGGGCGCACAGAGGATATTATACAGAGTGTGTGCAGATTGGAGGATGTGCTACCTGGTACGGAATGGAGTCGTGTGCCCTTAGATTGTCAGACAGCCTTCGAAGTAATAATAACACTCAGTAGAGAATGAAGGGAATGGTGTCTGACAGTGGTGTTGTCGGAGGTACTCGCTCTAATCTGTGAAAATTCCAGGGAAGGTGATAGAATTGTATATACAGATGGGTCAGTTGAGAAACACATCAGAAGTGCCTTGGCCTTCACGGTTCAAAGATGGGGGGAACCATCAGAGAGGAAAGTGGTGCTTTCGCTCAGATGACAAGCAGCATGACAATGGGGGTTTTGGCAGTAACCAAAGCTTTGCAATGGGTCTGCTCGCAGACTCTCGGCGAGCATGCCTGCATACTCAGTGACTCAATGAGCATGATTGTGAAAGTTCAGGCAGGATACATTCGGGAACAGTGACTGAATGCAGTGAAGAATTCCTGTATTCTTAAAGTGACTTTCATTTTTATGCCGGGGCATGCGGGAGTCCTGGGTAATGAGAGAGCAGATAGGTTGGCCGCACCCGCTGCTACTATGGCTGTTGGTGGAGCGATGGATCGAGCAGACATTTTGAACGTCCTACGGGAAAACGCACGAGCAAATGACTGTATAAGCAACGATGACTCTTGTTCCATGACTAGAATAAAGGAATTTGGTTTGAAATGTGGTGTCGCTAGAAAGGAGCAGTTTCGTGGGCAAGAAAGAATGATGGTCAATCAACTGCTTACTGGAACCGTCAGTCAACGTGTAATGGCGGCTACACTTAAGGAGAGATCTGAGCACCTATGGACTTGTCCGGAGTGCAATGACGATGATTCAACGACTAACTAACTAGCAAACTAAAAATGTTCAAATTTTAATTATTTAGTGGCCAAACTATTTAGTGGAAGTGTTAAGATCAATAAATGTCAGACTGGCTCCTTAACAACATCCTAGCAAAAAAGCTAGGTCATATAAAGAGACATAACAGCATGGAAAGATTAATAGCTGAAGTTAATGGCAACAGGGGAAGAGGGCGCCAAGACGACGATGGTGATGTGATATATCAGATTGCTTAAACATCATCTCTAGCTGCGGCAGTTCAACATGTCCAGAATCACGGAGTGTTCAGAGAATTTATAAGGAAGACCACGTTCTGGAAAGAATATGTCACAAGATGATGAGTGACCAAACTAGCAGATTTAAAAGTGTTTGCATTTTAGTTAACAACTAAACTAGCCATTTCAAAATGTTTACATTTTTATTACAGTCAGCTTTCAGTCAGGATAAATATAATGTTCCTATGTAGTTATTTCATAACTAAAATATGAATTAACTGTACATAGTTGCATACATAAAAACTGAAGAAAAAATATACTAGCGGGAGCCTGAAGTTAATAAATTGTATTTTTATCTAAAGTTTCTTAGTTAAATAGACACAATCCGGGGAAAATATGGAGATAGACAATGAACATTAAAAAAACAATTAATGAACAAATAATGTACCTTTCAACTTTTTTAGATGAAAAAATAGAATATATACTTTTTTTGCAGTTTAACACAGCTATACAGGAAGTCCGGTTTAAAAAAAAATATTTAAGAGCTTCTCAAGACTCCTATACAGCTTTAGTGCATGACTGTCTCTTCTCTGGGCGAGTGTTCTGTCCTTAACTTGCTGGTTTAGTATAATGCATCTTGTAGAATATATTCAACTACCTGTCCACATGAACAAAGAGGTGATGGAACCAGTCTTAGTCTATTTAAGTGGCTGTTTAGTCTGTTGTGTCTTGTCCTGATATGGAAGACAATAACTTGCTCAGCCCTGTCGAGATAGGTTGGTTGTCGGATGTATATGTTCTTGTTGTTGTATATGTTCATTCTCAAACTCCCGCTAGGTCTCTGCTATAATAGGACCAAAGTCTTCCAGATTTCCAGCAGGATGTAGTCCAGAGAATGGAAATGCATTTTGTCACCATTTTATTTGCATCAATGGTCCGACACATCGGTCTTCGGCGGGTGATGTATTAAAGGTCCACAGTCTAAGAAATTTATAATAACAGAAAAATCTTATAGATATATTTATTTTTCTTCTTCTCCATACATAGTCAAACTCTGATAATTAGTAGATAGTTTACAGTTTGGCTGTAACATATGCACTTATCAGCATAACGTATCTGACATCAGTATACCTTTTGGGTAACTTTGACCTATGGGATGGGACAGCCAATTTCATCCCAAACCTTCTTAGTCACCTCGTACAACATGTATGGAAGTCACAGTGTTACTTTTTTTCTACATTCGATATCAAACTCCTACAGATTAGCTTCTACATTTGTTCTCAAACTCCTAAACGATGTAGTCTGAAGAATTAAATGCTTTGTGCCATAGTTTACAGCTTGACTGCTATATCTGCACCTTTCAGCCTGATACATCTGACTTCAACATGGCTTCTGGGTCTCTGTCTATGGGATAGAACAGCCAACCCCACCCCCAAAACCTCCTTAGTTGCCTCTTATAGCATGAATGGCAGGTAACAGTGCTACTATTCTCTGCTTCAATTTCAGGCCCTGGCAAACAGTGTTACTATTCTTTGTTTCCCTTTTGGATGCTGGAAACACACAGATGACATGTATTAAATATTATAGTCTTTCAAAATAATAACATAAAAGATGGTAGGAATATGTTGGAAGCATGTGAAGAAACAACCAAAGAATCGCAAAGCATGCCCTTAGATGGGAAACAGCACAGAAAATAGATGCCCACTAAAAGGGATTGAAAAGACACTAAGAAGATTAAAATTTTCTCCCTTCCTGAGATCGTACAAAAATCTCCCAAAAACAGTCATGTTTAATTGGCCACACTATGAGCCACACTATGAGCCATATGTGCCATCTAACGGCACTAAAGGAATGGTGATAATTATTCAATATTTAACCATTTTAGTTATTTGTTAAACTCTCCTCATTAACGTCTGAAAATTATCTTCAAGATCATGTTAAACACCACTTGAATATCATTGATGGCATTACAAACAACACAAAAGGCAATGTTGATCAAATCTTCAAATAATCTAGTTAAGGATTTAAATAATAATTAAGGATTTAATCTATAAAATGAAAAATAATTTAAAGAAATGATATAAATGTGACATGGCTGAAAATGTGGCGCAGCAAGGGAAACCTGACAAATATGGCTTGTGATGTAATGGAAACCTGATAAGAATGGCTTATGATGTAATGGAAACCTGATAAGAATGGCTCGTGATGTAATGGAAACCTGATAAGAATGGCTTATGATGTAATGGAAACCTGATAAGAATGGCTCGTGATGTAATGGAAACCTGATACGAATGGCTTATGATGTAATGGAAACCTGATAAGAATGGCTTATGATGTAATGGAAACCTGATAAGAATGGCTTGTGATGTAATGGAAACCTGACAGGTATGGCTTGTGCACATCTTTCATCTTCAAATTAAGAAACTTCATTGATTAAAATTTGAATGATCAGACACATTTCCACATTTATCCAACATATTTTGAGATCTTCCTATAGTGAAACCCCTATACTGTGCACATATTTTAACCACATTCCTTATTTAACAATCTTTGAAATGTGAATTAGTTTAAAACATATATAGTGAATTTTGGTTATTACATATATTTTTTGTTGGCCTGACCAATTTGTTATAAAGGGGTTTCACTGCATTACCAAAATAATAGCGATAGAAGCAATATGAATGTTAACACAATTATAACCAGCAAGAATGTTATTTAATGATGCATTGTATGTCATAAGGTGCTTGTGAATTAACAAAAGCATAGAAAAAATTAGAAACAGGTACAATGCAGTGGCTCATAGCGCATACATTTATAACAAAATTCCATATTTAACAATACTGTTCAAAATCTTCCAATTATTTTTTATTCTTTATTGTATCTAATTGTACAAATATTGAACTTCAGATGGCAGGACATGGTTACTAACACAAAGTCTTTCAGTTCTCTAAGATACTAGTCCTCTACTCAACTTTTAAACATAGATATATAAGATAGCTTGGACATGTGAAAAGAATGTTAAATGATCATATTCCCAAGGAAACTCTTTGGTCAGCTCTCATCTGATAAAGGGGCAGAACAAAAATGAGATATAGGATATATGCAAAGCAGTCATGAAGGATTTTATGATAAATTCAAATTGTTGGGAAGAATTGACTGATGATAGTGCAGCCTACATCAAGGCATCCAATTGTCCTAGGTAGTACTGAGGGAGAAATCTGAAGACTTCCGACATAAGTGCACATTTGCATGCAGCGGAGTTTGAGCCTGGTACCTGGGCTGTCTGAGTAAAAATAAAGATAATCTGGTAGTATAACTACAACAGAGGTGGTGTCAGTGAGCTCACTGCTGTAGCCTTATAATTTGAAAGTCAGATGACGAGTCTTCTGGAACACTAATGTTTCTCTCAGCAGGTCAGACCCCAACTTTCAGCAGGGTTGACACACAAGTGTATATAGGAAGTAGTAAGCCACATATCTTTCAACCATAATGTTTGTGTGGCAAAAGGGCATTGGGCACAAAAGAATAGGGTCACAGTCTGAATTTCCTGGTATGTCATAGGATGCGACGAAAGAAAATTGTGTGATAGGCTGACACCCTGTCATCTACGAAAAAAAAACGTCATGTCACTGCATGTCTTTTTCGAACTTGATGGATGATGAAGAGATGCAGGCCAGTGGACGTTGCACCTCTATCCTTTTGTGGCAGACTCCTAGGAGATGGGGAATGCTGGATGTGCTATCATTGTAGACGGTTCAACAAATCTGACATATGATGATGCACTCCTGGCAGGATGTGATGATCATGGGATGCTGCTGCACTAGAATAACTCCCTTTGGGGACAAAACATGCATCCATGAACCTCCTACCACAACCACATCTTTGGGGACAAAACATGCATCCATGAACCTCCTATCACAACCACATCTTTGGGGACAAAACATGCATCCATGAACCTCCTATCACAACCACATCTTTGGGGACAAAACATGCATCCATGAACCTCCTATCACAACCACATCTTTGGGGACAAAACATGCATCCATGAACCTCCTATCACAACCACATCTTTGGGGACAAAACATGCATCCATGAACCTCCTATCACAACCACATCTTTGGGGACAAAACATGCATCCATGAACCTCCTATCACAACCACATCTTTGGGGACAAAACATGCATCCATGAACCTCCTACCACAACCACATCTTTGGGGACAAAACATGCATCCATGAACCTCCTACCACAACCACATCTTTGAGATAACAAACATTATATGAGTTCATGTGTCACCTCGGTTACTTAGCTGAGAAGGACCAATGTTTTTATCAGAAAGGCTTCCGGCTCACAGCTAAAGGGATTACATCATTATCTTTCAACTGTGAAGTTTGTGTTTTAACTCAATTAATGTTTACCTCTCAGGAGACTATGTTATAAGGGAGTCAATTATTTTGTCAAGCTGGCTAATTAAGACAACTAAAGAGACCCACAAAATTGAAACCAACAAAATTATGACACAAAGGCCTAAAATACGTAAGTAAATTATGGACACGTTAATTAATGACAAATTATTTTTGGTAAAATAGTGTAACCTATCTATCTATGTGACATGTCCTTCACAAAACGTATTTCTCACTGTCACTCTGTAAGACTCAATTTTGTGCAAGCCCCTTCCAGGATCATGTTCAGAAGGTTTTGGGTATTCTGTATTCATCGTAGACTTAGTCTGCCTCTTGTTCTTGGAACTTTTCCCTCCATGTTTTATTTTTTTTTAAAGCCATTGTGTCTTTTTATATTTCAGAAATATGTTAGTTTGCATTTTTTTAAAAATGTTTTGAGGAGATAGTATTCTTCAATGTTCAGGTACTTCTGTCCATGATATTCAGTATTCTTCAATGTTCAGGTACTTCTGTCCATGATATTCAGTATTCTTCAATGTTCAGGTACTTCTGTCCATGATATTCAGTATTCTTCAATGTTCAGGTACTTCTGTCAATGATATTCTTAGGACCTTTCTATAGAATTTCATTTGAAATGATATTTGAAGATTGCTAATATTTTCTTTTCCATTGTGAATGTTATTGCCCAATCTCACAACCATATCTTGCCACTGGAAACATATAGCATCTTAGTAGAACTTTTTAAGTCCTGCAATACCATTATTGTCAATGATGGCTTCATTTAAAAAATGTGTGAAATGGCCAAATTGATGAAACCATGTAATACCGTTCAAAGTGTTTAGAACAGTCCATTATAACATGACATGTTCATTTACCATACAATTTTTAAAAAAATTTCCTTAAATGTTAAAACCATTGAAATATATCCTATTACAATTCAGGTGACTGTTGTTTCTTATCGGTAACCATCACTTCTGTCTTGTTTTTAGTGAAGTTACAGAATACCAGACAGAAATATTTTAGACTGCAAAGGGTTACAATTGTAAATTAACAAACACAATTGTTATTCAATACTACTTCATGGAAAAATATAACATTCTGTTTACAATAGTTTTCTTGCCAATCTACTTACCACCTTTAAGCAACATACCCTTTTTATAGACAGAAGATAAAAATCAAGTGAGATTGAAGGCACTCAAGCAATGTTTGTATTGTTGTATTGATTCTTAGACTTTTACACACATACACAAATTTCAATGAGCAGAATAAATTTAATCACAAATAGAAGACCATTTTACTCCTGGACCACGGTGTTTCCTTATTCAGTGATGTATATCAACTAAACGGCTGAGGATGAATGAGATTATTTAATGAACGAGCCACAGAAATTATTAGTAAGCTAAAAACTGAATAAACAGAGAATCTATACAATTTACAGTGGAACCTCAGATTGCGAGTAATTCTGCAAACATTTTACAAGACAAGCAAAATTAATTTGTGTACAAATTTTAACTCAATAAATGAGCACTGTTTTGCAATACAAGCATTTTGTCTGCCGAGAGGCACAAGATCATAGCTGAGCCAACAGTTATTCTCTATTTCTTCTGCTGCAGGATTGTAGTTATGACAAAGTCAACATCCGTGCTATCATATACTGTACTGTTTAAACTGTACCCTCCAAAAGTTTTGGAAAAATCATTTTCACATTGTAAACTGCTTTATGTTATGTTCCTCCAGGGTCATAGGCGGCGCATAGGGCAGAAACCATAGGTTTCCATTTCTGTCTTTGTGTTGCCAGGTCTTTCAATTATTGCGTGTTGTTTAGGTTCATTGACATGCCTTCTCTATTAATGGTTCTTCATAGAGTTTCTCTAGGTCTCCCTCTTCTTCTTACTCCAGGTGGCACCCAATATAGTGACTGCTGGGGAATTCTTAGGCTGTTCATTCTGAGAACATGGCCAATGTAAGTCCAACACATTTGTCTAATGAATGAAGATATATAGGTTAGTTTGCTTTCCTCTCTTATAGTAGTGTTAGATTTAAAGTCACTCCACTTAACATTCAGAATGGTACGTAGGCATTTGTTTTCAAAGGAGTCGAGTCTCTTATCTGTGGCTTTTGTGGCTTTCCAACTTTCGCATCCATATGATAGAATAGGGATGATGTTGGAGTTAAACAACCTGAGTTTTGTGGTGTTTCTTAGTGTGTTTGACGTCCAGATGTTACATAGTTTATTGAAAGCACCCGCTGCAAGGGCAATACGAAAAACTGCTTTATGATCATCAATAAAGATTGGGATAGGGTTATCATAGAACAATCAATTCTGCTTTGATAAACTCTTTTGAATTATAACTGACTACAAATTGTCAACATACATATTTAACATATTAATTATATTATTGTATTTGAATTCACTTTTCTGTTATATAATATTTCTTCTTGTAATATAGGTTCTCATTCGTCTTGTGTTTGTTCTTATTTACTATTCTCCTTTTACCATTTATGTTAGGTTATTGAAGACAACATAATTCCATATAGTTCCCTTCTATATTAGTGTCATTTTCTATATTTGCTCCTATCTTGATAACAACATTTTAGTTGAAACGTATAGTTTTTCTGTTGTAGGCCCTTTGTAAAACATATAATGTATATATATATATATATACATATTTATTTTTAAAAAAAATTATCTATCTATATGGTATAGGTTTTACTGCAGTCTCCAATTCATTCAATGTCTTCTTTCCAGACATATATGAGGTGACTAAGGAAAGTTGTGGGGGATAGGTTGACAACCTATCACTTGTGAAAAAATTATAGTCACTATGTCCCTCATGGATAACGAAAAGATGCAGGACAGTGGACATTGCACTTTTATCCCATTGTGGCAGGTTAATAGGTGGTAAGAAATACTAGGTGTATTATTACTGCGGATTGGTAAAAAATATGAGGATAGAATGATGAAATAATTGGCCCAGAAGTGTATGCTGCATTCCTGACATGGCATAATGATCCTGAGATCCTGCTGCACTAGAATTCCTCCCTTCAGGAATTAAACATGCACCCACAACCCTCCCTAATACAACAATGCTTTGAGACAATAAGCCTTAACAAATCTAAGAGTTGTCTTAGTTGCGCTCAACTGATACCTGTGCTTTTGTCAGGAAGGCTATGGGTTGTCAAGAGCCATCTTCTCACAGCTAAATGGATTGTTCATTATCATTCTACACATATATTGTCAGATATAAATGCATTTTAAAAATCAAATTTGTATTCTATACACTTTTGTGTGTGCAGAATTTATGATCCATGACATTCCTAACTACAATGAAAATGTGAAGCTTTATAACTGACATTGATTGCAAGTTCACATTGCAGAATAATAGATATCTCTGCAAGCACCAAACATTCTAGTGAATGAAGTTAAACATTTGAGAGTAAAATAATTTTCAAAACATGACACCTGCCTGCCACAGAGAAGACCAAGGAATATGTGAAAAACATCTATCATATCTGTTCTTGTGCATCTGTGAAACTAACATAACATAGCAAGGTGTTTTTTCAGTCATTTATTGACAAACCAAAACTTAAATACAATCAAATAACTTATTCGTCAATGCTTGTGCTTAATGTTGTGAAAAAACCAATCCACTTTTGTAGTCCATGAATCTCCATAAGCGCTGTGAAACTGGTTCTGGAAATACTCTAGTGCCTTTTCATCATCTTTCTCTACAGCAAGTGTCTTCCGAATGTAGCCTATGTCATCCAATGACTGCAACTCTGGGATGCCACACTGAAGCATCATGGTAAACAGAGTGATGAAAAGGTTAGCATGCTTCCGTAAAATTATATAGGCTTTGCCACACAGTTCTTGGAATCTGTCAAAAACAAGAAGAAAAATTAATTATCTCATATATTATTAATATAAATATGACCTAACAATCGAGAAATGAACACATTACAGTTTGTCCGAATGTAAAGTCAAGGCAAGAGACCCATACAACAACTACATTGGGAACAACAGACCAAAATCTTTCAACTTATAACTGGCCACTGCAGACTACAAGGTTACCTGTACCAGATTAGGGGGGGTCTGCACAAATGAATGTCAATGTGGAACAGGAATACAGAATCCTGAAAACATTAACAAAGACTATCCAGATTATGAAGAACTGCGAAGCAAAACATGGTCATACTGAACTGGACTGAGGCAATTAGTCTTGGGGCAGCCGCTATGACCTGTAAGACTGGGAGCTTCGTCCTGGCGACTTGTCTGAATATCTAGCAAGACCTAAAGAATCCTGAAGAGTAAGAAAACAGAAAGTGTTGGATCTATTACAGACAACCTTCGTTTCCGAGACAGTACACAACATGAGCCTTTATAACAATAATTGAAGAATATCTTGTAATGGACATTGCTTTTCAACTATTGTTTGAATTTGTATGCACCACTCATATGTTTAAGTAACCTTGCTAGACCTGCAGACTCTACCAAGCAGAAGTCTGAGAATTAACACAGAAGAAGCACAACTAAGTGCTATACATCTTTTGAGACTTTTAACCATTAAAAAAAATGTAGGTCATGGTTCAGGTAATCAATCATACCACCATTACCTATGCAGATTAACTGAAGTTTTTCAAACTAGCATGACATAAAGTCACTCAACACATAAAGTCACCCAACAAAAATAAATCACTTTTAACACTTTACAGACCAATTTCAACTGAATTTCTGTTATAGAACCATGGTGTTCAATTTCAAAATTGCTGAAACCACTAGGGTTCAGAAATATGGACACTCATAGCGATAGTGTCACTAAAAATAGCTTGCCCAGGATAGCACATTATTTCCAAATGGCCGCACCCATGAAATACAGCCTATAGACATTGTTCACGAGTATGAATCAATAGTTGATGTATTGGAGTTTTCGAAGGTGAGAGTGTGTGATATATAGAAAGTAATGTCAATCTAAGCCTAGCATTATAATAAATAGGATTTCACACTTAAAATGACTCTGGGGCTTTCAAATTCAATTAAGAAAGTGCAAACATTCATTATGACACTAGAAAATTTCAAGGCTCACTCACGCGAGTTTGATTCCATATGGAATTTTTAAAATGCTGATGACTAAAAAATCTACGAATACCCTCAGTAATGGGAGATAATTACGTTCTGGACTGCTGGTCAGCAAAGTGTTACAGGTGTGGTGAAAAAATAATTTATAAACAAAGTTGACCATTTGTTGCCGGGCTATAGAGGAGAGCAAAGAATAGCAATGCTGTTTCTTGCTATGCATGTCATATGGGGCAGCTAAAGAGGTTTGGGGGTAATGAATGTCCCATCTCACAGAGGGCCAAAGTGACCGAAAAGCCATGCTGATGTCGGATGTATCACGCAGAAAGGTGCAGATATCGCAGCAAAGGTGTAAATCATGACAATGCATTACAGACTATATACTGCAGGAGTATGAGAATGAATGCAGAATAAGAATAGACAACATACGGTATTTGGTACAACACAGCATTCGGTCATGTTTCTTGTTCCATTATGAAAGAGCTTCTTGTTTATTGCACCCTATAATGTTGTGTTTGATTGTTTTAGCAATGTTTTATTATTTCCTTTCAGCAGAAAGTGAACAGGAACTACAAAACCTACTAGATCAAGTCAATAAGTCATATAAAGAATATGAACTAGATATAAAAAAATTTAAAAAAAAAAACAAAAAACATAATAATCAGAAAATCGCAGGCCAGGTGCTAAACATAAAAATACATGGAGAATTACTGCAACAAGTAGAACATAACCAATATCTTGGACATATAATCACAGATGGTGGTAAATGTGAAACAGAAGTTAAAAGGTGAATAGGAATGACTAAAAGTACTTTCAATGACATGGGGAAAATATTGACATCTAAACAAATTACAAATAAATTAAAAATGAGAATGATAAAATGCTACATCTATTCTATATTAACATATGATTCAGGAATATGGACAATGAACGCACAACTAGAAGACAGTATTGATGCCTTTGAGATATAGATATATAGAAGAATAGGGAGATAATTGTGGGAAGAGAAGAAAATGAACAAAGAGGTTCTAACAATGCTTAATATGAAAAAAGAACAACTAAAAGAAATAAAGATCAAACAAATAAAGTATTTTGGACATATTAAAAGACATGACACCTTGTTGAAGACCTTACTTGAGGATTGAAGATCTCACTTGAGGATAAAGTCAAGGGGAGCCAGAGGTAGGCAGCGATACAATTTGGAGAGAAACATCATGAGATGTATAGATTAAAGTCAGACAGAGTGCACCACCAAGATAAGAGACGGGATGAAAGCAATTGATGGCAGGTCAATTGCAGCCAACCTTTGTTGTGAAGATAGCCCTTGATGATTATTTCAATTAAGAGTTCTGTATGTCTGCACTATGTTGTTAGTCTCATTTTGTGTACACACGAACCAGTCTTACTTACTATTACTTAAATATACTCACTCTTTGAACCCTGGATGTTTTGCTGGCTTGTCTGCACCTTTAGCTATAACTTTCCTGAAATCTTCTGTGAGTACAAAGGGAACACGCTCCCTATTGATACCAAACTTCTTCTTTTTGTGATCTAGGAAGTGGCCAAAATCAATGTGGAAAACCTGGAAAAAAATGGACATAGAAACTGATGTTATACGGAAGTCAATCTTAACCTTGCGAGCCCTGAATTAAATTGAGAAATTTCTCCCCTGGGCCTGGATTCTTTTTGGAAAATTTTCATTGTTGATGGTGAGTGTTTTGAAAACGCAATAACTATTTTGTTTTAGAAAATATTTAAATAATTTTTGCACATGTAAATAAAGGAATGAATAGTGAATATAATCATGTTTTTGTTGTATGTGTGATATGACAGTTGTGAGCAAGTTGTGAAGTTGAAAATTTGGAGGAAAAACGGAAAATGCCATTTTCAAAATCGCAAATATATCTTCTTTACGACCCTAATACATGAGCAATGTGTAGCAATGTGTAGCAATGTGTAGTAAAATCCTCATAAATACCTATACTTATTGTATATGTATTGTTTTATATCCAAACTAATATAATATGAACTAAAAAAACTAATAAAACGTGAAGAAATCGCATATAATGTCCGTCCTGTCAACACTAGGTCTATGCCGACACGCAACGTAATTATTGTCCATGTACACATGTGGCACCCCTGATACATATTATTTTTGTGTTTTTGAATGAATACATAAACATTCTTATCAAATAACAACATATTAAACACAAAAAACAACAATTAGAACATGTAGTCACAATCACTTACCCATGCCACGCGGTACTCAATTTGATAGTAAAATACGGCCGAAAATGGCTAAAGTCGCTCTAGAAATACATTGACAAATTCAACCGGCTTTCTCTCTCTTACAATCATAATGAGTAAAGGAATTTGACCTTTAAACTGTGACGTATTCCTAGCTTCGTTTGGCGGGCTTTATACATCATCTGTTCATTACTTCATGAAGTTCCGTACTCGGGAATCAGGCGATATCGTATGGTGAGTGACCTCGCCCGCAGGCACAAGGGGGCGTTGTCCTATGGGTGTGTGACCTCGCCCGCAGAGTAAAGATTAAACAAATATCAGCACCTGCGTGTTACTGAAGTCTAAATGTTGAGCATATAATATATTACTTACTATAAGAGTGACTGAAGCAAAAGGGAATTGCAGTTGACAGTGGGTACAGAATTAAAGCAAGACTGGGCAACATATGTGATTGATTGTTATCACAGATTCTTATAAATTAGCAGAATTATGTAAGCGAGTAAAGAAATTCCCTTTCACAACCAACAACATGCTAAGGGAGATGTGATTACTAACATGCCGTATTATTTTTCCAATTTTTTCTGCTACCCTTTCAGTTGAGTCTAGTATGACTCAGGAGCTGTTAAT
This sequence comes from Meghimatium bilineatum, assembly GCA_034231615.1. Classification (NCBI taxonomy): domain Eukaryota; kingdom Metazoa; phylum Mollusca; class Gastropoda; order Stylommatophora; family Philomycidae; genus Meghimatium; species Meghimatium bilineatum. Next base: position 40,363,625 of record CM067300.1, read on the forward strand.
GGTTAGAAAATAATTCATGCACAAATGGGAATCAAGTACAACATAACAAACAGTGCCAGGAATCCAGTGCACTAAATAAGTGTTACAGTGTCTGAAAGAAGAGCAATGTAGTTGAGAAATAAAAGTAATTATATTAAAATGAATGCAAAAGAAGATCTAAATTCAAGATCCACATGAAACAACTTCAACTGCCCAAAGAGCACAGGACACATTTTCCTCATCTTCCCAGTTTTGAGTTATGTATGACTAAAGGTTATCATCAGCACACACCGGACAAGTCCATATGTGCTCCGATCCCATCTCAATGAATCCATTATAGTGTAGTGGCTGACAGTTCCCTTTCAATGTCTCTTTGTGCCAGTTATATTTCTCTTTACAGCTGCTCCGATCTTTACACCAATCTCATGCAGTCTTGACCATTATTCACACTTTTGAAAAACTTCCAAGTGGACATGTCCCACGCCCTCCAGGGACAGGTTAATGAAACACCCTATATTGAACAAAACAACAGCTCACAAACACATGCATAAATCACTCAATGGCATTGGGTCAAAGGGCATTAACCCATGGACAGCTAGATCAGCAACTAACCAACCACACTTTAATACAAAGTAACATTAACATACACAGATGAAAAACACATTTCAAAAATCAACAAGAATATGAAACACATCCAACAGATAAAACAATATGAAATGTACGGTGAAAAGAGACCAACATTAGTTAGTTGAGAGATCATCACCACTCTACACAGGACACATCTATATGTGCTCCGATCTCCCCCTGAGTATATCCGCAATATACACGGCGACTGACAGTTCTAGTTCTCTGTTGGTTAACATGCATTCTTTGCAGCACATAATAATGTAAATTTCTTGCCACGCCCACATTTCAAGCCCAGCTACTTTATTCTTGACATGGAATAGGAATCCACCATTTTCATTAATTTCATTTGTTTATGCAATTTTTTCTCAAATATTTCAATATGTTGGTGCAATCTATTGCACTGCCAATCGATACGGTGGTAGAACTTGCCATCTATCCGCTCTCTCACTATCTTTAATACCCTACTGATCTGCTCTCTCACTGTCTTTAATACCCTGCTGATCTGCTCTCTCACTGTCTTTAATACCCAACTGATCCACTCTCTCACTGTCTTTAATACCCTGCTGATCTGCTCTCTCACTGTCTTTAATACCCTGCTGTTCTGGTCTCTTACTGTCTTTAATACCCTGCTGATCTGCTCTCTCACTGTCTTTAATACCCAACTGATCCACTCTCTCACTGTCTTTAATACCCAACTGATCCGCTCTCTCACTGTCTTTAATACCCAGCTGATCCGCTCTCTCACTGTCTTTAATACCATGCTGATCTGCTCTCTCACTGTCTTTAATACCCTGCTGATCTGCACTCTCGCTGTCTTTAATACCCTGCTGTTCTGCACTCTCGCTGTCTTTAATACCCTGCTGATCTGCTCTCTCACTGTCTTTAATACCCTGCTGTTCTGGTCTCTTACTGTCTTTAATACCCTGCTGATCTGCTCTCTCACTGTCTTTAATACCCTGCTGTTCTGGTCTCTTACTGTCTTTAATACCCTGCTGATCTGCACTCTCGCTGTCTTTAATACCCTGCTGATCTGCACTCTCGCTGTCTTTAATACCCTGCTGTTCTGGTCTCTTACTGTCTTTAATACCCAGCTTTCTCACTGTCTTTAATACCCAGCTGATCTGCTCTCTCACTGTCTTTAATACCCTGCTGATCTGCTCTCTCACTGTCTTTAATACCCTGCTGTTCTGGTCTCTTACTGTCTTTAATACCCTGCTGATCTGCTCTCTCACTGTCTTTAATACCCTGCTGTTCTGGTCTCTTACTGTCTTTAATACCCAGCTCTCTCACTGTCTTTAATACCCAGCTGATCTGCTCTCTCACTGTCTTTAATACCCTGCTGATCTGCTCTCTCACTGTCTTTAATGCCTTGCTGATATGGTCTCTTACTGTCTTTAATACCCCACTGATCTGTAGGAGTTGAAGAATGAACACAGAAGATAACACCAAATTATTGCAGGATTTCATGTGATTGGATGCATACAAAATGGTGGAATATGCTGTCCACATGTTCATACAGACTCACACTTTGTAGGAGGTTTTGTCTCAGAGCATTTTGTTTGTGAAATCTTGTTCGAAAGTGGATTTATTCCTGAAATCCCTGAGGATATCGCTTGAAGGTATACAGATTTACATGCTATGAATGGTACTCTTGAAGGAAATATTGCCGTTTCATTGAGAAGGATGGAATACTGTGGGATAACCCAAAAGTCAATTTTCTAATATTTTTCAACGTTTTTGAGAGGGACTGAGCACATAAATCTAGAAACTGAGTAACATAACATACACAAATAAACGTTTCGGCCAAAAGATATGTATCAGGACTACATACACAACATAAAATGACGAGCAAGAACGGCATGGCACTGTTGACGTTCACATGGCATAGCTAAATGTGGAGATAACCCGGAAGTGTGTTGCTGCAGTTAATTACATATTATCAATCTCCAGCTTTCGAACCATGTGTTAAGTCTGAGTGAATCAAGTTTGTGAGAAGATCTCACTAACCTCTCTAATATTATAATTCTAGTATTGCCTACTTAAGTTTCTCACCTGCCCTTCTGATGTGACCATGATGTTTTCTGGATGTCTGTCTCCTATGCCTAGCACAAAAGTGGCCACACAATATCCAGCGCAAGAACGTTTAAAAAGCTCAATGGCATGCTCATACCTAAATTAGAAAAATAGGATAAAACACTCTAGCATTCTAGATGTGCAGAACATGTTAAAATTGTATGGAATATATGGCCTATTATTCTTGTAGATTCCTGTGTATCAACAGCTCATAATGAGAGAAAACTATAGAAACTGCTGCTTGTCATGCATGTTGTAAGGTGCAACTAAGAAGGTTGACTATCCCATCCACATATCTCTACTGTGAAACCTGCTGAAGACCAATGACTGTACTGCTTGATGAGAACCAATGCTATTATCTGCATCATTCATCAAGATTTCAAGAAAGTCACAGCAATGAAATCTCTAGGTTGTGTAAGTCACAGCTACTGGCCAAGGCATCATACTGACACATTGAGTGTAAATTCCAACTCCTGGCATCAAATCATACTGACACATTGAGTGTAAATTCCAACTCCTGGCATGAAATCATACAGACACAGAGTGTAAATTCCAACTCCTGGCATGAAATCATATAGACACCGAGTGTAAATCCCAACTCCTGGCATCAAATCATACTGACACATTGAGTGTAAATCCCAACTCCTGGCAACATATACTGACACAATGAGTAAAACAATCATCTTGGACTCAAACAAGCTCTGGAATACTTCCCCATCAAAAAGGATGCCAGAGAAACACCAATTTGGAGCTGAGAGTATAACTCCATTTCCTGGCATTGCAATAGCAAAAAAAGTGGCAAACTCATACTCCCTAGGAGTTCTATCACAATCATCACCATCTCTATCTTGTAGATCAGTAGTCAGCAAAGCTGTTGTAGTCTGAGAGCAAGATGCAAATATACACAGCTGCTCACTGGGCCGGATGAAAATAATGTAATCTGAGAGCTCAGTTACTTATGATATCTATTATATTTACAAATGGGAAAAATTAGGTTACGAAAGGATCGGTAATACAGAAGTGTCAACTTTAACTGCAAGGAGCGAAGTTTGGCAGTTTCCAGAACAGTATTAATGTTACTAAACATACTTCTTCTTCAGCGTACATTCTCAAACTCCTACTGAATTTCTCTTGTAGCAGGACCATGGTCCTACTTTTAAAAAATTATATTTTCCAGCAGTAAGAGCATACAACAAGAAATTGGAAAAACAGTAGGAGGCAGACCAAGAAGAAGGTGGATTGAAGAACATTCTATGCCGTCAAAATATTACTGCAGATAAAAATAAGAGGACGTTCTGAGCCTTCACAATATTACTGCATATCAAGTGACCAAACATGCAATAGCCCATAAACCGATCGTCATGCAATCCGGGATGCCTCACGTCAAAAGCAGAGAAAAAAAAAACCAATCGATGTAGTTCTAGACCAGGCTTAAAATAAGCCCTTAGATTATTTTTTTAGAATCATCAATAGGAGCAAGTTACAATTCTTTTTGGACTAGCAGGCTGAGTAATTTGGGCCAGCAGACCAAGTTCGGCCCGTAGATTGCTGACCCCTGTTGTAGATGGTCATTTAGCAGGTATGTTTGATTCATAATTGTATATGAAATCGGGTCACTTGCTCTACAGTTACCTTTACTTTTCAAGTGTGTTACTTGTGTTATAGCATGACTTGCAGAAGGTCTCTGTACTTTCACAATGTTGATCTCCATGCATCTCAGTCTTCAGCTAATACATCCCAGTTATTTAAACCAGAGGTGGGCAAACTACGGACTGCGGGCCGCATGCGGCCTGCTATTGAATATTTTGCGGCCCTCAAATACATTTTTAAAAACACGAACATTGTTAAAATATTTGCAAAACCTTTTATCCATATTAGAAAATATACTGTTATAGTGTAAGTCTGTTAGAAATGTAATTTATTTCAGAAGTTATCTACATTATGTAAAACTACCTTTCTTTACAATAAAAATATTTAATTTATTACTTACCGAGAATTTTAAACAAAAACATACATAATATTATAAGCGGCCCTCCAATAGCTTTACAATTTTCAATGCGGCCCTCTGCACAAAAAGTTTGACAACCCCTGATTTAAACAATACAGAGAAATGACAATTTCATTGAGGTCTTGCACATATCTTTTCATCTACCAAGTGGAAGATCTGTCCAAAGTCTTTTCTCTTTGCAAAGGATGAAAATATGGAGAGGATTTACTTCACTGTAATCCTCTAGAAACTAACCTGCCAAAAGCTAGTAACGAATTCTCAAGGAACAAGAAAATGGGAAGGTGGTCAAAGATCATATGGATCTTTATGATCATATGGGAAGAATAGAGGAACATTTGAAGATTGAGAGAACTGCCTGCAGAGGTTTCATTGCAAGCCTATTCACCCATGTGATAAATAGAGTAGAACATTTCTGAAGACTGTAGGCATATAGAGGCTTTATAGCATACAAGGCAGCCAGATTGTAAAAATATATTATTCTTCTTCTTCCTCATTCTCCTGTCAGTCACACACTGATATGAATTTCTTCAATAAGCTATATCATGGTCATCAGCCCTGAGGCAGAACCGTATCTTTACAAATATATTTACACTAACCTGTCTGGGTTCTTTTCCTTTATCCACTTGTGCAGCTGTGAGGAGTCTATCTGGATGGATGACAGAGCTCCACCTTGCGACTGGATTGCTGTGATTGTCTTAGCATTTTTAACTATTTCAATCACACCTACATCCTTGCCGGTTGACAAGCAGCCATATGGTATCATCCTAAAATAAAAGGAAATGTACACATAAATTAGTTATATTTTTCTCAATGATAATACAGGATAATAATGATAATACATTAGGTCCATTGTCCAGCGTTTGATGACGTTAGAAACTGCTTCTCCCTCTGAGATCAGAAAAATGGAACACCTTATATTGAACAAAACAGTTCACAAACACATGCATATATCACACAATGGCATTGGGTCAAAGGGCATGAGCTCATAGTTCTCTGGATCAGCAACCATATATTAAGTACATTTACTATAGATATCTTTTTCTGGTTTGCATTCCTTAACTTAACTATCCACAATCTGACTGAAGATTGTTTTCTCTGGTAAGTGTTCTTTAACACAGCCATGTCCAACACAGAGGCTGTGGTATACTTTTTTGATGCACCACCCGGATATTTTACTCTACTAACTTTATATTAAATAGATTGTCAAGAATAAATATCCCAGAATAACTATTTTTTTGCATTATTCACAGAATGTTTATGCATGATTGTCTAATACCTGAAATTGATTATAGTACAAATTTCAGGTATCGGTAAAATATGGCCACATGTGTCTGCCTCATACAACCCTCCTAAATTTAATATATACTGACCTCCAACTATTGATGGGTAATTACAGCCATTGGAAATAATGAAAAAACGAAGAACACAGAGTTTCCTGTCCCTTGTAATTATTTTATTCTCTTCCCGCAAAGAATTCCTGTATAATTCAAAAGAAGAGGTAGTCCTGTTAGACAAACATGAAAACCTAGGCTATGCCAGGAAATAATATGGTGCTAGACCTGTACGTTTATGTAACCAATGGCATATGAGAGGGTGCTGTGATAAGCATTATGTTGGCTACTTTTACTTTCCAAAATTTATTTTGCCATGGATGATGATCTGATGACAGATCAACCAACCTTGTATGCTGAAAGAGATTAAGCTGTCCTGAGTTCATAGATGTTGGTTCTACTAATTAACTAGTAAAAAGGCAACCTCACCTTAAATCCAACCCTTCATTCTTCCAGATGGTGTCCATCAAACGGATCACTTGGAGTGTCAGCATGTCCTGACGCAAGTCTGCCAGTATGAAAAAGATCAGATTAATCATGTACAGATATCAGTATAATGTGTGAGACCAAAGAAATACACTTCTACATATACAGCCAGATATAGGTGTACACACCAGTTAGACTACATACCAGCATTCAGATCAAATCACGTCCTCTCCGCAATGAAAGTTGGCTGCAATGTGTCTCCAACAATTTCTGCCACGTCTTGGGGGGGGGGGGGGGGGGGGGGGGGGGGGGTTGTTACACTCTCATAAACTGTATTTTTTGCATTTCTTGATGTTTTCCTCCCACTTGTATCTTTTGTCTGCTTCTTGTTAGACTTCCTTCAACTTTTTTCCTCCAGTAAGGTCTTCAAAACAGGAAAATGGCTTTTTAAATACTCAATAGCTTGCAGAAGACGGATGTGTCTGGCCACGGGCGCATATAAAACGACGACACAACGCATTTCCAATCTCTGGTCTACATCCTGCTGGAAATCTAGTAGTATCATGGTCCTGCTACAAGAGAGATTCAGCCGGAGTTTGAGAATGAACGTTGAAAGAAGAAGAAGATACCCAATATATTTTGTCTTGCTTTTTATTTCCTGTAGTAGTTTTCTTCTCATTTCTCCTTTATATATCCAGATTTCCCTTATTTATCTGTTTCATCATCAAACCCTAACTCTTCAGGGTCATAATGGTGGTGCCACTTTGGAAACACCAACACAAAACTTCTGCCATACATCCTTGTTCTCAGTTCATTGTTTAAGTTTGGAGAATCTTAACCCTGTCCAGTCTTTAATATTGTCAACCCATACTTTCCTCTGACTTCTTCTTCCTCAACTGTTTCCTGTAAGATAGTTTGAAAAGGTGAATTGTACCTCATCACGCAGACAAATCACACAAGTTTGCGACATTTCACCACTGCCATTAGATGTTCTTGTTGGCCTGCAAGAGTATGTATTTTACTTCTCACATATATGTATTATGTTCTGTATAATGGATGCACAATATTTGTCTGTAGCATTTGTTTTTAAAAGTCTGTATTCCCCTCTCTATTTTTGCTGTGGAGAAATGCAGCAGCTCAACAGTGGCTAGAAAGTCACGGATAGACCAAAATCCGTCTACAATGGTCATTCCATGCCCGAACTGTTCAAGGACATTTACAGCTCGAATAGGACTCGTTAGTCATCTACAAACTATTAGGAATGGTCATAATTATAACTGAATTTTCAAAAGTGGATGTAACATAATGGTCATCATCACTTGTGATGGATGAACACACACATTTTCGCTGTAACTGTCCATCTCTCACATCCGTACAAAAGGATAGGTAATTTTAGAGATTTCTATAGGTTTATCTTCACTGCTGTACTTATTCTGCTCTTCCATATGGTATTTAATCTCGACATTGCACCCGAGGCTATTTCAAGTCTAATTTTTATTGCTTTGTTAGTGTTTCCATTGCTGCTTATATAAGATCCTAAGTATCAACTTCTAATTTCTTTCAAATTACCTAGATTTTAACTTAAGTTATGTTGTTATCTTTATTAGTCACTATTTTTATTTTCTCAATGTTTATTTCCACACTATACGTTTTGCAAGTTTTTTTCAAGTTTACAAGTAAGTTCTTTATCACTATTAGCCATGTTGCACAGAGAACGGCCACCAATTGAAATTGTTTTTTGATGGTTCTGAAATGTCTCCTGCAAGTTGTGTTCCAAGAATATATTGAATAACACTGGTGATAATATGAATCCTTGTCGAACACTGTAGTAGTTCTGAAAAAAGGTTTCAATATCACCATTAATTAAAACAGCACTAGTTGGTACTTTGTATAGTGCTTCAATAATTTATATTATATTTTTATCAAAATTAAAATTTCTCATAATTTTCCATATTGAAAATTTTCCATAATGCCATATTTGTTTGAATGCGCTAGTTTAATCCGTAAAATTGTGATAGATTTCATTCATGCTGATGTTGTAAGTGCTTCTCAATGATTATTTTGATGTTGAAGTACATGTTTCTCTTTCCATAAATTCCTTCTTTTTAATATGTATATCCACATATCAAAGGTGTTATTTCTGTTTTCTAAATTTGTGTTCACATACGAAAGAACAAAATCATGCAGTAATATAATATTACAAAGTACAACAACATATTTTATATAATATATATAATGGATTTAATAACAGTTTTCTGTGTAACAAATACACTGAATCAACATTTTGACCAAGTAGGTCTTTATCAAGATAGACATAAATTTTAACAAAATACTGAGTTTCTTATTCTTACCATCTCCATTTTTAAACATGATGCTGTAAAACTGATCTCCCATGTCAGACATGGCATCAGGGTTTGACCACACTAGCCAAAGAGGAAGCTTCTTGCTGGTTTTCACTGTACATTCCTGTAGACTAGAAATATAAACAAGTGTTAGAGACATTGTGCATTAAGTGTTGTGTTAAATCAGTCAGACATATAATATTTGTGCTATTATATGATTCATATTATTATTAGTGTGATGCGTGGCCGAGAGGTTAGAGTACAGGGCTCACACCTGTGAGGTCCAGGGTACTCCTAGTAAGGACTGAGTGTTTCTGTTGGAGGGTAAAATAACCCCAACCTGAACATATGACGTGGCAACAGCAAGAGCATGTGGCCTTTATAACACAAACCACTTGTGACCTCCCTACAACTCCCTAATGGGAAAAATGCAGCTGTTGTTTAAATTATTTCCACTTTTTAATATAGAAAAGGAGCAGAGGATTTATTTCATTGTACCCGTGTTTTCCCATATGTACTCCATCCCTATCAATGAAGCGGTCTGCCGAGAGTACCACTCACAGTATTGTACTCTGTAGCTTCAAGTGATAATCTCTAGGGATCTCTGAAACAATCAAAATTGAAAACAAAATGCCATAAGCCAGATTCAAAACCACATTCTGTTGAGCACAAGTCAAATGGCTTAGCCACTAATTCACGAATTACTACAGCTGATCTATATTTTCTGATAAAGATTGCAAAGATGTATGTCCACTGTAAACATAGAACTATTTTTCTCTTGTAAAATGTTGACAGTGAAAGATCACTTTTTAGTCTGATCTCTTTCAAGTAACCTGAAGTGAAGCACCCAAGCTCTCTTGCCGCAAGATGATTGTATTAAAAGAGAGCAAGCTTATTTACTTATAACTCTGTTCAGTCTTGATTCTTGGAGAGATCATTTCAGGTGTATGACTATACCAGGAAATGAAAAGCAGACCAACTGGCTAAGGAAGGTGCTGCTGAAGACCAACCAGATATACCAATCACCTACCATCAGAAAAAACAGATGATCAAGTCAATAAGAAAGCCACAAACACCAACACAAGATGACTATCACATTATGAACAGATCAGAATAAGTTATAATTCTATGTCTCAGAACAGGACACAAACGACTCTGCAGTCACATGTATACAAAGTTCAAGATTGGCAACACTGCCATGTATACATGTGGACAGGCAGCACAGAGTGCCAAACATATACTTCAAGAGTGTTCTGAGCATGAAACGTTGAGGCAGATATATTGACCAGAGGAAATAACACTGGAATCAAAGCTCTATGGGACACTGTATGAACTACAAAAGACAGCGAGTTTTATTCAGGAGACAGAATTACAGATATAGACATGTTTCAAGTGAATGAAAGAAGAAGAAGGTGTATGGCTAGCTAAGGTTTATACAATGGTCAGTCATTCATTTAAGGGTAAATTTTTCTATTGATTCACATAATTTTAAAATTAATTTTTCTTGGATCAGTATCAGTTGATAACTTACCAGATTTCTCCCAGTACATGTGAAATGCATAGAGGACTGTGCAGGCCTTGCAAAACTTCTTTATAATCTGGTTGCTGAAGCTGCATGTGCAGATACTTCACATGTTCATCCTAAAATATATAGAATTCGAATCATAATACATGTATGTAGCTTTAACAATAAGGGTCAACATGCGGTGAGCATTGAGTTAATTGTACTTAGATTTGCTTGCATATACAAATGAGGTTTCAGAGAGGAGGTGGATGCCACCAAGTAAAATTCTGCCCATTGAAGCATCAGCAGTCTTATGAATCCAGTCTTTTTGTGCTGATATCTCCAATGTGGAACTCCAAATGATGACCCTGATAGTTTATGAGCTTCTTTATTATATTATACTTAGACATCCCCATTATTATTTTACCATCACTCTCAGAAAAGCAGTATGTCACCTGCCACTTCTTAGAACACAATTCAAAGTTTCAAGCAAAAATTAGGTGACTTGCTCAATAAATGCACTTGTAAACAAGACTTCACAGACTGGTATTAAACTTGTGATCTAGAAAACACAAGGTAAATTGATTCACTATTATGCCACAGAGATCACAGTGAAAATAAATGCATTAAGATTTATAAATAAATAGAAGAATTTGTTTCTGCACTCAACAGATCACTCAAAAAATAATAGAAATAGTCAATCATGCATTGGGCTGTATGTGACAGATATTTATATCCAATCAACTAATTAATTAGTTAAACATAAATCCAGTTTTTCCTATGTGTTCCATGGGTGTCTGTGGCTAGACAGCAACAAAAGGGTCAAGCAAGTTTGATTATGAGGTTTGAGGTTGGTGACCAGAGCAAACTGTACAGGCAACAGGTTGCAACATACGCCTGGACTACTAGAAATATGGCTCTTGATGTCCAACATTCAATGGAAGTGGTAAAAAAAACTGAATGTATTAATTACCACTGCCAAAGTCAAATGTGTTAAGCCACTGATGCAAATAAAATGGTCGGTGACACAATGCATTTCCATTTTCCGAACTACATCCTGCTGGAAATCTAGTGGAGTGATCCTACTGAAAGAGATTCAGTGGGAGAAAGAAACACACAAGTGTGCACATTAATTGTTTGTGTGTCTATGTTGAGTATTCATATGCATCCTAAAACATTTGATGTATGGTAATCTCATTAAGGAAAAACAACAGGCAAGTGGCCAGGAAATTCTTCATGGACTCTCTCAAAGTGTCTCTAAAAGTTTCAGTATCGTCATCACATTCTGGGAATCGGTCACTTAAAATTGCCCAGTATTGCATAAAAATACCAACAAAGGTGCTCACATCGCAGAGAATCATAAAATCTCAGAGGCATTGAGAAAATTTGCAGTCCAAAAAGACAGAACAATAAACACACAGATTTCCAAATCATACAATACATGTCCCTAATGTAGCAGGGAATTCTATGCCAGAATTGGACTCTTCAGCCACATCTGTACACAGCTGAGATATGCTACAACATATGTTTGAATCTGTTATCATTTTGTCTGATATGGACGGCTATAAGATATATGTAGAGTTGATTAGTGGGCCAGCTTCACAAATCTAACTTTGTTGAATTAACTTGTGATTTGAAATCTGATCATTCACACTGCACTGGCAATACAATTGGATGTATTACCAGTGCTTAACAATTTAAAAATTGAATAGCAATGTCCTATACTGGTTGTGCTTCAATTATTATTAAATATATATGTGTCTGTATATCATCATTTTATTTTAATTATATCCAGATTCAAACACAAACAAATATACTGTTTCACAAATTTATCCTAAATAAATCTTTGCAGGAATGAGAGCCAATGCAGAAAAAGATGATGAAAAGAATGCCATTGAGATAAGAAAAATAATAATAGACATATTCTGAGAACACTATACTGTTAAAACTATGCTACAAGAAAAAGTTGAATGCAGAAAGACAATAATATATAACAAAAATTTCTCAGAAGGAAAGTGGCAGAAAGAGAATGTTGAAAATCCACAGCAGCTGACCTTCGATACAGAAACCTGATCTGATCCATATGAATAAATATTTATGTGCAAGCAGAACAAATCTAAAAAATATCCCTGTAACTGAGACAGTCATGTGGAACGTCAACCAAACTGGGAACTTGAACCCATGTCAGTTTATTGTGTGAATGCAACGCTAGAACTATAGTTATGGACATACCCACTCCCAAATGGTAAAATTTACTAACACATGTACAACTTACTTCAATTTCATATTTTCTACATTCCCAATAAGGTTATTAAAACATTCTTTCCTTTCTATAAATTGTCTATTTCTACATGAAGATAGATTAAGATGTCAATAATATATAATATCTAAAACGTCCGCTGAAATTGGATGTGTCAGGCCACTGGCAAAAATAAAATGACACAACACATTCTCATTCTCTTGACTACACTCTGCTGGAAGTCTAGCAAGGCCCATTGTCCTACTACAAGAGAGATCCAGATGGAGTTTAAGAATGAATGCTATATCAAACAACAAACATCTACATAAAATAATCTTACACTGTTGACTTCGTGTTTCAGCATGTCTGAAAGTTTGGTCAATTTATCCAATGCTTCGACTTGTTTGTATAGATTCTTAAGGTAAGGGCCACATCCTCGGCAGTAAGCCTCTAGGATTAGTCCGAATCGGAGACGTATAGATGTCTGATGCATTTCTGACCTGACAATAAATATTGAATTTAATATTATTATTTAACTAGTTTTGTAATTCACTGTATGATGATGATGAAGGAATCCCTTTAGTTGTTAAGTAGGTAGCTCTTGATAGACCATAACCTTCTGTCAAAAGCACAGCTCATCAGTTGAGTAACTGAGGTGATACCTAAGCATATGTAAAGTTTGTTGTTTCAAAGGCATGATTGTGTTAGGGGGTTTATGGATGCATGGTTGATCCCAGAAGGGAGTTATTCAAATGTATCCCAGTATCATCACATCATGCCAGAAGAGTATGATATACTTCTGGTCAACAATTTCATATTTTTTTCAGCTTTATAGACCCATCTGCACTTTTGGCATCACCCAGGAGTCCTTGATAGGGAAAAGGTGCAATGTATGCTGGCCTGCATCTCATAATCCAGGGGGATTATTTTATAGAAGACAAAAGTAAAAAATTGATTTATTCTTGATTAGAAACTAGCACACAGGACATTCCCATAAGTGCTCCACTCTCCATTTCAGCAGCCATTCGAGTGTATGTAAACTCAAAATCTCAGTCAGGTGTTGATCACATGATCTTCAGTTCTTTCCAAAAAGAGCACATTTTCTTCCCTCCTCCTCTAATCACTTCCATTTCTGTCTTCTTTGTATGTGTATGTTGTCAGTCTCATTGTCAAAATTTTCATTTTGCAACAAATTCATTTTGCAATAAATTTATGACTGCTGTAATTAAGTCACCTTTATCTCTTTTCAGTACTGTACCGTCAATCGCATTATCTGCCAATGAGTCAGCTCTTTTGTTTCCTCTGACTCCAGCATGACCCATGCTATATATTCATGTAATGCTCTGTACAATTGAGTTGTTCAATAATGCAACATGTTCTTTTCTAACTTGCACAACAAGCTTTGAGTCTATGAGTATTACAGAGTGGGTTGATGTATCAATTATCAACCATCTCAGTGTTGCTGTAACTCCATCTTCATCCTCATGCTTGATGTGATAGTAGGATATGCAGATGATCTTTCGACCACCTTCAAGCCGTTTCTGTAGGCAACAAAACCCCAACCGCATTTATTGGTGTTTTTTTAATGTTGATTTAGCCATCTTTGTATATAATTATGTCTTGTGGTTTCAAATGTAGTTTTGCGAGCTCTTGTACTGTAACATCCGCCATGAAACCAGTCCATTTCCAACATGATTTATCTAGTTGAATTATTACGTTAGCCAGTGATTTTTTTTCCAATATCCACTTCCTATTCACTGCCCTTTCCTACTTCTTACTTTCCTAAAGTAAGAAACTGAGACAAGCCATACATTTAACCCCTGAGTGGAGGACAAGACAAAACAACATGAAGCATTTATAAAATTGTAAAGATAGGTATTGGAGAGATTTTCATTGGAAGAACAGCCTAACTATATATCATATCTACTAGAAGTATACTGTTGCATAGTGGTAGGTCAATGGTAAAACCCACAGACCTTCATCAAGCTGAATTCACTGTATAAGAATACAATGATTCTATTTTTTAAAACTTATTGCTGTTAACAAGTGTAATGATGGCTGGGAGGATATATTAATAAAAACTGCTTTGCCATATCAGTTGCATATTAAAATATAAAATGTCAAAATCAGATTTCAGATAACAGTGTACCTGAAAGAGCTAATATCCCTAGCATTGATACAATCCTGATGCAGACACAAATTCAATGGGAAGGTCCTTTAATACATATGCCAGATGCCTGTCTACTAAAACTACTCTATGGTCAGATGAAGAAAGGCATGCACTCTCAGGTTCGCCAAAAGAAGTGTTACAAGGACTTGTTACAGGTCTCACTGAAAGCCTTTAACCTTCACGTAGCCTATATCAATCCCAGCCGCCGAAAAACAAAATGGCCGCGCGCGCTGATGGCGGGCCGTCCCACCCAGCGCGATTATCGTGAGATTTACACGTACCACAGCCCACTTAGTTAATGCACATAGCTAGGGACATGCGCAATCGATACCAGAACATCTCCACGTTCGCCCTGTCTATTTGAAAAAATTCTGTGTAGCAGCAAGACGTTGCAAACTATTATCTCGTACCGACACCCAAACCTTCAATCATGGATGCAATTTATTTCGAATTTATCATGGATGACGATTCCGATGAGGAAGAAACTGTGCAGCTTACCGATGCAGATATAGCTCCTTTAGATAATGTGTGGTTAGATGGAGATGATATTAGTGATACTGATTCTGTGGGCAGCGTGGAAGAAGACATTTTGGAGGACCAGGTAGTTGAAAACTCAAGTGTCTCTTCGGGGTATAGCCATGATTGGCTTAGAAATTTCGATGAAATTGTTGGACCTATAGGCCTAGCTGATAACCTTAGTGAGGTAGATGTGTTTCGTCTGTTTTTTACAGATGATATTCTTAACATGTTGGTAACTGAAACTAATCGGTACGCTAAGCAGGTTAGTGAATCGAAGGGACAGGACGCCGGCTATGCATCTCGTGTGAAGTTGTGGAAGGAAGTCACAGCTGATGAGATGACAGCCTTTGTTGCTTTGGTCCTCTTGATGGGACTGACCAAACGTTCCTCCTATGAATTGTATTGGTCTAATGATGGTCTCATCGAGATGCCTGGGTTTAGGAATGTCATGAGTAGGAATAGGTTTTTAGCTATTCTTTCATTCCTGCACCTTGTAGACAACACAACAGCTGTTGCACGAGGGCAACCCGGTCACAGCAAGGCGTTCAAGATACAAGGGTTTGTTGACAAACTTATTCCTCTGTTCCAACAATATTACGGCCTCTCCAAAGAAATCAGTATCGATGAAAGCATGATTGCTTTCAAGGGTAGGACTAGTCTTATGCAGTACATGCCCAAGAAACCCTCAAAGTGGGGTATAAAGTCTTGGGCACTGGCTGACTCGAAGACTAGTTATCTCTGGAACTGGAAGCTGTACCTTGGGAAGGAGGACATCTATGACAAAAAGAAGGGACTGGCTCACTGTGTTGTGAGTAATTTGTTGGCCACAATGCACGGTAAGGGCCATATTGTCTACATGGACAACTTCTTTTCCTCTCCAGCCCTTTTCAAGGAGCTTGCCGAGAACCAGTAGGCGCCTGCGGCACACTACAATTGAATCGCAAAGGGGTCCCCCCCTGCGTTGAAGGGTCTAAAACTCAAGGTTGGTGACCCACTTCGTACTGAAAGTGATGACAACATTCTCTACCTGTCATGGTATGACAAGAGGCAAGTAAATTTGATGACATCTGCACACGATGCGCAGACCTTCAATAGGAAGGTCCGTTCCAAACGCCATGGTGGTAATGTGAGGGATGTGGTAAAACCATGCGCAATACAGGCCTATACCCGTCATATGGGAGGCGTTGATCGTGTTGACAAGCAGCTAACATATTATATGTTAGGCCACAGGTCCTGCAAGTGGTGGAAGAAAATTTTCTTTTACTTGTTGGAATCTTGCTTTGTCAATTCATCTGTCCTGTGGCGGGCTAAACATCCTGGCCGAGTCAAGGCGGAAAAATTTCGCTTGCAGATAATTCATGGGCTTCTTGAGGGTTGCTACTCTAGGCCTGCGTCTTCCAGTTCTGGAAGAAGAACAAGCCACCCACCGGATAGGATGACACTAGCACCAGCACACCACATTGCTATAAATCCTAAACGGTTGTCCAGTGGCAGGCATTCATTTCCTGACTGTGTTGTCTGTTCAGATCGGACAAAGAAGCGCCACCAGACTCAGTACGTGTGTGCAGCATGTCAGGTCACTCTGTGCCCATATCCCTGCTTCCATCGATACCACACATTATTAAATTTCAAGACTGAGTGTACATCTGAGCTGCACAGCACGTAGGAGAACTGCACATCCAGTGGGTAAGTCATTTGTGTTTGTTGTTTTTATGTAATTTTTAAAATATAAATTGTCTTCACCTCTTGCGCAAACCTCGGGTAGGATACATAAAAAAAACCAATTACACACCCATTTGCAGTATTCAATTCTGCATTTACATCTGTTGAAATTATTTTAAAAGCTCTAGTAATAAAAATTGTACTGAGTTTTCCAAACACCCATGTCTTTTTTGCATGTTTTCTGTTTTTTCGAGAAAATGTCTTCACCTCTTGCGGAAACCTCGGGTAGGATACATAAAAAAAAAAACAATTACACACCCATTTGCAGTATTCAATTCTGCATTTAAATCTGTTGAAATTATTTAAAAAGCTCTAATAACAAAAATGGTATTCAGTTTTCCGAAACCCATGTCTTGTTGTTTTTGTTGGTTTTTTGCGAAAAAAAGGTCTTCACCTCCTGCGCAAACCCCGGGTAGGTTACGTAAAAAAAAAAAAAATACACATACATTTGCGGTATTCAATTCTGCATCTACACGCCCTAAAAAAAATTTTTTTATCTCGAATAACAAAAACGTTATTGCGTTTCCGTAACACCAACCAGAAAAGATGAAAATTCTCAAAAAAGAATCCGGTGGCAGAAGATGTTTTGTATTTTTTAATCCGGCTTGCTAAAGGTTAACATAATCCATGAGGAAGATGCTGAAACATGATGCTCAGAATTTTTTTTAATGCAACAGTATATGAAAAAAGAAGAAATACAGCAGTTCAACAGTGAAGAATAGCGAGAAAGTTAATGGCAGATCAAATACCATCGAAAGTGGGTATCCTATGTCAAAACTGTCCAAGGACCTTTGGGGCAACCAAAGGGCTTATCAACCACCTACAACTCATAAACAAGGGCATACCTCTAACTGAATTTCATAAAGTGGATGTAGCAAATGGTCATCATCACTTATGGATGAATAACAACAATTTCTGTTGTGGTTTTGTTTCTTGATAAAGCTCATTGACTGTTATGTGTAGAAGTTATCCCTGTTTATTATTTATATATATTATAATTTGTATATGTTTCTTAAATTTCTTTTCTTCTAATATATTACTACTTTTCCTTATTTGTCTTGTCATATCCATGTGTGCCACTAGGCATCATGGGGAGCATCATCAAGTCCTCTTTCTTTTGCTAACTGTGATGCCACTGCCATAGTGCAGCCTTGGTGTTCTAGTATATCTCTGATGTCATCTATTCATCTCCATCTGGATCTTCCCGTTTTTCTTTTTAGATGATCTGCTATTGAAGGCTATCGATGGAATGCGATCTGGTTATTTATAAATCTAAATTATAAATAAGTTCCTAAAAGTTAAGAGATCAACTATATAAATCAGATGATGCAGTTGTAGTGCCAACTTAAAGAGTACCAACGTACTTGAGATGCCAAAAGAACATGGTGCCAATTCTCTGACTCAGAAGACTCCTCTTAAGCAGAAATCGAGTGATAGGATTGTCATGGTAAGGTTCATACTTGATAGCCTGCAAACAAACACAATTTATAAAGTAAATATTATAAATAAATAAAATGTGTTCAAATATCCACTGCTAATAATAAAAAGGTGATAGAAACAATTATAATAAAAACAATAAAGATGAACAAGATTGATGTTTTGATCAAAGATCTTCATTGGGAGCAAACATAATAAAAATAAAACACATAAAACAGAGAAATAATACATTTTAAATATAAGTGGTCCATGAAACTGTCACATTTTGGACCATATTATATTTGTTCCGACAGTCAACAACAGTCAAACAATTTCAGACCTCCCCCCAGTTATTGGCACACGTAATTTATGGAAAGCCTCTAAGCATGCTGATGGTTAAACCCATTTCCTTATCTGTATCGTAGGTTCTCAGGTCTACTTGTACCACATTCAATGCTGAAGTCTTTCAATTGCTTCCTTGACTTTTGACTGTGTACCAGATCACCCCCCCCCCCCCCGATCAGCTATAATCTGGGACAATGTAGTGACAAGTGTAGATAAACATATTTCCCACAGAGATGTATATTTAGTGCTGCCAAGTATTATAAACATATTTTGAATACTCTACATGCCAGTGTATTTTATTTCCTATGTATTGACACGATTTACCAGCTTGGCAATTCACATACCTGAACTAACTGCAGTAGGTACTGCGCCAGTTTGTCATCCTGAAGTCCAATGTCCAGACATTTAACAGCAAACTCTCGCACTTGCAGATCTGAGTAAGAGCAGTCTAGCAGCTCTAAGGCGACTTCTGCTGGTATTATTGGCCAAGACTTGAGCAAGGCATACAGCTGAAATAGTATATGATTATGACAATAATTTATTAATTGATACTTGAGGAGAAATACTCATTATCACGTATGGGTTGTCATCTTTCTACATTTTCTTCTTCTTATGCCATGTGGTGGTTATCATTTGTTTCCATGGACTTCTGTTTTGTGTGCTGTCAATCATTTCCAATACCGATGTTCTCCCATGCCACAATCTCAGGTTATCAAGCATCTTCTCTCTTGGTCTTCCCCTATTCTTCTTTCTCTTCAACTTGCCTGTTGTCACAATGTGGTCCATCTTTCCTTTTCTCACTATGTGTCCAAAAATGGGGGCCGTCATCTTTCTGATGTGGATAGGCAGCTCTCTTTTTTAATTAACTACTTTCAAGATATCTTCACTATGTTTTTTATCTGTCCATGGTGTTCTCAACATTCCTCTATAAAATTGTTCATTACTCTATTGATTGTCCAAGATTCACTTCCATACATCAAAATTGGTTCTATATAATTTCTAAGAATTCTCTCACCTCAATTGACATTTTCTAAATCTTTCTTTTTCTTCTCATTCATCTGCATTCTCTCCCTAATAACCAACACATAATTGTGTATGATTTCCAAGCGTGAAGAACGCTGTGCTGCTTGCTGGTTTACAGAGAAGATGTGTTATTTACGCTCTCTGGTCCAGCACATTCGATTTTGGCATGTTAATTTTTTTATTCTTTGACTGAGGTGCTAACTTTAATATGTTAAAAAAACAGAAGTGGTCAGTTTCAGAAAGTCAGGTCCTTCGATGGTATTAACAATATCAGTTGAAGACGCTTCTCACACAGTACACATTTAGATGTTCAGAACTAATCTTTTTTTTAGCAATCACACAGATCAGTCATAAGTTCCTATCTTCCTATCTTGAGAAGATGGTATCTCACAGCATGAGGAGTCTGAACATTACTTTCTATAGTCCAAGACTATACTGTTCACAAATCTTTTATCATGTACAATAGTTAGGGACACTGAGGGCATATTCTTTTCTTCATTCTCAAACTCATGGAGATTAGAAAGATGTATTCTGAAGAAAGGAATGATTTGTCATGGTTTAGAGCTCTGTTATTATATTTTGACCTGGCACATCCTACTTCGACATGACTTCTGGGTCACTCTGACCCTTTACAAAATGGGACAGCCACCCCATACCCTATCATCCTTAGTCATCTCTTAGAACATTCATGGTAGATCACAATACTGTTATTCTTTGTTCCACTTTCAGGCCCCAGCAACATATGGGAGATGAACATGCAGCACAACTTACATTTTCTGATGCCTCTTTTTCCCAGTCATCTTTGCAAGTCATTTCTTTCTGCCTCCCTGGACGGTTTTTGTTTTAAATCTTTCCTGCATTCATAATTTAGTTTTTTAGCAAAGAGTAGGCAAGAAAAGAATATGATGATTGCACCTTATCATGCAAGGAGTGGAAGAGTAGAAAATCTATGTTGCTTATCAATAGTGCATGAAATATATATATATATATATTTATTTTAAAAAATAATTAAATTTTTGTGTGTGCATTCATTATCAAACTTCCAATGAATCTCTCAGGACAATGGCCCTACTTAATTTTCAGCAACATGTAGTCAAGAGAATGGAGATGTCACCGTTTCATTTAGGACAATAGCCCAAAACATCTGACTTCTGCGGTTATCATCAATATAACATCAAGTCCTTTCTTACACCACTAAGGTATGTGGAGAATATGGGGTCAATTCCCATTTTTATGCAACCAATGACAAACATTTTGTTGAATCATAGAATTCTGACAAAAAGGTAAAAAATGTGTAACAACTACAAGCATTCCAACAGATCCATGTCACCCAGAGCACACAATTCAAGAGGCTTTGGTGCAGTGACTTTCAGTGTCACAACTTATTGATTAAATGGTAGTCTCAGAACTTTCCAAAACCACCTCATAAATTACAACCAACTTTTGTTGTGGAGCTAGTAGTTTAAAATACCTATCTCAAAGATTGTGGTGGCAGGATTACCTGAAACGTGACAACCTTTATTTTTGATTGTCATAAACTCTGATATAACCAAACTGGACTTTATGTCCATGGTTGAAAATAGCATTCTTCACCAAAAAGAGGTACAAATTAAAGGAGCAGTGCAGAGATAGTACTTAAGCATGGTTGGTTGGTTGCTGATCCAGCGGTCCATGGGCTCATGCCCTTTGACCCAATGCCATTGTGTGATATATGCATGTGTTTGTGAGTTGTTGTTTTGTTCCATATAATGTGTTCCATTTATCTGGCCCTGGAGGGAGGAGCATTTTCCTGATGTCATCCAGCGCTGGACATTCAAAAAGGTGGTGGTCAACAGTTTCATATGGTTGAGTGCACAGCCAGCACCCTGGAGTGTGTTGTGGTTGTATTCTGTTCAGGTGATTGTTAAGCTGTACATGTTGTGTGCGCAGTCGGAATATGATACTCTGGTCTTTTCTTTCCAGGAGGTTGATATTGTCTTTAGGATTTGGGCTGGTCATATATTTATAGATTTCCCTCCCAGTGTTTCCCATGGCCCATCTGTTCATCCAATTTTCTTTGTTCACAGATTTCAGAATCATTTTTATTTTAACTGTGTGCATTGTTGTTTCTGTATAAGGCTGTTCTTGTTGTGCTCCCCTTTTTGCTAGCCGTATCATTACCAGGTGTGTTTGAGTGGCCAGGAATCCACTGCATAACAATGTTGACATCATAAGATGTGAGCAGCTGGTTTGCATGGTGGTATATTTCAGCTAGCTCGGGTTTACAATGTCCATCACATTCCAATGCTTGGAGAGCAGACATAGAGTCTGTAAAAATAACAATTAAGCATGATTAAAACAGACATATGTACCATTTTACCAACATATTCAAATCATATTTCCCAATAATCAAGCAACAAACCTGGGCAACATTCTCTCTGTCCCACCAATGAACAGCTGACAGTAGTTTTGGAAGAGCTTTTAGACGAGTCATGCACTTTTCCCTAATAGATACAAAACAAATTAAAGATTGAAAATACTTCTATAAAAAAAAGGTTAAATAAATAATTCACATTTAGAATGCACAGAGAAACATCATTGAAATGGCTAAATCATTTACTATGCCACTACAACATTCTTTATGTACTCAGGTTGTAGGTTATGCTATTTTTCCTCTACTACATTCAGGCCAGTGGTCATGGATTCTCTAACTTGTTTCCAGGATGAAGCCTGCAGTTTTAGCAGGAATTACATTATAAATATCAGACTTTTAGCAGCAATAAAATTCAAAATACAAACATATAAAAATTCAAATAACAAATCCATGATAATATAGCAAAGTCACAGAAAAACAGATGCTAAACATAAAAATACATGGACAGATACTACAACAAGTAGAACATTACCAATATCTTGGACACATAAACACAAAATGATGGTAGATATGAAACAGAAGTAAAAAGGAAATAGCTAAAAGTACTTTCAATGACATGAGGAAAATATTGACATCTAAACAAATTACAAACAGGCTAAAAATGAGAATTATAAAACGCTACAACTATTCTATATTAATATATGGCCCAGAAACATGGACAATGAACAAACAACTAGAAGACAGAATTGATGCCTTTGAGATGTGGATATATAGAATACGAAGAACTTTGTGGAAAGAGAAGAAAACAAGCAAAGAGGTTCTAACAGCACATCATATGGAAAAAAAAACGTAAAAGAAATAAAAATCAAACAAAATATTTTTGACATATTAAAAGAAATAACAACTTGAAGATCTTACTCGAAGGTAAAGTCGAGGGGAGACTAGCAAGAGGAGATACAAGCGGGATAGAAAAATCATGAGATGGACAATTCCCAGTCCAATAGAGTGCACCACCAAGACAAGATACAGAGGATGTTGGAGGTCCGTTGCATCTAACCATTATTGCGGAGATGGCACTTAATGAATAAAAATTGATACAAGTATAGATTGATTACACTGTTATATATTTATGTATCTGCAGTTAATTACAGAAGGTAAAGTTCCTTTTCAAACCAAATTTCAGTATTTGATTTTGTCCCCCAAATTTATCTTGCTATCTGTATCATAGCTGATACATACAATCTTTCCACTTAATAAAGGTGACTACAATGATATCTTTACCAAAGTTTTCTTCTGAACAGCAAGAGCCTATAGTACTCTTACTTGATATTCCCACCATTTAATATTTTATTTAGAATAACAGTACAACCTGCTGATTCAAAAGTAAGACAAATGACTGAGACATTGGACAGAAAGGTGCAAAATATTCCAGCCATGGCTGACCACCACAGTGTCACTTCATATGTAAAATTTAAAAAGAAACAGTACTCACATATAATCTAATGTGAAATAAACTGAGACATCTATTGAGAAATATCTGTAGTTTTTTTAATGTGATTTTTCTGGGTTACATGCTGTATCTCAGAGCCATAAAGCAATACAGATTTCACATTTGTATTGAACAACCTAACCTTGTTTCTCTAGGACAATGCTGAGGAATTCAATACTGGGCGAAGAGTGTAGAAAAGTGGGAAAATCCTGAATAGGATGAGCAATCAATTTTTTGTATGTCTTATATTTTACTATACACCACTTGTCTAAGATTTGCATAGAACATCTCCAAAATTCATTACCGGAGTTTCCACAACAAACTTTTGTCCTGTTCAGACAAATCAGACAATGGGTCTTTTTCAACAATTTCATCCAATAGGTCTAACTCCTCTTCAGTGATTGTTTCCTGTTGAAAGTAAGAGTGCATTGTAAATACAGTAAAACTACTTATCTTATCAAACCATACAAGTTTTAAATTAGGGACAGGTAACCAAAACATCTAAAATACTTGCTGACAGGGGTGGGGAAGAACGGACTTCATTAACCAAGGCATGTATTACATTGTATAGGTTTAAGCACTGCTAAGAAATCTGCACCCTTTTGACGTGATGCATCCATTTTCCCTATGCCATTTTCTTTCGTCCTAGTTTTATTTTTCAAATCCCTGAATTGCTTAGTCAGACTCCAGCCTGTTACCATTTGAAGATGATCTAATAAAGTCTTAGCTCCATTTTGTAGACCCTGAGACTTTTTATTTTATTTGGGGGTTCCAGTGAGGAAAAACTGACATCAAAATGTGTAGTCACAAATATTGCTTCCTATTAATGATAACAGACTACGTAAAGTTAACCAAAGGGACTACCACTAGATCCTACCTACTACTTTAGTTGCAGGGGATTATATGCCAGAATTGTAGTTTTTAAGTCATCTCCATACACACCAGAGAGATATAAATCTGATGTGGTTATCACCATCATCTGTGATGGACGACTATTAGTTACAGTAGAAGTTTTTCAGGATTGTTTAATGTTTTTCTTTCTCCATACTTATGTTTTTCTGAAAGTCTAGATACTTCACTCCATACCTTCTCTGTTTGTTGTGTTAATTAACCGAACCATCATAACTGGGACTTTTCACTATTTCTTCTTAGGGATTGAACTACAAGACCCTGATATAGTACTAAGGATAAACTTTGTGTTTACTGACAATCTTCTGTCTCACATGTAACTGCTGCCATTCAAAATAATGAAACACTGTGGCACATCTCTACACCATCTTGAAAGCTATCATGCAGAATTTATGTGAACATCAAGGCTAACAGGAACAGACACTGAATTTGACACTGTTCTTGTTGTTATGAAAGATTACTTGTCCCAATAGTGTACCATTATTTCTGATTGTGTTCCTTGTATTATTTTGTTTTATGTCCCTTTGTACCCTAGTTACAGGAAAGCTTGGTTCTGTTCAATATTGTTCTGTTAAAAATGTGGTGGTGTCTACCTGTACGGTACCAATTTGGCATCTACTTTTAGAGACTAAGCACCTATGGGTTTACCCAGAGTTCTGTTACATTAGTTCATAAACCAATACATTTTTCTACATTCATAGATGTTGAGCTTGTTTCTAAATAAAAAATGCCTAGGAGTTTATATTGGAAATCCACACATCTAAACACCCAAAGAACAGCTCTCTTCCATCAAACTAAACTGTCATGACCAATGACTAAATGATATATATCTTACCGGTCTATTCTGTTTTTCCTTCAGCACAACCATCTGTGCAAGCTGATCAAAGTGGGCATCTGATGGATATGACAAAGGGTAAGAAAAGCGGTCAAACTCTATCTCTAAGCAAGAGCTGTCCTTGTTGGGGTTGGACCCTGAAATAGAAACACTTTCATCATGTGAAAAACAATCTTTGATGCAACGGTGTTTTAAAATTAAAAACTAAGAAGTGAGTTGATTCTTATTAGGAATTAGCATCAAGGCATTTGTGACATTCTGAGAAGTGTTAAGATCAGGCACCTAAGATTATGTAAACTCAGTATCAGTTGTTGATACTTCTTATCTCTCCCGATATGATGTACTTTCTCCCCTTTTTCCATATCACTAACCTTTCTATCATTCTCTGAGCATGTAAATTGTCTCAAACCCTGCTTGTGAACAAGATGTTGTCCAGAGAATGGACTGTTGCACTATGGTTTGAAGCATATCTGCAATATAAGCACCTTACGACATGACACATTAAACTTCACATTACATTATTGTGTCAATTCTACCTGTCACTGAATGAGATAGCCAAATCCACACCCAACCCTCCGTAATCACATCTTATGACATGCATGCCATGTGGCAGTATTACTTTTCATTCTCGCCCTTTTGCATCCTTTTTTAATATGATTTAGGGGCCGCGTAGTGTAGTGGTTGGCGCACTGACTTCACATATAAGGGGTCCTGGATTCATTCCCCATTTGAGGCGGAAATGTTTTTCAGATCACCTTCTGAGTCGACCCCGTCTTAATTGGGTACCAGATTATCCGGGAAATAAAGACTGCGAGGGCGAAGAGATGGCTACCTCCATCATATAGCAGAGCAACTGAAATTACTAACATCTCATACCCATAAGGCATTAATAAATGTTATGGGTTAATTTTACTTTACTTACTTTACTTTCGCACCCTGACTGGTGAATGCAATGATGGCATATGTCAGACCAAAATACACAGATTTCCCAGCTACAAAGAAAACTACAATACAATGTAACCCTTTCTCAGACAAATGAAGAAAAAGAGACTAAATAAATATTTAAATTTGAGGTGAATTTCTTTTTTCCCCTTCTTGCATTAATTCTTCAACTTCTGCTTGTTAAAATGTAGTCCAGAACGTGTTTTGTGATGGTATACAGCTTAACTGTGCTATTTGTACCTTTTGACCTGACACATTCTACTTCAGTATAGTCTGTATGGTTTGCGTCTGTGGCCCACTAGACAAACCACCCATGCAATAGAAAACAGTAGATGACGTGCCACTATACTGAGGTTCTCTTCTTATAGAAGCTTCATGGCATGTCATCTATATAATTATGCTTCTCATGCTTTTATTTTGTTGTTTCAATGTGTTTTATGCTTTGTTTTTTTAATATATGTATGCACCCTATGTGGTTGGGAGGGAGTCAGAGATGTACTGGGCAGCACTGGGGAGGAGGAAACTGACAACACTGTTTTTTCCTATGGCTGAGGCCCATCATAGAAGCACAGTGACTCAGGACGTGATAATTCTTTTGACGTGAACATTTGGTTGCATGCCTGGAGCAATAAAGAAGTCCGACATAACCAGTAGTCAATTGGTGGCGGGGAATGAGCACAGTGAACCCCATCGTGACAACAGATCACAAACATGCATATATCACACAATGGCATTGGGTTAAAGGACATGAGCCCATGGACCGCTGGATCAGTAACCAACCACTTCAGTATAGTCTTTAAGTCACCTTGACCTATAGGATGAGGGCCATCATCCCAAAACATCATTATTTGTTTCTTACGACATGCATGGAAAGTTATACTATTATTATTTTTGCTCCTCTTTCAAACTCCGCAAACGAATGAACAAAACTTAAGTAAATATGGCTCACCAGTGATTCCAATGGGGTTCAGAAGGTCATCCATTCCCTGAGGCATTGGCCACAAGTAGAGACTGTATTTGTCAGTCAGATGACGTCTGTTGAAGTCAAACAGCTGGAGGTTGCCCCATGCTAGTGCATAATGAACCTAAATGAGAACAGTACAATAATTATCAAAACATCTTCTTACCAAAACACTTATCTCCATTGCTTTCATTTTTCCTTAACCTTTCACCACTATGAGATTTCCCTATTGTCAATTCCCCATCACTAAGCCAAGGGGTACAATGATGAAGTTAAAAATGGATTTTCTTCAAATTGTTCATCGTATCACACTCAAACTTGGCAGATCAACAGAAAAATAGACAGTCTCTCATGAAACTATATCAAAGACAATTTACTACTTATATATTTTAAATAATAAACTATCAAACTCAATATAATGTGAGAAAATATATTTTCTTCCCCTTGTTATTCTGCTTAGTGGAGTCAAATTGAGAAGAAAATATGTTTTTTTCCCCCTTGTTATTCTGCTTAGTGGAGTCAAATTGAGAAGAAAATATGTTTTTTCCCCCTTGTTATTCTGCTTAGTGGAGTCAAATTGAGAAGAAAATATGTTTTTTTCCCCCTTGTTATTCTGCTTAGTGGAGTCAAATTGAGAAGAAAATATGTTTTTCCCCCCTTGTTATTCTGCTTAGTGGAGTCAAATTGAGAAGAAAATATGTTTTTCCCCCCTTGTTATTCTGCTTAGTGGAGTCAAATTGAGAAGAAAATATGTTTTTCCCCCCTTGTTATTCTGCTTAGTGGAGTCAAATTGAGAAGAAAATATGTTTTTTCCCCCTTGTTATTCTGCTTAGTGGAGTCAAATTGAGAAGAAAATATGTTTTTTCCCCCTTGTTATTCTGCTTAGTGGAGTCAAATTGAGAAGAAAATATGTTTTCCCCCCCTTGTTATTCTGCTTAGTGGAGTCAAATTGAGAAGAAAATATGTTTTCCCCCCCTTGTTATTCTGCTTAGTGGAGTCAAATTGAGAAGAAAATATGTTTTTTCCCCCTTGTTATTCTGCTTAGTGGAGTCAAATTGAGAAGAAAATATGTTTTTTCCCCCTTGTTATTCTGCTTAGTGGAGTCAAATTGAGAAGAAAATATGTTTTTTCCCCCTTGTTATTCTGCTTAGTGGAGTCAAATTGAGAAGAAAATATGTTTTTCCCCCTTGTTATTCTGCTTAGTGGAGTCAAATTGAGAAGAAAATATGTTTTCCCCCCTTGTTATTCTGCTTAGTGGAGTCAAATTGAGAAGAAAATATGTTTTTCCCCCTTGTTATTCTGCTTAGTGGAGTCAAATTGAGAAGAAAATATGTTTTTTCCCCCTTGTTATTCTGCTTAGTGGAGTCAAATTGAGAAGAAAATATGTTTTTTCCCCCTTGTTATTCTGCTTAGTGGAGTCAAATTGAGAAGAAAATATGTTTTTCCCCCTTGTTATTCTGCTTAGTGGAGTCAAATTGAGAAGAAAATATGTTTTTCCCCCTTGTTATTCTGCTTAGTGGAGTCAAATTGAGAAGAAAATATGTTTTCCCCCCTTGTTATTCTGCTTAGTGGAGTCAAATTGAGAAGAAAATATGTTTTTTCCCCCTTGTTATTCTGCTTAGTGGAGTCAAATTGAGAAGAAAATATGTTTTTTCCCCCTTGTTATTCTGCTTAGTGGAGTCAAATTGAGAAGAAAATATGTTTTTCCCCCTTGTTATTCTGCTTAGTGGAGTCAAATTGAGAAGAAAATATGTTTTTCCCCCTTGTTATTCTGCTTAGTGGAGTCAAATTGAGAAGAAAATATGTTTTTCCCCCTTGTTATTCTGCTTAGTGGAGTCAAATTGAGAAGAAAATATGTTTTTTCCCCCTTGTTATTCTGCTTAGTGGAGTCAAATTGAGAAGAAAATATGTTTTTTCCCCCTTGTTATTCTGCTTAGTGGAGTCAAATTGAGAAGAAAATATGTTTTTTCCCCCTTGTTATTCTGCTTAGTGGAGTCAAATTGAGAAGAAAATATGTTTTTTCCCCCTTGTTATTCTGCTTAGTGGAGTCAAATTGAGAAGAAAATATGTTTTTTCCCCCTTGTTATTCTGCTTAGTGGAGTCAAATTGAGAAGAAAATATGTTTTTCCCCCCTTGTTATTCTGCTTAGTGGAGTCAAATTGAGAAGAAAATATGTTTTTCCCCCCTTGTTATTCTGCTTAGTGGAGTCAAATTGAGAAGAAAATATGTTTTTCCCCCCTTGTTATTCTGCTTAGTGGAGTCAAATTGAGAAGAAAATATGTTTTTTCCCCCTTGTTATTCTGCTTAGTGGAGTCAAATTGAGAAGAAAATATGTTTTTCCCCCTTGTTATTCTGCTTAGTGCAGTCAAATTGAGAAGAAAATATGTTTTTTCCCCCTTGTTATTCTGCTTAGTGGAGTCAAATTGAGAAGAAAATATGTTTTTTCCCCCTTGTTATTCTGCTTAGTGGAGTCAAATTGAGAAGAAAATATGTTTTTTCCCCCTTGTTATTCTGCTTAGTGGAGTCAAATTGAGAAGAAAATATGTTTTTTCCCCCTTGTTATTCTGCTTAGTGGAGTCAAATTGAGAAGAAAATATGTTTTTTCCCCCTTGTTATTCTGCTTAGTGGAGTCAAATTGAGAAGAAAATATGTTTTTTCCCCCTTGTTATTCTGCTTAGTGGAGTCAAATTGAGAAGAAAATATGTTTTTTCCCCCTTGTTATTCTGCTTAGTGGAGTCAAATTGAGAAGAAAATATGTTTTTTCCCCCTTGTTATTCTGCTTAGTGGAGTCAAATTGAGAAGAAAATATGTTTTTCCCCCCTTGTTATTCTGCTTAGTGGAGTCAAATTGAGAAGAAAATATGTTTTCCCCCCCTTGTTATTCTGCTTAGTGGAGTCAAATTGAGAAGAAAATATGTTTTTTCCCCCTTGTTATTCTGCTTAGTGGAGTCAAATTGAGAAGAAAATATGTTTTTTCCCCCTTGTTATTCTGCTTAGTGGAGTCAAATTGAGAAGAAAATATGTTTTTTCCCCCTTGTTATTCTGCTTAGTGGAGTCAAATTGAGAAGAAAATATGTTTTTCCCCCTTGTTATTCTGCTTAGTGGAGTCAAATTGAGAAGAAAATATGTTTTCCCCCCTTGTTATTCTGCTTAGTGGAGTCAAATTGAGAAGAAAATATGTTTTTCCCCCTTGTTATTCTGCTTAGTGGAGTCAAATTGAGAAGAAAATATGTTTTTTCCCCCTTGTTATTCTGCTTAGTGGAGTCAAATTGAGAAGAAAATATGTTTTTTCCCCCTTGTTATTCTGCTTAGTGGAGTCAAATTGAGAAGAAAATATGTTTTTCCCCCTTGTTATTCTGCTTAGTGGAGTCAAATTGAGAAGAAAATATGTTTTTCCCCCTTGTTATTCTGCTTAGTGGAGTCAAATTGAGAAGAAAATATGTTTTCCCCCCTTGTTATTCTGCTTAGTGGAGTCAAATTGAGAAGAAAATATGTTTTTTCCCCCTTGTTATTCTGCTTAGTGGAGTCAAATTGAGAAGAAAATATGTTTTTTCCCCCTTGTTATTCTGCTTAGTGGAGTCAAATTGAGAAGAAAATATGTTTTTCCCCCTTGTTATTCTGCTTAGTGGAGTCAAATTGAGAAGAAAATATGTTTTTCCCCCTTGTTATTCTGCTTAGTGGAGTCAAATTGAGAAGAAAATATGTTTTTCCCCCTTGTTATTCTGCTTAGTGGAGTCAAATTGAGAAGAAAATATGTTTTTTCCCCCTTGTTATTCTGCTTAGTGGAGTCAAATTGAGAAGAAAATATGTTTTTTCCCCCTTGTTATTCTGCTTAGTGGAGTCAAATTGAGAAGAAAATATGTTTTTTCCCCCTTGTTATTCTGCTTAGTGGAGTCAAATTGAGAAGAAAATATGTTTTTTCCCCCTTGTTATTCTGCTTAGTGGAGTCAAATTGAGAAGAAAATATGTTTTTTCCCCCTTGTTATTCTGCTTAGTGGAGTCAAATTGAGAAGAAAATATGTTTTTCCCCCCTTGTTATTCTGCTTAGTGGAGTCAAATTGAGAAGAAAATATGTTTTTCCCCCCTTGTTATTCTGCTTAGTGGAGTCAAATTGAGAAGAAAATATGTTTTTCCCCCCTTGTTATTCTGCTTAGTGGAGTCAAATTGAGAAGAAAATATGTTTTTTCCCCCTTGTTATTCTGCTTAGTGGAGTCAAATTGAGAAGAAAATATGTTTTTCCCCCTTGTTATTCTGCTTAGTGCAGTCAAATTGAGAAGAAAATATGTTTTTTCCCCCTTGTTATTCTGCTTAGTGGAGTCAAATTGAGAAGAAAATATGTTTTTTCCCCCTTGTTATTCTGCTTAGTGGAGTCAAATTGAGAAGAAAATATGTTTTTTCCCCCTTGTTATTCTGCTTAGTGGAGTCAAATTGAGAAGAAAATATGTTTTTTCCCCCTTGTTATTCTGCTTAGTGGAGTCAAATTGAGAAGAAAATATGTTTTTCCCCCTTGTTATTCTGCTTAGTGCAGTCAAATTGAGAAGAAAATATGTTTTTTCCCCCTTGTTATTCTGCTTAGTGGAGTCAAATTGAGAAGAAAATATGTTTTTTCCCCCTTGTTATTCTGCTTAGTGGAGTCAAATTGAGAAGAAAATATGTTTTTTCCCCCTTGTTATTCTGCTTAGTGGAGTCAAATTGAGAAGAAAATATGTTTTTTCCCCCTTGTTATTCTGCTTAGTGGAGTCAAATTGAGAAGAAAATATGTTTTTTCCCCCTTGTTATTCTGCTTAGTGGAGTCAAATTGAGAAGAAAATATGTTTTTTCCCCCTTGTTATTCTGCTTAGTGCAGTCAAATTGAGAAGAAAATATGTTTTTTCCCCCTTGTTATTCTGCTTAGTGGAGTCAAATTGAGAAGAAAATATGTTTTTTCCCCCTTGTTATTCTGCTTAGTGGAGTCAAATTGAGAAGAAAATATGTTTTTTCCCCCTTGTTATTCTGCTTAGTGGAGTCAAATTGAGAAGAAAATATGTTTTTTCCCCCTTGTTATTCTGCTTAGTGGAGTCAAATTGAGAAGAAAATATGTTTTTCCCCCTTGTTATTCTGCTTAGTGCAGTCAAATTGAGAAGAAAATATGTTTTTTCCCCCTTGTTATTCTGCTTAGTGGAGTCAAATTGAGAAGAAAATATGTTTTTTCCCCCTTGTTATTCTGCTTAGTGGAGTCAAATTGAGAAGAAAATATGTTTTTTCCCCCTTGTTATTCTGCTTAGTGGAGTCAAATTGAGAAGAAAATATGTTTTTTCCCCCTTGTTATTCTGCTTAGTGGAGTCAAATTGAGAAGAAAATATGTTTTTCCCCCTTGTTATTCTGCTTAGTGCAGTCAAATTGAGAAGAAAATATGTTTTTTCCCCCTTGTTATTCTGCTTAGTGGAGTCAAATTGAGAAGAAAATATGTTTTTTCCCCCTTGTTATTCTGCTTAGTGGAGTCAAATTGAGAAGAAAATATGTTTTTTCCCCCTTGTTATTCTGCTTAGTGGAGTCAAATTGAGAAGAAAATATGTTTTTTCCCCCTTGTTATTCTGCTTAGTGGAGTCAAATTGAGAAGAAAATATGTTTTTTCCCCCTTGTTATTCTGCTTAGTGGAGTCAAATTGAGAAGAAAATATGTTTTTTCCCCCTTGTTATTCTGCTTAGTGCAGTCAAATTGAGAAGAAAATATGTTTTTTCCCCCTTGTTATTCTGCTTAGTGGAGTCAAATTGAGAAGAAAATATGTTTTTTCCCCCTTGTTATTCTGCTTAGTGGAGTCAAATTGAGAAGA
The DNA here is from genome assembly GCA_034231615.1 of Meghimatium bilineatum. NCBI lineage: Eukaryota > Metazoa > Mollusca > Gastropoda > Stylommatophora > Philomycidae > Meghimatium > Meghimatium bilineatum. Next base: position 40,396,649 of record CM067300.1, read on the forward strand.
AAATATGTTTTTTCCCCCTTGTTATTCTGCTTAGTGGAGTCAAATTGAGAAGAAAATATGTTTTTTCCCCCTTGTTATTCTGCTTAGTGGAGTCAAATTGAGAAGAAAATATGTTTTTTCCCCCTTGTTATTCTGCTTAGTGGAGTCAAATTGAGAAGAAAATATGTTTTTTCCCCCTTGTTATTCTGCTTAGTGGAGTCAAATTGAGAAGAAAATATATTTTTCCCCCTTGTTATTCTGCTTAGTGGAGTCAAATTGAGAAGAAAATATGTTTTTTCCCCCTTGTTATTCTGCTTAGTGGAGTCAAATTGAGAAGAAAATATTGAGCAGCAAGAAATCTTTTTCCCCAAACCAGTTGATATTTCTGAAACATTGAACACGTCATCTGTGCTACAATACATGCTACACTCAAGCAGAATACACAGGTCCATCATAATATACATATTTAAAAAAAAAACGTTTTATTTCATTGGCAGTTACAGATGTCCAGCTCGTGTCTTTTTTCCTTGCATGTTCCTCCACTTTTCTTTTACATACAGATTTTTCTGATCGGCTGCAAATTGATAAAACTCCTCATTAACAATGATGCTAAATTATTCATAACATGTGGCAATCTCATCAAGATTATGTACAGGCCCAACGTTTTCTACAAAATTCTCAACTTCTATTTGAAAAACTACATCACTCCGGCGAAATTCCCGATGTCACAATTAATACCAAAATTCCTTCTCTTTGTTGAAACATTAGGCCTATTTAATAAAGAACTTCAATGTCACTTTCCACTTTATATGTGGTATGTACATTATCTACTTCATGCATATTTACATTGTAACTACGACTGTGTCATCAGTGTACATACAAACAATATCCTCCATTGCAAACAAATTGTGTCAAAACTTTGAAAATTTTGTAAAAAAATCTACCCAACATAATATTTTCATGAGATATGCAGAGAAAGCATGAACTCTGAACTACACAAAGGTCACGGCAGGGATTAACCTTGTGTGGACTAAAAATGTAATATTGACCGCAATGAAGCAAGTAAAACACAGTGACTCCCTGCGCCTCTAGTATTCTACCAATAGAAGCGACGAGTGTCACCTCTAAGGGCCATAGGGTTAATATTCTGTGTTCACTCCATAAAAATCAGCATGAAATTTTGTGTTCTATTTTTTTGGGTTCATTCTCAAACTTTCACTGGATCTTTCTTGTAGCAGGACAACAGCTACTAGATTTCCAGCAGGATGTAGTCCTGATAATGGAAAAATGCAGTGTCACCATTTTATTTGCTAGTGGCCAGAAACATTCGACCTTGGCAGTGGTAACTAAAATGATATCCTTTTTTATCACTTTCACCAAAGGGTGGAAATCTGTAACCATATTGTTAGTAGGCCAAGCAAACCAGATAACTGTTTCATGTCCTACAAACTGGTCACCAACCTGAAAGCTAACCAGTCATGTTAGTGTATTTCCGGTCCCGAAAGAGGAGCATAGAATAGCAACACTGTTATCTGTCATAAGAGATGACTGAGGAGAATTTGGGTGTTAAGTTAGCCAAAAAGTGAAGGTATTACATCTGTAAACCATGACAAAATGCACTTCTGACAACATTCTGCTAATCAGCAGAAGTTTAAGAGTGAATGCAAAAGAAGTTGAACAGCAATCAGCTATTCCTATACTGGATATGCTTTAATTCTATTTATTACTATATACCCAGGTGTAAATATTAAACATATTGTTACACTAACCTTCCTGTTTCTCCGTTTTGATTCTGAGCAAATAGACAGGCAAAGCCTTGCACAACGAGGAAGGTCAGATACCATAAGAAAATCCAGCCATTCATCCCAACGAGGATTTGATGATTCCACCTCTTTTGAATTCTGTGCTTCGCATAGTGCTTCAGTACCATGATAAATGCAACCTCTGATGTAAATCTGTGCATGGAGATATAACAATAATGAAGGTAAGTTAGAGGAGAGAAATATGTTTAACCTTTAGCATTCTGTGTTTACATTTACGTAATTTCTCTCCTACCGCTGAATTAATTTTTGGAAATGTTATGTAATAGTTGGTGGCTGTTTTGAAATCGTGATAACTTTTTTGTTGTTAAGAGATATTTTAATAATTTTTGCACATATAAATAAAGAGTTGAATTCTGCATATATTGATGTAGATTTTGTTTGTGTGTGTGTGATACAAGACATGTAAGATAGTCTCAAAGACAAATTTCCACAAAAATCCATCAAATTTTGACCTTTAGAACGAAAATACCATTGCATGAAGTTTATTAAATATTCCAGAGTGGAAACAGTATAAGATAGACTGAATTAGCGCGCCATTCACGGATTAATCATTATAATTTCACGGATTACAAGGATTACACCTTCAAGTATGTCTTAAAATCCTTCTATAAACATAGATCTAGTCCAGAAATGTATCGTTCAAACTTGGTTGATGTTTTAAATTAGATAAAACAGTGTGGTGTAACTGATTTTCGAGTGTGGAAATAACTTATCTCTCCATAAATAATAATTTGAATTCCAATCCATAATAATTTTAATGAAAATTCGATAAAATATACATCTATAAAACCCAATTCACTGTCATGGCGATGCTTTTGTTTGAAATTGTCAATATGTTGCAAAAATATCAATATTTACATGACATTAGGCACATGGTTGCCACTAAAACTGCTAGAAAAGGTAGTCAATTGAACAAAATACCAGATTCAACAAATCTGGTGAAAAAAATATTTAAAAATTTGAGATTTTTAATTGATTCAAGTGTACCTAGCAACGGCGGACTACGGCGGCAAATATACTCACCACTCGCTAACCAGAGAAGGGGAAATGTTGGTGAATAAAGTTGCCACATGCGTTCTAAAAGTTAATGCTGAGAAATTACCAGCTTAGAATGAAATATCATGATGATATTTCACCTTCACAACTAAAGATGAGTATGACATTGAAAAAGTCAATTAGGATTGTGGGTCCTCAGATGGCAGAAAAGTCCAATCCAAGCTCAGAAAAATCTGCTGCAGTGTGAACAGGAATGAGTCTTGAAATGAGAAAAAGCAGTCTGACTTCTATTTTTGCCGCTTTCTAATTGCCTGCAGTTTTCTAATATTTCTAAAGATGTTAATAACCACACTAATCTGACTACACCAAGATGGGAGGTCAAAGGCTGTGGTTTTAAGAGTTTGGGGCAATTCTACATTTCTATTAGAGACGTCTTCATGTTTTTTCTGGCATTCCCGTGAATGTTTACAAATTCATGGCTCAATATAGAACTGGCAGATGTTCATATGAAGTGCAGACGAAGTGACTTCAAGTGCTACATTTACCAATATGGCATTCTTAAACCCGACAGCATTATGATTATGTATCACGTATGATTATATTTGTTCCATAGTTTCTGTTTGTTTCATGTCACATGTATGTAGTCATTTTTGTATATTTCTTGTCCGGTGTCATTTCACATCTTTCGGTCAATCTATATTACACATGCCAATGTGACCGCACATATCCTTACTGTTAGCTTTCTGTTGCATGTTTTAATTTTGTTTCAATTTTTGTCTTGATAAAGGTCTTTTGGTCAAAATATCAATTTATGTGTGTTATTATGTGTGTATTTAGTTATTAACAAAAATTCATTTCCCTATGTCTGGATTTACTTGTTGCATTTCAGTTTTGAACAGTAAGTACATATTATCGATCTTACAGCAACGTGTGCTGAGGAGCAGATATGACAGATCATCATATTCCGGCAAGTAAAGAATTGAGTGAACAGCAGTAAAACTGTGCACCAATTGGTAAGTAAATATAGAACAAAAAATATAGAAAAATGGTTAAATAGTAGTTTTACATAGAACAATACACAGAATCAACATTTTGACCAAAATGGTCTTTGTCACAATAGGGACAAACATACACTGTATGGAACTACCAAATTAAGCAAAGACTACATGTCAGCCATGTGGGCATTGAAGGGTGGGAATTACAATAAAAAGACAAAGAGAGATAAGAGTGACATGAATGTGAGTGAAAGTTGCTTCCTTCCTCTGTGTTATGTTCAGGTGGTTTTTGGTATCTTGAATCCAGCTTCTTCATGGTCTGCCTCTTTTTGTTGCATTGGCATCATCTCTTCCATTATGGTCTTTCCTCGGCTGTCATGTCAAATGATATAGCCAAAATATTGTAATTTTCTAGAGAGAATCTTGTTGTTTAGACAGTTTTCTCTTACTTTCAATTTTCTCAGGTTGTCCCTTTTGGTTATCTTTTTGTCCATGGTATTTTGAGAAATCTGTAACATTTTGTTTCAAATGCTGCAATTTTGTTTTTACTTTATCAGTGATTATCCAAGATTCACATCCATATATTTCAATTGGAAATATGCAGGCTCTAAGAAAAGTTAGTTTTGTAATAAAGCTCTTACAAAAGAAAATACAATGTGACAGAAGACCAACAAAGTTAAATGCATCATGCAGTTGGTGATAACAAAACTTACACGTAGCTCCATTCTGTGGACTACATCTTGCTGGAAATTCTGTAGGAACATTGTCTTGCCACAAAAGAGAGTTCGTGAACGAAGGCTATAAAAAGTGATATGATTAAGAAGGACGGAACTGAGGACACAATCTGGTAGTGCTTACCTTTCCAGCTTCTTTAATGTTAACATATGTTGCACAGTTAACCCGAATTCTAAGAGTTGTATGGAGTTCCCATATTGACAAAGTTGGTTTATTATTAACTTCTGCCAGAGCTTGAATTCCTTATTAAAGAAGCAACAAAAAGTAACATTTAGCTTTTCATCATTGTCAAAAGATAGCTAAAAGTGTGCAAAGATATAAAAGGAAAGTACAGTTAATAACATATAACTCGTCTACATTTTTTTCGCAAACTCCTGCAGATTAGCAGGATATAGTCCAGTGAACGAAAGGTGGACATCACCCATCGCTCAAACACCCCCCCCTGAAGAAACTCGCACCTTGGCACATCTTCGTCGCCGTGATGATATTGTCATCAAACCAGCTGATAAGGGTAGGGCCGTTGTGGTTTGGCGTAAGGACCTTTACCTCCAGGAGGGCCACCAACAACTCTCCAATCCTTCTTTCTACACTGCACGCACATCTGATATGACTGTAACTAACCAGAAGGTTGTTAACAACACTGTGAAAACCCTTATCCTTAACAACGACCTTCCTACCACTGCCAAGTCTCTTTGCATCGATCAAAGCTGTTTAGGCAAATCTGTTTTCTATATGCTGCCTAAAATCCATAAGGCATCGAATCCAGGTAGACCTATTGTCTCTGCTTGCTCTTGTCCCACTGAGCGCATCTCCGACTTCCGTGACAGTATTTTTCAGCCGTTAGTCGAACAACTGCCTTCATTCTTGAAAGACACTAAGCATGCCCTAACCATTTTTTCTACCGTCCAGTTGTCTTCTGACCATACCTATCGTCTGTTCTTTGTACACTTCTATACCCCATGCAGATGGTCTCAGTGCTCTACAGTTCTTTCTGGACAAGAGTCCCCACACCTCTGTATCCACTTCTACTCTTATCCGTCTTGCTGAACTGGTGCTTACGCTCAACTCTTTTGAATTTGATGGACACTTTTTCGATCAGATCAGTGTCGTTGCCATGGGAACCAAAATGGGACCTAGCTATGCGTGTCTCTTCATGGGACATCTTGAACATTTAGTTTGGTCTACCTATGATGGCCCGTTCCCATCTCTTTTCCGTAGATACATTGACGATGGTATAGGAATCACCAACATGTCCGAAGTGGAATTGTCTCGTTTCATCAACTTCATCGGCAGTTTCAACCCTGCTATTCAATTTACATCTTATATCTCCACTACTTTTGTCAACTTCCTTGACATCATTGTCACCATTCATCCCCCTTACCTTAGCACATCCGTTTACTATAAACCTACTGATGCACATGGCTTTCTGCTCTACACTTCTTCTCATCCTCCTGCTTGTCGCAACTCTCTACCGTACTCCCAGCTTCTTCGCCTGCGTCGCTTATGTAGCGATTACGATGATTTTCTCGACAAGTCCTCTGAGATGATTGAGTTTTTCCGTAGACAATCGTTCCCTGGCAGCATTCTTTCATCCGCTTGGCTCCGTGTGTGCCATTTGTTTCGCCTCGATACCTTGACTAACTCTCAGTGTTCTTCCTCCTCCTCTGACAGGGTTAAACTTGTTCTTACCTTTCATCCCCATAACTCTTCTGTTCGACGCATCATGCTCAAACATTATTCTCTTCTCCAGTCTGATCCTGACACCCGTGACGCTTTCCATGACTTACCTCTGGTGGCTTATAGGCGTGATAGAAATCTGAAGGATATCTTGGTTCATAGCCACCGTAAGTCTTCTGTTCCTGACCAATTTGGCACTGTTCGTTACTTTACATGTCCTTACGTGGTTCAGATGCGCTCCATTTCATTTCCAAAGGCCACTTTCTCCATCGATGAGGCCTTTACATGTGAATCCCGTAATGTTATTTATGTGATCATATGTAAACGCTGTGGCAAACAGTACATCGTGGAAACCAGCCTACGATTGAGCGATCGCTTTTGTAACCATCTTCATGCCATCAAGCATAGAACACCCACTCCTGTGGCCACACACTTCAACGGCGATGGTCATCATGGTGCGTTGGATATTCAGGTCACCGCCATCAGATCTTGCACCACCGATGATAGATCTAGGTATGCTCTAGAAAATCGTATCATTTTTTAATTGGCTACACTCAAGCCTTTTGGACTCAATTCTGACCACTCTTATGTCTAGTACTGGGTTGGTGTGGTCTTTGTCTTTATTCTTTTTGTTTCATCATTCACTCATCATATTGTTTGTTTCATTTCCACAAAAGTTTTTGTACTTCGAAAGTTTTTATGTACTTTCTGACCTTCCGGCATATCATTTCCATATTTCCGTTGGACGTTGTGATAATTTTTCCATTCGTCGTATTTTGATGTTTTGTTTGTGTCTTGATAAAGACCTTTTGGTTGAAACGTTGAATGTGATTTGTGTATTGTAATTTTTATGATTTCTTGTGTGCTCATCATTACCCACTAGTTTTAGATATAGTCTGTGGTGTCGCATTGAAACGAAATATAAACCTGTGTTTTACGTAAGTCTAATTGTTGTTACGTTTCACGCAGTTACCTTGTATTGATTGTCATATTGAACGAAAGATGCTGTGTCATAGTTTACAGCTTAGCTTTGATAACTGAGCATTTCAACATGATACATCCGAGAATTGGTTAAACAATCTTGAATATCTCTAATCCATTATTTTATAGAGCCGTCATTACCTGATAGCAGAAACCTTCCATTATTAATTTTCCATGCGTTTATATGGAAAACATACAATAATGTCTCTATATGGACCAAAAAAACCCAGCTTTCTTGTTATAATATTATTTGGGAGCCAACTCTCTTCAACATTTAATGCTCTTATCATTTCTTGATTCATCTTTTTTACTGTCAATGATATTATAAAATACATCGGTATTCTTCTATCTATCTAGCCTTCACGAGTGGAGCATAATCGCTGTCATCATGCAACAGCAACCACACCTCTGAAACCGCTTCGGCGTGTTAAATCAGTGAAGGTGGCAAATGGGATCTGTGCCCATAGCCTCTGATGTATGGGTTCATGTCTGCCTAGCATGTAAAGTCTGGATGCGGTGTACTGCATCAAGAACTCAACTAACATGGGCCACTGGGCAGAAAGGCATCATTCAGCTAGCGTCGTAGAGCGTCAAAGAGCACAGTGAGACAGTAAGGCACCCTGGTCATCTACTGCACCCCGACACACACTCAGTCGTCTTGACTCGTCTTGCCACTGAGACCATATGTGTAGGGGCGAGAGAGTGAGGTTGATGACAGTGCTCAACTCTCCCTCACTTTAATCCAACTTTCATAGCGCAAGTCATGGCTTTCATAATTTCTTTCGCCTATTCAGCGGTAGAAATATCAAGAAAACTATGTCCCGAAAAATTTACCAACATGGTTCGCCAGTTCCATGATGGTATGATAGCATGTGTGCAAAATGACGGTGCACACTCAAACCCCTTTCCAGTGACAAACGGCGTCAAACATGGTTGCGTCCTGGCTCCGACGCTCTTCAGCATGGTGTTCTCAGCCATGTTAAATGATGCCTTCCGGAATAACTGTGCAGGAATTTGTTTTCGCTATCGATCTGACGGAGGACTATTGAATCTTAGTAGATTGAAGGCCAAGACCAAAACTAAGAAGGACGTTGTTCGTGACCTCTTGTTCGCCGACGATTGTGCATTAAATGCTACCAGTCTGAAAGGCATTTAAGACAGCATGGACCTCTTTTCTTTGGCCTGTGATGTGTTCGGTCTCACCATCAGCACAGCGAAGACTTTAGTAATGTATCAACCAGCGCCAGGTATCTCCTACACAGAGCCAGTGATCACAGTAAAGGCACAAAAACTTAATCCTGCCAATAAGTTTGTATATCTCAGCAGCACACTATCACAAACTGCAATAATTGATGAGAATGTTGCCCTGCGTATTGCTCGTGCCAGTGCAGCATTCGGGAGCCTTCGTGCCAACGTCTGGATCAGGCGTGGTCTCAGTCTGACAACTAAGTTGGACGTGTACAGTTCAGTGGTTCTACCAACATTGCTTTATGCTGCGTCATCCTGGACTGTCTATGCAAGACATGCTCGACAGCTTAACTCTTTTCATCTTCGGTGCCTACGAAACCTCATGGGAGTACGTTGGCATGATCGTGTGCCAGATATGGAAATTCTTCAGAAGTCCCGTATGCAAAGCATCCATGCAATGCTGATTAGGTCCCAAATCCGCTGGATTGGCTACACAGTCCGTATGCCAGACAAGCGCCTTCAAAAGAGATTATTCTATGGGGAATTGTGCGAAGGTAAACGTTCAAGTGGAGGGCAGAAAAAGCACTTCAAGGATCACCTAAAAAGCTCTTTCAAGAACTACAGCATCGATCCTAGCTCCTGGGAGACTACAGCACGTGATCGCTCAGCTTGGCACACTCAGATCACTGCTGGCATCACAAAATTTGAAAAAGAAAGAACACTGCAGGCAATCCACAAGCGAAAGAAGTGGAAGGACAAATCCGTAAATTCTCCTACCCCGAACCTTCAGCACTCCTGCATGCACTGCAATAGAACTTTCCGTGCATGAATCGGACTCATCGGGCATCTACGAACTCACAAACTAAATTAGTTAATTACCAATTTTTAATTATTATATATATATATTTTTTTTCTTTCATCACATTTAATGTTTTTTCATGCCATGCTCATCTTCGTTTGTGAAGGAGGAACATCATCATCATAAAATACATCTATAGCAACTTATTTTGAAGGCTGCAATTCTTTTTGTCATCAATTTATTGTGTTCATGTTTCACAGCCACATATCACTAATGGAAATATACTTACTAAAATCAGGTGTAATTTAGTTCTACAGATAAATTTAGTTCTACAGATGGTGTTTTGCCAAAGATTTTTCATTTGCACTAATTTTTAAGTTGCTATTGCATTTCTCTTTATTTTTTCTGCACCATCCCCTGAACTGTTTAACTTTGAAAATAACATTTAAATTATTGAGAATATATAGGAAGCAAAATTACACATAAATAATGGCGAACACAAAAAAACAATTCAGAACATTAACAGGAATCAACATTACATCAAAGATTTACCACAATAGGCTATACTTTCAGTTTTGTTGACGTATAACAAATACTTTGTATCAAACTATAGCTATATTTATGTTAATAACTTCCTGGGATAAACAAAATTTGTGATTACGTGTTTCATTTTCAAACTTTTTGTGATTAAAAGTTGCATTTTATTCCCGGTGTTAGACAGTAGAAATGTACCCTGGTTATTTTTCTTGTTGATTCACTTGGATAAGGAAAGGCATATGAGCTGTCAATGAAATATCAGATAACTACCCTGACTCATTGTGACTGGATGTGTAATACCGTGAATCTAGTTCAAATTTTATGGTGCTAGACTCTTAATTTGAAGGATGCAGGACACAAACCAGTGGTCTATGGTATTATTTTTTTTAATTGTGGGGTGAATATTTTACAAATTCAATCTGCATACTGTGCTAGTACAGAATTTGAAATGATATTTATTTTTCAACTAAACTATATTTCTAAATAACCCAACATGCCCTTATGAGGACACCGGAAGATACAAGAAAATGATAAAGAGGATAGCCTAAAGCAACCCTAAAAAGCACCATACTTAAAGAAGGGGAAATAATAGGCTGCAAGACCATACAAGAACTAAAAGTGGGCCGCAACACACAAATAATCAAAACCTCTGCTCTATGTGCCGCCTGCGGCACGAAAGGAACAAAAATACTAACTAATATTTCTATCTGGACTAGCCCTTAATGAGAAGTATTCATTAATATTTTATTACCTCTTTGTACATATGTCGGCCAAGAGTATTTTGTTCCTGGTAATGTTGCGTAGACACTTTCTTTTGTGTGGAGCATTAGTTGTGGTATAAGATCTTTAGCTAGGCAGTCCCTTATATACTGTTGAGCAATATATGCAGAGCAAGAATAAATATGAAATAAGTGATTGGTAATTAAGCAATTTTCTTCACTGAATTAAATAAATAAAACAGGCAAGTGAAGCACTACAAGAGTCACATTAACATACACTACGCCATCGACGCAAATAAGCACACACTTCCGGGTGTCTCCCGCTCAATGCCGTGGTCACAGAATTCTGACAGTTGCTAAGCAATTTTGTAACTATGATTAAAAAGTTTCTTTTTTTCCCTGGGAAAAAATAGTGGCAACAGTATGAGCAATGTAAATATAGCCTCGTTTCAAGCCAAGGTTGGAAAAGACCAGAAGCATTAGCTTTTTTTGAAAAATGTTTGATTCATCACAAATCTTGTAATGGAGGCCATTTTTAGTGAAATTCTTATTGATTGTGTTTGCAATAATGAGAAATTGCTAGGAATTTGGTGTTTTTTTCAAAGATTTTATGAACACGTTATTTTCATTATGAAATGACATCGGAAAGATTACACCTAGAGTGCAGTAGACATTGTGCATTGAAAATAGTCTGCGGGTGAAAAATGTGTAGGTCTAATCAAGACAATCTAGAAGGTATGTGACATCTAAGTGTGTTATTTAATTTTAACAGACAATATTAATGCATTTTATTTAATTTTAACAGATGATACTATGAGAAGGTTATTTTGGTTATGAAATAACATTATAAATTTAATAAGACTGGGAGATCTGACACAAATATGTGGGTCAGTCATTTTATATAAAAGTATGCAATTGTAATAAAAGAATCCGGTGAGCAGGGAGACAGTTATGTAATTTATATTGGCGTCGTGCAGGTTAAATATCTTTTGAACTAAACAAGTTGCAGCATAGGCATGTAGTGAATAGCAGTTCATCCTCCAAAAGACGCTTTTAAAGCAATTGCAAGATATTCCCCTTATCCATTGTCAACTCTATATCTATAGATGCAGTTTGCTTTCTATTACTAGAAATTATCGATAATTCTCAGAAATTCTAGACAATTGCTTGCAGCAAAGTGCCTGAACTCCTGTCAGTAACTGGGATAAAAAAAACAACCTAACTGGTTTCACGGCACACACCAAATAAAATCCATTCTTGTGTTAGGATTCTGTCCATATTGGTTTTCCGTTTAGAAAAAATACTTTCGTCAATTTCTACTATGCACCCATGGCCGCTTATCTTGCGTTGTGGCAACTGAGACTGAATATACCTGAACTTCTCATAGCAGAGCGTTCACACAAACAGCTGTGTGACTAGAGATTACAAACGTGTTCTTGGAAGTGTGAAAACTAGATGGTTATCATTACTGCCAGCTGTTAGTAGGGTTATTGATATGTATGATGGATACAAGTTCTATTTTCTGCCACAAGATAAATGCCCTACACTACTGAAAGTATTTTTTAATGATCAGAATTCATTACTTTGGCGCCATTTCCTCCAAAGACAGCTGAAAATATTCTCTGCAACAGTAATGAAAATAGAAAGGGATCATATTTTGGCAACTGAAGTGGCAGAAGAACTTGACATGTTGAGACAGAAAATAATGACCAGAAAAATTGAAAATTTCAAAACACTCAAAAAGACATCACTTATTTCTAAACTTGAAGATGAGGGTAATTTTGATGAAAAAAAGTTCTTGGACACCACACATTTATTCTACAATACTTTCCTAGAATATTTAAATAAGTGGATTTACCATTTCCAACATTTAAAAGCATTTTACTGGATTAAACTGGAGACTCTATTAACTTGGGCTGATGTTTCAACAAGTATAAAAGCCATCAGTGATGTTGATAGCAATATCCTGAATATTATTGATAAAGATGAACTAATTGACAAAATCAACAACATAAATAATATTATGAAGATGAAGAAATATAACAGCAAGATGGAAGAACACAAATGCTGAAGTGGATACAAAGTGGTTATCATTTTTAAAGTGGCAGGAAAATGACATCCAGTACAAAACATAGTGCTAGTTGTTGGATTTGTTATGGCAATTCCAGGAACCAATGCAGCTGTGGAAATAGGTTTTTTATGGACGGATGAAAAGAACTGTTTAATCGCTAAGACAGTGATAGCAACAATAGTGATAAAGACACACTTTAAGACTTTCATGCACAGAATTTCACGAGTGTATCTCTAGAGATGAGGAACTTTTGAAAAAAATAATTTCTTTACATAAATATGTGAATGATGATGATATTGATACATTGTTGTGCAGTTCTTAGTCATGTGGACAAGTCTTATTTCTGTAATTATTATGTCATAATGCTGTTATGTCTATGCGTATTAGTCTGTAATACACAAGTGTCAAATATTCTGCAAGAAATAATTGGTTGCATCTGTGGGTCCCACCAATGACCCACTAGACAAACCACCCATGCAACAGAAAACATTAATAGATGCGACGCCATTATACTGAAGATTTCTTATGGAAGCTTTGTAGCATGTATCATCCACACAATTATGCTTTTCATGTGTTGTTGCATTTTGTGTTCATTGTTATTAGCGTATATGCATGCACCTTCTGTAGTTGGGAGGGAGCCAGAGAATTACTGTGCAGCACTGGGAGGGGAAAACTGACTGCATTGTTTTCCTATGACTGAGGACCATCATAAAGGTGTAGTGATTCAGGACATAAGCCTTTTGCCGTCAACATTCAGTTGCATGCCAGGAGCCATAGAGAAATTCGACATAACCAGTAGGCAATTGGTGACAGGGAATGAGTACAGTGTGAACCCTATCTTGGTTGCAGTGGCTCAGAGCAGTGCATAGGTAGAAACTTACCTTCCTGATGGTGTCAGTTATTTTCTGGCTCTGACCTGGGATGGTTTGAAAATTCCACAGATTCCCAACACTATAATTCCTGGGTCAAAGGGAATGAGCCCATGGATCAGCAACCAACCAGTTGAGACAAAAAATTTAATGCAGAAAGTCTTGGATTGCAGAAACAGAGGACACACTCACAGTGTGTGAATTGGAAGAAGTAGGGAAAGGCAGTGAATGGATGATTTGACAGAAGACAAAAGCAAGAAATCAAGACAAGACATGCCGTGACAATGATTTTTTCACAAATGATAGGCTGTCGACCAACTATTCTTAGTCAACACTTATGACATGCCTGGAAAGAAGACAATTCTATGTACCTTGAGCTAGAAGCCTTAGTTGCCACATGGGTGACTTTTTGAGATATAAGAACAACTGTTAGAATCTTGTATGCACAAGGCATCTATTTTGGATTTATTTGTTGAACATAATTTTGAGCAAATCAACATTAATGAGAGATTCAAACCAGGACCTACCGTGTAACAGCTGATGGCGCATTCAGCCAATAAGAATTGATCACAGCCACACACTTTGAGCACATACATATGACGATACTCCTCTATGCACCTCTCTGCATGTTCCTTGCTCATGTTCATGAAACGACTGCGCCGACGTATAGTCTCTGCTATAACATCACTAGGTACGGCAGTGTGTGGCACCTTGACTGTGTATTTGGTGCGGTTGTTGTCATCTGATACGACCCACACACAAATAATAACAGAGTTCTCTGAAAGTCACATTGACAAAAAAAAGGATAGCCATATAGTGTCAAAAATGAAATGGATAGAAACATATATACATTTCTTGGGTAATAAATAGGAAGCTTAGAGGAACTATTTGTGTGTGTATGTCTTCCTGGTGTAATTGCTAAACTATTCACGTTGTGTTCAAGGTCATGTGTTCGAATCATGCTTGTGATGTCTTGCTTATAATGTGAATGTCTTGGAGATCCCGTGAGTCTTGAGGAATATTGCCTGAAGCTATAGAGTTACGTCCCATGAGTGGTACTCTCTGCATACCGCTTCAATGAGCAATAGGGTACATGTGGATAAATCCCAAGTACAATAAAGTAAATTCTCTAAGCCCTTAAGGGTTAAAAACCCTTTGTTTTTAAGGAATTCAGGTTTTGTTTAAAAAGTGTTCATTCTCAACTCTTGTAGGATTTTTCTTGTAGCAGGATATCATTTTACTAGATTTCCATGCCATCGAGGCCAACTCCTTGAAGTAGAGATGGGATTTAGTCCAGCCAAAAATGGCTGGAAACTACATTCCCTATATTAAGCAGGACCACAGTTCTGCCCAAGCAAGCACAGGTGTTGAAGTCGGAGATACAAGACAGAGAGGTGCACCAGCAACCATGGTGTCATACAACTCGCTTATTTAACATGTCTGCAAGATAAAAAAAAACTAGATTTCCAGCAGGATGTAGTCCAGAGAATAGAGATGAGTTGTGTCTGTTTTATTTGCACCAATGGCCCAACATCCCTGATTTTGGCAGTGAAACTATGAAAATCAGAACGTCCCACACAAGACTCAAACCTTGTACTTACATGAGGCCCTAACTATCAACAGTGTGATACAAACTGTTTTTACTGGCTTGGTCTGTCTTATTTCTAAAAAATGTCACTTGTACTATCTTTAGAACACATTTGCCCAATACTAACCTGAAATAATTATAGAGTTTGAAACACATACACACAAGTTACACAGGTATGCTTATTCCTGGAGAAATGACAAACAATGACCACACAGAAGCATTAAATGCTAACAAGCACAAATAACATGTAAACAATGAACAAGGTTGGTAACTCCTCGAAGTATCAGGTTTGAGCATTATGTGCAACCTTCAGATTTTAAGACATGTGCCAGTTCCCACATGAACACAGAACCTAAAATGTCTCACCACCAATGTCTACCATGGACTGTCATCTTTAGCTTTGCTGATTAGACCACAGTTCATGTTCTTCTTGTACAGTTCTTCAACAGGTGCTCTAATTATATTTCTGTACTCCTTGTGGATTCCAGAATGTAAGTAAAGTTTGATATAGAAATATGTAACAGTTCATTTGAAACCTGTAACCGCCTGAACACATTTATGGGTTCTTTCCTAACAAACGGGTCTAAATTGTGGGATGTTGAATGAAATATATGAAAAAGGGAATAAAATTATATTCTTCATGTTTTTATGGATTATTTCCCTGGAGTTAAATAGTAAACACCAACCCGGTGTTTATTATTTACACCACTAGCTCAATTTGTTGATGGCGCTTTTTATCAGCTAAGTTCCAGATAGACCTTTCCACAGCGTAGTAGTTTAAGATCATAGTATGTTCCCCATGTATAACTTAGCATCTGGGAACACTCCTTGTGGTAACAACAACTTTATCGGTCAAAAGAAAGTTCAGCACAATTACGGCAGCCATTTTGTAACTAGGAATGCAGCGCCAGAATGATGTCACAAATTAATTAAAATTTCGGAACGGTGCAGATTTCTTACAAAGTGTGAAATGTAGACCCGTCTCCTAGGAAAGAACCCATTTATATAATGACATATGGACCTGAAGGAAACCAAACTTCCTGAAGGGCTATAGATATGACCATGGTTGCCATATTGGCCATTTTATGATCAAATTTCAGAAATTTTGTCACTTTTAAAGAATAATTGGCCATGAATTTTATTTTGGTCACTTTTGAAAACAATCTACTTTTCCAATATTTTGTTGTTTAAGTTTGGCTACATATTGTGTGGTAGGTTTTTGTGTGGATATTAACTAATTTATAAACACCGTCTATTCTACTCATGTATAAATGTAGAATGAAAATTGGATGTTACAAACATGTATTTGACAATACTTTTCTAAGTACTAATACAGATGTTTTTATAATACTTTTCCACTAGGGACGTCTAAGTGGAAGCTGTGTTACAATAGTGAAACATGATATAACAAACTAAAAGAACAGACATTTTCATGGTAGCAAAAACACTAAATAATAATTGGGAAAATAATTTTACTGATAATTTTAGTTACTACATAGTTATACTTCAAGAGTGTTCTGAGCATGAAACGCTTTGGCAGACATTTTGGCCAGAGGAAACAACACTGGAATCAAAGCTCTATGGGACACTTTATGAACTAGAAAAGACAGTGAGTTTTATTAAGGAGACATAATTACAGATATAGACATGTTTCAAGTGAACGAAAGAAGAAGTTACTACATAGTGACAGAGCCGTCTTTACACAATTTAGGGCCCCTGGGCAAAGAAATAGTGTTGGGCCCCTGGGCAAAGAAAGAGTGCCCCCCCCCCTCCCGCAGGAATAAAAAAATAAATGGTTGATAATATTAAAAATAATGTATTATTTATTTTATTGTCACTATACTCATTTCAACCAAATTGTTGTTAAAACATGCTGTACAGCTGCAACTATAATCAACATTAAACATGAAAAACAGAGACAAGAGATTTTATTTACATGTTTTATAGTATTACATATGATATTTGCAAAAACAAAAAAATTTACACAAAAACAGATATTTACATATGTTTTTTAAATAATAAGCGCCATAACATATTACATCTATTACTCAAGGTCAAACAAAGGTATTAAAATTCGATAGAAAAAGATAGAATTTTTTTTTCTTAAATTAGACAAATTTCAGTACGGTACTTTATTATAACAAGCGTTTGCGACATTTCTTTTCAGAAAATTGTTTTATTATTGGCTTGAAGTCAATGGTCTTCAGGATGTCATTTTCTATGCTCATGAGTGATAGCCAGTTCAAACGATGCTGTCCCATTGTACTACGAAGCTGATTTTTTATAAGTTTAAGTCTTGAAAAAGAATGTTCTCCTGTACAGTTGCTCACCATCATGCACATGAATACTCTGAGTGCAATTTCAATGTTCGGAAAAATAGATTTTAAATTGTCCGAAATTATTTTTCTGTACAATGCACGTAGAGTCTCGCAATTTTCATCAAGAGCCATGTAATGCTTGAGATGCTCACATTCATTTAAAAGGTCGTCATAACTCAAGTCCTTGTGGTTTGTACATTGTGGTCAAGTCCTTGTGTATTGGCAAGATGTTCGCTTTTTTCTTTAGTGCATCAGAAGTAATGGTTTTTAATTCACACAAGAAAGAAAACAGATTTCCAATTTGTGAATACGCCTCTGCACTGTTAGTTCAACTATTAAAGTGTCCAGAATAGGGAGGAAAGTTTCAACCTTGAACTTTTCGGAATTATTTAGAAGTAGCTCTTCTCCTGGCCTATCATATCTACTAAAACGCACACTTCGGGTTCGCTCCCGTTTTTTCCATCACTGTAATCGGCATCTGGACACATACTTCTGGCTTTGAATTCATATTCAGTGAATTTGTCTCTAGTTTCCTTAAGATAGCTTTTCAGCGACACAAGAAGATTTGTGGCAACTAGGATGTTCACATCCTTTGATTGTAAAACTTTGCTTGTTGTATTCATCCTTTCAAGAATGCCCTTCCAAAGAATTATAAGAAATATTGTTTCAAGGTGTTCCATTTTTTTGCTCAAACCTTCCGCCTCATGCCTTGTTGTCACTTGCTGTTCATTGTCACCTGATATAGAATCCAGTGCATGTTTTATTTTGTCGAAACCCTTACACAAAGCATGTGTAACACAGCATCAAACAGTTTTCCAAAACCCTACAAAATATTCACACGGGGCGCCTATGCTCGTGGGCCCCCGGGCAAATGCCCAACGGGCCTATGGGTTAAGACGGCATTGCATAGTGAAAAGTAAGATGTATAATTTTACTGTGCACAAAACTTTTACGTACCATCATTGATTTCATGTCTAGAGAAATCTCAAGACAACATAAAAAGAACTAAAATTAATTTAGCAATAGCATATTTGCCATCGCGCAATTAATAAATGATATAATTGGAGAGAGGTAATATAAGTTTATAGATAGGTAACATTCTTGAAAATTCACCATGCTTTTATTGATGGGGGTCATTTGTTACAAACAATTTGGCCATAAAAAGTTCCAACCATATGGCAACCCTGGATATGACTTTGCTAAGTGTTTCCTTCTTTCATTTGCCTAAAATGTCTATATCTGTAATTGCGTTTCAACAATAAATTTTACTATCTTTTATATATCGCACATGGGTCTACATAGATTTTTATTCTAGTTTTTCTTATATGTGTTTGTCTAAGCATCTCATTCAGGACATACTTGAATTTTATGTTCTGCAGTCTGTTGTGCTTCTAACATAGCTACTTTGCTAAGTGTTGGTGTTTCCATTAAAACAGAATTGTGCTTTGTTTTTTAATCTATCTTTTACTGGAAACATCATTGGGGAGAGAGGGGGGTGCTGTCACCATTATTTTTACTTGTTTTATAGTGCTAAATGTGACAATGTTCCATTTTCCTAAGAAAGAGGGGAGGGAGAAGCTGTTGTTTGACCCCCTCAAACAGACCCAATCTATGGGCTTGACATCCTTATGACAAACTTATGATCAAGCAGGACATGAACATAGAAGAAGCTAAATAATGAGAATTATAAGGACATCTACACTACAAAACACTGTATCATTATATCACCTGAAAAAGTTTTCAATTTCTCCTGCAAGTGAGGTGGAAGATCCTCAGATGAGATATCTGGTGGGTAAAAATATAAAGATCTTGTATGATCTCCACTTTGGTCCCTCTTTTCAACCACATCTTTGCATACCTTTTTAAGATGTCAAGATTTAAATGTTAACTTTATTCTGTGAATTAAATTACTAATTGTGTCAGTCTAATTTTTTTTAAAAGGAATCAAATTCAATATCTAAAATTCTCATTTTCATGTGATATATTCTTTCCAGAACGTGGTCTTCCTTATAGATTCTCTGAACACTTTGCGATTCTGGGCAAGTTGACCTGCCACAGCTAGACATGTTTAAGCAATCTGATATATCACTGTACCATCGTTGTCTTGAGAGCTCTCTTTCCCTGTTGCTGTTAACTCTGCCTTCAGCTATTAATCTTTCCATACTGTTATGTCTCTTTATATGACCCACAAAAAAAACTTTCTTGTTAGGATGTTAAGAAGCCAGCCCTCTTTGACGTCTATTCATCTTAACAATTTTTTTCTTTTTAGCTGTCCATGGTATACATAAAATTCTTCTGTAGCATCTCATTTCAAAAGCAGCAATTATCTTTGTATTGCCAAAATAGAATTACTAGGCACATTACTCCTGTAGTTTGCCATTGCTTTCAGGAGGAAATCCCGTTTATCGAATAGCAAACAAGAAAAACATTCATTTTCTAAGCATTTTTTAGCGGAAGTGCTATATCTAAAATAGCAATAATATATACAACTATGTGTTGCAGGCTTGGAAGTGGAGCAAGGAATAGCAACACTGTGACCTGGCATGTATGTTGTAAGAAGCAACTAAGGAGGTCTTGGGTGGGAGGGGTGGAGTTGGATGTCCCATCCCATAGATTGTAGTTACCCAAAAGTCATGCCAAAGACAGATGTCAAGCCAAAAGGCACATATATCACAGTGTAGCAGCAAATCCTTAAATCATTACCCAACTCATTCCATTGTTTGGATTATATCCTGCTAACCAGCAGGACATTGAGAACAAACACAGAAGTGGAATATCCAAAAGACTCAAACTCTCAACTGTGTATAATGCTTTGAGAAAGTACCTCCTACTCAGATGAGGTAAAATATAAATATATAAAGTGATAACAGGGATCCATAAAAGGAAAGCCTCACTTGTATAAGCATATCATCAACAGGATTACACAATCTCCACTAGTCATAGGTGCATAATATTTGCAGATTGTTGTTATGGATTTTGAATCTGTATTGGATTATCTATGGCTATATCCTATCAAGTGTTTAGATATTTTTGCAAGACTCCACCGTTTATCCCTTTCAGCATCACAATGTACCATGGTGAGCAGTGTGTTCTTTCTGGCTCATTGCAATGCCAGCTGTTGCAGTCTCTTGTAATAACTGGAAAACTTTGAGTTCCCTTTGGACTGGACTAGACCTAATTTTCTATGGCAGAAAGTGGCCCTGCTTGGGAAATTTGGGAAAGCCTGTCCAGACTTAGTGTTTCAGCCAATGGTGACATTGTTGAAACTCCTCTCAATTACAAGGGAATAAATATCTTGATGGAATTAAACACATGCTGGATAATTTTTAAAAGAATGAACTGGATGGACTAATAATAACAGAAGATAGAAGGAGTGTACAAAACATGTTCCGTTGAAAATTGAAAAGTAAAACAAAGCAAGATAGTAACTATGTAACAGCTAGTAGACGTTGGAAGCATGAATTATAAATTTGAAATGCACGCTCATATTAGTATGAATCATGAATTTGAAACAAACACAATAATATTTGATAATGATATAACCCAGAGAAAGTACGAGTTGGTCACTCGTGTTCCAATGTCAGGTGGTGCAGTTCTATTTTCAACTGCAGATTGGTGTTTCTTTGGCATTTTTTTGGGGGTATTTTACGAGCTTTTGCAAGTCAGAGACTGTTTTACTCAATGATGTTGTATGGTGCAATACCACAATCTGAACAGTCTTTTACTAATAGGTGACTTTGTAATTACTTTATTGCAATCTCAAGGTATGCTTCAGATAAAAGGGTTTAATCTTTCCTAGCAGTTCAGGCACGGATCTTAAGCCAGCTTCATTACAGCAGAGATTATGGGGTGGGGTAGTCAACCAACGGCCCAACCTTCTCCTTAGTCACCTCCTATGACACGTATGGTAGGCAGCAGTGATAGATGACACTGCTTCACAACCTGAGGCTCTATGAATAACCTTAAACCAATGACACGATGAAGCTATTGGTGCTTAAAAGATAGCCTCTAAAAATACAGACAATAGCATACGATGGTACAAGTGGGCCTGTGATTCCTTGTACATACTGAAGATTCTTTGTGGCTGAAATTGATTTTGTGAGTCACCTCTCTCATCACCATTGATCGTAGATTATATTTCTTATAGTACAACAATAATACTACCATCTGGAAAGACGGAAAGGTGCATACATATAAGCTGATATATGGAAGCTATTATATAATGGAAGAATGACACAGAAGAAGAAATGGGAAAATTAATATTACAACTTCATCAGCTAAAATATGCACACGTACCTTTAGTATATTTCTCCGAAATGTGATGACCTCCAAATCTTTGTTGTCATTGAACTCATTTATGGGACTTCCAATGAGCATTCCTGAAAACAAGAGATTAAATACAAACATGTATTTGCCAATCCAAGCATTGACATTTTGGTGTTCTTCCATCTTTGCTGTTATTACTGCCCAAATGTGTAAAACTACGTACTTCAATTTGTAGATAATCGACCATGAAACTATCAAATGCTATTTTAAAGCTTCTAATCTATGTTATTTCAGCGTCTAATATGGTGCATAAGGCAGAAACCAGTGCTCTTTTAATTTATGCAATGTGATGCTACTGAGCGTAGTTCTTTTATATTATTGAGACCAATAGTCATATCCTCTTTGATGGCTGTTCTGTGAAGAGTTGCAAAACTTATAATTTACGTTTTGTGATAATTTTACAGGTGATCTCTTTATAAAGTTTCTGTATAATTATATCTTAACATCCTTACTTTTAACATCAGATGACCAATGATCCATTGAAATAAAGAGTACAATAGCACAAACCAAATCCCCACTTTAAAAATTAGAAATATTCTATGCAATGGAAAACTATCAATGCATATGTAAATTTGAACACCAGGGTCTTGTATCCTACCAATTCTTTTTTATGGATGTGACTGCAAACAAAAAAGCTCAAAATAACTGGAGGCAACAACAGTTTTTGATAGAATTATGAAAATACCATAAACAGCTTATAAAACAAATGTAGAGTTCACCTGAGATGCTGGAGTAAAGGCAAATTATAGCAAAAATTGGAAAGATGGTAAAGATTTATAAGGCATGTGATGAGAAGAACATAGCTTGAACATTTAGCAACCACCAAAAAGATCATGGGCAGAAGAAACAGAGGAAGAAAAAGAGAGATATTGTCAGCTTGGCATGGGAGAATATCACCAACTAAACTTATTAACAACACAAGAGACAGAGAGTTGTGAAGAAACAAGGCCACCTATGCCATTTGGCATGGCTTTTGATTAACTCATAGATAATTTATTTTCAAATGTTTTTTGGCATTTCATGCCTGAATATGTTGTTGTACTACTGTGGGAACTATACATCAAATGCCTTTACAAAATGTACACAGTAATATATTAATTTTATATATATATATATATATATATATATATATATATATATATATATATAATATATATATATATATATATATATATATATATATATATATATATATATATATATATATATATATATATATATATATATCATATATATATATATATATCATATATATATATATATCATATATATATATATATATATATATATATATATATATATATATATATATATATATATTTCATGGACTGCGAGAAAAACTAATGTAGAGGTATTAAAAGAGTTAAATGCGAAACGGACCTTAATCAACAATATAAGAAAAAGGCAATCTTCTTTTTTTGGCCACTTCATGAGACAGGCAGGTTTAGAGAACATAATCACAACAGGCAAGATTGAAGGCACCAGAGACAGAGGGCGACAACGTGAGAAAATATTAGACAGTTTGACAACCTGGCACGGCAAAGAAACAACAACGACTTTGATACATTATACTGTGGACAGAGAGCTGTGGAGAGCCATGACCGCCTACGCCACCCGGCATGGCACCTGATGATGATGATATATATTGTAAGAAGCAACTAAGGAGGTCTTGGGTGGGAGGGGTGGAGTTGGATGTCCCATCCCATAGATTGTAGTGACCCAAAAGTCATGCCAAAGACAGATGTCAAGCCAAAAGGCACAGATATCACAGTGTAGCAGTAAATCCTTAAATCATTACCCAACTCATTCCATTGTTTGGATTATATCGTGCTAACCAGCAGGACATTGAGAACAAACACAGAAGTGGAATATCCAAAAGAATCAAACTCTGAACCGTGTATAATGCTTTGAGAAAGTACCTCCTACTCAGATGAGGTAGTCTGATATAGGTACTATATATATATATATAGTAACTCAACCAGTGCTCAACTTCTATTTTCACTCTCAAACTCCTGCCAGTTGGTAGAATGTAATCCAGAGAATAGAATGAATTATATCATGGTTTACTGCCTTTCTGCTAACATTTGCACCCTTTGGTCTGGCAGATCCATTTCAGAATTATTTTTGGGTCAACATGACCTATAGTGTGGAACAGTCAACTAACTCCAACCTCCTTAATCACCTCTTATGACATGAATGGCAAATTACTGTATAGTTATTCTTTACTCTATTTTCAGGCCCCATCAACAACCAAATGATCAAGATGAACTTCTCACCTATTTCATAATTCAGCATTTTTTCCTTTCTGTTTCCCTTAGGCTCCATCACTTTCAGTATTGGTTGAAAAAGACGAAGGTCACAAAGTCTCCTAGTTTCATCATAGAATTCTTCTCTCATTGCATCTTGGGTGATTGCTAGAAATATGTATGATTCTGGTTCCATAAGTTTCTGGAAGAGGGGGTACATTTTAGCTTCCTGCAAAAATATAGCATACAATATATTAATAACATATGTGTGAAACCATAAACGCACGCATCCAAGCACATATAGGGCTCATTAGTCACAGTCGGGCAAACATCATCTTCATTATCATCCCAGTTGAGCTGAATATTATCGACTCCGGCGGACAAACAGCATGTATGAAAACATAATTTCCAGTTCAATCTCTTTCATGCTGGAATGCTATGTAAAAATATGAGAAAAAAGGGCCTTACCACAAACAAACCCAAGTAAAACCTTGATTACAATCAGCCAAGGAGAGAGAACATTTCTACTAACTCTCAGATCGATAGCGTGCATACATTAAACCTCAAAAGGTAAGTCATCTAGGGAAAAGAGAACTCCAAACTCAAACCTTCAATAACTTGCTGACAATCTTTGAATGGGTAATAATATATATATAGCTGAAGTATCCCAGCCTAACCTATAATCCCATCAGAGTCGCAGGGGTACCCCACTGGATGCTTCAACACAGAGTCCTCCAGCAATTTCTATCTTCAGCGATGCAGAAGAGCGAGAAAAAATCTTGTCTTGTCCAGTCCTTGATGGTGTCTGTCCATACTTCTATTTGTCCTCCTCTGCCTCTTCCATGGTTCTCTGCAGTATTGTTTTTGACAAAGAATCATGTCGGCATACGTGTCTAAATCATGCAAGTTTTTGTAATTTCACCATTGAAAGCAATGGTTCTTATGGACCTGTATACAGCTCTATTTTATTTCTTACATACACATCTGTCTTATAGGAGATTCGTAGAATTTGTCTGTAACATTTGCATTCGAAGGCCTGTAGTCATCTTTCCATGTCCGCAGTGAGTGTCCAACTCTCACAACCATACAGCACAATAGAAAGCACTAGTGAGTTATAAAATTTGATTTTCACTCTTATAGTTTAAGTCATGGCTGACTCTCCATCAAAGGTAAAACAATGCCAAAAGATTATTGATTGACATATCTCAGTCACATCTGACTTAAGGTTTACATGGAAACACACTGACAAGATATAAGCAAATATTGCTAGTAAACTAGTGCTTCTGAAAATAAATTTTAACTGCTGGAACAATGAAACAATTACAGACAAATGAAACAATTATAAATAAAACAGAGAATATGTAAAACCAGTTTTAGAATGTGAAATGTCAGCATGAAGCTACCAAATAAATGAAGTATTAAGCATATTTACACAAAGCCCAAGCCCACCAAACACTTGTAAAATATGAAGATCAAGAAAAGTATATTAGATATTACATCTTTTTAAACTGAAATCCAGGAATACCTTGGTAGTGTTTAAAGAAACAACTAAAAACCATGTACTGAAAACATATGCAAAAGATATAATGAATATACGTGCAATGAATCAGCAAAAGAGGTAGGCTCAAATCAAAGAGAGGGAATCTATCAAATGACACCAGGTACAAAAAGGAAATGGAGAATGTCAGGCAAACATTTCACACATTTTAAAGCAGAAATGGAAGCTATAACAGAGGCAGCTAAAGTGTTTATAAATCTCATTTGACACATAAAACAAAAAGTATTCTTCCTGACTGATGTAAAATCTATGATTATGACAAAAGCAGAATTTAAGAAGCAGCTGCGATCGTGTCACTGACCAACAGAAAAGCAAATAATGGTAACACTGTGACCTGCAATGCATGCCATAAGAGCTGACTATGCAGTTTTTTTGGGGACGGGTTGACTGTTCCATTCCATAGTTTTTTTTTAGTGATCCGAAGTCATGCTATGCTGGATGTGTCAGTCAAGCTATGATACAAACCATGACACAACACATTCTGTTCTCTGGGCTACATCCTACAAATCTGCAGGAGTTTGAGAATGAACACAGAAGAAGAAGCAGTGGAAGAAAGTATACCCAGCAGCAGAACCAAAAGACCCCTTACCATCGAATATCATGCAAAGATAAAACCATTTTCTTCAAACTCCAAACTGCATACGACATCCTGAGAAGTTGCATATACAGAAAGATAAAAATTGTTGAGACTTGTGTGCATTTGTGGATTGAGCCCAAATGACATTCCTTCATGCATTCCCACTCTTCATGGATGAGAAGAAAATAGGTAGATAGCAGATTCTCCAAATATACATGGATGAACAGAAGTAAATCACAGTTCACTGAAGCTATCCGTGCTGAGACCTTGTGGCTAACAGAAGAATGACAAAACAGAAACATTTGAGTCTTAATTGTGTGCAATTTCAATTATATTAGTTGCAAAACAGGTTTTAAAGTTTCTCTTGAGTTCAGATCAAGATAAATACAAATTTGTGCACATCCATGTTTTTGCAGTGACTTGTGTGTCATAATTTATCTAATTTTCTCCATGATGGAAGGATCACTCTCAGTGACTGTAAGATGGTTGTTGTTGATAATGACAACGACTGCGATAATGGCAGCAATGACGATAGTGTATTTCAGGGGGACTGTAACAAAAAAAAGACATATTTGTTTACCAAGATTTTCTTCCCTGTGTAGGAGAATTAGAAAATAGTAGATCATACATTTTTTTCCTGTCTGTTATGATAATGGTCTTTTTAGTCGAAACATAGAATTTATAAATTTAGTTAATTTATAACACAAGCAATTCAAATTTTTTTTTAAATGAAATATATAAATTAGCTTAAATATAACTATTAATTCCCTGTGGCATGAGCCTTTAATGATTCTTACTAATTTCTCCAGACAGTGGAACATCCAGTTGGAAACATTTTTTTAGAAGAACCAATGTCACTTTTCGTTCCAACTCAATTGTGCTTGAAATTATAATTACATTGTCTGCGACTGCTTATTAATCCAGTAACGGCTCATTAGGTATAGAGGAATTACTTCATTATGTACAGGCTTCCGCATATGTACTCAGTCCCACTTTCGTGCTTGGAAACTAGCTTCATGATACACTGGAAAGCTTGAAACGGTGTAATGAAGTTTTGCTAATAACTAGACAAACACATAATCACACACACAAATTTGATGAGCAGGGATGACACAACTGGCGTTCACATGTCAAGCTAGATGTGGGGTGGCTGGAAGGATAGAAATAGGCCAGAGGTGACACAAAAAGGAAATGTACAAAAATAGGAAATATTTAAAAAAAACCATAATCAATGTGAAAACAAAACAAACAGAGAAATCACTGAACAACTTGATGTTATTCATATGTCAGGAGCTCCTTGATCCCTAAAGGTTTTAGAGTGCCAAATTCATATATGAAGTGGTTCTCAAGCGTGATACAGGTCCGGTGGTCGGAGAAACATGTCTTAATGGTCGTCACCTGAATATCCTGATGGACTGTGCCATTAAGTGGGTGTTGACAGGATAACTCAAATGTTTATACCATGTAGGTGTTCGCAGAATTGGCTAGCCAGTCTCCTGTCAATCTCATCTATGTACGTTTTGGTGCAGAGCTTGCAGAAGATGGCATAGAGGACATTACGTGAAACACATGAGAAACTCTCCTCAATGGTTAAGGTAGCATTAAGAATGTGACGGGCCTAGTCTGGGTTACATACAGACAGGTGTAGCATCTAGGGCGTTTGCAGCTGATGGTGCTAGAATTATGGGGGCTTCAGGCATAAGATGACTCCAGACCAGTATGTGTGTATGTAACCTTGATAAAGGTCTTTTGGTCAAAACATCGATTTGTGTGAGTCTAGTTATTAGCAAAACCTCATTACCCTGTTTCAAGTGTTCCTGTTGGATTTCATTTTTGCGCAGTGAGTACATTTCATGGCACACAGGACATTTCCATAAGTGCTTCACTCACCATTCTAGCAAACATCTAAGTGCTGATTAGATATTGGCTATGTGATCTCTATAACTTTCTGGAGAAGACACATATTCTCCCCTCAACCCTGGTCATCCCCATTTCTGTCATTCTTTATATGTGATATTATCACCTCCAACATCAACTTTCTCAGTCTGTAGTAAATCCATAACTACCATTATTGTACTTATCCCTCTGAAGAGCCATATAGTCTGCCGAGAGTACCACTCATAAGCTCACAACAGTGTAGGTTCAAGTGATAATCCTCAGAAATTTTTACAAAATTATCCTGCAAATAAGGTGTCACTGCGCATGAATACAAGTCAAATTTCTTTATCACTTTCCCACATATCTCCCATTCATTCCATTAAGAAATTGGCATGATCAGTTTCAAACTTCATGCTAAATTATCACAGTGAATGTGTCACCTGGTTAGTGTATCACCCCCTTCTGTCATGAAATTCAAAGGATAGAAAACAAAGATGAACACATTTATGTAATTGGTCACCAGAATAACTTACCTGCCACAGATCCTTCTTTATGGTTTCCAATGTTGAGTCACGTGCACATGTAAGTGGAACTAGAACACCAGTAGGCAACAGGCAATCCACTTCCACCTGCTGGGGCATTAAATGGTGCTCCCATAGCTCTCCTGAACTTGGCGGCATGACTGCCTACTTTATGGTCTATCAGATGCAGGGTAAAGAGTTTCTGTATAAAAGATTAATTTTGCTGATCTGATTTCTGTCTTCATGTTGAACATATACAATATTTGGGAGCCTAGATATGTATATTTAATATTCACCATTAAAATCTAGCCATTTTTAAGAAGTAACAGGTTTAAACGCTACATATATCAACATCTCTGAAACATGATAAAAATACACATACAGAATGGCTGCTTCTATTGGATGTGTCCTTTGCTACAACACCACTTCTGCATTGATCCTCAAACTCCAGCAGATTAGCAGAATGTAACCCGGAGAACATAAGTCGTGATTAAATCCCCTCCTTTTTCAGGGATTGGTTGAATACAGCAAACACATTCTCAAGTTGCAAGGAAAATAGGTGACATCTAAATGGACCTGATTCAAATCCTGTTTGCTGCCTTATGATTTCTTTCTCTAAGAATAAGGTACTGTATGAAAATTTGATTATCTAAAAGTTATTGATGTGATAATTAATAATTATTTTAAGCACACTCTTGATTCATTGCTCACTGCAAAAAATATACTGTTGGAAGTGCATTTAAGATATCTATGAGGGGTGGTAAAAAAAAAGGTTTTATATTTTACTTAAAGACTCACTATTGGTTGACAATTCCCATGTGTTCATGGCTCACGCTGTGTGGCATGTGAAAGAGAAATTGGCAGGAAACTAGTTCAATTGTGGATGAAGAAGTGTCATGGATAAAACAGAGTCTCATTGCGTAATCAAATTCCTGCACTTGCAGGGTAAATCTGCAAAACAAATTCATGATGGCATGTTTTCCGTTTATAAGGATGTCTGCCCTTCATATGATACTGTGAAGCGTTGGAAAAATCATTCTCAAACGGGACTCGTCTGCATTCAAGATGAGCCAGGATCCATTGCAGATGATACAAGCAACGTTGCAAGAGTGGATACCCTAGTCCTCTCAGACAAGCAAATTACAGTCGAAGAAATCATGGCTGAGGATTAAGTCATGGAAACACGTTAAGATTTTGCATGAGCAGCATCACTTGTCAAAGGTGTCCGTCAAGTGGGTTTCCAATCTCTCATGTCAATCAGGGGCATGACTCATGCAGCTCGTGACTCCATTTTGTCTTTGCACAGCAGTGCGGGTATAAAATCATGCCATATCCACCTTGCTCACCTGATTTAGCACAGAGTGACTTCTTCCTGTTTCCAAACAAGAAAAATATGATTTGTGGCCTTTTTTTCTGACATCCAGGGTTTTATTACTCAAGCGGAGACATGGCTTTAAGCCCAGGTGTTCTACAATCAAGGCATTAGGAAGGTGAAGAAGAGATGGGGGAACTGTATCGCCTTGAGGGATGAAAACATAGAGAATGACTAAAGTTCACACCAATTTTCATGTGTCTTGATTTCTTCACACTAAAATCTTTTCAACAGACCCTCGTATATTAATTTTGAGATATCAAGTAAACATCCTGCATATAAATTTGCCATTTTCTGCAAACAATATCATATTTTCAGCTAATTGCCTGAAAAATATGTTGAATTTAGCATCCTTGTCAAGGCTAACTGTGATTTGGAAAAGCAACATCAGTGTTGGAGTGAAAATCAAACTGTATAGGTCGCTGGTGCTTTCTGTTGTGTTGTATGGTTGTGAGAGTTGGACACTCACTGCGGACATGGAGAGAAGATTACAGGCTTTCGAGTATAAATGCTAGAGAAGAATTCTAAGAATTTCCTATAGGGAACATAAGACCAATGTGTACGTAAGAAATAAAGTAGAGATGTGTGCAGGTGTCCAGGAGCCATTGCTTTCAATAGTGAAACGACGAAAACTAGCATGGTTCGGACATGTATGCAGGCACGATTCCTTGTCAAAAACAATACTGCAGGGAACTGTTGAGGGTTGAGGGTGTAAGAAGCAGAGGAGGACAAATAAAGACATGGACAGACAACATCAAGGAATGGATAGGGCTAGATATTTCCACACTCATCCGCATCGCTGAGGATAGAATTCGCTGGAGGACTCTGTGTGCTGAAGCATCCAATGTGGTACCCCTACGACCCTGAAGGGTTATGGGTTTATTGATGATTGATGATGTTGAATTTACACACAAAAATGCCAGCGTGTTGGCAAGACCCAAAAGGGGTCTAAATAAAAAGGAGAATTTTGCAATTCAGACTTTGTTGTTCAAACTGAACAAATAGTGTCACTATCCACATTTACAGGGAAAAGAATGGGGGAGGGAGTTGTGAACAGTACAATGAAGAAGGTTATAAAGCTAGCATCCACGTTCACTTGTATTTTCAATTTTCCTTTCATTTTCTGCGTTGACTCATTCATTGTTATTTGTTATGTTGCTAGTTAGCAATGCTACAGATGGGTTTATTTGCCACCTGATCTGGAGTTTGTTGTCATCATCTAGGGTGCTGGATTTTTTGGTGTCAAATTTGTATTAATCAGGGTTTTTAACACTGAACAATTACAACATATGTATAATATATTATTATATATATTTGTTTGACCATTATATTTAAATGTAATTTTTTTTATTCTAACTGGCGCAACTACAGTATAAATCTTCACTGTGACCTTTGTTCTAGTTTTGAGGTATTACCTAACCTTTGCAGCGTGATTAGTAGAATCTGTATTTAAAATCCTGAGGGGGGAGGGCTACCGACCCCTACCAGGCGCATCCACAGGTGGCGGATGGTGGGATGGCCTCCATATATGGAGTGTCAGCTGCAATTAAGCAACCGCAGACCAAACCAGTGCTGCTGCCTACCAGGATGGGACATCAAGCGGCGCTGAAATACCCCATGTGTCCAGTGATTGGCAGTTTCAAGCGAGTATGAGCCGCTATAAGCAAATGTTGCTGGCATGGGCGTGCTGGAGGAGGGGGATTTTTTGTTTTCAAAATTGCTGCTTTGCAATCACCATCGGGAGATGGAAAGGCTAGGGGTGACAACCCAGCAGAATAATCACAACCCAGCCTGCTGAAGACGGAATGTGTTAGCTAGCGATGGCGCAGATACTGGGATAAATTAGGGCACACATGCTATTACAGAAATGTGGTCATGCGACAATCAACCCTGTCATCATGGTGTCGCTCCTATCAGCTAAAACCGGGGAGGAGCGGAGCCGTGCACTTGCTTCGAAAGGGCCCACCCAAGCGGCCTGTGTCTCTGCTAACCTAGAGGTCAGGGGAAAGCAGATTAGTGCTGACCAAACCAAACAGAGACAGTAGACTAGGCCAGAGGATACAGACTTGAGGTAAAAGCTATAGGCAGCCTCTCTGACCTGGAGAAGACAGTGGACTTCGCCCTGACGATATAACATGACCACAGATGCTGAACGCAGAAGAAGAAAAAGATGTATTTAAAATTAAGGTATATTAACCTTTAGGGCTCTGACTTAAAATTACGCAATATCCCCCCTGGGCCTGACTTATTTTTTGGAAAATTTGTGTTATTGATGGTGAGTGTTTTGAAAACGTCATAACTTGTTTGTTTTAAAAGAAATCAAAATAATTTTTGCATATCTAAATAAAGGAGTGAATATAATTGTGTTTTTGTTGTATATGTGATATAACAGTTTGTGAGCACGTTGTGAAGTTGAAAATTCTGGCGAAAAACGCAAAACGCCATTTTCAAAATCGCAAATATATCTTCGTGACGACCCTAATACATGAGCAATGTGTGGCAACATTGATAAAATCCTCATAAAAACCTATACTTATTGTATATATATTGTTTTATATCTAAACTAATATAATATGAACTAAAAACAATGTGAAGAAATCGCATATAACGTCCGTCCGGTCAACACTAGGTCTAGCCCGATACACAACGTAATTATTGTCCATGCACACACATGGCACCCCTGATACATATTATTTTTGTGTTTTTAATGAATACACAAACATTCTTATCAAATAACAACATATTAAACACAAAAAACAACAATTAGAACATGCAGTCACGATCACTTACCCATGCTACTCGGTACTCAATTTGATAGTAAAATACAGCCGAAAATGGCTAAAGTCGCTCTAGAAATGTGTTGACAAATTCAACCGGCTTTCTCTCTCTTACAATCGTGTAAAGGAATTTGACTTTTAAACTGTGACATATTCCTAGCTTCGTGTGGTGGAAATTCTACGTCATATAAGCTTTAACTTGGTGAAGTTCCGTACTCGGGAATGGAGCGATATCGTATGCCGCATGACTGCGACCACAGGCAAGGTGGATCGCACACGCAACCATAGAGCCCTATAGTTTAATTGAAAAGGCATATTAATTTCGTATTAGTATTTACGTTAGGAATGGGGGTAAGGGTTAGGATCAGTTATAAATGAAAAAAATAAACTAGTTATAAAAATTATAATTATAAGTGTAGTTGATGTCGTTTGTGTCAGGAGATGTGACGTCACGGCATACATTAATTTCAATAATCTCATTGGTATTACACAGAAATCCATGACGTCTGCTACTTAAAAATGTAAACGTATGCTATTTATAGCACAGTGCAGACGTAAACTGTAGTTTTACCTCTAAATGTTTTATACCACTTAAATTTTAATTATTGTTCTTGACAAGGGAAAGTCATAAATTAGCACAAAATTGTAGAGGTCATTTATTTTATTGGTAAACGTTGCTTTTGATTCTACATTGTGCCATAAAAAGCACACTGTTTACATTTTTAACTAGGCGACGTAACGGATTTCCATTTAACACCAATGAAATTAATGGCTGCCGTGATGTCATATCCCGACAATCACTGAGTTCAAATCTAGACACAGACAAACTTATGCATAATCTGTTTCTTTTCCAATTAACACATTTAAAATAATTTCCTATTATTTGTACTGTTAACTGAGTGATCAGTATTTCACAAACGGAGCGAGGTGCGCGCACACATTACAATTATTTTTTCTAATGCTAACCGTTCTCTAAGTACTTAGTACTTGACTTAACCGTAAGCTTGCCAAATCACATAATAAAGGTTAGGAAATACCACGAAACTAGAGAAAAGGTCACAACGTAGAATTAAAAACAACTTTCACCATTTTATTTATTCACCTAGCCTAACTAAATCTAAAACAGCCTAGGCCTAAATCATACATAACAAAATTATATTTTTTTTATTTGTTTTACTTTTAATAATTAATTATTTTGAAATCATTTGACAGACCCAGGTCTACGCCTACTGTCCTCTATAGCAACCTGGTGGAATGAAGATGTGTGTAAAACTTCTAATTATAATTTGTAATATAATATATATAATATAGGCTTATTCTATTTGCATAATTGCTTTAAGACTTTGTTGTGCTGTGTATCAACTATCATTCATTCATGAACATCATCATGGCTCAACCTTCGACTTCGTCTCTTTCACTTTCTTCGTCTTATTTTATTTCAATTTGTTCTAAATAAAAAAATGTCTGTCAAGCCTACATTCCGCGAGTCTACATATTCTACTACATCTATCTGTAGACTATAAAAAATTAATAGACCGGCTTCACCAAGGCAATTTTAATTCAGCGCGTATTATAATATTTAATGTATTTTATTGGTATGATGCTATTTAATTTATTTTTTGCTAGTACTAGTCATAAGTCAGCATCTTCTGAAACTCCACGGTCACGGGTAATTCCCTCACTTAGTCAAACTGAGATGAAATCTGGGATACTTACTGGGATGAATGTCAGCCTGATTTATTTATAATATCAATCTAATATTATTGTAGATTTTAATATGTCAAATATGTGCGATGTTGAAACTAAGCAATCCATATTTACTCACTCTGTCTGAATATTTAGAATCCAACAGTGGAAACTTTCCGCCATAGCTGTTTTAATTTAGTAGCATTATTTGTTCACTATTTTGAACAGACGCGTTTACTAAAAACCGAGATAAAATATTGCGCGGAAAAAAACATTTATAATGCCCCCCCCCCTCTTTCTTCATTTGCGACCAAATAACAAACATTTATAAAACCAATACAATATATATTTCAAATATATAGTGTACATTTTGTTATGATATGATTTAACAACATTTATGAAAATTTGTGATGGGAGTGTTAATGATAATTATATTATGTAAAGGTTATTTGAAATTTCATCCTCGTACTCATGCATTGAAAAAATCTCACATCAACAAAGAGAATTGCATTGCAAATAAACCTGATGAGGAAGTTAATAATGAAATCAATGAACTTTTATTTGCCGATGATTAAAGTTTAATGTACAAAGATTAGGAAAATTTGCAAAATCACATCAATGCATTACTATTAGCATGGCAGAAGTACAACATGAAAATTAATATTTTAAAAAAAAACCAGAAGTTTTGAAAATTAGCAAATCTGCAAGTTACACCAATGGATATAACAATAAATAACACCAAAGTGAAACAAGCCAAATAAATTAAATATTTAGGCAGCATTTTTTTTCCAAAAATGGAAGATTAGACAGAGAAATAGAAACAATGTGACTGAGTAATTGGGGGCGACGGGCATAAGATGACTCCGAACCAGTAGGCCTATAGGGCCTATGTGTATGTAACCTTATAAAGGCCTTTTAGTCGAAACGTGGTTGGTGGAAGCAAACACAGTGAGTTACCAATTTTCACACTTATTTCTTCACCTAAATATCAAGATTGATTTTTTTTAAACCGATAATTACAATTTGTATACCAACACTCTGCTACCAATGTCTAACAGTCTTTAAACGCACCGCAGAAGAGGAAAATCGTTACATGTGAAATGAAGTGTCTGAGAAAAGTTCAGGTTACTCACGTTCTCTGGTTACCAAACTAGATAAAATAAAAAAATGAAGAAATAATAAAAGAGTTGGTATAATATAATATATTGAACATATTGAGAGACATCATGTAAAATGATTCGGTCACCTTATGAGAATGAGCTCAAAACCAAATACCACTAAGAGCACATAACAAAAAAATATCCGGGCGTAAAACCAAAGGTAGACCAAGAGAGCGGTAGATATAAAACATCAAGTAAGCCTTGAATAAACATGGACTAAATGCAACCACGGCGACACATCTGGCCTTGGAACGGCAGATAAGCTCCCACCCCTCACTTAACGGCAAGTGTAGGCCCTATTAGGTATTAGGAATGTTCATTATCCTCTTCACACACCGGACAAGTCCATAGATGCTCAATCTCCGCTTCAGTAAATCTCTCAGGGTATAACGGCTGATGGTTCCCTGCTCTTTTTGAAATTTTTGTCAGGGATTCTCTACGGGCAACGCCCATCCTCACTCCCATTCGCGCATTCTCGATATTGACTCATGCTCATTCATCGCAAAATCCTCTGATCGTGAGGATTCACGAAGAGCAATGAGTATGTTTGCTCGGTCCATAGGCTGACCGTCTGTTGTGGTTGCGAGGCTAGGGACAAAAATAAGCGTAAGTTTTCGTAGTGATGCCCGCATTTCTGCTCTCTCAAATGACTCCGCCCATTCCCTACGTACGTCACCTGTTTTGACCTGTTTTAACGGCAAGTGTGAATACGATCAACCATCATTCACTTGGGGGCAATAGACATATACACAAATACATAGGCCTACATTATATATATACCATTGTATTAACCAATACCAAACATGGACAAAGACAGCACAAGATAAACGTAAACTTGTGACAGCTGAAATGGCATGCCTGCGCAGAATCCTAGGAATATCGCTAAGAGACAGAGTGAGAAATTAAGACATTAGACAAAGAACCGGTATCACTCCAATCTTGAAATATATTAAGAGACAACAGATAAAATGGTTTGCACACATCAGCAGACTACCATCAGACAGAATACCGCAGAAAACTGTGCTACACAGATACAGTGAAGGCAGACCTAGAGACCGACCACGAAACGATGGACCACCGAAATAAAAGAGGCGACAAACTCCACAATATACTCAGCACACAAGAGGGCTATCTCCAAAAGACTCTTCTACCACTGACGCTTCAATGAAACAAAGGGTTTAGCGAATAGATAGATAGATATATATTATATATGCATATAGACCTACACATTCTACACGCGCACACACACACTCACACATATCCATACAGTAAAAAAAAATATAGGCCTACATATCACTGTGGGAGCCGGTGGTCATACGTGTTGTAAGGTTACTTGTTTTTGGTGGGGTGGGGGTGGGGCTGTTTCTGTTTCTGTTGCCTTCAATCTTGCCTGTTGTGACTATGTTCTTCAAACCTCCCTGTCTCATGAAGTGACCAAAAAATGAAGATTGCCTTTTTCTTATATTATTAAGGTCAGTTTCACATTTGACTCTTTCAATACCTCTACATTAGTTTTTCTGGCAGTCCATTATATTCTAATTATTTTTCTATAGAACCACATCTCTGTTGCCTCTAATTTCCAACTTTCAGGTTTGTTTATTGTCTAGGACTAGAACCCATATTTTAGTATAGGAGTTATATAGCACTGCAGAACTCTCTCACCTCTAATGACAAGGTCATTTTACACAATATATTTTTCATTTTTCTGAATGTTGTTTCTGCCTGCCCTATTCTGCTTTTTATTTTTGTTGAACTTCTTCCATCTGATGTAATCGTTGTGCCTAAATATTTGAATTGGTGGACCTGGTTTAATACTATATCATTCACTTTGATCTTGCAAAATGTGGTATACTGTTTCTTTGAAATGATCATTACTTCTGTTTTCTTGATATTTAGGAAGAGGCATTTCTCTTTACTTTCTGTGACAACTACATTAATTAAATCTTGAAGGTCTTCCTTACTTTTTGCAATCAGAACAGTGTCTTCTACATATCTCAAATTATTTATGTTATGTACTCCCACTAATATTCCAGAGATATCAACTATTGCAGCATTATGTTATCACTGTATAAAGAGAACAGGTCTGGTTAAAGTACACATCCTGTCTAACTCCTTGTTTTATTTGTTGAAAAGGGCCAAATTGATTTCCTACCCTTATTGCTGCTGTTTGTTGCCAGTACATGTTCTTGATTATTCTTAAATCCTTATTGTCGATGTTAAAATTCTCTAGCTTGTGTATAACTTCACTATGTTTAACTTTATCAAATGCTTTCGTGTAGTCTATAAAACAGAGGTACATATTTGTTTTAACCTCTATAGACCTCTCAATTAGTGTTCTCAAAATATATATAGCATTGTTGGTACCTTTGCCTTCTACGAAGCCACATTGTTCTGGGCTTATTTCTGTTTTAATTTTGTTTCTCACTCTCTTCATGATGATTCTGAGAAGTATTTTTGTTATTTGGTTCATGAGGCTGATTGTACGGTGTTCTTCACATTCGGTGGTCCCTGGTTTCTTTGGTAAGGCTATAAATATGAATCTCATTAAGTCACCGGGTATGTGTTCACTATTATATATGTCATTCAGCAATTATGTAATTATTTCAACTCCATTGTCACCTAAAGCTGCTAATTCCTCAATTTGATATTGTCTGGTCCTGGGGTTTTGCCATATTTCATGTGTCTTAGGGCTTCCATTACTTCTGCTGCGAATATTGATGGACCCTCGTTGTTATCTACTATGTTTATCTCGGGTCTATTGTCATCATAAAGTTCTTTTATATATTCTGATCATCTTTTTTCTATGTGATATTTTCCCATTAACACCTACCCTGTCTTAGATTCTAGAAACCCTGTAAATGTCTGTGTTCTTTTCCATGTTATCACCTCAATTTTCTTATTCAGTAATGTTTTATCTTGCCTGTAATCTGATTCTATTTCCGTGAATTTCTTGTTAGCCAACTTTCTTTTGCTATTTTGTATTTCTCTCTTATCTTCTTATATATTTTCTGATATTCCTCTATCTTGTGTTTATTTTTTCTTCTGGTGCTTATCAATACAAATATTTCTTCAGTCATCCATTTTTGTTTTGATGAATGTTTTACTTTTGGTATTATCTCTATAGATGTTTAGTTTATCGA
Organism: Meghimatium bilineatum; assembly: GCA_034231615.1. NCBI lineage: Eukaryota > Metazoa > Mollusca > Gastropoda > Stylommatophora > Philomycidae > Meghimatium > Meghimatium bilineatum. The sequence continues at coordinate 40,435,165 of CM067300.1, forward strand.
ATGTTTCAGCATGTTCCATTGATCTTCAATACTCTGAATCTGTGCAATGGCAGTGTATCTATTCTGTACAATGCTGAAACATTCAATGCTGAAATATTCTGTTCTTAACTCTTAAACCAAATCTTCCAGTCACATCCTTTATCTCTGTTTCACCTACGTTAGCGTTAAAGTCTCACATCACTACAATTACTTCATTTTTTTACACTGTTTCCTTGCGGTTTCTAGATCGCGCATGCGGTTGCGTCTCTGGGTCTTACAAATGGCTCACTAGACAAGCCACCCATGCAACAGAAAACCTTAGTAGATGACATGCCTTTATATTGAGGTTATCTTCTTATAGAAGCTTCATAGCACGTCATCTATACAATCCCGTAGTCGTAACCTTCGACAACAGTTACCATGTTGTTCCGACAGGCAGACGTTTTGCTTGAACTAGTTACGGGCACGGCGTGGGTGTCGAAACAACAAAGAAACCTGTCGCAAGGACCAGAGTTGTGCCCTGATGTCGACGTCTGTTTTTGGCGACATTAGACACGAAACACCATCGAGTCGGATGACCATGCTGGAACAGAGGGCGGAACACTTATGGGAATGCCCCACGTGCTGTGAGGTCAGATTATAATCAAAAATCAAGATCTCCATAGAAATTTTCGATGTCCTCTGAACTGCTTGATGTGGGTGCATAAACTTGTACAATGTTGATATCCAACGGTTTTCCTGCTAGTTTCACTAGTATTATCCGATCTGATATTGCCATGAAACCATTCACCGTTTTTCCTGTTTCCGTGTCTAATAATACGCCTACCTCTCTCTCTCGTGTTTTTGTCCTCCTGAGTATATTACTTTAAATTTATCTGATAGTATCTCTCCTGCCCCAGTCCATCTCATTTCACTCATTCCTAAGATATTTATGTTTATTCTTTCCATTTCTAGTTTGATGTTGTCTAATTTACCACTCTGCGCTAACAACCTGACGTTCCACGTTGCAATATTAACACTAAGTACTGTAGGCCTACTTCTGTGTGTCGCTATGACTTTCTTCTTGTGAGAATAATGTGGTAGTTTCCCGTTGCTTTCCACATCTATATGGGGGATATCCATTTCATATTATGTGCTGTGTCATCTGATTGAATAGGTATGTAACACTGTATGTTGTCGTCTGCAATATCTTTCAGGAGGTTGTAAAGTATTCAGTCGGGCCCTGGTGCACCATCTGATGTTTTCTTTATGGCCTCTTTTACATCCTCCAACGAGACCAGTTTCTCATTAGCGATATCGTTTGATACCATCGATGCTGTTAAAGTGGCCACTATTGTCTTACGTTTATCAGTATTGTTCTGATTGTTGAAGATATCTGCTGAAGAAAGCGTTGCCCTTCTGCTCATCTATGGTTAATATAAGCCCCGACTTGTCCTTCTGGCACAATTTTGATTTTGTCCCGTTTTTCTATTCATTGCCTTGACTTCTAAAATTTGTATAGGGTATTGTCGGCTGCAACACCTTGTGCAAAATTATCCCCGCGTTCTTTCTTGGCTTCTTTTACGATTTGTTTAGACTTCAGTGGTCTACTTCATAGTATTCTCTGACTATTTTTTTTTTGCTTTCTATGATGACTTGTGTCTGTCGTCTCTTATGTTGCCACTCCCTGACACTTGCTTCTTCTTTATCCATGCACACTCTATATATTCAGTCCACCATGGGGGTTGTCGTATGTTTGGCCTCACTTAATTTCTTTGTCATGTCAGATGTCACAAATTGCTAAAGACTGACTCTTCGTTGCGCCTATACACTTAAAGGCATGTAGTCTCTTGTTATTTCTACAGTTCTGCCCTTTTGTAATTGTTATTGCGCATGGTAGGTGGTCACTACCATGGTCCTGCGGGGGATACCGACCCCTACCAGGAGCGTCCACAGGTGGCGGATAGTGGAAAAGCCTCTTGAGGCCAGCTGTGAATAACCCTCTGGGCAAATAAACAGCCGCTGACCAAACGGTGTCGCTGACCACGAGGACGGGGTGGGATATCAGTCGGCGCTGATATTCCCACTGAAATACCCCATATGTCCATTGACTGGCAGCATCAAAGCGAGTATGAGCCGCTATAAGCTCAGGTTGCTGGAGTGGGGTCACTGACCCCACACCAGGAATGTGCCGGGGGGGGGTAGGGGGTAGGGAGAGGTTTAGGTAGGGTTAGAGGGTTGGGTAGGGTAAATGGGAAATTATAGATATTAGAACAAGAGAGTGCAATGTTCTTAAATCACCTTCCCTGAGTGAGAGGTGTCTTAGATTACAAGAAATAAACCACAGAGGAGGATAATGAATACCTGGCAACAAAAAAATTATCCTAGGAGAGGGGAACTCTACTTCAAAACCCCGGGCAGATGGTGCTCGTTAACCCTGTTAGGCAAGCTGTCTAGGAGAAGGAAAACTCCAAAATGAAACCTCCACTGCCCTGTGGACAATCCTTGGATGGATAAGGGCTAGGGAAACACATCCTGACTCAAAAGTAAGATGGAAGACGGAGACACTGGACCGAAAGGTACAAAATAGTCCAGCCAAGGCTGAAAACCACAGTGTCACGCAATGACTTCACATGTCAAATAAAAGGTTACAGATGATTCGTTTTGGTGCTTCATCTGTGGAATCCCGTCAGGCGGATGAAGTGCCGGGCTCTAAGCCTCGAAGGAGCCCACCCTCAGCGACTGGTGGTACCTCTGTCTCAATTTGTGGAGCCAGGAAAAGAGATCAGAGGAAAAAAACTACTGGTTCAAAAAAATCACATATAGATCATGATGCAGACAAAGACAAAAATAAGCACTTAAATATATTGCAGTGGAATGCAGAGGGCGTGTACAATAAAAAGACTGCACTTGCAAACCGATTACACACAGAGGAAATCGACATAGCATGCATACAGGAAACACACCTCACAAACAACAATAGATTCAACATTCGAGGATACCAAACATTTCGGAACGATAGAGAAAAAAGACATAAAGGAGGAGTTCTTATACTTGTGAAAAACAATATCGTTGCCTCTGAAATTCGAGTAGATACAGAAGAACAGGCTGAAATCATTGGAACCTGTCTAACCCTTCCAACTAAAGAGGTCACAGTATATAACTATTACTGTCCACAAGACAAGAGCCTATCTCTACACACAATTAACACAGAAAAAGATAACTGTCTTGTAATTGGTGACTTCAATAGCCACTCACAGAGTTGGGGATATACAGAACAAGATACTAGAGGAGAAGAAGTGGAAGACTGGCAGTGTGAGGTGAAACTTCAACTGCTTAATGAACCTGAAGACAACCCAACTTTCTACTCTAGAAGATGGCACACCACCTCAACCCCTGACATAGCCTTTGCAACAGATGCCTTAGTGAAAATAACATACAGGGAAGTGCTGGAGCAGCTTGGTGGAAGTGACCATCGCCCCATCAAACTCACCATTGACATTAACCATACCCCTGCTGGCCCTACAACCACACCTAGATGGAACTTCAAGAAAGCAAACTGGAGTAAGTTTGCTGACCTGACAGACAAATTCACAAAAACCTTAAATCCAAGGATTAAAAACGTGAACAAAACTGCACAACTCCTGGCTTCTGCACTTCTTCAAGCAGCCAAGCAAACCATACCAAGAGGTGCTAGGAAAAATTACAAACCGTACTGGTCTGACGAACTCGATGAGTTGGAGAAAGAAGTGTCAAAGACCAGAGACACAGCAGAAAAAAGCCCTTCCACAGAAAACAACATACAATATCACTAAAAGCTGCTGTAGCCAAACTAAGAAAAACGACAATTACAAACACAAGGACAAGCTGGCATGAAAAAACAGAAAATTTAAACTTCGACAAAGAGGGAAGAAAGCTATGGAAAATAACAAAAATGCTCAACAACGAAGATAACAAAACAGCACCAGTAGCTATAGAGAATGGTGGAGATGTACTCACGGGAAAGAAGGCTGCAAATCACTTTATACAGCATTACCAAAGTACTGCCTGCCACAATGTCGATGAAAATAGGAGAAGAGAAGTAAGAAAAGAACTACAGAATATCGAAAAAGAGATCAGCAAAGATAAACAAGATGTCATGAATATTCCATTCACGATCAATGAACTAAATGAAGAACTAGCAGTATTAAAACTTAGGAAATCACCAGGCCCTGATGACATACCAAATGAACTGCTAATTCACATCGGTCCATCAGCAAAAAAGAAATTAATAAATTATTTTAACAACTGTTGGGATAGAGGTCTAGTGCCACAGGTGTGGAAAACCGCCATAATGATACCCATCCACAAGAAAGGCAAGCCAAAAAATAAGGTGGACAGCTATCGCCCAATAAGTCTGACCAGCTGTGGTCAATTTTGCAAATTAATGGAGCGCCTGGTAAACAAAAGAATGATGTGGTTCCTAGAAAAAAATAAAATCCTGCTAAATCAGCAAGCTGGCTTCAGATAGTGTAGATCAAATGAAGACCAGATTACACTAATTGCCCAGGAAGTAGAGGATGCTTTCCAGGAAAAAAAGCAGACATCAGTGGTGTGGGTAGATATGGAAAAAGCCTTTGATTGTGTATGGAAAGATGGACTCCTCCTTAAACTACAACAAAACAAAGTGACAGGGCGCATGTATTACTGAATAAAACACTACCTGCACAACCGAAAAGCAGCAGTGAAGTTTGAAATGAAGCATAGCAGAAAGAAACTCTTTAAGCATGGAGTACCACAGGGAGGTGTTCTATCCCCCACTCTGTTCCTTATATTCATGAATGACATTGACCAAATTCTCTCGCGTAAAGTAAATGCTGCAATGTATGCAGACGATCTGGCGATATGGTGCAGTGAAGAGAGCGTAGGCACAACAAAAATAAGGTTGCAAGAAACTATGGACAATTTGGCCAATTGGACAGACCAATGGGCCATGTCTATCAATGCCCAAAAAACTACCTATACCATCTTCAGCATGTCCACCAAACCACAGAAAATCCTACTAACCATAAATGGTCAAACATTGCCAAAAGATGAGACACCTACATACCTTGGAGTCACTTTTGATCCAAGACTTACATGGAAACAGCTCATAGACAAGTGCCAAACAAAAGGTACAATGAGGACAGCACTCCTTAAAAATTGGCTGGAACAGATTGGGGTGCAAATGGAAAAATTCTAAGTAGAGCATATCCAGGTTATGTAAGACCAGCTTTGGAATATGGAATGTCAGCATGGGGGACTGCAGCCAAGAGTAACACTCAAAAGATCTCAAAGATACAAAACCGCAATCTCAGAATTATAACAGGAGGTATGAATACTACCCCAATCACAGAATGGAAACATGCACAGGTTTGCCATCAATGGAAGAAAGAAGAAATGAAAAAATCCTCACACAGTATGCAAAGTTCAAATGTTTGGAGAGTCATCAAATGAACCAAAGACTAAGCAGACCTACAAAAGAGCGACTCAAAAGAGGTAGCTTTCTACACTCCGCTAAACAGCTCCAGAAATCACTCACAGATACAGACCTACAAAACCTAAAACCACTAAACACCTTTAACACATACCCAACATGGGACAGGAAAAACTTCCCAAGAATTATGGACAATATACCAAGCATCATTTCGAAAACAGAAACTACTATACAAGTGCTAAAGGAGACAACTAAGAATCACATACAGAAAGCATACCCAAAGGATATATGGACACATGTATATACAGATGGATCAGCGAAAGAGGCAGTATTAGATGGAGGATCAGGAATATATATAGTAACACCAGGGAAAAGAAATAGAGAAATCCATACCCACAGGCAAACATTCCACAAATTTTAAAGCAGAAATGGAAGCCATAATAGAGGCAGCCAAAATGCTAATGAATTGCTTGCCGAGTCACAACAGACATGTAGTATTTCTAACGGATGCAAAATCAGTATTGCAGGCATTGAAAGATCCAAAGAACACGAGCATGAATGAACTTACGGCCTGCTTACTACATCTCAGCAGTACCACCAAAGAAACAGTACTGCAGTGGATCCCAGGTCACTGTGGCATACCTGGAAATGAAAAAGCTGATCTCCTGGCAAGGAAAGGGGGATCACTGGAACAAATAGAAAATGGTAATACGTACTATGAAAGTAAGACCATGTTAAAAGCAGAATATAAGAAAAAGTGGAAGCAAATGCACCCAACTGCAGAACCAAATGACCCCTACCACCAAATGTCACGCAAGGAACAAACCATCATTTTCAGACTTTGAACTGGTCACAACAGACTGAGAAGTCACATGTTTTGAAAGCTGAAGATTGGTGAGACAGACCTGTGCAACTGTGGACTGAGCCCAGAGACTGCAGAACACATTCTTCATGCCTGTCAACTCTACCAAGAAGAGAGGGAGAAAATATGGCCTACTGAGACGGCACTGCTTCCAGACTTGAGGGGTTCCATGGATGACCTGAGGCGAATCACACAATTCGTTGAAGCTATTGGTGCTGTAACCTGATATCTGACTGAAGAACGACGAAGAAGAAGAACTACCATGGTAAGCCAGTGCCGCCCACGTCATTTCCATTTCACCATGACATGACACCAGGGCAAGGTAAATGTTTGAATCTGAGTCTGTCTCTTTGGTAACTAACCTGGTCATTCTGGCACAATTAAGGATAGTGAGATCAGTCTCTAGCAGTGCCCTGTATAGTGCCATTCCCTATGTGTTACTGTTTGGATTTCCCCAGGCTATATTTTCGAGAATTGAAGTCTCCGCACATTAATAGAAAATCACATTGGAAGTCTTCCGACTCATTGAGAAAATTCCAGTCTTCAGACTTGACATAAGAACAGTTTCGAATATAAAACATATAATTTCGAATATATTTCCGGCTTAAAACAATTGTTGATGATTTCAACACAAGTCTTAAAACAGGACGCATACGAGTAGAGTGACTATACCGCTTCCTTCTCCCCCTGTGACAGATGAAGGATTTGCACTTCGTTGACAGAGTAACAAGTGAGGATGCTAGTGTCACTTTAGTGTGACAATAGAACACTCTGCAGCAGCGTCACAAGAGAGTGTGACAATAAAACAATGATGCTTGGCAAGCGTCTTAGTCAAGATCCTTTCTGGAACCTCTGATGCTGTGGTCAGGTCTAAACCTGTGGAACTCTTCTTGACATCAAATAATCACAAAGGCACTTCTTGTCTCAATATAAGAACGACTTTTAATATGAACATCAATTTCTGGATTAATTGCTATCTCCGAGACGGACATCAGATCATGAATATAAAATGTGCAAGGTCAAAGCATTACTGAAACAACGCTAACACTTCCAAATGAATAAGCATATGTTACGGTATAAACTTGATGAGAATAATAAAACATCTCATTCAACTCTAATTTCACTTTTTCCAATACTAGTCCTAGACAGACATATGACTGTGCGAATGGATTCCATGACAACCGACTGTGCGTTTAGGAACTGTTTCCTCAAATTGGAAACCCCGACTGCCTCCTCCGGTAGTCGACGATCGACGAACGAGGCAAAGACACCTCCGACATCAAGAGTTATAGTATCATCACTTTACAAAATGATTACGGCATGGTGCTGGAGATGATAATCGCTAGAAAACTGACATTTGATTTGAAAAATAGAGGTCTACTTCCTGACACCCTAGGTGCTTACAGACCGGGAAGAGACACGACCACAAATGCGGCAATCCTCGTCTATGACATCTACGAGGGCTTTCATGCACAGGAGGAAACAGTGGTCGCCACGGTCGACCTAGAAGATGCTTACAACAGAGTCAACTTTGGCCAGCTAAACCATCTGCTAAGCGAACTCAGCATCGACCTGTGGATAATTCGATGGATAGCAATGGTGTTAATGTCCAGACCTGTTGCTCTGAGATTGGGATCCTGGACATCAGAGATAAGAACTATAGCGCCAGGATTGCCACAGGAATAGCAAATATCACATGTACTCTTTAACGTTTACACAAACAAAATAGCGCAGCTTCAGGAGACTGGACACGGCATACCTACATATTCTACTTGTTCTTCTTTGTTTCAGTTGAAACATGTCTATATCTGCAATTCTGTCTCCTTAATAAAACTCACTGTCTTTTGTAGTTTATAAAGTGGCCCATATGTAACAGTAACATTGTCTGCACTTATGCGTGACAGAAACAACTTGTTACCGAAAACATGTAGTTGACTGTCGGTCCTGGACAGACTAGTGTGGCAGAGAAGAAGATCTGCAGCGTCACAATACTTTGCGACGGGAGAAAATGCTTTTTAGGACTTACTGGAATACTGGTGCTGTGACCAGGTCTAAATCTATGTAATACTGCTCGACATCAATCAGTTAACCAAAGCACTCCTTCACAAGAATATGAGGTTTATTTACACAAGTTGATATACATCAATTAATAGCATCATACTCATAAGAGAGGCAAATAAACACAAGGCACAAGTCCTAATCTAGTCTTATTCGAGTCCGTCCTCAATGCTGCGGACTAATCCTAAATTATCTGCAACTGGGCAATAATATAATCATCTCAGATTTCAAATTACGCTAACACATCCATGAATTGCTTCACTCGGGTTATAAGCTAAGTCTTAGAGAGTATACCGACTAACTATCTGGCTATCTACGGTTTTTCTGGGAGACCGAAGACTCTGACTGTCTCAGCTGCGAGACTAAACTAGGACTTGTCTCTCCGGGGAGACAAGTACTGACTGTCCGAGACAAGCCTGATAGAGACTGACCTCTAACCTGGGAACTGACTCCGGGGACTACTTCCTCAGGAGTGAAATGCTACCGCCCTGCTCGGCAGTCGATAATGCAATCCTCTTCCTCCTCCACTCCTAAGTTCCTCCAAACTTCCAGAAACTTCCAACCAATCAAAAGCTTTCATTTCCACAGAGGAAAACCTCTGGCCAATCAGAAATTGATCCTTCTGGTTACAATAAACCCATGTTGCCTCAGACCAACCAGAAAGCTTCTACCTGGTATGATTCCCGTCTGTCTATTATCTGACATGTTCTTAGGTAAACAAACGTTGCACTTGATCATAGCTTGACGCGTTCTTATAAAAACACACGTTTGTGTTTATCGTCGCTTGACACGTTCTTAGATAAACACACATTTTCATTGCGTGTCAGCGATGTCCGTGGTGACAACATTTACCCAAGAGATGCAATGTGTGGCATTTCACGCCGTCAATATCTCGCTATCTATGAAGGGTTCTCACTTCTTACTGTGAAACCCCCTGCCTGTGAAGGGTACCGCAACCAGATACTATCACACACAGAGCTTTGATTTCAGTGTTGTTTTCCCTGGCCAATATATCTGCCTCAGCGTTTCATACTCAGAACAATCTTGAAGTACATGTTTGGTACTCTGTGCTGCCTGCTCACATGTGTACATAGCCGTGTTGTCAATCTTGAACTTTATTTACATGTGACTGCGGAGTCGGTTGTGTCCTTTTCTGAGGCGTAGAATTACAACTTTTTCTGATCTATTCATAATGTGATAGTAATTTTGTGTTGGTGTTTGTGGCTTTCTTATTGGTTTGATCATCTGTTTTTTCTGATGGTAGGTGATTGGTACATCTTGTTGGTCTTCGGCAGCACCTTCCTTAGCCAGTTGGTCTGCTTTTTCATTTCCTGGTATTCCACAGTGAGAGGGTATCCTCACTGTATGGTTACCCTATACTGGCAAGACAATTCACTAAGTAGTTTTTTTCAAGTCTGTTAATTTTCCAGACTGGAGTGCTTGAGGCACTGAACTTGCATCTGTCAGGAATACCACAGGCTGTAGGTCAGAGTTGGAGTTCAGCAGTTTTTTTAGCTGCCACACTAATTGCCTGGATTTCTGCATCATAATCATTACATAATTTCTCTGTCGGTGTTCTGATTGTATCTCTAGGCTTGTGTGGATATTCTATATATACACATGCACCTCCATTCCTCACTGCATTCTGTGCTGACGCATCTGTGTATACTCTGACCCATATGTCTTGTGGATATTCCTCGTCCAGGAAACTTAGGGTGACTCTCCTCTGCTGCACACTGTTCTGTTCCTCCTCGCTTAGTATTCCTTTCACGTGGGTCTGGATGCACATTGGCATTCCATGCCTTTCACTCCAAAGGGTTTGCTCTGGTACAGACCTTAAGGGGCTGTCAACTTCAGGTAGGTCTGTAAGTTGCCTATGACAACCAATACAAGACACCTGCGTGAAACGTAACAAAAATCGTACTTTCGTATTACACAGGTTAATATAATCGCTTCAATCAGACACGACAGACTATATCTAAAACTAGTGGGAAATGATGTGCACACAAGAAAAAATACAAATTACAATATACAAATCATATTCAACGTTTCAACCAAAAGGTCTTTATGATGATACACACAAAACATCAAAAGACGACGAATTGAAAAATTATCACAAAAAAACGTATCCAACGGACATATCGAATTGATATCGCGAAATATCAGGAAGTACATAAAAACCGTAAATATATGTGGAAACGAAACGAACAAAAAGATGAGTAAATGATGGAACAAAAAGAATAAAGACATAGACCACACCAACCCAGTACTATACACAAGAGTGGTCGGAATTGAGCTCAAAAGGTTTTAGTGTACCCAATTCAAAATTGAGACGATTTTCTAGATCGTACCTAGATCTATCATCGGTGTAGCAGGATCTGATGGCGGTGACCTGAATATCACAAGCACCATCGCCGTTGAAGTGTGTGGCCACAGGAGTGGGTGTTCTATGATTGATGGCATGAAGATGGTTATAAAAGCGATCGCTCAGTCAAGCCGGTTTCCCCGATGTACTGTTTGCCTCACCGTTTACATATGATCACATAAATGACATTACGGGACTCACATGTAAAGGCCTCATCGATGGAGAAAGTGGCATTGGGAAATTAAATAGAGCGCATCTGATACACGTAAGGACATATATAGCAACGGCCACTTGAACAACGAACAGTGCCAAAATATTCGAGAACAGAAGACAAGGTGGCTATGGACCAAGATGTCCTTCAGATTTCTGTCACGCCTATAAACCACCAGAGGTAAGTGGTGGAAAGCGTCACGGGTGTCAGGATCAGACTGGAGAAGAGAATAATGTTTAAGTATGATGCGCTGAACAGAAGAGTTATGGGGATGAAAGGTAAGAACAAGTTTAACCCTATCAGAGGAGGAAGAACCCTGAGAGTCAAAGTATCGAAGCGAGATAAATGGCACACACGGAGCCAAGCGGATGAAAGAATGCCGTCAGGGAACGTGCATCTACGGAAAAACTCAATCATCTCAGAGTACTTGTCGAGAAAATCGACGAAATCGCTACATAAGCGACGCAGGCGAAGAAGCTGGGAGTACGGTAGGGAGTTGCGACAAGCAGAAGGATGAGAAGAAGTGTAGAGCAGAAAGCCATGTGCGACAGTTAGTAAACGGATGTGATAAGATAAGGGGGATGAATGGTGACAATGATGTCAAGGAAGTTGACAGAGGTAGTGGAGATGCTAGATGTAAATTGAATAGCAGAGTTGAACCTGCCGATGAAGTTGATGAAGCGAGACAATTCCACTTCGGACATGTCGGTGATACCTATCCCATCGTCAATGTATCTGTGGAAAAGAGATGGGAACGGTCCATTATAGGTTGACCAAACTAGATGTTCAAGATGTCCCATGAACAGACACGCATAGCTAGGTCCCTTTTTGGTTCCTATGGCAACGCCACTGATCTGATCGAAAAAGTACCCATCAAATTCAAAAGAGTTGAGCGTAAGCACCAGTTCAGCACGGCGGATAAGAGTAGAAGTGGATACAGAGGGATGGGGGACTCTTGTCAAGAAAGAACTGAAGAGCCCCGAGACCATCTGCATGGGGTATAGAAATGTACAAAGAACAGACATCAAGCAAGAACAGACGATAGGTACGGTCAGAAAACAACTGGACAGAAGATAAAATGGTTAGGGTATGCTTAGTGTCTTTCAAGAATGAAGGCAGTTGTTCGACTAAGGGCTAGAAAATGCTGTCAAGGAAGTCGGAGATGCGCTCAGTGGGACAACTGCAAGCAGAGACAATAGGTCTACCCGGATTCGATGCCTTATGGATTTTAAGCAGCATATAGAAAACAGGTCTGCCTAAACAGCTTTGGTCGATGCAAAGACCCGTGGCAGTGGTAGGAAGGTGGTTGTTAATGATAAGGGTTTTCACAGTGCTGTTAACAACCTTCTGGTTAGTTACAGTCGAGTCAGATGTGCGTGCAGTGTAGAAAGAAGGATTGGAGAGTTGTTGGTGGCCCTCCTGGAGGTAAATGTCCTTACGCCAAACCACAACGGCCCTACCCTTATCAGCTGGTTTGATGACAATATAATCACGGCGACGAAGATGTGCCAAGGCACGAGATTCCTCAGGGGTGATGTTTGAGCGATGAATGCGGTTGTGATGAAGTGATTTAATGTAATGGAGGGTATTCTTGATGTAAAGATCAAGAGCCTGAGATGCACCGGGCCTGTGAGTCCAAGGATATTTCTTATGTTCATATCTGGAAAACAAATCGTCAGTACAAGATGAAACTTTGACAAAGAAATGATAATGAAGCCGAAGACGACGATGGTGGATATACTGATGGCATGGAGAGTATTGAAGGCATGTAGGACGGAGAGGGACGAGCTTGAGGCTGAGGACAGAAATTTCACTATCAGCGATTGAGGTCAGGAGGAATGCAAACGACAGAGGCATTGGAATGACCCGGACGATGAACATCAGCATTAGTGGTCAGGTGAGAAGTGGGATTGTCAGAGGGATTAGTGAGACGAGGTAGTGGAGAATTAGCTACAGCAGGACTAGAACGGGGGAAAACAACGTGAGATGTGGATTGAAGAGAATTGAGTTTATTGTTGTGATGAGTACACATAAACTGGTACAATTGACCGTTTAGAACGTGGATAATACCCCGAATGAGGGAGTAGAGTAGAATGTTGTTGTAAGTAAGGTACTGTAAAGGTTTTAAAAGTAAGACTTTAGAAGAGTCTAGATCAGATAAAAGATGAGTATGGTTAGAAGATACACTACGCATGCGATGAAATGCGCATTTGTCGTCTATGCGTTGGAGTGAGCGCTGCTGACGCGGATACAAGAAACCGGCGGATGGATGGAATTTGGAGGAAAATCCTTCGATGATGTTCGTCCGCCGTGATCGACGATGACAAAAAACTCAACCATAATAATAACAATAAATAATAAAATAATAAAGTTAACAGTGCGTTTTTAAATGACTAGCAAGTCCAATGCGCGCACAAAATGTTCTTTTACAGAATTGGCAACAATAGAAGGTATCTGTGTGAGGTTGAGATGTTTTTTCTTTTTTACGTGTCCGCTTCTGTCTTGCAGTTTCTTGTCTGAATTCTTCCGCCGCTAGCGCTCCCGCTCTAATGCTGTAACGCCATGCTGTTCTATCCTGAGCGAGGCTCTCCCAAGCGCCTACGTCAATGTTAAGATGTTTCAAGGATGACTTGAGCGTGTCTTTGAAACGCTTTTTCTGTCCACCAGCTTTTCGAAATCCTGCCTTGAGTTCTCCATACGCACAAGATGGCCTGCCCAGCGTACCTGCGCCTTCATAAGTATTGTGTGGATGCTTATTGAGGTTGATTTTTCCAAGACCTCGTAGTCTGGTACTTTGTCCCACCAATGGATGTTTAGTAATTTACGTAGGCAGGTAAGATGGAAATGATTTAACTTTCTTGCATGTCTAGCATACACTGTCCACGTTTCGCAGGCGTATAGTAAGGTTGGTATAACAGCAGCATGATATACTTGTAGTTTGGTGGTTTTTCTTATACCTCTTCTGTCCCATACATTGTTGCGTAATCTGCCAAATTCAGCACTAGCTTTTGCCAGTCTATTGTTAATTTCCACATCAATGTTGACATCGCGAGAGAGAGAGTGCTTCCAAGGTAAGTAAAATTGTCGACTACCTGCAGTTTTTCCTGATTGACGATGATGGAAGTAGCAGTATGTTGGCTATTTGATGTTGCTTGGTGCATGACTTCTGTTTTTTTGGTGTTAATAGTGAGACCAAAGTTGTTGCAGGCCTTTGAGAAGCGGTCTAATGTGCTCTGCATGTTTACGACAGAATCAGCATACAATGCACAGTCGTCAGCATAAATTAATTCTCTAACAGTACTAGATTTAGTTTTCGTGTTTGCTTTTAGACGACATAAATTGAAAAGACCACCATCCGTTCTGTAATTGATCATTATGCCTGCTGTTTCATTACTAAGGTGTGTTTCCGTTAACATGGCCGCAAATAACAGGCTGAAAAGAGTAGGAGCCAGCACACATTCCTGCTTTACACAATTTGTGACAGGGAATGCAGGAGATACTCCTCCGTCGCAGATAACACTAGCCATCATACCGTCATGAAATTGTCGTATCACAGTGACACGTTTTGGGGGGCATCCGAACTTTGTAAGCACCTTCGACAGTCCTTCTCTGTTAACGGTATCGAATGATTTAGTTAAGTCCACAAATGTTAAGAGTTCATTATGTTGCTCTGGTGACTTTTCCTGAATTTGTCGTGCAGAGAATATCATATCAACTGTACCACGACCTGCACGAAAACCGCACTGACTCTCTCGGAGTAGCTCGTTTAGTAGTGAATTATTTAATTTGTTGAGTATGACACGAGCGAGAATTTTACCAGCTATAGACAAAAGTGATATGCCCCTATGATTATCGCAAGACTGTTTGGTACCTTTGCCTTTATATAGGTGCACTATAGAAGCATATTTTAGATCTTGAGGCAATGTACCTGAGTTCCAGAAAATACCAAAAATTTCAGTTAGTTTTTTAATCAGCAGTGGTCCGCCATTTTTTTTATTTCAGCAGGTAAGGCATCCAAACCTGGAGCTTTATCATTTGACATTTGTTTAATCGCTATCATAACCTCTTGACTGCTTGGAGGTATATCGAGTTCTTCTCTTATCCTAAGTTGTGGTATTCTGTTTATGACTTCTTCATTTATTACTCATTCTTTAGGAATAACATGACGACGGTTACAGGTGAAAAGAAAATGGCGGCGACAGAAGAATTTGGTCTTCTTGAACGTAACGAGAGCCAGTTCAGTGGCTGTATGACTGATGTCATGCGGCAAAAGGCTAAAAGAAACAATGGCACAATAACGTACGCAGTTGACGAAGTGCTGCAGAGAATGCATGGTAACGGAAGATATGGATGGAAATGATGCTAAACTAATAACTCCAACATAATAGAACTTACAAGACGAGAAGTTGCAGTAGAAAATTTCGATACGACAATCAATACAAAGTAACTGCGTGCAACGTACCAACAATCGTACTTACGTATTACGCAGGTTAACCTGTGTAATACGTAAGTACGATAAGTTGCCTATGGAGTCATTTATCGTGGTGGAAACTAACATATGCGGACGACCTCTTGCTGTGCAAGCACAGCAGAAACAGAAGAGACATAATTGGTGGCGTCCAGAGTAATCTAGATTCTAGAACATTTGTCGCACTGGAACACTAACTACAAAGCGGTCATAAATCCCACCAAGGAAAACATCATTTGGTTCTCAGTGAACAACAGCATGGTTACAGACACAGTACCAGCAGCCACCTGCATGGGCATCAACATTGATAGGGAGCAGACTATGACTAGGCATAACTTTTTATAGAAATCTTATCTTCCGCGAAACATGCGGACGTCATTCAGAAAGCTGGGAAGGGTGTCAGTGCTGGCAAAATCATGTGATCTGCAGATATGCCGCAGCGAACCCTTTTTCAGATGATGCAGGCAGTGGTATTATCTGTGTTGGACTATGGTTTAGGTTTACGGACACTGTCACAACACAGGTGGATAGATTGGAGAGAATTCAAAGCTAGGCCATCAGAATTGTCCTAGGATGCACAAGAGATACACCTATCGTGACCATGAGCTTTCTCCTAGACATACCGAGCATCAAATCAAGATATAAAATAGCTCAGGGTAAAGAATACCTCAAGGTCGCCAATAATGATCATCACCTCTTACACTAATCTCTAGACAAAACAAAGGGAAGGCATAACAAGAGACAAAGGTCTTGAATGGTAGAAGCAGAAGGTGCACTACTCAGAGTTTGTGAGCTGCAGGAAGTGAAAATAGACTGTGAATGGGTGATACAGATGGGAAGAAAGTGCCGCGACTGGACTGCCAACAGAATAGATGGAATGATCCAAAAACTCATACTGCAGCACTCGAAGCCACGCGATACAATAATTTACACACAGGACTCGGTAACACAAGAAACAAACAGGTGTGGTTGTGGTGTCGTGACCTACCAAAATGGCAAGAAATTAGCTGAGAAGTAAGCTGCTTACCCCACTACAACATCGTATATGAGAATATAAATAGAAACGGTGACAGCAGCTCTCACTTGGCTGGCGACGCAATCACGAACAGACTCATTTATTCTATCGGACTCTCAAAGTATGCTGCACACGATAGAAAAGTGTATGATCGGAACTGAATGAGTCACTTTTCTCAACAACGAACAGAACATTACATGGATCTACTGTCCAGGTCATGCTCAGGTCAGGAGAAACGAAAAGCCGATGTGTTGGCTGGTAAAGTCTTGGTGAACGGCACTGAGATAAAAAGAAACATGATTGCATTTGAAAAGAAACATGATTAGAAAAAAAAAGAAACATAAAAAGAAACATGATTAGAGCAGTCATGGATACCCTAAGAGAAGACGAGGTGGACGTTGAACGTGACAATGTACATATTCAGAGAATGGTAGAAATGGGAGTGACTACAGGCGATAGTAGAAGGTGCTCCCTCTCCGGAAAAATCAGAAGAACGTGTAATCAGCAACTGACTGGGATACCGAGCGTATACACTTTTAGATGGCTGACAGAACGGCAAGCAGAGCATATATGGGAATGTCCCCAGTACTGTGCCACTTGTTCCTAATCAGGAATCAAGAATACTGTATGTGGTAAGAATATTGTATTGTGAAACATTGCCCGTATCCGACAATACCAGATCAGGTATCTGTATTAGGATAACAAGATGATCAGTTTGTTGTGTACATATGTTGTCTCAACATGATAGCTATGTAATAGTCCTTGTTGTGTATGTGTGTTTTCATTATGTCTAGTAATTTATCTCTGGTAGGGATAATTGTACTCATGTGTAAAAGACGTGGTATTCTGTTTCTGGGATGTTTCTCCTGCACATTTTACATTCCTTGTATCTATTCTAGATGTGTGCTTGTTTTCCTATTATGGGTGTCATGTTGAATAATACGTCGTAGTATAAAGGCTCTTTCTCTAGCGTTTAGAGTGACACCTGAAATGTTAAGGTTGTTGAATGTCTCGTGTAGTCTTTCATAAAATAGGTGTATCATTTAAAAAAAATAATACTGAGATGTAAAAGGGGGTGCATAGAGCTTGACTAAATGTTTGTAGGTGTTTTATTATGAATGAGATGCTCATGACCCTCAATGGCTTTAAGGCACGTTTTGTAAAATATTGGTGGTTTACCGTCGTGGTGGGAGATTGTGTTGTTGAATGTTGTAAGTCTTGTCAACCTTGCTCCCATGTAATAATGGCAGTCTGATGGTAGTCTTTAAGAATGTGAAAACTACTTAAATTGTTATCTTCTGGTGTAATCCAGGATTGACATTGTGTTTGTTAGTCTTCTGATGTTTTCATTTATTATTCTGTCTCTAAAAATATATATATGATAAAATATCAAGAAAAAGAAAATAAATATACAACTGGAATCTGCAGAAGTACATGCTCTAAACATTGCTGCAGAAATAATTAAAAACTCAAAAAGCCAATGTCAGGTAATGTTTCTTACTGATGAAATCTCTGTCCTACAAGCCCTTGACAGCGACAAACTCCCACGAGGGAAGACATGCTAGAAGTGAGCATCCAAAGAAGGGCAGTACTACAGTGGATACCATCTCACTGTGGTGTACCAGGAAATGAAGAGGGAGATAGGCTAGCAAAGAATGGAGCAAAACAGGAGCAAAAAGACCAAGAAATCAACTACCGAGAAAAAAGACAGGTCTCATCACCTTTATGGGTGGTTAGCACA
The DNA here is from genome assembly GCA_034231615.1 of Meghimatium bilineatum. Lineage (NCBI taxonomy): Eukaryota > Metazoa > Mollusca > Gastropoda > Stylommatophora > Philomycidae > Meghimatium > Meghimatium bilineatum. Next base: position 40,453,298 of record CM067300.1, read on the forward strand.
AACTGCTGAACATATCCTGCAAGATAAGGGTTAATTAAAACCAGTTAAGGAAAGAACACTTGCCCACAGAGATGGATATCCACAGAAAGATGTATGGGAGCACCGAGGGATTTTCAAATACATCATTTATTAAGAAAGCCGGACCTGTGTAAACATATCAAACTACGAACGAAAAGAATTAGAAAATTCGGTCTCGTATTGTTACTCCGGGAATTTTACAAGTCATTTATGTTGTAATTTCTACAAGTTTTCTTTTGGTTGTCGCGTGAACCCGTGACATTGGTAGGATAGTGATGATCGTTTTATATAGTGCAGTTTTGGTATTCATTTTCACATGTTTGTATTGAAAATAGGAGACACTTACCCTAAGATCTGGTATGCTATGGTGCATCTATTTTGAATTTATTTGGTGTTTTTCCCCGTTTGATGCTATAAAGCTTCTAAGATAGGCTCTAGGTGGATTCTTTCACTTGTTTGAGTCGCTAGTTATTGATGAATAGGGCTTATAGTTTTTTTTTTTTTTTTTTTTTTTTTTTTTTGCGATTGGCATTACCTAGATTTTTTTTTCTGTATCTTCATACACAGTTGTGTGTGTTGTGAAGTCTATTTATATATATATTGCTGTAGTTGTTCTTTTGATGTTGATATCGTTTGATCGTCTTCACAAAGAAATTCGCTCAGAAGGTTGTTTAGGTTGCATTTTTCATTGGTGTTTGCAATTTTACATATATAGTCGGTTTATATAATGAATAAAAAGGGAGATATAACACATTCTTGTCGCACGAAGAGTGTAGGCTATAAGGGACCTATGTGAAGCTTGTCTGAAAACCCAACATTCGTTCTAACTGCACATTGATTACATGAGTAATTACAGTTACAGACGTAGATTAGGTATTGTGGACACCCTAATTTTATAGTAGGCCAATTTGCCATAGTTGTTGTCCGTCCACTCTGTCGGAAGCTTTAAGAAGAGAATATGAATGGCTAAAAGTATTTTCAATGACACGAGGAAAATATTGGCATCTAAACAAATTAAAAATGATAGGACTAATTCAGTGGCGTACCGAGGGTGGTGCGGGGGGGGGGGGTGCGGCCGCATCGGGCATCAAGGCTTGAGGGGTATAAAAATAATGAAAACTTTGAAATTGGGTTTAAGTGCCTTTGTCGTGCCAAAGTTGCTACCCAGCACCTTTAAATAAAAACATTTTTTTCTTGTTAAGCACAATTATTTGGCGATTAGGTAATAGCACATTTTTGGCACATTATTATGAAACATTTTAAAATTAAAATTAATTAATAAGTAGAACTAGTTCCTCTCGAAAGAAGACACAATTTACTCCAAAATGCTATTTTTAGTGTGTAAGAATAACGAAAAAAATAAGTTTCAGTTTCCATCGAGTAGTCAAAATATTCAGTCGTTCATTTAGCACCGTAAAACGTCTTTGAGTTTGGTTCTTTGAGCAGTATTTGAGTTCGACGACACATCAACAGTTTATTTCTAACATTCTAGCGTTGAATGTTATCATTCAACGATTCTAGCATCAATATAGATCAAACATTTAAATCAAGTATTTAAATTTGCAAGGCGAATCAGGCTCGTGTTTCAATGCATCATAACGTCCTATAAACTAACTATAACTAGTGAAGAAATCAGATTGTGAAAAAGTGTTGTATACAAATGCATTCTGGATATTAGAAAAAACAACTTGAAATTCCTGGATCCATGTCAACCAACAGCTATGCCAGTCAAAACCTTGTCGAGGTTTCAGGAATTGATGACGAAACTGAAACTGTAGCAGCAGTTAAAGATCAAGGTGGCAACGAAGTTGAAATTACCCAAGGCACCACGGAAACTACAACCAGAGTTGAAAATGAAAAGCTTCAGATCTCCGCATAGGCAGAATCCAGTTCTACTTACAATGTTAATTTAAAAGAAGAAGGCGCGTTGGATTTGAACGATATCGGGCAGTGGTCAGCGGTTATTTCGGACAACGTTAGGATGCACCTAATTTTGTCTGGTTTGGAACAACTTCAGAAAATAAACCACCCGTTCGAGGAGGTGACAACTGCATTCGGAGAAAAGAGGAAGCTGACCAAAGCCAAGTTCTTTAAGAAAATACCGAATGGCGAAAATATACGCCGAATATGGACGTGTTATTCTCTAACAAGAAAGTCCTTCTTCTGTTTCTTTTGTCGCTTGCTCCACCCTGACCCAGTCTGAACTTGCCTTTGTTTCAGAAGGAGGTTTCAAAAACTAGAGGAAACTCTTGCCTTGAGTAACAGACCACGAGTCCAGTCCATCGCATCAACAATCGCTGATGAAATGGAAGGAGCTTAAACTTCGACATCGTACTGGTTGCACTCTCGACAGGACCACGCAAGTACAAATTCAAAAAGATCAAGAACAATGGAGAGAGATGCTTAAATGAATACTCGACATTATTACTTTCTTGGGCAAACAAAACTTGGCTCTTCGAGGTCATCGGGAGGGTAACCCTTTCAAGTCGATGCAGAACAAAGGAAATTTCCTTGAATTTGTAAAGCTTTTGTCGAAGTATAATCCCGTTCTCAAAGAACACACTCTTCGGATCCAACTTGGAGGTGCTCCACTGCAATCTTCCTTGTCCCCTAAAATTCAAAACGAATTCATCAATATATGATGTACATTGGTGAGACGGGTAGATTCCTAGCCACTAGGTTTGCCGAACACTTACGGGATATCCGTAACTGTGGATCTTCTCCGGTGGCCTTCCACTTCAACAGCAATTCTCACCGGGGGGCACAGGACATTCAGGTCACTGGCCTGGTCTCTTGCCACTCTGGTGACCGGCAACATTTCTCATTAGAGAACCGCCTTATTCTCAACCTTGGCACTCTTAAGCCCCATGGCATCAATGACCAGTTATACTTTCAATAATCTCTTAACCCCCCCTTTTGCCCCCCTGCTCTGCCTCCCTGCTGATCCTACAATCTTTACCTTACCCTTATTTCTTCCTGCTCATCTCCTTGATACTGTTGCTCTCTATTGTGGTGGCTCGGCCGGGGCCCCCACCCAGGGTTTGGGGCTACGGTGACATGTCACGTTGCGATTGGTGTGTTGGTGGGTGGTTACGCCATGGGACTGGGACCGGTGCAGCTTCATCCGGGGTGGGTCTGTTGCGGTTTGGTACGTCGGTTTGATGGTTGATCTGTATCCCCTCGCTACCCCACTCTACTCTCTCTCTACGGGTTGTTTCACCCATGCTTCATCCTCCTCTTCTCATTTAGATTCTTTGTCATACTCTGTCTACTTTCTCCATTTCCATTGCTTAGGGCTATGTCCGCTCTTTCTCTTGTGCCATTCTCTGTGGCCCGTGGGCGACACCACGTACCTATTATCATATTTCTTCTGGCCACTTTCTTATCAATTGGGGCGGCTACCCATACAGTTACGTAGCATGTGGTATGTGGTGACTGTTTGATGACTGACAAATGTGTTTTTTTTTTAAAATTTAAATAAATAGACTTTGCAGCGCCAACAGGCTTCCTGCTTCACACGACTTGGATGGCTCGGATGCAGTGGTTCCCCCATATATATTTATGGAGCCAGCGTGCAGTACGGGCAACGCCCCCAAACGGGTTGCAACGTACGGTTGGTCTCACACAGATGCGAACCTCGTTTCATCGGACACTTCGCTCCCCACGGTGCATGCCCCAAACCAAGGGATCGTGTATCGTGGCCAGAGTCTCTGTCCTTTGATCGTTGTTTCCATAGATGAGCTAGTGTACAGTGCGAGCAATACCCACATAGGGGTTGCGACGTGCGGCTAACTCATCCCTTTATCATCTTCGGTTTATGCGACCGGTCTCATTTCCCAACACCTGGCCTACAAGGTACTTGTCGTTGTGGTTGTGACCTTGGTCCATCTTCCGTCACATTTTATTGGAACCTCTGCTACACCGACCTCCTCTTACTACGACACTGTGGACAGATGACCCTTACTTTGTCACCTACGACGCTACGACCCTCCACTTCCTCACATGATTTGGCTGTAACTCCGGGTCTGACTCCTCCCGCTATGGTCTTCTTTTCCTGTCTCCTTATTCCCTATCTTCTCTGATGCCCTTATCTCCGGCACCCTCTTCCTATGCCTCGCTATATCAGCCTGATACCATCTCACGACGTGCTTCCCCGTGATAGTCCCATATCCTCCCTTGTTGTACCCTCCCTGTGTCCTCTGGGCTCCCTCCCGCCCGCACTTCACTTTCTTGCGTGACGTATCTCCGTCTAGGGGATTTCGTCGATCCATCACGTCCCTCTTTTTTTTTTTATTTTTTTTTTTAACCTCTGCATTTGTCTTATACTCTGTCATCTTTCTCTATGGCTATTTACTTACGCCCCTTTACTCTCATCAGTTGGTATGCGCTGTGACCAACCCAGGATATTGTCTTTTCCATTGTTCCACCTTTCGCGGGTGTGTTTTCTTTTCACTTCGGCGCCTCGGGTACCGTCTATTAATGTGGCAGGTCTTTATTTTTCTAACCTGTACAAATACGTGCTATCATGACCATTGATAGGAATCTGACTTTCACTGTCCATTCTTTACTTTGTTGCCATTATGCGTGTGCTCATTCACATGGGAGGACCATAGACTAGTCGCTGCATCAGTTAAGTTATTTTACTACTATTTTATTCTCATATATCACAATTATCTGCTCATGTTCTCTTCCTGCTGTTTGCTCATTCTCTTCTGTTCCTGCCGTTTTTGGCCTCTTTCTCTCTCCCACCTGATCCCTCTTACCATCTCATTTTGCTCTTCCCTTACATCATGATTGCTTGTCTGTAGCATTCATTCTCTGTTGCCACTTTTGAGGTGAGTATTTTTATTTTATTTTAATGTAATTTACTTGCTACCATATCTTTTCCTTTGTTCATCTCACATTCTTCAGTCTACTTTCTCCTCCCTACTTACTACTAACTTCTCCCCATACGTTTTTCTCACCTGTCATGCTTCCACATCTTTTCTTCCCTCATTACCTATCTGCTATTGTCCTCATTATAACCCTATTTGTCTCCATGTAAGACTTGTTTTATTGTGGTCATTTGTTTGTCCAGATGAAGGCTTTATAGTCGAAACGTCGTCTGTCTTTGTATCTCGTTGTTAAGTTGTTTTATGTTTCATTTTGGTAACACACCTACCTATTTTTGTATTTCTTGACATTTTGCCCTGTGTTACCCCAGCCACCTACTTCCTGTTTAGGGTTGTTACCCTACACTGGTTGATTTATCCCTTGATCTTCCGCCTTAAACTTGAAGGACCAAGGGCCTTTGGAATTACTTGCCTTCATTCAGAAACATCAGCTTTCGGATTCAGTACCCAACATTGTCATTTTACTGCATGTGTTCCTAATTCTAGGAGTTAGTATAGCTACATGTGAAAGGAGTTTCTCCAAACTCTATTAATCAAAAACTAAATCAGGTCAACCTATAAGCAACTTGAGATTGAACAACATCGCAATTATGTATTAGGTCATTTGATTATTATCTTCGCACACCGGACCGTCCATAGGTTCTCAGATCTCTGCTTTAGTAAATCTCTCAGGGTATAACGGCTGATGGTTCCGGTTCTATGTTGGTTCACTGCTCTTTTTGAAATCTTTGTCAGGGGTTATCTACGGGCCACGCCCATCCTCACTCTCAGTTCGCGCATTCTCGATATTGACTCATGCTCATTACATTCATGAATGAACCTCGCAATTATGCCTGCCAATCGAACATGAACTGGTCAATGATGTGAGCTTCGACGCAGTCATTAATGACTTTGCTAGTCAAAAAGCTCGTAAGGTGAATTTGAAATTTAAATTTAAAATTTATTTCTATCTTTGTTAAATGTGGATAAAATCGATAGCACTGGTAAACTTATACAATAATATTTTGGATTTTCTGGTGTTTTTCAATTTTGGCAGGGGGGGGGGGGATGCAAATCTTCATCGCACCGAGCATCACTTACCCTAGTTACGCCCCTGGACTAATTATAAAATGAGCTACATAGGACTATATTATATATAGATGTAAGGCAGGGGTGGGCAAACTTTTTGTGCAGAGGGCCGCATTGAAAATATTAAAGCTATTGGAGGGCCGCATATAATATTATGTATGTTTTTGTTTAAAATTCTCGGTAAGTAATCAATTAAATATTTTTATTGTAAAGAAAGGTAGTTTTACATAATGTAGATAACTTCTGAAATAAATTACATATCTAACAGACTTACACTATAACAGTATATTTTCTAATATGGATAAAAGGATTTGCAAATATTTTAACAATGTTCGTGTATTTAAAAATGTTTGAGGGCCGCAAAATATCCAATGGCCGGCCGTAGTTTGCCCAACCTTGATGTAAGGCCTATGGCGGGTGAAGGAAACGAGCAAACAGGTTTTAAAATAATTTCGTGTGAAAAATTACTATTAAAGGAAATATAATCAAACAAATGAAGTATTTTGGACATATTAAAATAAATGGCATCTTGTTGAAGACCTTACTAGTTACTAGTTAGATTCAGTTAGAAGGTAGAGTCGAGCAAGTGGTAGACAGAGATACAAGTGGGAGAGAAACATTACGAGATGGACAGGCTATAGTATAGCAGACTGCACCACCAAGGCAAGAGGATGGGGATGTTGGAGGTCCGTTGTAGCCAACCTTCGCTGCAGTGACGTCTAGAGACGATGATGATAATTGTGTTTTGCAATTTGCTTCACAGATAGATGATACAATACACGGTTATAGTTTTTAGACAAACACTGCTGGGTTAAGGGGTTATGGGATGTGTATGGCGGCGTATGTGTTCCTGTTGTTCTAGGACGCCGCTTGGACTTTACTAAAGTTTACGGCGGAACAACTACTTAAAACATAATGATTAAATACATTGTTATGGGATTACGTGGTTTCTTTGTTCTAGCAGCAAAAATATGGAGTTTTATCTGTTACATTTTTAAGCGTCAAATGCGAGCTGTAAGTAGTGTGTTGAGTTGTCTTTTATCACTTTTTGAATGTGTGACTGCTGTGCTGCACAAAAACAACTTTTGTAAATTTTATTTATCATTTGGTTGTTAGGCCCCATTTCATTGTCAATATTGATTGATTGGTTGCACTACTCCAATACACAACACACGGTAATTCAGTCAAATCAATTACAACAATATGTATTATGTTGGCTATACTATATAAATGGTCATGGATAGTCAGGATAGGTTCTTATTTTTGAAAGCATTTGGCCCAAATATGATGTCGGCAAAATGTGTAAGTTTACACTCTGTAGAGTGTAGACTAGTCTCTAAGACTGGTACTGATTGTGTGTATGCCTACGCCTATGGTAGAATATTGTAAGTTACCGTAGTTTATACGCAAAAATGTAGGGTGTATTAAAAAAATGTAAAAAGTAAAAAAAAACGCGTCTCCCAACCCTGGATGCCAATCCAAATTGCTATATCAGCAGAGCCTTACATAAAAAAATCACGAAATACAATAAAAGGTCCATATTCAATATTACGATTATTGGTTAGTGTTACGGTTATGTTTGGTAGCCTAGTGTAACTGTGAGTATAGGGCATATACTAGGCTATATGTCCTACATATTATTTATATAGCATATGATATAGCCTACTAGGATACATTCTAGGCCTATAAGTGGAAAGTGTAACCTTACACTGTGTAAGGTACAATATTATTATGAATACATTTAGTATGTTAGAGTGTACTACCAAGGCAAGAGAGAGGATTTTGGAGACTCATTAAACGGCACTTGATCTTCTTTTTTCTTTCTGTCCTCATGTACCTTTTGGTGTTGAGGGGAAAATGAGTGTGCGGTCTTTTGCCCTTCTATTTGCCTCTTCCACTGTTATATTTCTGAGTGTCTCTAATACACTATCTATACACCTTTTATGAGGGCGTCCAATAGTTCAACTGTTTTTGTATTGTTTGTTAAGGGTTTTTTGGATAATACTTTGCTCTTTCTTTCTGGTTATGTGGCAGAACCATTTAACTTGTTGTTTCTGGATGTATTCTATTGTTGACTTGATCCCTAATTGTTTCCTTAGTTCTTCATTCTTGAGATAGCTTAGGCCCTATGCTTTAAAATTTTGATGTTTTTTATAGGGAGTTGGATTGATTTTTTTACCATGTGGTAGAGGCCTATGATGACCAAAGATAAGAAAACAAATGTAGAAGTCTTCAGAGATGTGTGAGTAAAAAGACAAATTATAGCAAAAATTAGAAGTAGTCAAAATATTTTATGCATTTGATGAGATCACAACTTCAACATTTAGTAACCACCAGAAAGATAAAGGGAAGAAGAGAAAGATAAAGAGAGAAGTTGTTGAATGGGTTGTCACTGTGGCGTGAGAGAATGTCATCAACTGAACTTAACTGAACAAGAGACAGAGAGTTGTGGAGAAACATGATTGCCTGCCGTACATCACTCATCATGACACATGATTGATAGGGTGATAATTGCATCTTTCAGCCTGACATATCTGACCAGCATAGCTTCTAGGTCACTTTGATCCAATATGTGATGGGATGAGCCAGCCAACTCCACCCTAAAGTCTCCTTATGACATGCATGGAAGGTCGACTGTGTTGCTATTCTTTGCTCCAGAATGTCAATTCTGAGTACCTGTAACTTAGTTTATTTGTAAAAGGGGGAAAGAGAGTTAGCTTCCCCCTCCTACCTGCGGCCTTGTCTGGGCATTTTGTTGGGCACAGACAGTTTATTTTAAAAAAAATCTTATTATTACATTTTTGTAGGTACTTCCATGTTGTCTTTGGAACTGAATTTATGGCTGTTTGAGCAGGTTTACCCCTTCCTTGTTGCTCAGTGTAAATGTCATATTTCCAATACCCTCCCCCCCTTTCCTTTTACAAAAATGGTTTGAATGACACCAGTCATCATCAACTCCTTTAGCAGATGTTTTTGGTGTTGCCACTAAAAATTAATAAAAGTCAAAGAAAATCAGTGTCATCACTAAATTTAGTTTAAAATACCCAAAACGTACAGAACGGCAGAAATTCATGAAAAACAAAAACAGCGTAAAATGTATTGTATTGGCGTACAGAGTCAAACCTTGCAACAATAATTATTGGTGTTTGATACATATGTCTGAATAACAATTTTACATTAATGATGTTATTATCACTGCATGAATACTTATTAATTAATTTCATGATTGAAGCAATAATGTCAATATAATTATTTTTCTTTCAAGGTCATTCAACATCAAACTGTCAAATATGATGTCGTTGCTTTGTCGCCTCTTTCAAAACACAGACTTAGTGAGTTTTTCAGACTTTTATGTATTGTTTGATATATATGGCCTTATGCATCTTGACAGATGGTCTGAAGCATTCCTGCTTCACCATGAAGGGTTGTAGATGTGTTTTTAGTAAGGAGAGGGTTTTACCTTAAAAAAAACCATAATTCTTCCATTTTTGTGTGTAATGTAAGTCTTCTTGATTATTTGAGGATCTTTTTGTGAAAATCGCTGTTAGGGTTCTTTCCCACTTTTTGGCTAAAGGGAATTTGCTGAGGGGATTTTGATCACCCCAATCCCGCCCCCTCTTATCTACAGGCTTGATCAGATGGAATTATCTAGCATTTATTAAACATGTCTTTCCATGGATAAATTTGTTGATCTGAGATTAATTTGATCTGTTGCAGAAGAAGCATGGGAACATGTCATTGACAGACTGTTGCCACTTGCATCTGAGCCATCTGTCCTGCTCTATACAATATTTAATTTAACAATGCATGTTAATACCTTAATGACTGATATATTGTTCCCACTAAACATTTTTTTTAAGTGTGCAGATCAGAAGGGGTTTGGGCAGATACAAAACTCTACACACAAATTACTCTGATGTAATACTTTATGTCTGTGGTTCTGGATTTTGTGCATGGAGTCTTAAATTCAGTGTATGTGTGAGCCTTCTGATAGGTGCACGGCTACATAGCATAGATGAAACATTGTAACCAGTACTTATTTGTCAGTGTAATGCAGTTATTTATATTTGATATAATATAATAACACACTTCAGAGAGCTAGCTGTGCATACATCCTTACAAAACTTGACCTTTATTGTGAATATTTAATCTTGTGATAATTTTAGAAACATTTTTGACATTGATGAAATGGCATAAATCTGTTTGCTTTGGACATGTAGTGAGAGATGACTCACTTTTTAAAACTATTTTTTTTAGGAACAGTTGAGGTTAGAAGGAGAAGAGGCAAAGAAAATCCTGGATTGATAACATCAAAGAATTGTCTGAACATAATTTTTGTACATTTGTCAGAATTATTAAGAATAGAGGTGTTTGGAGGCCTTTTTGTACTGTTTCCAGTGTAGCGCGCTGATGACGTTGACGTATTAGGGAGTCTTCGTCTTTTTATTATTTTGTTAGTAGAGTGGTTCTCCCCCCAAGACCTGATAGATGAAAGAAACATCCAATATGGAACAAAACAAGAGCTCACAAACATTTACAAATACCACACAAAAGCATTAAATCAATTGATGGGAGCCCAATGATCAAGGAATCAGTAATGAACTAACCATTAATTCTTGTACTGTATGCTTTATTTGTTTGCTTTATTAATCAAATCAGAAGACAGTCCACATTCCTTTGACATAAGACATGGAGTACATTGTGACAAATGGCATGTTTAAAAGCAAAACAAGTAAGGGGAGGATTGAGAGAACATGCTGAACATCTTGACATTGTAGCCTGGTGACGTCTGTATCAAAAATGATTGGAAGTACATAAGACAGAAGGTTGTGGACAGACATGATAACCAGCATCACGTGGCATGAACTTTAAAAATAAGATGCTTTAATAACTAGAGTATATATAAGAAATTTTTTCGGGGCTCAATTTCTGTGTTGCGACTGTGATTTGTAATACATTAAAAATAGTTCTTTTACTTCATTGTCAACCATTGAAAGTCCCCCTTGCAAGATAACAATTTGCAAGTGAAAAAATAACATATGCAAACACAGCAAATAATTTATGCTGTCTATGCTAAAATTTTCTTTATTTTTATTTCTTGAGTGAACCTTGAGTAAAGAACAAAACCAACATTCCTAAGAGCTTGCATATTCCCAGTGGCAATATATGGGTGAGAATCCTGGACAATCACCAACAAAGTGGAAAAAAAAATAGCAGCATTTGAAACAAAATGTTACAGAAAATTCCTCTGAATACCATTGACCAAAAAGATCACCAATGTAGCAATCCCGAGAGAAATGAATGTAAAAGAAAACTGGCTAAACAGCATGGTTCTTTCCAGAAAACTACAATATTTTGGCCATATCAAATTCCACGATGGCCTAGAGAAAACCATAATGGAGGGGAGGATGAAAGGGAGACAAACAAGAGGCAGACCACGAAGAAGATGGTCACAATACACCACCTGAACATGACAAAACAGAAGCAGGAAGACTGGCTTAAGATAGACAGAAGTTTCAAAAGGTTGTGATGACTGCTAGATCCTGTTCAGGATATACTAAGGGATGATGATGATGATGATGAGTAAATTGTATACGTTTCATTGATTATATTAATATAATCAATGAAACTCTACAATAATTAATATTAGACATTGATATTAGACACCCATGTTTTACTGGGACCCAAAAGGGAAGCAAAGAATAGCGACATTGTAACCTGCCATGAGTGTTGTAAGAGGTGACCAGCTCATAGTCAAAATGAGCCAGATACCCTGTTGAAGTTGGATGTGTCAGATTGAAAGACATATTGCAGCTACGTGGTAAACTGCGATGTAATGCTCTCCATAACCGAGACTACATCCTGCTAATCTGCAGACGTTTGAAAATGAATGCAGAGAAGAAAATATTGGACAAATGTATAGTGTACTACTGGGTATTTAAAATGGTGTGTTTGTTTGGTTGGTTGACTGGTTGTTGATCCAGCTGTCCATGAGCTCATGCCCTTTGACCCAGTGTGTTTGTTTAGATCATCAATTATTACTAGTTTTGAAACTGTTGTTTCTCAAGTGCATTGGTGGGGAATGTTTCACAATAACTTTCATTTCCAGAAGACTCAAACTCTCAACAGTATGCAACCATCTTGAGAAGAAACCTCATACTCAGATGGGGCGTATGTGTGTTTCTAGAAAGCCTGTTCTGTCATTTAGTTTGCAGATATAAAAATTACATGAAATTCTGCAACCATTTGGTGATGTCAGTGCCATCAATTTTTAACCACACAGTCTGAATGAATTCATAATGGCCAATAAGTTTTTATGAATTCAAATCTGTTAATATATTATATTTTTTATGGCAGTTGTCTGAAACAGTCTCGTTTTCCCCCTTCCTGTTGTCACTTGCTAATATTATTTGTCTAGTGAGCTGGAAAAACAAATTGTGAGTTACTTATGGCTACAATTGTTTAATGGTTGTTTACTGTAACCAGGACAAGTTCGGTAGCCTAGTTGATAGTGAGCTTGCTTTTTATCACTGGATTACAGTGTGCCAGGTTCCAAGCCACATCCGGATCAAAACAAATTTTGGTTGTGATTTCTTGCTTGACATGACCACTCCTCCAGTAGACTCTGCTATAAATGAGTACTAGATGCATAAGTTAAGAAAGGTAAAGACAGCAAGGAAGGGAACTGGCCACCCCACCTAATAGTTGTTGTGATTTAGTACATGAAGAGTTATCTTCATCCTCAACAGCAGGGAGCTGCCATGGGACATAACCTTACCTTACTGTAAGCAGTAAATTGAGGCAGTTGCAGCCACCTTCAAATCATTCTCTGGTACTTTATTTCCGAAGCGGTTTCCATAACTCCAGCTAATAACTTTCATAACTTTTTCCATAACTTCCTGCTAATCTGAAAACATTTGAGAATGGATGTGTCATATTCTCAGTCCATGCTTAAAAAAATACAAAATAGCAGATGTTAGCTAATTCCAATCACCATGGAATCACATTTGTCTATTGCATGGGTCATGCAGGAGTTCATGGTATTGAGAGTGCTGATAGACTTGAATCAATAGAGGGGAGCTGACAATGGATAAAGTGACGCCTTGAAACTGTTTCAAAAGCACCTGCTGGATGTGGACATTTGATTGATGCTACACTGGTTGAGATTAGGAGAATTTGCTATTAAACGTGGTTTTAGTAAATCTTTATGATTGCAGGTAGAATGAATAGCATATTTAACAAGTGAACCATAGGAATTATTAGCATGCATATATTTTGACATTATTTTGGGTAAGACTGAACACCTATGGTTCTGTCTGTAGTGTAATATTGCCTTTTTATAATTCATCTCATAACTTGCTGTAAAGTTAAGATGTCTATTGTTATAGCAAGATGATTTTCATGTATTATTTGACAGGCATGATGAAGAGGAAAGTCTTGGTTTTAGATTTAGATGAAACTCTCATCCACTCACACCATGATGGTGTGTTACGTCAGGTTAAACCAGGGACTCCTCCAGATTTTGTCTTGAAGGTATGAAAGCTGGGAATGTGTGGCAGAAAAATAAATCATTGTATCTAGGTTTACAGCATGTTCATATCTTTATACCATATCTGAGACAGTTGTCGTTTAGTCCATTTAAATACGTTGCTGTGTCATAATTTACAGAAATTCCAAAATCGGATGTGTCGGGCCAATGGCTCAAATAAAACGTCAATACAATCACATTTTCATTCTCTGGACTACATCCTGCTGGAAATCTAGTAGGACTACTGTTTTACTATAAGAGAGATTCACCGGGAGATTGAGAATTAATGCAAAAACAAAAGAAAATTAATTTACATCTTGACTGCATATCTATACCTTATCTATACCTTTTTGCTTAACACATCCAACTTCAGCATGGTTTCTGACCCTCTACTAAATGGAACAGTCAATCATTCCCACCCTAAAACCTTTTTAGTCACATCTTATGATATTTCTGACATGTTTCAGTGCTGCTATTCTTTACCCGCTTTCATGGCTTGCAACACAATCTTTGTTCTGATTATGAGTACACACTGGTCATAGGCAGAGAGTAGTTCATTCTGCTTGTGGTGTTTACTCAAATTTAGTTTTATGTTATTTGTTTTCATAATGATGTTTATATTTATGGAAGAAGTAGAGGTGACAGGACATAACTTTATTTTACCTCAGAATTTACGGGAAATCAGTCAGTTAAAAAATCCAGCTCATTTATCTAAAACGAATTAGAGGCTACAGAGATTTGGTTTCTGAGAAGAATGATGAAAATACCATGGACAGCTAAGAAAACTAATGCAGAGGTTCTCATTGATGCTGGTGCTCAATCATATCAATCATTAGATTGATCAATCATATCAAACATTAGGGGCAGACAGTCAAGATTTCTAGGGCATGTGCTGAGAAGAACACAGCTTTAACACTTAATAACCACTGGGAAGATTTAGGGGACGACATAGAGAAAAGTTGCTAGATGGACTAGTATTGTGGCATGGTAGAATTTATTGTTTTCATATCGAGCTTATTGACAACACAAGAGACAGAGAGTCGTGGAAAAAAAAAGATCACCTACACCATTCGGCATGGCACTTGATTGATTGATTGATGTATCTATCACAGTATAAAATTCATTTGTATTTTGTATATATTTTGTATTCTTTGCAGGTCACAATAGACAGACATCCAGTTCGATTTTTTGTCCACAAAAGGCCTCATGTTGATTTCTTTTTAGAAGTGGTATGTGATGAGAATATTGTCTTGTAGATTGTGTTTAGTAGCATTAAGTAAGGTATTTTTAAGCATATTTAGTAACATTCTTGTATATTAACCCACTGCACTCAATCCCTTAGCTGCCAGAATAGGCCACTATATATTCATTACCGCAGCGACAATTCTTGTCCGAATGAAACACTGTCATTTAGATGGATGTCCGTTACCGGTTCCACGTGAATAAACATACTAAATTTAGTGCTGACATGATTACCGGTAATGACGGCTTTCATTGTTCTTTTCCAATCGTTTCTAACAGCTGTTGTTTCTGAACTGCAAAAAGTTTATTACGACCTTTAATTTTTGTCACTACTTGGTAAAAGTGGACCTACTTATGACAGATGATGTTGATACGCAATTTTTATAATGTTATTTCTGAGAACGTGATTGAGTCAGATGTTGATGGAAAATTAGTTTAGTATTTAGAATGTGAAGTAAAAACGATTGTCGATCTGTGGTGTAGGCATAATTGATGGTGTGCTCGTCCCTCCACACCATAGACCTAGTAATGATTGAGAATAATCAACACAGCTG
Organism: Meghimatium bilineatum; assembly: GCA_034231615.1. Taxonomy (NCBI): domain Eukaryota; kingdom Metazoa; phylum Mollusca; class Gastropoda; order Stylommatophora; family Philomycidae; genus Meghimatium; species Meghimatium bilineatum. Next base: position 40,468,600 of record CM067300.1, read on the forward strand.
ATCTATGTCAATATTGATTAATTTCACAAGAAATCACATTCTGCAAAACGACATTGATCATGATTACTCTTATTTTGATGAAGACTAGGCATAGTTTTCACTATTTCTATGTGAGTCATTCTTTGGGTGTATGCACAGAATGCTGTGTATGCCTTAACAAAAATTTTAAGACAAACAAGATCAATTTTGGAAAGCTGTTTCATCAGATATCTAGCGCTTTCTTTATATGAACTAGGCCTATATGTTTGGAGTAGTTATTAGTTACAGAATATTGTTGTTATGCTGTGTAATAGAGATTACATTGCAGTTTTCATTTGAATATTTATCAGCAAACAAATTGACACAAGTAAATGAAGCCGACATAAAACTGGTGCTCATTTTCTTGCACAATCACTTCTGATTTTTTTGTTGAGTTATTCCCCTTGCCTTGGGAATGAAGCTCCGAGTTTTTACCGATCGTCCGGGATTGAAAGGGTTAAAGAAAGAGACTTGATTTCAATAATATTTAAGCTGGAATTACGGTATTAACATTTAGCAATTCAGATTAAAAAACATAATCTTTCCTCTTTCAGATTATTTTTTTTGAAAATTTGCATTATTTTTGTTGGTGTTTGTAAAATGCAATAACTTTTTGTTTTTATAGTAATTTTTTTTTTTCCACATGTAAATAAATAATTGCATACTGCAAATATGTGTATTTTTTTTTTTGTATATGTGATCTGAGAGGTGCCAGAAAGTGAGAAAGACTTTTCACACACAAAAAATCAAAAATCACACAAACATGGGTGTTACTGTTTGGAAAGCAGAATAATTTTTTTGTTCTTATGGTTTTAAAATAATTGTTTCACATCTAAATACAGAATTGAATACTGAATCTAAGGGTGTGAGTTTTTTGGTGTATGTATGGTATGTGACATGTGAGACCTTGGTGAAGATACAAAATGGAACAAAAAAGAAAAAAATAGAAAATATTTGTGAAAAAATTACCTTTATTTCCAATGTTTGACAACCCTGATAAACATTTTACACATCTAAGTCTATTGTATCTATGTTGTTTTATAACTAAACCAATATAACAGTGCTTGGGAATCAAGTTAAATTATGTAGATGTTACTTAACTTGTCTGATTTATTGTTCTCTGGGCCTGCATCCAGTGTCTGTAGTCAAGTTTAGATTATATATTCTTAGAATATATTCTTGTCTTGTGTCGTTTCATAATGAAACCACTGTGTTACTACTGTATATCTACTTCAAAACAAATGTAATTCCCAAGAATTCAGAATAACAATCCATAACGATTTTACTGAATACCCAATAAAATCAAAGTCTATAAAACCTGATTCATGCTGATCAATGCGATTTACTGATTTGGACTGATGGCTTGGATTTTAAAATTACATCTCTCCAATTCTTCTCTCATGTTAACACAATGGTGGAAAAGTAAGTCTAATAGAATAGCTAGCTAGGATTCGCAGATTCCGGTCACATGAACATTAAACATGTTGTTCCTTCCTTTTGCTAAATCAATGCATAGCAATGGGTGCCAAACGTCGCCAATGACTGTTTACGGAAAGACAGTTTAAAGAAGGTTAAAAAACAGTTGTTTGTTATGATATTACAGTTACAGATCAACATCATAGTGAATAGCCATGGATTTGGGGAAGTGAAAACTTTCAAATACCTGGGATTCTGCATGTGCAACTTTGGAAAACCCAAGCAGAATTAGAGATAAGGCCAAAGCTAGTCATGGCTGCTATGTCAGACTAAATGTATTGTGGAAAAACAGCATTATTGACTAAAGATACAAAATATGTAGCCCATTGGTTTTATGTGTTGTGCTATGCGTTTGTGAGAGTTGGAACCCACTGCAGACATGGAGAGATAGATAAAGACTTTAGAATTGAAACATTTTGAATATGTTCTCCGTATTTTGTAAAACGCATGTGATCTGTGTGTACATAGGCAGTAAAATATAAATGCTTGTAGATCTACAAGAATTACTACTTTCAATAGTTTTTAAGAAAAGTAAACCTTGCTGGAGTAAAACGACAAATTATAGCGAATATTAGAAATAAACAATCAAGATTTTTAGGACATATATGAGAAAAGTAAAACTTGAACACTTAGTAAAAGAAAGGTACCATCCGTGTGTTGCTGGGTCCGAGAGGGGAGTAAAGAATAGCAACACTGTTTACCTTCCATGCTTGTCATAGGAGGTAACTAAGGAGGCTATGGGATGGAGTTGGCTGTCCCATCACATATAGAGTCAAGTTGACCCAAAGCCATGCTGAAGTCGGATGTGTCAGGCCGAAAGGCACAATGCTGTAAACCATGACACAACAACACATTCCATTCTTTTGACTACATTCTACTAATCTGCAGGAGTTTGAGAACGAGCGCAGAATAAGAAGAAGAGAAAAGGTAACACAGATTCCCACCTCCTTTCTTTAGCAGTCATATCTGTGATTCTCCCAGCAATCAATATTTGTAGTTTTAGACAAAGGATATGCTGCCGAAGACGGATGTGTCAGGCAGATGTGATGATTTGCTATTGGCGCAAATAAAACGGCGACACAGCGCATTTCCATTCTCTGGACTACATCCTGCTGGAAATCTAGTAGGACAATGGTCCTGCTACAAGGGAGATCCAGCTGAAGTTTGAGAATGAACGCTGAAGAAAAAGAAGAAGTCAAAGGATATAACCATATTTTGTTTTTAATTTATTACATTTTAGCGGTGCGATTGTAAATGAACCATGAGATTAAATTGTTTATAAACTGTCTTATCTCTGCAGGTGAGTCAGTGGTATGAGTTGGTCGTTTTTACAGCTAGTATGGAAATTTATGGTGCTGCAGTAACTGACAAATTAGACGGTGGGAAAAATATACTAAAAAAACGGTACTATAGGCAGGTGAGTGTCCAATCTTTTTTTGTTCATCTGGAATATGCTTATACCTGAAGTTTAGTCATCTTAATAAACTTGACTGTGATTTATAACTCATACAGAGATCTGTAGAGTTTTTCTACCATTATAGTTTCTGTAATGTTTTCTACCAATATAGTTTCTAGACAGGAGTAATGTGCCTAGTAATTATATTTTGGAAGCTGTGTTTTTTGGTCATAGAAAGAGACATAACAGCATGGAAAGATTAATGGCTGAAGGCAGAGTTAACAGCAACAGGGAAAGAGGGCGCCAAAGACGACGATGGTGCAGTGATAAATCCGATTACTTAAACATCTCTCTAGTTGCGGCAGGTCAATTCGCTCAAAATTGCGGAGTGTTCAGAGTATCAATAAGGAAAACTATGTTCTGGAAAGAATATATCACATGATGATGATAATTTCTGTGTGCCAGTGTGTTTGCCTCAGCATTTCATATTCTGGGCATTCTTTAAGTATATGTTCTGCAGTGTGAGGTCTCTGTCCACATGGCTATGTTGTCAATCTTGAACTTTATGTACATGTGGATGCAGAGATTCAGTTGTAATCTGTTTTGAGGTGTAGAGTGATAACTTGTTCTGGTATGTTCATAATTTGGTAGTAATTTTGTGTTGGTTTTGACCTTCTAATTATTTTGACCATATTTCTAATAAAGGTACAATATATTATTCTATAATCTTATAATATTGGGACATCTGATTGATCATCAGCAGCACCCTCCTTAACTAGCCAATCTGCATTCTCATTTCCAAGTATTACACACCACAGTGTAATGGTATCCACTGCATGGATTCTTTGTGCTGACTACTTACTTCTCAGTGTCAGATCAACACTTATGCTTGTTTTTACCACTTATTGTTCCAGGATCCTATGTTCTTGAAAAACTGTATTTTATATTTCTGTATGTAAGCCAAGAATTTTTTTATTTTTTTCTGCCATCAATGTAGGGGTTTCTGCTTATATACACGGACAATAAAATAAAAAAAAATATTAGCAGTAGAAACACAAAAATTACAACACAGAATAATGTCACATACTGGTAACAGGAAAAAATTTAACTTTGAATGAAAAGTCATTCAAACCCTTTGAAGTCCCAATCATTCTCTGAATTCTGAAACAGTTTATGAATTTCATTCACTGTCATGGGAAAATCATGGTGGATATCATCAGTCTCTATCTTACTGTCTACCAGTACATTGTCATCATTGACATCATCCTTAAATATAACATCACCCTCACAGGGGGGTTTGGGAGGGGAGAGAAAATGCCCCATCTGCCATGCTGCCTAAAACAACAGGGAAATGCATCTTTGCAAAAAAAACAACTTTCTTTCCACCTTTTCTTTCCACCCTGTCATTTGAAGGCAAATCAAAGCATACAGGTGTTTCATCCATTTTATACAGCAAGATTCTATTTGAGTACCATTTTACCAGATCCACTTATAACTAGAGCTGGTGAGACTAGAAATCCATTATAATGGCTCTTCACTGATCAGTTTGGGAATATGCTTTGAATGCAATGGTTGATGCTATTTGATATTTGCCAAGTGTTAAGTTGACTTGATCCATCCATTGACTTGGCTTTGAAATTATTGTAATGGCTGATGCTATCATTGCAGAGATGGCACTGAATAAAAGAATGAATCAGATATCTTGTAACACTCTGGTACCTGGTTGTTGCAAGTTTTATAAGCAGGGCAAAGGTCGCACTGTATTATTCTTGATATTGTATTTTATATAAGTACCGATAGGGTATTACAAATGGAAGAAATGACCTTGCGTCTCGCCATTGCTAAAGTTTGTGTTATTTTCCTTTCAGCAATATTTCACTAGTCCTTTTATTTTAATAGTAATGGAAGTCCACAGTATACCAGTATTATTTTTTATACTTTGATCTATACACTTGTTTCTCATTTTGAGCACAATTTGGGCATTAAAGTTACATCATAAAATTGATATATTCTGAAATACATGGTAACTGTGATTTTTAGTGTATCACATTGGTTTTGATTTATGCTAGTTTTGTAGGATTTTTGAAGTGTTCTTTGATGTAAGTACCATTTTGTGCACTTTCTATATGCAATAAAAAACAATATTCAAAGGTATTTCTTAATTTTCCACCTGTGGAAACCAGTGGCTACCTTCTGTGGAATTACAGTTTTGATTGGCATTTCACATCATTTCAGTAGAATATACAATCCTCCTTTACACCTCAACAAAAAATACTTAGCAAAAAATAATTTTTTAAAGTATTTTTTCACACAGAATCAATCACCTTTCTATTTCACATATTCTTGAAGCATAATATGTTCAATGACCTCATTTAACTATGTTGTTTTTTCTTTTGCGTTAATTCTCAACTCCTGCACATTAGCAGAATGTAGTCCATAGAAAGGAATGTGCTATGGCATGGTTTACAGAATGACAGTTAGTTATTTCTCTAGGGTCAAAGACAGCACATAGGGCGTATGTCATAGATTTCAATGTCTCACGATTTATTGTAATTTATCTTAGGTCTTCATTATTTCTGATACTGATGGTGAAGTGCTCTCTTGTAATAGTTCTGCGTAAGGTCTCTCTTGGTCTTCCTCGTTTTCTCTTGCCCCTTGGTGACCAATGAAAGCTTGACAGGGGAGTCTTTTGGCATCTATTCGCAGTGCGTGTCCAATGTAATTCCAGCGACGCCTTCTAATATAGGTGGATACATATTCTTGTTTTGTTTCTACCTGACAACTGTTTGATTTAAGTCGTTCAGTAGTTGTCTAAGATATTTGTTTTCAAAGGCCTTTGTTCTAAGTTTGATGTTGCTTTCCAACTTTCGCATCCATATGTTAATGTTGAAATAATGCAGGAGTTGAAGATTTTGAGTTTTGTGTTGTTTCTTAGTGTTTTTGAATGCCATATATTTGATAGTTTATTGAATGTGTTTGCAGCCAATACAATACAGTTTAATATTTCTGTTGATGAATCTCCTGTTGTTATCTTGCTGCCAAGGAATGTGAAGTTGTTGACTTTTTCAAGAGTGTTTTATGTCATTTGATTTGTTGGTAAGGTCAAATATTTTTGTTTTGGATGTGTTGATTTCAATCCCAAGTTGTGCAGAGAATAGTTGAAGGCAATTTGTTTTTTCTTGGGCATCTTCATGAGTTGAGCTAAGTAACGCTAGATCGTCTGCAATGTCGAGATCTTCAAGACTTTTATTTTCTAGCCATTCAATACCACGATTTTTCAGCTGTGCAATTTTGCATGACCCAATCCATTGTAATACTAAATAACATTGGTGACATGATATGTCCTTGCTTCACTCCTGTATTTACTGGGAACCATTCAGAATTGCCAGCTTCTGTTCTTGCACAGCATCGTGAGTCATCGTAAAATGCTTTTATAATGTTCTTGTATTTCGGTAATCCATATATTTCAAGAATGTTCCAGAGTGAAGGTCTATGTATACTATCAAATGCCTTTTGAAAGTCAACAAAGTGTATAATTAGCTGTGATTGTATTCTACTGATTCTTCTATTATTGTCCTGAGTGTAAATATTTGATCAACACATGACCTGTTTGGTCTAAATTCTGCCTGTTCCTCTCTTAATCTTTTATCTATTGATGTTTTAATTCTTTCCAGTATCATACTACAGAATACGTTTCCTGGAATTGAGAGTAATGTAATACCTCTCCAGTTGTTGCAATTGGTTAGGTCTCTTTTTTGGGGGAGTTTGAAAGTAATCTCTTCCTTCCATTGTGTTGGTGGTATTTCTTTCAGCCAGATTTCATTGAACAGTTGTAATAAGTGTTGCAGGGTATTTTCATCTGCTGCTTTTAACATTTCTGCTGAGATCTTCAGTATGACAGTAGGTCTATGACTCCCAGCAATAGAATAATATATAGAATGACTGAAAGGAAATTGTAAATCAAGTGTAGAAATGATTTTGCTTTTCAACCTGATACACTTAACTTCAGCATGGCTTTAGAAGACTTTTAACCCACTATGGAATGGGATAGCCAACTCCATCACACAAAAAACATCTTTAATCACCTCCTAAGCATGGCAAGTAACAGTGTCACTATTCTTTGCTCTCCTTTCAGGCCTTGGCAACACATGGGCGTAGCTATTCTAATTTTTGTAAAATAAATAGAATGCCAGAGATGCCAAGTTTTATTAAATATATTTGTTAATTTTTTCTTTAGATAATTTATTAATTCTTTCTTTAATTTTTTTGCTATTTTTTTTGTACATTTTTCCTTTGTTAATTTTTATAAAATAAATAGAATATCAGTGACATTAACTTTTATTAGTAACACTTTCTTACCTATCTTTTTTCAAATTGCTTTGCTAATTTTTTTTAAGCAGTCTATCATAGACTCTATGGTATTAACCGTTACCACTGTACATTAAAAATGAATAATTAAGCCTGCATTTTTTTAATGGAAATATAAAAATGGTTACTGAATGTAATGATGAATTATTTTTTTTTTGGTGTAATATATGTTAGTGAGAATATGGTAAATATGAAGAAGGGGAAAAAACTGGAAAATAATGTGTGACTCATCTGTCATGTCTGATATATTCAATCCAGGATAAAGTTCTGCTAAATGCCTACACCTGTTATATTTCTGATGTTATTTCATAATCAACTATCATTTTCATATAATATTGTCTTTGAAAGCAAACGAAACACACTGATATAACTCATGTTCTTATTTAGGCCTAGTATTTTTGTAAAATCTTTGATATATTCAATGCAGGATGAAATTCCTAGGGCTATTCTATTCTAATGTCATTTTATAACCAAACTAATGTGTTCATATAATATCATATTTGAAAACCAACAAAACATGTTTATCTAACATTATCGGCTAGCAGATTGAAATCAGAATTTTAAAATTTAAAAATAAAAAATATTCCTAAAAATGGCTGCCATTTTGAAAGTTTTGACGGATTACATTGGCTACTAAAAACAGTCACAACATATCTATATCCTCATCCTATTTAGTTTAACAGTAGGGGAATCGTAAGTTAATTATGTCTACTTTCATTTCCTCTGTTAACTGGATGAATGATGTTTGTTTACAATTACGATGTCCTTGTTCAAAGAGGTGCGTAGCAATGGGCGATTGTAGTAAAGACAGCTGCTGAAAATTTAGTCTTTTGACTATAGTTGCTGACAGGGTATTGCAGGTTAATAATGCTCTATAAGATTCTTGGTCATAGAGTTGTTAGTTGCCCTTCTCACAACCACAACTCTGTTTCATTTGCTTGTGGTTTGAAAGGCAATTGTCAACATTGTACTTACAATGCGATTGTATGTATTGGTGGTGCCTAAAAAATCCACAATTAAAAGCATGGTCATGTACAGGATACTCATCTGGCTGGCTGTATGCTCCTTCAACACTGAATAGAGCAGAAACAGGCTCTTCAATTTGAGCAATTTGATACTGCATTGTGTAGTTCCTGTATGTTATTGAGACCTATAGTCATACCTCTTTGATAGTTGTTCTAAGACAAGTTTCTCTTAGTCTTTCTCTTTCATTTCCATTTGTAGGCATTTAAATGCTTGCAGTGACAGTCTATTTTCATTGATTCTAATTACACGTCAGATGGTTGCTGATTCAGCCGTCTATGGGCTCATGTCCTTTGACTCACTTATCAGATATAAGTCCACCATTTATTTCTTATATACAGGATATGTTTCAATTATATTATATAAAACCACATGCCCATAGTTTCCATGATATTTCATTATTTTTATTACAACAGCACTGCAACATGGACATGGGTAGCTATACAAAAGATTTGTCTGCAATCAATCCGGACTTATCCAACATATTTATACTTGACAATTCACCTGTTGCTTATAGGATGTATCCAGGTAATTGAGTTGTGAATTCTTTATACATTTTCTTCTGTCCATGTGTTGTAAAAATAGTACATATAGTTAATAGTATTTCAATACAAATATCATAGACGTTATTGAAGCGTTGTACAGTTAGTTAGTCATCAGATCATCATCATTGCACTCCAGACACATCCATTAGTTCTTTGATATCCTCTTAAGTCTATCCACTTAAGTCTGGTTCGTTGTTGGTTGACAAACATTCTTCTAAGCTCACAGTAGTGCTAATTTCTGAAAACGCATTTCAAGCTCAGTTCCTTTTTCTTCTTCTTTTTTTCATTCTCAAACTCCTGCAGATTAGCAGGATGTAGTCTGGAGAACGGAATGCATTGTGTTAGGGTTTACATCTTTGCTATCTGCACCTTTCAGCCTGAAACTATTACTATTTCACTTTTTCACAGTCTTCTTATCAGTCTGATTGATAGCATTAGAAGCCTATTATTTTGAAAGCTACATCCTTGTTGAGATGGGTTTCTTGCAAGCAGCATACATGAAGCAATATGGAGGGATATTATTCCTGGTCTAAATCAATCACCTGGCTGCTGAACTACCATATGGTACAAAAAAGTGGCAATGTATGCTGATGATTTGGTAATATTGTACACAGAACATATGACAATGGCTACCAAACAGGTGAGAGAGCTGTGGATGCTTTAACCACATGGGAAAACAGATGGTATGTCAGCATCGACATAGATAAATACAGCATTACTCTTTTTACTTTTTCATTTAGACTTATGTAAAACACAGGTTTATATATCGCTTCAATGAGACACGACATACTATAACTAAAACTAGTAGGTAATGATGCACACACAAGAAATCATACAAATTACATTACACAAATCATATTCAACGTTTCAACCAAAAGGTCTTTATCAAGACAAAAACAAAACATCAAAAGATGACTAATTAAAAAATCACAACAAACAAACGTATCCAACAGAAATATGGAAATGAGATGCCGGAAGGTCAGAAAGTACATAAAAAAACGTAAATATATGTGGAAATGAAACAAACAAAAAGATGAGTAAATGACGGAACAAAAAGAATAAAGACAAAGACCACACCAACCCAAGTACTAGACATAAGAGTGGTCGGAATTGAGTCCAAAAGGCTTGAGTTTACTCTTTCACCAAAACAAATATCTGGTGACACCAAGATAAACGGAGAGCTCTTGAAGGAAGACAAACAACCAACATATCTTGGAGTCATATTTGACAGTAGGCTTACATGGAAGGAACACATCAATAAAGCAACAACAAAAGCCAGGAGAAAGTTAGCCATCCCAAGAAAACTAAGTGGAACCACATGGGGAGCAAATGGGAAAATACTTAGTAAAGTTTACTAGCAGGGCATACAACCACACCTGGAATATGGGTCTACTGCATGGTGTCCAGCCTCATATACTACATTACATCAGCTAGATACCAGACAAAATCAGGCACTTAGGATCTTCACAGGGGGCAATCAATCAATGACCATAGTAGAGATGGAGAAACTGGGAAGGATACAAACACTGAGTGAACGCAGAGACACAAAAATTAATACATTCATAAATGTATCACTGTATGCCAAGTCATCCAATGAAAGACAGATTTCAAAACTTAGCAATGAGGTGACTGAAAAGAAGTAGCTTTATCCATCAGGCCAAACGACTCCATAAAAAAATTTCAGACTTGCCTATATGTCGACAGCCCTCTAAAGTCTGTACCTCTCAGAGGGAGGATAGTCCATTATCTATTCATATCCAAACAAAAGTGAAAGGAATTTTCAGTGAGTGTGAACAGATCATTGTACAATGTAAGACAGTTACTCTGTGTCTACTAGAGGATGAATATCCACAAGACATATTGATCTGAGTATATACAGATGGGTCAACAGAGAATTCAGTGAAAAATGGGGGAACAGGAATATATATAAAGTACCTAAATAATGTTAGGTATACAATTAAAATACTAACTGGGAAATTCTGTCATAATTACGAGGCAAAAATCCAAGCAATCAAGATGGCAACTGAAAAACTCCTGAGCACCAATCTTGATTCAAAGAATATAGTATCCCTGATAGATGCAAGATCAGAATTTCATGCACTCCAATCTAGAAAACTACTAGACTTGCAAATACTACTGACTGAACTAAGTAATCAGCATAAAGTAGCTCTGCAGTGGATATCATCACATTGTGGAATACCTGGAAAAGAGAAAGCAGATTGTCTGGCTAAGGAGGGAGGTGTTGATGATCAGTCAGATGTGCCAATAACATACCATCAAAAGAAACATGATGAAGGCAGTTAGAAAGCCAACTCCAACACAAGATGACTGCCAAGTTATGAACAGACCAGACCAAGTTGTCATTCTGTGCCTCAGAACAGAACACATCCAATTCCGCAGTCACATGTGTACAATGTTTAACACACAATTGGCAACACGATAGGCATTGCAGACAGCAGAGTATATTCTTCAGGAATGCCTGGAATATGAAATGATGTGGCAAATACACTGACCCAGAGAAACAACAGTAAAAGAAAACTCTACGGACCTCAGTGTGAGTTACAAAACATAGTCAAGTTTATAGAAGAAACAAAACTTCAGATATAAGCATGTTCCAGGAGAATGAAAGAAAAATAACTAGTAATATCAAGCAAGATACATGTTTTTACTGTATTATCATGAACATCCAGTGAATTGGTGACATATTTTAAGAAGTTACTACCTTCAAATATCTTGGATCTCAAATATAGAATGATGATAATTTGATAAATGAGATCAAGGTAATACCTGAAAGGTGATGGTTGCCATGGCAAAGCTGAATATGATTTGGGAAAAGTAATATTATTATTACAGTAAAGATCATTACCGGTATATGTAAATCACTAGCTAGAGCAATTCTTTTGTATGAATGTGAGATCTGGACATTAAATGTAGACTTGGAAAGAATGATTCAGGCTTTAAATATAAGTGCAACAAATTTCTGTTAAAAATCAGTTATATAAAACATATGACAAAGATATTTTTTTGTCAGCAAAATAAACAAGCTTGCACGTTATTAAGAACTACTTTTGGCGATGGTGAAATGGTGTAAACTTGTATGGTTTGGACAAGTAATGAGACATGACTCACTTTCTAAATCTATTTAACAAGGAACAGTTGCAGGTAAAGAATAGGTGGGCTGAGAAAATCCTGTATTGCAAAACATCAAGGAATAACCCATACCTTTTTTTTGGTACACTCATCTGAATAGCTGAGTTTAGAAGGTGATGTGCCCTATTGTGGTGATGTCCCCAACATGGCATCCCTACAACTCTGATGTTATTGATGTTTTTATTATTGTTAATAGATAAGAACAGAGAACATAAAGTATTAAATTGTCTGGATCATAAAAAAAATTAAATCTTGTGGAAAATATAGCTAACAGTTTACAAAACAGACTGAGGAAATCTAGAAAGCAGGTAAAAATATCACACAAATATAACAAGTACTTACTAATGTCAGCAGGTTTATTGTGATTTTTGTTTGCTGTGGATATGTTCAACTCCGTGTGCCATTGCCATGAATACAACTGTATACAGTGCAGTAGACAAATATCATACCTAGGAGTTTGGAAGCAACCATAGATGTCATCCACTCATATCTTCTCTTGTCAACTTAACATTTTTGGAAGCATGGACTGGAAATGTGAAAAGATAAACACAACTATCACCTGCAGAATGTTGCCTAGAGAATGTGGCTCTAGTTAAGTTTGAACATATATAGACATAAATGCATGAGTGTTAGGTATAAGCATGTTTGCTAACAGAATATCAACATTTTGTTTTTCCCCGTTACAGAGAATGCAATCCCAATTAAATCATGGTTTAGCGATGCTCGTGATACTGCTCTTCTTTGTCTGCTGCCAATGTTGGATGCTCTGAGATTCTGCAGTGATGTCAGATCTGTGCTTGGCAGGAATCTACATTTATCACGGTCATGGTAGTTTATCATCTGATTATTCAATTTCATAACATCAATGGTCACAATATTTGTTTTACTTTATGAGACCGATGTGTAGCAGGAACTCTGTCACTGTACTATGCTACCACATCCCAATGTTTTTATTGACAGACAACAAAAAGTGTGTACAGAAGTGCACTAGCTTTAGAAGCTGTGTTGACATCAGGTTTTAGTACAAATTACATTGACTGTTATTTAAATATGTGATGATGAACATAATTTCCACAGGATATAGTCATTTATTTGTCAGGAAAACATTGCTATACCCAGGATGTAAATATATCATCAGCAATAACAGATAGTTAACCTTATAAGAGTAAATGGTGTTCAGTAGCTGTCGATTTAACTAGAGAAATTGTATTTTCACTTTTTAATATTTGTATACAGGCACATTTTGTGGATGCTAAAACAACAATTTGGTTCTGGAGAAATTATTTATGAACATAAAATAATTTTTACGGACATTTTAATTAGGTAAATGTAATGTTTAAATACAAAAACAACATGATATTGATGGTAATCTGTAGGCAAAGTTGTAACATCCATGTAGACATCATGTATCCGTTGGTTTGTTTTCTCTTGAGATTTGACAAGCTGCATGTTTCTGGCTTGATTAGCTAGACCATTGTTGATTGCTTATCAGCTAGACCTTCATCTCATAAGCTCTTCATAGCTATATGCATTCATGTCCATTATTGAGTCACATTTCCACATGTCCATGTAGTGAAACAAGGATCATCCTACAATTCCTGTAGGAGATAAGCTACCCATAAAAGATACCCTTAAGGGTTGAACTGTCCATCAACTTACAGATTGTCCAATCATCTTACATGACATTAGCAAAGAAGAGCGGCAATCTGAAAATCACAGCATGTTTCCACAATTTATTCTCTCATACCAATGACATCCGGCATATACTGTACCTGTGACACTCATATTAAATCTATTAATCGTTTCCTTTTATGCTATGTGCAGGGTCAACAATTCTCTGGTATATAGCAGCATACACATACACTGCACACAGATTCTGTCTGTTAAAAAGCCATGTTGGTTATAGGATATGGGTTTTAAAGCCTCATTTTGTTAGTCTCAGTTTGATGAATATTCCCTTTCAATCATGATCTTTATTCTGTCTTCTTTGTATCAAGGCACATGACGTGTCAATTGTGTCATTTGATCTTGATTCTGTCTTTTTTGTATCAGGACATATGATGAGTAAATTTTGTCATTTGACCTTGAAGCCAACTGGCTGTACTATTATCTAGTAAAGCCATGATAGAACAAAAGACGGTATGGTATGTATTCTTAAAATAACATCCAACTTAGAGTTGGATGTGTACGCAGGTTCCTGTAGTGTAAATTGTTGGCAAAGTGCAGTGTAGATGACATATTATTTTTCTGTGACATATTTTTGTTTTGTATTGGGTAAAAAGGGTAGAATACAAATTATTTGAGGAGCGCCAAGTTTATTAATATGAAGAAAAACATTTAATATTTTTAAAAAAAACCAATCACAGTAACACTAGCATTTCGTCTAACCTTTAGCACACTACATTAAAAATGCGTAATTTTTCTCTACATTTCCTTTTTTTTTACTATTAGTTATCTATGGGAAATGTGCTATCTATGGAAAACATAACTTTTATGTTTTTGGAGCATTTTGTATAATTTCTTTTATGGAAATAAAGGAATGGATGCTAAATGTAATGATGTAAATTTTATTAGTATATGTACTATATATACTAGAATGTAAGAATGTGGTGAAGATGAAAAATATGAATAAGATCGGACACCTATTCTTTCTGATATATTCAATCCAGGATAAAAAGCTGCTAACTATACTTATTTTATTTCTTAGTTATTTCATAACCAAATGAATGTATTCATATTCTGTGGAAAAAAACCATGATGACCTAATGTTATCCTTTAAGCCTAGTGTGTTGGTAAATTCTTCAATATATTCAATCCAGGATGAAATGCCACTAACTAGGCTGATTCTACTTCAGTGTTATTTTATAACCAAACTAATGTGTTCATATAATTTTGTCTGTGAATACAAATGAAACACATCGATGGTTGCTGATCCAGCGGTCCATAGGCTCATGCCCTTTGATCTAATGCCATTAAATGGCATTATATTGCTGGGAAGAAACACATCGATTTAACTAACATTATTGGCTACGCAAATAGAAATCAGTATTTAAAAATATTCCTAAAACATGGCTGCTATTACGAGCAATTTTGACAGATTACATTTGGCAGCTAAAAACAGTCAGAGCTTATCTATATCTCATCCTATTTAGTTGAACACTAGCGTAAATGCAAGTGAATTATGTCTATGTTGATTTCCTCTGTCAACAGGATGAATGATGTTTGTTTACAATTGCGATATCTTTTTTTCACATAGGTACTTAGTAATGAGAAATTGTAGTTGCGGGAAGGTGCTGAAAATACATTGTGTCTTTTGATTATTGTCGCTCATTGCATGATGAAGGTTAAACAGTGTGCAATATTTGGTCACAATTAATGATAGTAGGCTATAATTAGAATTAGCAGATGTGCTTACAATTTGCAGCAGAATTGATACAGAAAGTAATGACATATACATATTATTATTACTCAGTTTTTTTTCTAAGCACGAAACCACAACTTATTCTACATAAACCCATGTAGACATATTTTAAAAGTTAGATGTTATTTTAGTAATACACCGAAAAATCTATGGGCAAGATGAAGACATTGGGTGGAAGTAAAATATAAATTAGTGGATAATAACATTCTTGTGAAATTTACTGCTATGAAATAAGGCATATAATGTTGGAGTACCATACAAACTTAAATTTAGAGATGGTGATAGACAGAATAAATATTTTCCTGATTGCTCATTGGTTATTGGTATATTTGTTAGTATGTTACCAGAGCGTGGAAGGAGAGAAAGGAATATCAACACTGTCTCTCATATCGGGACCTGAAAGGGGAGCAAAAAATATCAACATGGGTGATATACATGTTGTGAGAGGCTACTAAGAAGGTTTTTGGATGGAGTTGACTTTCTCGTTCTTTAGTGGGTCAAAGTGACTCAGAAGCCATGCTAAAATCTTGTGTGTCAGGCTGAATGGTGTAGATATCATAGAAAAGCTCTAAACTATGATGCAATGCATTCCATTCTCCGGACTGCATCATGCTTATCTGCAGGAGTTTGAGACCGAACACAGAATAAGAAGAAGGGATTGATCTCAAAGGTCAAAAAGACCCAAAAGCCATGATGAAGTCTGTGTCAGGCTGAAAAGTGCAGATATCACATCCTAGCTTTAAACCATGACACAAAACATTGTGTTCTTTGAACTGCATTCTGATAACCAACAGAAATTGTGAATGAACACAGGAGAAGAAAAATAAGCAATAAATACTATATAAATGTAATAATGTTACTGAATGTTCTATCAAATAGTAAAACTCATGTAAAAAATAAATAGCAAGAAAACTTTATTTTTTACATTAGTTTTAATATTTGATAGAGTATTCAGTAACATTATTACATTTATATAGTATTTATTGCTTTTTTGTTTTGTAAGTGCGGCACTCTCCACTTTGTTGAACATCCTCTGATAGTTTGGTTATTGTCTATTGTGTATTGTCTTTCCCCAGGTGGTTTGTGGTCCACTCTTGCCGTTAAGTGTAGGGGTGATTGGAGCTCGAGCTTGTGTTCTAAAGCCAGATGTGTGGCCTCAGCGGTGCTATGACCGTATCTGTACAGGATGTCCCTGACGTTTTCTATCCATCTTTTCCGTGGTCATCCTCTAGCTTTGTACCCTGATCTCATTTGGTTTTATGCTTGTACAGGCAATTTTTCGTGATGCATTCTCATTCTAATGTGGCCAAACCACTTGATCTGTTCTCTCTCTATGTAATCTGTACAAGATATTATACCTATTCTTTCCCTGATATCTTCATTTCGTAATCTATCAAGCCTGGTGACGACAGCAGCTTTCCTCAAGAATTTTATCTCACATGTCACTATCTTACTGTAAAGTGAAGAGGAGAGAGACCAAGTTTGGCACTGGTAACACAGTGTTGGTAGAAATATACTGTAGATCATTTGTCTCTTCCATCTTGATATTGGGGTGAAGAAATAATGGTTTGGTTGTTTATAGATAAAAAAAGAGATACCTAGTTGGTATAGCTTCTATATGATTCATTCAAGATATAATTGTTCATTGATGCTAATTCTACCAGGACTAAGCATCAATCTGTAGTACACATATTCTGCTTAGGGATTATACAAACTCTCCACGCTGAAATAAATCTAGTTTAGTTTGCTTTTTTTTAAATTATCTTTCTTCTTCTTCAGCATTCACTCTCAAACTCCTGCTGGATCTCTCTTGTAGCAGGACCATGATCCATTCTAGATTTCCAGCAGGATGTAGTCCAAAGAATGGAAATGCATTGTTTTATTTGCGTCAATGGCCTGACACATCCGTCTTTGGTGGGCTTTTACTATCTTTGAAAACATACACAATTAATGTTTGTAATTAGCTAGATTTTTTTCTGTGTTTGTTTTCAAACTCCTGGCAGTGTGTAGTCTGGAGAATAGAATGTGTTTGATTCACTTAGACCTATGGGAGGGAACAGTATGTAGTCTGCAGAATAGAATGTATTGTGTTTGATTTACTTAGACCTATGGGAGGATGCTGTAATTCTGCTCCAACCTCCTTACAACATGCATGTAAAATCAGTGTGGCTACACTATGCTCCCCTTTACAGTCGGTCAGTCTTGACATCAATGCTTGTGCTGATACTGTGATTCAGTTGCATCTTACAGCAAGAAAGAAAGATCTAAATAAGTGTGAGAAAAGAAAAGATGACAAACTGATATAGAGTGTCTGATGTCACCATTTAACAAGTGGGATGTTAGTTGTCCTTTTATTTCAGAGATTACATGCTTTGTATTAACAGGTGAAACTGCAGTAAAACTCATCCAATTGATGAAAAATGACAATACTGGCAATGTTTTATGAAGACTTCCTTTATGAAAACCTCCCACAGATTTGGTGTTTTGGCTGAAAAGCCTTTATCAAATCAGAACACTCAAGCACTGCTCAAGAACACAACACTGAACTATTAATGTCAATAGATTTAACCTAGAAAGCAGGTTCCACCTGTTAATGATACTTCAGTGTTGTTCTTTTGCACAGTGTTATTTTCTACTAGTTGTGTCTTGTGGTTTGTTAAAGACCATAGAAAAAACATTTTTGTCTTTTTTGTGATTCATGAAAGTTTATTACATGTTTATTTTTTTAATTTTCACTTAAATATCTAATATAAACATATTTTACTGCTAATGCAGATAAAAAAAAGCCGAAATGAAATTGTAAATTTACATATAAAAGATCTCGTCTCCTTTGATACATTTGAAAAGTACTGTTTCATCTTCATTGAATACAAATAAAAATTCCAAAATAAATGTTGAAAATGATTTCAGTTATTAATTTGTTTAGAGTTTGTTGGGTTCCAGTTATCTTCCTCAGTGATTTTTAGAATGAATTCAAGATGTACACAGAGAAGTGAAGATATCACTATATCAGTACCAGTCTTCTGATATTGGACACATTTTGTATGTCATTTTTATCAAATAGTATTTTTGGGGAGGTAATTCTATTTTGATACTAGTTTTAAGAGAACTGAACCGCTCTGTACATGGTCAATATTAGACTGGATGTTTAACAAGATATCACAGAAGAAGAAGGTGTATCAGAAATTATTAGCAGTACACCAAATGGTAGAATGTGTACAGAAATGATAACCATGACACATGGCATAGACCAAAAGAAGAACAATTTTGGTAGTTTGTAATATTATATATAGTTGTACATTATCACTTTTCTTCTCTCTGAATTTTGTTAATTCATTCTGTTAAAATAATGTTAAAATGCTCATATTTTTTTCACTTTTTTTCTATGTTAGTTCTCAAACTTTTACTACAGATAAGCATGATGTAGTCTGAAGAATGGAATGCGTTGCATCATGGTGTATAGCTTAGCTGAGATATCTGCACCTTTTGACTTGACACATTAGCAGATTAGCAGGATATAGTCAGGAGAATGGAATGTGTTGTCATAGTTTACAGTTTAGCTGTCATATTTGCGCCTTTCGGTAGCCACATACGACTTCAGCATGGCTTTTGTATCACTTTGACCCTATATGGGATTGGACAGCTCACCCCCCGAAAACCTCCCTAATCACCTCTTACAACATGCATGGAAGGTAAACAGTGCTATTTTTTGTTCCCTTTGCGGACCCTTCCAACAAGGGTGAACCATGTTAATAAATGTATTAAAATAGTGAAATTAATGTGTCCTCCTCTTATTGGAAAGTGTCCTCTTTTTTTTAGTCTACAACTCAACAAATATCCTCTTTTCTTTAAGAAAAATATATGGTCACCATAAATTATGAAAAAAAAAGTTGTATTTCTGAAGCCTATAAAGTGCAGCTTGAAATCTTGCAATAATGAAAGTAAAAACAATAATTACAGTGTTTGTTGATCAGAATATGAGTATAGTGTTTTTGTTTCTATTGTTTTGTTGATAATACCTATTTCATTCTTATTTGAACAGTATAAATCATGAGGATGATGTTAAGTATGTTGGTAACTGTAAATTTTAAGTAGTAGTGTTTGCTGTTATAAATAATAACCAATGTGTCAGAGGATATCCGACAAAGTGGAGAGTGCCGCAGTAACAAAAATAAGAAATGATTACACTAAAGATAATGTACTATTTTTTACTGTTACTAATAAAACTAATAATAGTAAACATAATAAATGTGACTTATTGTACATTAAAAATAACCAAAAAAACTCATAGAAATAAGAACATCTTCGATGTTATGGTTCAATAGGGACCTCTATCAAGAAATGGATTCTATCCCAACATAATGGTCTGTTTTTTTAGCGGGAAGTGAAACAAAATTTATTCAATTCTCCCCCCCCCCACCCTTGCAAATTATTTCCCTTGTCTAATCAGTCTATGATTAGCAATCAGTATTTTGGGGTCGAGATATTTGTTTTGGGAAGCTAGAATGGGCGGGCCTCGCAGTGGAAAGGGCAGATTGAGGAGCTCTTAGTGTGTAGCACAAAAATTGTCGAATTTGGCAGAAGTCCTTGCGACTGCGCAAGAATGGTATACATTAAAAAAAAACCCATTATTATTATGGTAGCCATTTTGTATCTAGGACACAGTAAATGACATGAACAATTCGGATCGGTGCATAATTTTATAAGAAGTGTGAATGTAGACCCTTATTTTGATACAGTACCAAGAAATAAATTAACGAACAAGAATTAAATGCAAACAATACACTGAAATGCTCTTAACATTGCATACCAGCGTATTTGACAACAAGAACATGAAAATTTACAATAATAGCTGATGTGCCGTAGCTTTTATTCATAACAGTAACAATAGTACACTATCATCAGTGTGTATGTTCTTTTTGTGTAAACTTTATTTTCTGTGATTGAAAATCTTAGTTTTAAGGAAATTGCCTCTTTGTAAAACTGTTTTTGTTTAACATTTGAAAGGAGTGAATGTTACTCTTAGATACATTTGCACTGTTTTCATTTCAGTGTTCAGATGGGTCTTGCGGCAGTAATACACTTTGTAGTACTTGTCATATTGTCTGGATTAGGTAGCATTGTCTGTACATTACTTGTGTCATGTCACCTGGATGATTTTACACTGACTGTGCATTATCTGTGTCATGTAATCTGGGTCATTCTGCATTGTCTATATGTTACTTGTGTCATTATTGATTTTGCATTGTCTGTATATTACTTGTGTCATGTCATCTGGATGATTTGAAACTGTTCATTACTTGTCATATTCACCTGAATCATATGATATTGTGCATTTTTTTCCCACACAATTTCACTGTGATCATGTCACACTGTATGTACAATTTTTCACACAATATAACTTTAATAACCTGAATTGTGTTGTATCACCTGAATTGTGTCATGTCACCTGAATTGTGTCATGTCCCCTTGATCATCTCACACTGTACATAGTTTCATATAATTTTTCCTGAATCACCAGAAATATGTCACATCACTTTGATTATGTCACACTGTCTATACATTACTGCATATTACATTCTAGTAATCTTGTAATACTACTTTTTATTACATCACCTGTATATGGTCACTTTAATATTATATATCACCTTGCTATTGACACCCCTAGCTATATCACATGGATTTTGGCACATTATTACACGTGATATCACCTGGGTTTTTTCACATGTTATAATTCTTCTTCTGAGTTCACTATCAAACTCCTGCAAATTAGTAGTATGTAGTTAGGAGAATGTATTATGTGCATTGTGTCATGGTTTACAGCTTAACTATGATATTTGCACCTTTTGACCTGACATATCTGACCTCAACATGGCATCTGAGTCACTTTGACCCTATATGGGATAGGACAGCCAACTTTGCCCCAAAACTGATTTAGTCTTCTCTTACAACGTGCATGGAAGCTAAACAGTGTTACTATTCTTCACTACCCTTTCAGAACCTGGCAACTTATGGTGTGTTTTAATTCTAAATTTGAAGATCAATGCAGAAGAACAAATAATGTTTGCTGACAGAGAATCAAATACAATCAACATAAATGATTTTTACAGATGACGGAAGAATAGACAGAGACTGAGACATGAATTTTAAAAAAAACCAACTATGTAACTTATAAACTTACACCAATCTTTAAGCACACTTCGATTTCAATGGCAGTCAAAAGGCAAATCAAAAGTTCAATCTTTATACCAACAATGTGATATCAATATCAGATGTGGACACTAACTAAAGAACAAGAGAAAAAGCTCACTACATGTGAAAGGAGATGCTTAAGAAAAGTAACAAACAGAACAAGAAGAGATTGTGTGAAGAATGAAAAGATTACAAGAACTGTCGAAACATTTGTTGTCAAATGTATTGATAAACAGAGACTTAAATGGTTCTGTCACTTAATTCTTCTTCTTCTTTCGTTCACTTGAAACATGTCTATATCTGTAATTCTGTCTCCTTAATAAAACTCACTGTCTTTTGTAGTTCATACAGTGTCCCATAGAGCTTTGATTCCAGTGTTGTTTCCTCTGGCCAATATGTGTCACTTAATGAGAATGAACCCGTATTGACCAGCAGCAAGTGCATACAATTTGAGAATGGAAATATCAAGAGGCAGAGGAAGACTAAGAAGACAGTAGGTTTAAAGAGCTACTAAATTCCTGAGATGTCATAATATTACTACATATCAAGAGACCAAACGTGCCATATTCCAAAAACTGTTTGTCATTAAATCCTGCAACACCAGAGAAAAGACAATAGATAGATAATTCTAAAGTTCTATCATATCAGTTGTTAAGCTTTATAATAATAATATCTACCAGGTATCTATGTTCTTTCATCGTTGAATACAGTGCATAGCACAGGAACCAGTTCTCTCAAGTTTGAGCAATGTAATACTACTGTGTATAGTTCCAGAGGAAGAATGTGCTATTTTTAGCTGGGCTGTTAAAAATTGGTAGCATATCCTATTCAAGACATGGCTATCAACCCAGAATTTTTTGACTAGTGATTTTCTAGGCAATATAAATACATTCAGTAGTTTGCCAGTGCTTTCTGAACAGTCTGGATGCACAATTGCCTGTGGCGGGGATCGAACTTGGTACATTGGCCGTCACAGACAGGCCCTGTACCACTCTGCCACAGAGCCGGACAGAACTGGACTGCTACAGGTTAATTATTTCCAGATGTTTTTTAGGTGGTTAAATCCACTGTATGCTAACACAATTCGGATAGAAATCTCTTTTATTATATCTCCATCTTGTGTCAGTTTGCTGCTCAAGTAAGAAAGATTATCAACTTTTTGAATTGTTTTTCTATTGAGAAAATTCAGAATGATGATAATATTAAAGTTGGTAAAATATATGACCATAGTCTTATAAATATTGACTTGAAGGCCAATTTATTCTGAAAGATAAGAAAATCAATTTGTCATATCTTGTGCCTTATCAGGAGTTGGATTTAATAATAAAAATAAGACCCATAACTAATTAGGGTTGTAGGAATGCCACATTGGAGACATCAGCATAAACATCCCTCCAATACATTTGTCCTCAGCCATTCAGATGAGTATTGAAAAATCATTCCTTGATTTTGTCATTTATCTTTGACAACTTCCTCTTCTCCTTCTACCCTCAGCTATTTATTGCAAAATAGATTCGGAAAAGGATCTGTACCTCAGTACATGTCTAAATCAAGCCAGCTTACGCCATTTCACTACTGCTAAAAGTACTTCTTTAAAGTTTATATATTCTCAAATAAATATAACTGTCTTATGTTTGACATAACTGAATTGTAACAAGACATCAGTAGCATTCATATTAAAAAACTCAAAATCTTCTTGCTGTGTCTGCATTTAGTATCCAGTTTACACATCTGTAAAAAATAATTGTTAGCACTAGTGATTTGTATAAGAAATAGGCAATATTTTTTGAGTAAGTGGAGGTCAGTTTGCGACACTCTCTCATTTTATGGTGGCAAAAAAACATTATTTAGCCCTATATACTTTCAAATAGTGTTTCAAAAACTCAGGAATATGTGTATATAATACATTTCGATCAGCATAGTGGTCCAGAAGTAATGATATGATTTTCTGTGCACCATATTTTGCCTACATGAATTATAAATTTATAATAAATGTTACTTTCTCTGAACATTACCGTCATATCCTTAGCTTTTTGCCATATCTCCCTTTATGTATTCCCCTTCTCTATGTTTTGTTCCTTTTTAATTCATTCATTGAGTTTGAAATTTCCAAAAGTACTTCATACAATGAGTGCAGGAGTTTTATTGTTTTGTTATTTTTAATGACTTTGCTTTAAAAAAAGCTGACATCCAAAGAAACTGATTACAGATGGTGATGTACTATTAATTTAGCTTTTGTTGTATATATATAATGGGAGCCACTGTAGCTTTATAGTTAGTGCACTAGCTTACTAGTTTATTGATCCAAGATTTAATTTCCAGTTCAATTGAAAATAATTGTACTAATCACCAACAGGTCCTAGATCAATCTAGCCTAAGGATATGGTAAACAGATCTTCTAGGAAAGTAAAGACAATGGTTGTGACACCGACCACATAATTTCTATGTGTACTGTTGGTCAATGAAAAATACGGGTCTCACCGTATTCCCCAATACGTCTCAATGGCATGGAACATGGAAACTTTACTGGTATATCTATATATATATATACAGACAGTCACATAAGCACACCAATATCTTGATTAGTTTGCATGTGTTATTGCTCATTCCTTAATTCTTTTGAGAAACTTGATTTAATTTTTTGTATATTCAGCATTCATTCTCAAACTCCCACTGAATTTCTCTTGTAGCAGAACAATGGTTTTACAAGATTTCCAGCAGAATGTAATGTAAATGTGTTGTGTTTAGTTTAATTTTTTTTGTTTTTCTTTATGTTAAGAGAAATCTTAACTCTCGATCTCAATGAGGTTATCCAGTATTGCCATAATATATTTAGACTCCTCTATACAAATGGAACATTTAACAGCACAGAGTGTGCATTTAAGTTGCAGTTTTGTTTGCATATCAGAGAAAAAAGTTATTATTAATTTTTATATGAAGTAACTTTATTTCATTATTTGCTTAATCTAAGTTTGCTTTCTTTTGTTTGTTTACACTTTCAGACAGGTCTTTTGGTGAACTAGAATTTTTCTTTGGTTCTTATATACAGCTTTGGCTAAGTGGCCTTTATTCTCACAACCTTAACATGCAGTAATGAAAGTTTAAAGAAAAGTTTCTTATATACAAGTTGGAAAATTGAATTATTTTGTAACAAGAAAAATATAGAGTGATGGCTTATCATGATGCTGTCAAAAGTTTAAAGGAAATATATCAATCTGCACTAAAATAGAATGATTTGGATTATTAGTTTAATTCCTCCATCTAAAGTCATTGTGGAAAGACAGCCAGACTAGAGTGTATACTGTATGTAGAAACCCTGCTGAAATAATGGAAAAACACTACATACAAAATAAGTAATTTGTTTTTATACAGTGTAATGTTTGTATGTGTTCAATTATAGTTTTAATAAGTACATGAGTGTGGTATTTTATTTTATCTCAGTTACATGCTTGTCTCTGGTTAAATTTTCATAGAACTCCTTGATTAAATGAAAACCCTGCTTTAGCAGAAAAATTTCCCAGTCCTTCGCTGTTACGCTAAAGACAGATTTTTGCTGTATCTCTGCAAGGTTGATTCTTTTGGCTCATATTTCTCTCTAAATTGTTCATATTGGAGACAGTTCTGCAGAATTTGTTTGCCAAGTATACAGTGGTATAGTAATATAGTCACATCCTGTGAATGCATTTATTCTGTCTGTGGTTCTCTGTCTTCAGGCAAAATATGATGACCATCCCTACTGATTCAGATAGTGGTACGCATCTTTTATCATGATATTTTTAAGCCAACTGCGTAAATTATGAGCTTACACCAATTTTGAAATACAAATCTATCCCAATGGAAACAAAAAGGCAAATCATGAATTCAATATTCTCCGCCGAAGACGGATGTGTCGGGCCACTGGCGCAAATAAAACAGCGACACAACACATTTCCATTCTCTGGACTACATCCTGCTGGAAATCTATTAGGACCATGGTCCTGCTGTAAGGGAGATCCAGCGGGAGTTTGAGAATGAACGAAGAAGAAAAAGAAGAAGAATTCAATATTCATCCTCCATCCCAACATTGTGTTATCAATGCCAGACACGGACACTAATTATAGAACAAGAGAGAAAGCTTACTACATGTGAAATGAGATGTCTAAGAAAAACAAGTAGAACAAGAAGAGATCCTGTGAGAAATGAGGAGATTAAAGGAAGTGTTGGAACATCATCAAATGTGGTCAAATATATTGAAAAATATAGACTGGTTCATCCACTTAACTCTCCGACCGGTCCAGCGATTTCCCCGTTCAGCAGCTACTTGCTTAATTTTACACATCCCGCGATTTCCGCGTGCTCGCAATTATTTTTGTTTCTTTGCATTGCTATCCCGTGATTTTTCCATTCAAGCTAGACCTGCCGTTTAAATTGATATAGTTTTTCAGTTTCCCGCTAGTGTTCTCGCTTGTTAAAGGAATTCGTGCTCAAAATTTGTCTATGAGTACGTGTGCAGAGTGCTCTGTTCACTAGTAGTAAGATATTTGGTTTGCGTTTTTTGTGTTGTATTCACTGCTGTAATAAATAAATGAGGATGAATATGTGTATTTAAGGTGTTTATTTTCAGAAATTTAAGACGTAGGATGGCTTCAATTAGCAACATAAATTTGAAGGACAGTAATGAAATTGAATGGGAATCTGATGATGATAGCGATTACGTGACTGGCATTGAAATATATTTTTTTAAACCAAACTTCCGGAAAAAATACACTGTCGGAGGGTTAATGAGAATGAACCCTTATTGGCCAGTGGCAAGAGCATACAACATGAAAATGGAAACAGCAAGATACAGAGGAAGACCTAGAAGAAAGTGAATTGAAGGAGTTACCAAATTTCTGACACAGCACAGTATTACTGCATATCAAGCGACCAAACGTGCCATAGTTTGAAAACCGATTGTTATTCAGTCCTGCGAAGCCTCACATCATAAGCAGAGAAAAGATTATAGATAGATAGATATTTTGTATAGCTTTCATTTCTTCCTTATATAGTAAAGTAAATATTGAAAAAAAATAGTATTAAATAGCAGTTTTATGTTGAACAATATACAAGATCGATGTTTCGACCAAAGGGTCTTTAGCATGAAATGGATGAACAAAAACAAAATGGAACCACACAGTTTGACTTTCATGATATGAAAATTAAGTAATTAAATAATCATCTGCCTTGTTCTGCGGTTCTGTCTTCACCCTCAAAAGTGTGTAACCTAATGTACAGTAAATTGAAATTAGTTTGTTTTTGTTTAGAAAATGGGCAGCACAGTTTACTATATGTGATTTCATGCTACTGTAACTGTTGTTAAATAATGTATGGTAAGCAAAATTACTTAATTATATAATGATTTGTATATATGTACATGGGTTGTACCAATTATAAGTCAAATGTAGATATGCCTGTTTGTGTTTCTTTTTATTTAATGAGTATGAAAGCAGAACCCTGTGTGTTACCAGAGTAAAAAAAAGGAGCAAAGAATAGCGACACTGTTTACATTTGATGCATGTCGTAAGAGACAAATAAGGAAGTTTTTGAGGTGGTGTTGGCTATCCAATCCCATATATGGTCAAAGTGACCTAGAAGCCATGTAGAAGCAAATTTCCACTCATGCTATGTCTGTCTTATATTACCTTGCTGGACCCTACCACCTTTAATTTTTTTTTTTATGCCAGACCAAAAGGCATCAATGTCACAGCACATTCCATTCTCTGGATTACATCTTGCAAATTTGCAGTTTGTGGTAATTGAAGAAAAAAAAAATGAAAATATCAGAAGATTGAAGGATTTTGATATAGGACTAAGGTTTCAGACAACATACATGTTTTACAATGTTGAAAACACAATTTACAAGCTCACCATTTAAAGAACTATCTCCTGTACACATAAAATCATCGAACCTGACCACAGTCCTGCCCAAGCAAGCACTGATGCTGATGTTGGTGATACCAGGCCAAGAGGCGACCATGGTTATCATGCAGCAAAACTAGGTAACATGTCTTCACAATAATTACTTGCTGTGTAGACATGTCAAACGGCAAGAAATACACAGAAAAAAAAGAAAGATGATTTGTTGCATGACTTTTCTATTTATATACAATCACTCAAATGGAAAATGTCCTATTCCAAGTAATAAAGTAATATGTTCCTATTATAGTATATACCAGTGTTACCTAACCTTTTTTTATCATGTCCCACCTAGGTTCATTCTAAAATTCTGATGCCCCCCTATGTAACATATTTTTTTATATTAAAAAATTGAATTATTCTCAAATTGAAGCCTAGTTACAACTTGTTCAATATACAAGACTTATGTTTTAGGAAAAAATCACTAGGTAATTATTAAGAAAAAAGCAGTAAGTAAATTTTTAAAACATAATAGATAACTAAAACTCAAGTATAAAATCATTTTTATTTTCAAATTGCCCCTCTGAACAATAAAAATGCCCCCATTATGGGCGTGGGTCCCACATTGGGAAACACAGGTCTATACAATCACTCACGTGGAAACTGCCCAATTTCAAGCAATAAAATTATGACTTTCCTATTATATTATATGCAATATATCACATGGAAATGTCCTATTCTTCTTCCGCTATCAGTTTTCTATGCTCAGAAGTCTATACAGGCAGGAGTGCCAACTCCATGAACTCAGTTGTCAGCAGATCCTCATATTGCCCCACAGCTTCACTTCTAGATTTGTCTCTTGGGGGTCAGGTTTTAGTCCTTTAAGTCACCAAAAGTGGACTTCTGCAGAATGTGTTCTGAAGTCTGGGGACCATTTTGAGATGAACATTGGTCAGTTTGAAACACATTTATTTTGTGAAGATGTGCTTGTAGTCTACAGTGTCCTGTGCAAAGTCTAAAAATTGTAGTTTGTCTGTGATCTATTCATCGTTAGAATGGGGTCCTGTGAAAAGTTGTTTCATGTTCTCTGATTCCGCGTGTGTTTGTATTTTGTGTGTGTGGGGATAGTTTTTGCTTCAGTCAGTGATAAAATAAAATATAATAACAATAAAATAATGACTTTCCTATTACATTCTCTAAATGATGTATCACGTGGAAAATGTTATATTCCAAACAATAAAATAATGACTTTCCTATTACAATCTCTAAACGATGTATCACGTGGAAAATGTTCTATTCCAAACAATAATGACTTTCATATTACAGTCTCTAAATGATGTATCACGTGGAAAATGTTCTATTCCAAACAATAAAATAATGACTTTCATATTAGTCTCTAAACGATATTCATATCACACGGAAACATGGCCGTAAATGTTTTCAATGCGGGGATGTGTACATAAACAGTAAAGTCATTCACTCTCATTCATTTTCATGCGTGATATTTTCATGATAATTTGGTGACATTTTTTTCAGGAAAACTATAAGGAATAGGGGAGTGGATATATCAGCCTTTTAACTAGATGCCGGTTTTAAAAGTTCAGATTTCCTAAAGGAAAATGGATGGGGTTAAAAGCTCCAAGCATCATATCCCCATTATTTGCAGGTGCGCATGGGAAATATCGTGTTCAAAACAAAAAAATATCAGCATATAACTGGAATATAAAGAATGCATGCACTCGACGACGATTGACAATAAAGGTAAGGCTGTTGGGGATGAAGATAACTCTTCATGTACTAATCCGCAGCAACTATTAGGGGGGAGGGGGGGAGTGGCCAGTTCCCTTCATTGCTTTACTTCACCTCCCCTAACTGATGCGCCAGGTACTCATTTACAGTTTAGTCGACTGGAGGAATGTTCGTGTCAAGCAAGAAATCACAACCCGAATTTTTTTTGTTCAAATGTGGCTTTGAACCTGGCACGCTGTAACTCAGTGATAGAAATCAAGTTCACTATCAACTAGGCTACCGGAAATAGACCTTTCATAGTGTTTAAAGTGACCGATCGGCAGATTTAATTCGCTGAATTAATTAGGACCTCATTCGTAACGTTTTTGATTATTGTTGGGCTCTCGATGGGCACTATTTATATACTTGGAGTCGCGTGTCAGAAATAGCCAAGACAGACCAACAGATTGCCGGAAATGGTCCCCCTAGGTAATGTTTACGTTTTAGTTAAAATTTCTTTATTGGAGAAGGATGCTTAAATGTTCTTGACTGCGTCCAGATTTGTGAGTTGTTCAGAGCGCCCATAAAGAAGACTACGTTCTAGAAAGAATATATCATCAGGATTTTTGTTAGATGTTCTCTCGTTCCAGTCCACTGTTGGAATCAGCTACATCACACACGCGTCATATCATCAGATGACATCACCCCCGTGGACAGAAAATACAAAATATATTTTACGGAACTGCCCACTGTACCATACCACAAAAAAAAAAAACTGGCTATCTGAAAAATCTCTGACAGATAAGCACTGTCTCGTATCTTTTAACCAGTTCTGTTTTTTGAAGAAATTCATATCAGCGTATGACTCCGACAGGATTAACGAAGAAAGGTTAATCTAACGATTATGCTAGTGCTAACTTACTTCAGTAACGAACATAAATCAAACAAAAATATTAATCTTCTGTTATGGACACTTAAAGATAAACCAAAACATGCAGAATAGCTTAAATACAGGCAAAATATCAAAGATCGCATCCGAAGCTGTGGTTAAACAGCGCTGCCTGCGGTATTATCGACAGCCACGTTTATACAAGTGATAGTAAGTTTCAGACAAATTAAATTGATCCCTTATAGTTGGCGACACAAAGTAATAGTCAT
The DNA here is from genome assembly GCA_034231615.1 of Meghimatium bilineatum. Lineage (NCBI taxonomy): Eukaryota > Metazoa > Mollusca > Gastropoda > Stylommatophora > Philomycidae > Meghimatium > Meghimatium bilineatum. The sequence continues at coordinate 40,498,949 of CM067300.1, forward strand.
CACTGTAAAGAATGACAATATTTGTTCATATAATGATTCTTTGCACGCAACGTGTATTTTAATAGTGCGAGATTATTTAATGAAAATTAATTTACTTGTCCAACTAGTAGCTCAGATCGGAGGAAATATCTATTACCGGTAGTTCTGTAATTATTTACGTAAAATTAATTTGCTTTGATATTTTCTTTGACAAATTGACAAATCTGGTATTAACTAGTTGAATAGAATGAACTAATTTTATGAAAACAGAACAGCGCACTAATTATTAAGACTGCAATGTTTTTATTCGTTCATAGAAAACTATTAATGTCGTTATTTCATAAGCTATGATACATTAAAACACCTGAATTTCATACAACTATTATAGTTGTCATATATTGTTACAAGTGTACACAAAACTAGTATTAGCATTAATAATACTATATATATATATAATATATATATATATATATATATATATATATATATATATATATATATATATATATATATATATATATATATACATATATATATATATACATACACACACATATATATATATATATATATACACACACACACACACGCGGTTGTGTCAACCGCACCAAATATGTTCTACAAGAAAGTACAAAACATGAGAAGTAAAAAAGACACGAGCCAACAGAAATAATCAACGATGAGAACAACAGCTTACTAAATAGGCCCAAATACCTCATTGAAAGATGGAAAGATTACTTCAATCAGCTGTTAAACTTAAAGAAAGGAGAAGTTATTACAACAATAAATACAATGCAAGAAGACAAAGAACCATACATCCAGAAATCCGAAATTGAAGACGCAGTTAAACATACACCAAATGACAAAGCACCATCAATATGCGGCATACCCATAAAACTAATAAAAATGTTAACAGTGGCAGGTATAAAGTGGCTACACAGGCTGTTCAATGTGATGTGGAAGACAAAAGACACCATAGGAGTGTAATACAGCGGTGATTGTTCCCACCTGGAAGCAAAAAGGCAATAAGAGGGACTGCACTAAGTGTAGAGGCATATAAGATATATAAAGCCACATAAGAAACAATCTTAGCAAGATACTAGAGAGAAGGATGCGCGCATATATAGAACCAAGGCTCAACAACACACAAATTGCTTCCAAGCTGTACAGATGTAATCTTCGCCCTCAAACAACTTTCAGAAAGAGCGACAGAACATAATCAAGACTTATATTTGGCTTTCGTGGATCAAGAGAAAGCTTTTGACAGAGTGGATAGAGTACAACTATGGATACCAATATAGACATATGGAGTTCCCCAATATCTAATAAGCCTATGTCAGAGCATATACGCCAATAGTTAATGTGCAGTAAGAACTAGCACAGGTACATCGGATAATTTCCAAATTCACTCGGGAGTGAGACAGGGATGTCTAATATCCCCCTATTGTTCATAACATACATAGATCGCATCTGCAAAGTAGCAAAGACAACTGAAGAAAACAATCTGAAGGATAACTTTAATGAATTGTTATTTGTAATAGTACACATCATCAGAAGAACAACTATTAAAACAAATAGATTACATTAAATATGCCAAACCTTTAACCTGATATAACAAAATATATTGGAAACAACAAACTTAAACAAGTGGCATAATTCACATACCTAGTAACAATATAACAGAATTATTATAGACGGCAAGGGCAGCAAAGAAATACACAATAGATGTAGTAAAGCATACCAAACCCTAGGGCAAATGACATCAATCTTCAGAAACAAAAACGTAGATTTAAAAACACCAAAAAACACTATTCAAATCCATTCTTGTGCCAACTGTGTGCTACCAATTCCAAACATGGATAACGAGAGCATAATACAAACGTAAACTTGTGACAACTGAAATGGCATACTTACGCAGAATCCTAGGAATATCGTTAAGAGACAGAGTGAGGAATGAGTACATAAAAAAAACCGACACTACTCCAATCTCCAAATGGTTTGCACACATTAGCAGACTACCATCAGACAACATACCACATCAAGCTATGCTACACAGATACAATGAAGGCAGA